>OU342585.1:12015000-13265000 GCA_910589645.1 Tinea semifulvella
AATCTTGCACTCTTTGTCTAAATTTGAATCGTTCGGCTATCGGGGACGGTTGCGGTTGTAAATGTTTACTGAATATTTGAGAAAGTTGTTCATACCTTAGTTTGGCTGGTTCTTCTGGAGAACATAAGTCCACTAGGAGGTCGCAAGCCTCCGGTCCAATCAGCGTAATTAGTGTCGGAGTCCTTCTTTCCTCCGATACGTCATTTACTATAAAAATTGGTCTAGCCTTGCACTATATGTTTTCCAATTTCCATTTTCAACATTGAACGGCTCAATTGTAAGTTCTTTTGGAAATTAGCATATGTCACGTTGGTTTTGATAAGTATTTTGATAAGGATTTGTCTAATAAAAGTCTTAAACTAAAAAGCTATATTTTTCACTTTTAATCAAACCTAAATATGTATAGTATTAAATAGTTAATTCTATAAAATATTCTACAGTTATACCTATAGGTACTGTTGTTCACAAAAGGTTGATAAATTAACTATTATCTTAGCTTGTCATCCTTGAACCTGACAGTAAATGTTACTCTTGAATAAAACAGTATCAACTAATATACAATATTATGTAAAGTGTTGGCTATATATAATATAATCTAATGTTGGCTAGAACCTTCTAATGTAACCCGCACTAAACAGTACAATATAATTCTTGATTAGAGTTTTTGTTTTATCTATATAATATTTATGTTTATATTTATTATTTATGTATTTGTAAATATGCTTATTTAAGTAAAATATTTATTAAAAACTTCATAATATTACTTAAATTAAAATACCCAGTGACCTAGTTATTTATTGCTATTAATTATTGTAAATTTTTCCATTTAACTCTGTTTTGTTCTTTTATTATTCTCCCAAAGGTTAGCTGTTAGAAAATACCTTTAAGGTATTAAGCTCGTCTATGTACTTTATTTTATTATAGATTTATTTATTGTGCAATAAAGTTGTTTTTACTTTACTTTTTCTTCTCCTTAAAACAGGGGTAGTTTAGTATTAATATAATTTAAAAATACCCGAAGAATTTGGAAAAAAATATATTTTGTAATTAGAAATGGTCACTAAGAAATTGTTTGTCTTGACATTTACGTCTATACTAATATTTATTTTAAACAAAAAAATGGTAGGTAAGTTACTTAGGAAAAGTAAAAAAAGTATCATATCAATTGTGGCATAGTGGTGTGTACTCAGTCATCAGTGGCTGATGATTCTTTTTTGGTTCAGTTTACCATTAGGTGGATCGGTAAAAAGGTCGTGCGCAGTTTAAATTAGAAAAACATTGACTATACATCGTAGTAATTTATACTAATTTATGAAACGATCTTCCTGTCGTCATACGGCAAGCAACTACCGGGTCATTTTTTAAAAGACTAGTGTATTCACACTTCTTAAATAACTCCTGACAGCGTTAGTAAGTAGTATATATGTATAATAATGTGTATTATTAGTATTTAGTATATTGATATCAATATATATATATGAAGATATATGATGTCAGTATATATTAATCCTATTAAATTACCTTTTATAATTATAGTATTTTTATTATTTCTATGATTGTTCAAATTTGTCCCTAAGGTTTGGCTGTCAGAGAAGTCTTCGGGCATCAAGTCCGCCTTTGTACTTAGTGCAATAAAGCTTTTTAAATAAATAAAATACTCGTCCATATGAAACCTAACGGTAATAACCCGTACCGATATAGATGTCATTTTTATTTGTCCTTTTCGGATAATTCTCATAAAAACATCAATCAAGGACATGGAAATACAAAAGTACTGGTATGATAAAATATTTATTCGTTGTAAAAGCTCTGAACAAATCGATTTTATAATTCTACCGGTTGTGCCTTCAATAATTTGATTGTTGCCTTGACCCGCAATTTTATTCCAACGAAGCTTTATTTGTTACTACGCAAAAAATATTTATTTTTATTTTTAACATAATTTTAAAAATGCTGTATTGTTTTTAGTTTCTGCTGTTATTTCTTTAATTTTTTAAAACATTGAATCAACGACCGTGACTATTTAAGAAAGGCATCAGCTGAAAATCAGTACTGCAGCTGAAGAAAAGCTAATGCTGCAGCTTATGTATAATATGTATATATTTACAAAAAAAAAAGTATAATATGTAGTTTATCAACCATCTAGTTTCCGTAACACAAGCCTCGTAGCTTAGCACGGAAACTAGATGGCGCTGTGTGACCTGTCTGGAAATATTTATTTATTATTTATTTATTATTTATGCTGAGCTGATTGCCTATCAGCCTTTAGTACTAAATTAATTAACACTTGCTGCTACTAACCTTCACTGTAAAATAATATTTTGTAATGACAATAAAGTTATTTTATCTACTCTCATATCGTAAAATGCGAATTACAAATTTCAAAACGAATTTATATTGACATACTTTATAAACATACTGCTGAAATATAAAAATAGAATGCTTTTTGCTTAGGACTTATGTATTCTGTACCATAGTCATTTATTAAATTAAAAATAAAAATTTGCGCCATTTAATACGTCTATTTCTTAGTATTTAACTTTTATCTTTTATTTAGTAGGTTCAATCCCAATGTATGAGAGTAGATAAATTAGTGTATGAAATTGCACATAACTAGGTATCATAACACTCGTAAGATAATATTAAAAACCTTGCCTGCGGCTCGGTTTTTAAACACACACTTGTGTATAATACCCCTTATTATGCAACAGTTTCATTAACTACTATTCTTTCTTTCTTTTCTAAAACAATTTAATTACACTTCTAAAATTGATTTGATTTTCTCTATAGTAATTATACCTAAAGAAAAAGTATAGTAGGAGGTAAAAAGTATCATCACGACCGTTTCCCTTTCGGAAACCAAACAGAAACCATGCTCATAAAGAAGCCGATTCACATTTAGCCAACTTTATTATAGGCCAATCATGACAAGTGGCAAGCTCGTAGATGTCTCTAGCGTACCAAACTCGATAAGTATCACAAATAAATTAAATATAGATAAAATTTATTTATTTAAATTAACCACCAGGAATTGAACTCGATACCTCCAAGTCTAAACCCACGGACTTTAACTGACGTAGACGTAGGCAGCAAAAGTATAGTAAAGTATCATTACGACCGTATTTCCTTACATGGCGGTCAGAACATGGCTTTTGTAAGAAGCGGTATCACATTTAGCTTAGATCCATAATGACAAGTGGCAATCTCTTCGATGTTTCTAGCGTACCAGACTCGAGAAATGTCATGAATATGTATCTATATTTTTGTGTTTTCGACAAGGAATCGAACCCAGTACCTTTGCATCTATAATAATAATAATATTTACGAGTTAAGTAATAATAATATTATAATAATATGTTTAATTACCAATATACCTACAAAATACAATCTACACTTATTCCAAACAAATATTTATCAAATAGTAAGTATACTGCAACAAAATTTCAAATGTGATTAGTAGTGGACCCACACAAGGCACTTTCATACCTGACCAACTATGGGACCATGCAGTCGAATTACCAAAAATAGTTTACTAAAAGGAAAATACAAATAAAAAATAATAATTTAAAATTAAAATCTAAGTATAAAAGCATAAAATTAAGTTAAGTAAAGCATAAGAACGCTTCATATACTTCAGTTAAAATATACCTACACAATCATTTTCTCAAAACGGTACTCTTGTAACTTACCTAGTAGGTAGGTAATTAGTTTTAAAAGCTTGAAATATTTTATGTAGAATTAAATGTAAATGGATTACATATAACCTTGAATCTGCGTCCTCGCTTCGATGTCATTGACAGGGACCCGTGGCCTCCAAACAACAAGGCCGTCTCAATGGGCCCTTGCCATTTATAAACCTAAAATAATACCTTACACGCTTTGGGACCAAATTATAATTTAAACTGAAGTAATATGTTGTAATAAAAAAAAAGTTTTTACAATTTGGTGTATTAATTCCCTATGTGTCACCTGTCCACTCTTTAACAATATCAAATATTAAAATAATAGTAGGTACTTACCTATATATACCAAGGTCGCTCAGCGGGCTATGGAGAGAGCTATGCTTGGTATTTCTCTGATGGATAAAGTTAGAAACGAGGAAATCCGTCGGAGAACCAAAGTTACCGATAAAGCCTTCAAAATTAGTAAGCTGGAGTGGAGACTACGTACGGGAAGACACAGAGTGGGTTGACCCCCCGCTAGATGGACAGATGACCTAAGGAAGGTCGCTGGTGGGGGTTGGATGAGAGTGGCAGGAGATCGTGTGAAGTGGCGAGCCTTGGGGGAGGCCTATATCCAGCAGTGGAGAGACACAGGCTGATGATGATGATGACTTACCTATAATTTTATTTAGATATCGTAAAATATAAAAGTACAATATAAAACGTATTTCGGAGGGCAAGAATCAGTTATTATGTTACAGATGCGTACCTACAATATGGAACTCGTACTAATAGGTATTAATGATCAACAAATTCACCACAGCCCCTAAAACACGGAGTACCAGATCCCGATTACATTTAATTTCAATTTATTAACGATTCCACGAGTTGGCACTAATACTATATATTGGAACCGGACTAACGGCTTAACGAAGCTCGAGGCATGGGAACGTTGGGGTTGTAAATCTATGGCAAATGTACGTAAGAAAAGTATTTCTCATTGGTACATGCAGGGATTTAAACTGTGTACATTTTTGGATTTTAACCTGGTTAGCAAAATTAGCGCTTAAAATTTTACAACGCTCGTATGCTTAAGCGCTCATTCGACTTTAATTGCTCAATTGTCTAGGCCAAATTTTTCAGGTATTTGTTCTCGAAGGCCCATCTCCAGCAGTGGAGGTCTAGGACGCTGTGTTCTAGGGGCTGTAATGAATGAAAAATGAATTATATTTTTGGGATGTACTTATGGTTTTATTGTCGTTTGCTTTAAAAAATATTGAAATAATAAATGATTAACATCATTCATTCAATCGTCTATGACAAGAAAATTTAATTATTTTTTATTTAATCTTTACGCCGGCAATACGAGGGTAATTAATGCTATGTTCGATTTGAAAGCAAAAAAAGTAAAGCTTGCTTTTTAAGCTTGTTTTTTTTAAAGAAATAATCAGTATATTACTTTTTTTACTGAATTTTGTATGAAAACCATAGACAAACGCCAAGTCGAACGACTTCAAAGCGTAAAAAAGCGATTAAAGCGTCAAGTTAAACACGCGCGCGGGTTTGCCATGCGAGAGGTTAAGGGAGGCGTTCTTACTCGTACGTACCAGCGAGTAACCACCGCACACCATCTGTCACAAATTATTATAATCATTGCAGCCCCGAGAACACAAGAGTCCTGAGACGGGATGTAATTTTATTTGTCAATTTCTTAACAATTCCACAGATTGGTGTTAGTGAAGCCGGAGCCGACGGCTTAACGTGCATTCCGAGGCAAAAAACTGTTGAAGAAGATAAATTTCGAAGCATTACATATTCTTGCGTGTGTCTGGTCAATCGTGTGTGGGAAAGAGAGATAAGAAGAATGGTGTCTCGGGCAACCAATTACCTAATTGATCGTTTACAAAAGAGTCCTCCTTTTTTATTACTCAACAAGACGCTATCCATCCACCATTCTGCTCCTTTCCATCCTACCTAACCAAATACTGTATGATTCCGTTAAGACCGTCTTGAAAGCTCGTTCCATAAATGTATTGACAGCAGAAGTGTTTAGGCTCAATTCTTTCAGTAAGTGTTGGAAATGTTTTGCTTGAATTCCTTTCGCACCAATTTCCACTGCGTAAAGCTGAGCCTTGAACCCGTTCCTGATCATTTCTTTAGTGTTCGACTTTATGTTTGATATATTTAATATATTATAGAATATGTCAAATTTACGTAAGAAAAGTGTATTTCTCATTGGTTTTAACTATAGCACTTTTAAAATTTTAAGTCAAGCTTTTTAACTACCACCGCTTTAACTACTAAATAAATATCTGTTTCTGTGATAAATTAATAATGGGTGTGGCCTTAAAGACATATCGATTGCAAGCACAAAGCAATGTCACAGCCAAAGTCAGATGTATAAAGTTCATTTGGGCGAAAATCAAAAGTTAAACAAAGCGCAAATAAAATTACTTTCTGATATACTCGTATTTACATACACTTTAGTCCCAAATAATTTAATATTTAAGTTCAACCAATAAAATATAGCAATAATACTCAAAGTAAAGTATCATCATGGCTGTATCCTTTACGAGTGGTCAGAAGCCCCATTTAAAAAAAAAAACTTTACTATAGGCCCATCACGACCGTTTTCGCGCAGTCTAATGAAAGCTTTGACGTTTTCGCATCATCAGATACAGGAAGCAAACAGGTTGTCTTTAAGTAAGTATTAAATGTATTTCTGAGGATGTAGTGTATGTATTTCTTAGTATGTAGTGAATGTAGTATATTGTTTGTTAGATCTTTTGATATTTTATATCAGCAACACCCTTCGTCTCATTATCTCCCAAAGTTTACATCTTTGAAATGCCTTGTAGGCATTAATCTTCGCCGTTGTACATTTATTTTTCGTATTTGATAATAATAAGACATTGAGTTTATTTGCTGCCACGGAAAGTCTAGGTCTACAAACACAGGTACTAGAACGATATAATGACTATGGTGAATAAATATAAGGGAGGGAATTAAAGTTACCGACATACTTGTAGCTTACAAAAATAGTAAACTCAACAAATACTCAAAGGGACGACCACATCAGTCGTAGAACCAACGAATTATGGAGTAACCCGAACGTGTTCTGTAGTGTAAAGCACGTAGGTACATAAAGACGCAGACTAGGATGACCCTTTGCCAGTGGACGGATGACCTGAAAAAGGTTGCTAGTGGGAGTTGAATGAGAGTGGAAAATCGCTATTATTGGAGAAATTGATGATGATAAATAGATATCCGATCAGCATTGAAATAATATATTAATTTCCACCCCCAGCCCAGCTATAAAAGGAGAAGGGGGCACATTCAGAGGGCAATGTCGCGACCGCAAATTCGCACATGCGCGTAGGAAAATAAAATTGTAAAATGTTTTCCCATTTTCAAACCATGCATAATTTAACATTTTATAGAAAAAAATGAAACTGTAAGAATAAATCTCACTGAAAAGAAATCTCACTTAAAACACGGTCGTTCTAAATTCCCACATTTTTCATATTGGATGACTGTTTTATATTTTGTCAATATTACAGCCCTTAGAACCGAATCCTAGACCTTCACTGCTGGAAATAAGCCTATTTTTATATAAATATCACCATGATACGCTTACAATACTATTTATTTATTATTTATTAAAAAGTACAAAGGCGGACTAAATGACATTTTCTGACAGCCAAACCTTAGGGACAAATAAGAACATTAAGTGCAATGAAATAAATATTAGTAGTAGGATAAATTCAACATAATTATATATACTTACATAATATACTTTTATATATACTGTAATATCAATATACTAAATACTAATACATACACAAAAATATATATATATATACACTAATTAACATTGTTGGGAGCTATTAAGAAAGTGTATATAGACGAGTTTTTTGAACGAAGATCTGGTAGACGCTTGCCTTATGTTTACAGGGAGATTGTTCCATAAATTTGTGGCAACAACTGTAAAAGAATTTGAAACAAATCCAGAATGATGCAAGGGAACAGAAAGAAGTGAGAACAGAAAGAACGAAGGGATTTGTCGTGAAACGAAGAAAGATAGGCAAATTTATTCTTGAGGTATTTCGGTGTCGCAGTCTCGTTTAGAACAGAAAAAAGGAGACTTTTGTCTATTAATGTTAGCAACTGGAATGAGACACTCATGACTAACATCAGTCCCTAACACTATGCCGGCTTGACTGGGCATGACGGCAATTCGGGCCTGATCCCGAAACGTGTGGACACACTTTACTGGGTTTATCGGCGCGAACGGTGGATACTCCCCCGGCGCGGCAGACTGGGCAAATTACCACCATCAGTCCGCCTACCACCTATTTATTGTTGCATTGTGCGAGCGAGATGGATGCAAAAGCATTTAACCCTCTTAAGATGCCTTCCGAGTCACACGGACGAGCTTGCGATCTCAGGATTACTACAATTAATAGAGTAGTAATTTAAAATAGGTATCTGCAGCTTTCTCAAGTCATATGTTTTTATCCTAAAACACAGAGTAAAAGGGCATGATTATAATGATACAATAATACTTGGTACCTACATATATTATTCAATAAATAAAGCAAATAGGTGGATAATACAATATATTGATGTACAATATTATGCGAAAGGCTTTCATCATTGTCCCGGGTTCCGTGGTTGAGGCGTAGGGAGGTCGCGGGACGAAGCTCAAACTTAGGGTTGGAGATAAAATAATACATAACTTCCACAATTAAAAAATAAAAACGTATGATGTAAAAAAGTATCATCACGATCGTGTCCCTTTCGGGGTGGTCAGAAACCACGCTTATAAATAAGCGGATTAGCCAACTTTACTATAGGCCAATCATGACAAGTGGCAAGCTCGTCGATGTCTCCAGCGTACCAAACTCGAGAAATATCACAAATATTAATATAAATGTATTTATTTACATTAATAAATATTATTGTGTCCCGACCAGGAATCGAACCTGGTACCTCCGAGTCTAAATCCACGGACTTAACCGCTAGACCACAGAGGCAGTTGTCGTATGATGTCTTTTATTTATATATAAATTAATTAAAGACTGTCACTAAATTGAGAAACAAATTGAGTTATTAACGTTTAGTAGCTAGTTATATATATATTTTCCTTATACTAACTCTATGCTTATAAGCAAGACTAAGCTTGTACAATATACGAATATACGATGAATTGTTTATTAATGAATTAATATTATTTTGTAATGTTTGTATTTACATTAAATTACCGAAATAAGAATCCTAATTGGAAAGCTTGGATAACTTTTTTTTTTATTTCTCCTTTCTTTAATTTCTAGTTATACATATAAGTATTGTTTTTTAAACTTTGTCTCTATTGTAAATTTATTGCATAATCTGTGTTTAATATTTAAGTGGAAACTTTACAGGATTGTGGAACTTTTAAAATTGTTATTAAATATGTCTGATCTGTATGTTTTCTGAATGAATAAAAAAAAATACATAAAATTAAAAAGTTGTGCATACTTGTATAAATATATATATCTGCATATAAATATCTATTTTGAAACAATGCAGTAAATTCCTATATTGGTATAAAATAAAACAGTGTCTCGTTTGTTCGGTAAGTCTGCCGCAGGTATGTTGGATTCGTATTTTGGTTAAAAAAAAAAACTTATTTAATATTTTCGTATTTACGCCATTGGCCTTTGCTTGTTATGCCCTTTACTAATTTTAGCTCATTTTATGACGGCTGCCTGGCAACTGGCGTTGTGTCAACCCTAGGCGAGGCAACGCAGAAGCTGCGCGCGGTGTCAAGGACATGTCCTCGGCCGTGACCGTATACATGCGCGCCCCGCTCCTATCAACTACCCCCACAAATTAAATAAACAGGAAATAACGGCTTATAGGTGGACTGTTAATGGTACTTAGGCTGCCGGAGAGGTAACCGCCATTCGTAATTCTAGTAATTAATGATTACGAATTTACAAAACATAAGTTTTTATAAAATATTAAAACATTTATTTTTACCTGATGACATCAGTTTCTAACACTATGCAGGCTTGAAGATATGCTCTTTCACACTTCGTCTGTAGAACTCCAGTAGCTCTAGCATGTCCAAAATCTACGAGTAATTACCTAACACACTTTACGTAACTTCCGAGTAAATGTTCATACTTCAAACTGTCAATTTGTAGTTCTGTTACGTAGCACTGTGCGACTGGCACATCATGGTGTGTCTGTCTATAACCTGATACAAAATGTTTCAGATTCGATAACAGACGAGTATAGGGAATTTGAAACACAGAACTGGAGAGGCATTCCAGATCTTTATCGTACGATAGATGTGCAAATTCTACCCTGCGATTGTTTTAAAACAAAGCCATCATTATTTATAAACCTGTGCCTTCTCACTGCTCCTTTTCCAAGGTGGTTTTTTTCCACCGAACCCCCGCCAACTATATTCTTTAGCTCATCTGACAATCGGGCAGGAGGGCGACTGATGGTACATGGAGATCCTGAAAATTCATAAACCACGCCCGTCGGTCTTAAGTGTTAATACACCCGGCTGTATTTTACTTGTACATTGCCTGTTTTTGTTAAACCAAACACAACCTTTATTTAAAATACCACGCAATGTACAAGGAAAATGTAGTTTCACATATTATTACTGAACGCAGGCCTTTTTAGTGGCATAAATGACATTTAAAATAGATAGAAAAGGGGAGAGCTTTACTCGACGAGGGGCGTTAATAAAATTAGAGATAAAAAAATATATGGATGTTATTATTAGACATAAAATTTAGACATAGTTTTAGTTCAATTTAGTTTATATTTGAATTCAGTTTTTTTCCTTTCTTTCTTCTATTACTACATTATTATTGTAAATTTTATACTGTATACAAGTTAATTCATAAACGGTTAAATGGCTTTATTATTAATATAAATGTCAAATTAGACATCACTTTAGAATTGCTACCTATGCTGATTAATTACCTCCAGCCAACATAGTGGCGACTTCAGAATAATAACTAAAGTGCTGACTCCGTGCCTGTCAGTGCTTATATTTGCGGACCTAGGTTACCACTAGGCGTGCGCAAGGTTACATTTTACTTCGTATTTAGTTAAACAATATCTAAAATAGGTATACATTAGCACCTACGGATAAAATGGTATTTTTTCGAATTTTCAGAGGTACAGAATGCTGATAGCCGTTTTATTCAGGGTTTTGAACGTGGGTTCGGTATTTTTGTTGTAAAGAGTACATGGCGTGCCACGTTAAAGCACGTTTGTGTTTAGTTTAACGAGAACACGCAATGTATAATAAAATTACATAACCCAGAGTTGATTAGATCGCAGGACTGCTAAAACGTCGTCCTCGGCCGTGACCGTATCTTGCGCCCCCCAACTAACTTTCACCCCTAGAATTAAAATAACAAGGCATTTTCAAGATATTTTTAATGTTTGAATGTCATGGCTTTGGAATCTGTTAGTTAAGCAAATCACGTTCAACAATCAATATTTAATTTATCCTTTGATAATACAGGATCCGTAGAAGAGCGAACTTCACCGATCAGTTATACGAATGAAATTGACTTTTTATATAATAAAATACGCTAACAAAATCGGCGGTGATGGGCTGCTTAGCAAATTGTATTCAAGGGTTATACAGGGTAAAAAATTCAAGTGAGCGTGGATCGCTACTGTCTAAACTACGACAAATATTGAAAAGTTCAATACTACATCATAACATTTGTGAAATAATTAAAATAATTTATTTTCAATATTTTGATATACGCCTCGTGATTGTTAGTTAGCTTTTCACTTTCGTTATTTCGACCAATGACGTGCCCCATAAGCATATGTTAAAAAATCAATCATTGGCCGTGTGAGTCAGTATATTGCCCTTGCACGATCAAACTCCGTTATCAAATCGGCATCGAATAAAAAAAAACATTAATATAAAACTTTAATTTAATCGGGTGTATCACTAACTTTGTATCACGATAGATGGCGCATGATAGTTGGTACCTTATATAACTGTCAGTTGCATAGAAAACTTGTATTTTATTACGAAATTTATTATTTTCTGGATATTATGTCGAAGTAAGCAGCTTTTAAGTGTACAAATCGAGATTTCCAAGCGAAATCAAATATATGGTTATCTCAAAACTGCCGTCCTATTAATTCAACCTTTTTTCTTTTTAAAGACGGTGTTCGCTTTCTTAATTCGTATTTTAAGGTAGGTAACGTAAATTTAAAATACTTTTTTCTGTTATAAAAATGAAAAAAACTACAAAAACATTTTTAAATGATGCGTCAAAGGTGTAAACAAGGTACCAGTGCCGCTAGCGACATCTACAAAAAGCTTTGCCTGATACACCCCATTACATCCGAACTGTCAATTTGTAGTTCCGTTCGTCGCGCATCGTGTCGCTGTCTAAAATTCCATACTTCAATAATTAAGTTTGATCGTAGGGCTAGGCCTAGGGCTGGGCTACCCTTATAAGTTTTATTTTTTCATATTCGCATTATAGACAATATATAGGCCCATTATGACAATTAAAACTACTAGATAAGTCGTAGCAGTCTCAAAATTTTGGATGATATTTTCAGAGAGGCCGGTTGCACAAAGGTTGATTATTTTTTCACATGTTAAACCTATGCCTTTGGGAGTGTAATGGACACGTTAAGGGCTAAAATATCCATAACAATAAATGACAAGCAACCAATCACGTGGTGTAAATCAAAATATTGATCATTGATTACTTACACGCACAATCAAATTAGTTTATTTACCATTTTATGCTTGAGATACCTATATTTTCTTAAATCTCGGGAGAAATATGGTCCTTAGGTAAATCCCGTCTTTAATTAACCATTTATGTTTGTAGATCGTAGCAAATGCTGTGGTCATATTGCTATTATGTAGATTTGTATCAAAGAGTGTAATAGACTCTTTATTACGCTATGTATTTGGCCTGCGTAACTATGATATCATGTCTCTTAATTTCGTATTCAATTAAAGTGGCTAAATATTCGTTTTCGCAAACATCTCCACCTTCTTTCCTTCCTGTATGGCGTCCTCAATTACCCTTTAACTCCTCCTCACCTGAAAGATCGTTTCCAATTTCTGTGCGATTCGCACAGCCGTCCACTTCGCTCTTTTCAAAACAATCAATTATCTATCCCTCTACACACTTCCAGCAGATATTCAGATTCTCTCAGTGTCTTGGCTGCTCGCCAGTGGAATAAACTTCCACTGGTGATCAGACAAGCTCCTTCTATCTCCATCTTTAAAAACTTGGTCTTCAGTCACTTTCTTAAAAAGCAAAATGTCTCAATCACGCTCTGATATAGTAATTATTTTATATATGTATGTATATTATAAATACTACTGATATATATTATATAAGTATTTATTATTTAATTGTTGTATATATCTATTTTATAATTGTTGTTATTATCTGCACCACGGTATGTCTCTTATCGCCATCACAAAGGTTAGCTGTTAGAAAATGCCTACAGCATTAATCTAGCCCTTGTACAATACTTTTTATAAATAATGTGTAGTAAAGAATTTTATTATTATTATTATAATGAAAAAAAAATTGCAGTTCCCCAAGCTCGTTTCAATTATGTTCCGTAAATAATTAATTATTTGTTGTAAACCGTTTTAATGGCTATTTGAAGGCCTCACTCCTAAATTAGGCCTAAATTTTAGTCAAAGATTGGCTTATTTGTATGATTAATCTCCTTAGGGATGGCGCAGTTCCTTACGTAACAGGGTCAGGGTACTGGGTGATGCTTATAGCGCTTGCGCGTGTGAAGGTCAAGGTCGCCAGCCCTGGAAGATTTTCACAGGGTCATCGGCCGTGGAGTTTGTATTTCAGGGCCTAGGTATAGGATCGATGAAGCGCTTTTGGTGGCCTTCACCGCGTTTTTGACCGCGCTCTTTGGCACGTGTACGGTGCGTGGGCCGAGGACGCCCCGGCTCCGAATCCAACATCTTCAGCTCCACAGCGCATGCTCCTACTACGTAAATAATCTATTTTTATTTTATAATACTTACAGTAAATCGTTATACATAGTTTAAACACTGCTAAGCATTGTTGAGCGCTTAGAATAATAACGCCTAGAAACGAAGTAATCAAACGATAAGTGAGGCAAGTTTTACTGAGCCAAAACGGCTCGGTTACTAAATAAAGGTTTAAGGGATGTTTATTTGATTATGACGGTTTTTGTGCAATTAATAGTTGTAAGTATTTGTTTTATTAGCTTCAAAGTTTTTTTTGTATGACGATAGCTAGGTGTTATTATACTAAGGCTGAGCATATTGGTTTACGAGTAAATGTACATATTTATCAATTTTAGAGATATTCGAATTTAAAAAATAATTCAACTAATAATATTTTATGTTGTAGGATATCGAAGGGAGGAGATGTCGTTTTTATCGATTAGTAGAATGCAAGGTGACATTAAATAACCTTAGTTTTATAATGCCCTTGTAAATCTCCCTATAGATTTTTAACATTAATATTCTATCCATTCTATAGAAGACAAGGTAGAGTCAATTTACCGCCATTTGTCATGCGGACTAACGTTAACCCATAATCCCACTGCCACGCATTCTTAATCAACACTACCCAGTGTTTTATTTTCATCATACATTACTTGTTTTCGATTAACTAAACACAAGCTTGATACAAAATAACACACAATGTACAATGAAAATACAGATCCCGGGTTCTAAACCTCGAGAAAAAGCTGAGCACGGGTTGATATATAAAGTACGAGTAACTTATTAATCGTGTTTTCTACAATAGTGGCTTGTTAAGGTTAACTTTGACCCCTGCAGAAATAATACTGAGTCAGTGTCTTCCAATTATATTAAACCTACTAATCATTTCTTTTTTATTTGATAGATAATATATTGTGTTTTTATAATCCGTAATTATATAAGATAAATTAAAACAAAAACAAAAAATAACCTACTTACAAAACCTTATTTAAATATAAGTCGTATCCGCGCTGCATGGTGGCAAGAACGCTGGCCGCATTACCTCGCTAAACCGCTATGCTGATTCACTGGGCGAGGAAAGAACCAGCCCTCTTGTCACCAGAGCAGACAATTAGACGAGGGGTGAAGTTTTAAAAAATGTTTTAGTGATTGGACCCCACGGGCCTAAACTCTACAGCAAACGGCACAAACACATAGTCTTTGATTATAGATACATATTTGCGCCGCTTGCCAGGCTCTACGATTTCAGCTGCGACTCCCGCTTTTAGCGCTGTTCCCCTAAGGTGTGACAAAGCCAAAGTGGCATCCCACACTGAGGCCCGTCCCCGCTCCTAGGGGATCTGCGTCAAACCATCAGGTCTCTTGCTATCATCGCGGACTAATCCAGTGGGTTCCAGAATAGCTGGAACCTCAATGGTGGCAAAAGCCCTTTTTATGGTTTCATTTAGGGAGCCATGACGTAAAAGTCTGCCAGCGCTTTTTATACAAGACAGCCCATGGACTCCAAAGCGGTCTAATTAAATAAAATTAGTCAAAATTAAACTATATTTACATTGGGTTTTTTATGTCACGTTATTCAGTCTGCTTTTCAATTAATTTAACATTTTTTTACGATGAAACAGAATTTTCCATATTTTATGAACCACAAACATACAATTAAGGCTTCAAGTTCAATGTCAAATGGGACCTGCGAAGCCTTTACGTGTTGATTAGCATAATAAATGCAGAATACGCAATTTGTTCAAAATAATTGTGAGTTAGTTAGGCGACAGAACAGAAAAGAACGAGTCGAAGTTGTAAGTGAGCGGGCTTTTCGCTACGCATTATATAGACATCACACACAATAAACCTTTAAGTATAAACGTTTATCTAAACCAGGGCAGGGCTAAAAACGTAGGGCTATTTTATGTCTTTACTATAACATGGATTCAAGATAGAATATAATAATATAATAGTTATAATAGTAAGGGGTAATAATAATAAGAATAGTTGGTTATAGCAGTAAAACATAGGAATAAATATTTTTAGAAAACGTTAATATTTACATTAGGTTTTATTTTACTAGTATAATTAAATTAAATTATTATCATTATATATCGTCATGATCGTAGAACAGTGTCGGATTTAAAAAAATACCCATAATTTTGCATATATATTTATATATAGTTTTATATTGTTTGTGGTCTGTAATTTATAGTGCAAATATTAGAAAGGGTTCCAAAATGAAATCTAGAAGGTTTGCACTTATTATGTGACTTAAAAAGTGACAAAAAAACAGTCGAAATGACAGTTGAATTGCCGCCATAAAATTTTTAAATATAGCAGATCCGTCACTGTTCTACGATCATGACGATATTTATCAATAATTATTAAGTATAGCACATTTATTCGAAGGAATTAAATACAATTTCAAACTAATATAAAATACAATTAAAAAGGAATCTAAAAATATAAATCTAAAAATTAAAATTAAAATATAGGAAACAAAATGATATAAAAATATATATATAAAATATAAGCTCCAAAACACTACCAATGGGTAAAGTATACATAATACCTAAATAATCAATAATTAGTATTTCTCTATAAATTTTCAATAGAAATAAACTAACATGTGATGAATATTTGTACTGATTTATTTATGTTTTATATATATATCCGAGTAGTGGCTGGTGCGGCTCTGACAATCACTTTGAACACTGATTAACAATAATTTGTAGTTAACCTTTTTTTTGTAGGTAATATAGACATTTCTGCTGTTTTTTTCTGTTCTATATTAGCCGAGTAGAGGCTGGTGCGGCCCTGACAATGACTTTGAACGCTCACGACGGGCAAGGCCGGGCCGCATTGCACTGACTACACAATAATTTGTAGGTAACCTGTTTATGTCGTGTTTTTAAAACAAATTATTCTAGAGATTACATTAACGTTCTAAACTAAATTCCTAATAAATTTTGGTAAATTATAATATGATTCTATTTTCCTATACCTACTAAAAACTATGAGTTCACATTTAAACGATGTCTGAAAAAGCATCTAGTCTGCCCGGTTTAGTGTTTGGGGCTGATTTCAGCCATAAGTGTCTCATTCCAGTTGCTAACTTGCGCGCCGCTTACCATCAGCTGGGCATGTGCCCACCATTACCAACCATGTGGTTACATCTTGTGCTAGTATAAAAAAAATGCTTATTTATCTACCTAGTTTTTTTTCCAAGCATTGTGGAATAGGTGCTTTTATTAATATAAATTAAAAACTACTTAATTAATAAAAATGTGTATATATATATATATATATATAAACTAAACCTAATAAAACTATAAATATTAATGTCTTCTATAAAGACGTCCCATTAGAGAAACAGGTGACATGTCCCCTCTGTGTAGCGAGGCTAAGGAGAAAGCTAAGGCGAGGGAGAAATCTGAAGACAGAAAGGCTGGCAATTATTTCTGCTAACTTATTAGCCTTGCTATACAGAGGGGAAATGATTGGACCGTCTCAAGGGGATATTTTTTAGTTATAGTTATATTTTTAAACCAAAATAATTACTATTTTTTTTTATTCAAACGAAATGTACAATGATTTAAAAAAATAATAAAATGTTAATTAAACTAAAAACTTACATCTTAAAACATAAATTACTATTATTAAAAATAAACCTAATTAATAAATAAAAATATAACTAAAAACTAAAATGAAGAAAAAACAAAATAAAAATTATTATAAATAAAAAATTTGCTCCAAATCGCTGCCAATGGGCAAAGTGCCAAGGATACTGGCAGCATTGCCACGTTGAATGGCAATACTGATCCTTTGGCCCAAATATTGCCCAGCCCTTTTGTCTCCCGAGGTGTTGACGAGCTGTTTTGACAACGCCTTGAAAATTTCGTGTGCACTTGGTCCCCACGGCCCGAGAGTTTCAACTCCAAACGGCGCAAAAATAGGCACATCTCCCAATAAGCTGAGTGTATTTCCGCCGCTTGAGGCGGAAATACGCTTGAGTTTTATTTTTATTTTTTTAATTTAGGTAACTTTTAATTTATGTTTAATGTATATTAATTTACTTTGAATAAAATATTAGTACAAAGTATTTTGTTAGTTATGTTTACTAATTAGTTTATTGCGTAACAGAAGAAACCTATTGTTTTCTTTGTGCTTCTAGACTAATAAACCAAAGGATTGCGTTGTTCTTTTACAAAATTATACACAAAATCACGTTCTTATTCCGCTTTTTCCAAGAAATGTCAATCGTAATTTAAAAATTTCGTAATTTTCAGTTGTAAAAATGTGTTTAATCTTTTGGTTCCGGTTATCGAGCTCCTAGGGTTAATAGATATGTTCTTAGAATACATCTAACATAGCTGTGTAATCTGTATGACACAATCAGATTATCAATACATTATCCGAAGTAAGTGTGATGTGCGTGCCGAAACCTCCCAGTAGTTATCGATTTTTTTATACCCACGGTTCTAATCGTTCAAGGAAATGATAACGTTTTTATCAACAGGTATTTTTTGATATTGAACACATGATAATGCAGCTTTTGCTAGAAGGTGATATCTATATTCTAGATGTAAAAGCTATGCTTATAGGACATAAAAATTTCAGGTATCGAGGGTATAGATCTATCGTTGTAAATCAGCATATGTGCTATATATAACCGATGCTTTGTTAGCCTAGGTATTTTATTACATAAAAAGTGGATTTTATTCAGATGATCGATTACATTGCTCTACGCACAGCAAAGGATTTAAAAAGGCCTGCGACTAAGATCATTTTGTTTAACTCTCTGGTCCGCAGTATATTGGAATAATGCAGCATTGTATGGAATCCACACTATGACGTGTATATCAAGAGGATCGAGAGTGTTCAGAAGAGGTTTTTGTGGCATCTGACATTTAGTGTTAATAAAGGAAGAGAACTTTTACATTACAAAGATCGTTTAAAATACTTTAATTTATCCTCATTAAAAGATCGAATGCAATTGATGGATAGTATGTTTCTATATAAATTAATCAACGGTAAAATCGACGCACCCCACCTACTGTCCCGTGTCCGTGTCTCAGTGCCGACCAGGCTGCCAAGGGTTGGCAAATATGATCTATTCATTCTACGACAATCTAGATCCAATTTGGGTACCACATGTCGTCAATACAACATATTTTCACGAAAAAATAATGACAGTCTAGACATATTTGCTAATTCTTTGCATGTTTTTAAGCGCAATGTATTGTCACTGCAGCGGATCCTGGCTGGGACTGTAAACTGAACTGCTGTTTAACAAATTTTGATCCTTGGAATTGTGTTTCTTGATTGTGGTTGTATCATGTTCTTTTGTTTTTGTTTTTGCTTAGATTTACTTAGTTGTTGCTGTAATTGTATTGTGTTTTTATTTTGGCTACTCAAAGGCCCAATTAATGGATACTGTAATAGCATGTGGTGGTTGCCTGTAATTGGTGCAGCATCTGTTTTCTGTCTTAGTTGTAATTAAAAATCGATGTATCTTTTGTTGCTGTCACTGTTGGCGACCCTAATAAATAAATAAACATTAAACATTGTTTTATAACACAATAATTTTTATTTGTATAAAATAAAAACTACTGAAATAAAATTAAATAACTATTAACTAAAGCTAATAAAATATGTCCTCAATAGACGTCTCATCAATCAGGGATAGTCCCAGAGAAGACTGGCAACATTTTGCCTCTGTATAGCTAGGCTTATACGTTGGCAGAAATAATTGCCAGCCTTTCTATCTCCCGATTTCTCCGTCAGCTGTTTGGGCAACTCCTTGGCCAGATCCTTGGCTGAGGGTTCCTATGGCCCCATAAATATGATTTGTATAATGTTTAGTTTTTACACACATTATCAGAAATCTTTTTTTGCAGCCCTCTTCTAAAGTCACTCTAGCTTTTAACTGAACTTTTGTTCCTTGACAGATTAAACTAGACTTATTTAAGCGAAACGTTTATGAATAAAGCTAATAAATTGTATCGTGCTGTTAATTCTGTATATAATTAACTTAACTAACGTGTTCTATGGTATTCGTAAATGAAAAAGAATATCAAGCTATTTAAATCGCTTTAAGTTAGTTCACGTAAGTATAACCAGATATTTCAGGGGTGATCCTTAAATTTGACTTCCCTTATTTATCTACCTAATAATATTTGATAAGTTGTTAAACACAAATAACACTATTTAGCTTTTATGAGAAGGCGACATAATGGCAGAAACTGTAGTTTAAGCACGCACAAACTTGACAAATATGAATCTCGGATGTATGAACGTTTACAGTTTGACAGCGAGTTTTTGCATGCTAGAGCTACTGATGTCAGCAATGCTTCTATAAATAATGTTAGAATTAGCGTTAAAAGGTTCATATTTCGTTAAGACTCTTTTTTATATATATTTATATAAATTAGATATCATTCAATCGAAAAAAAATTTATTTACAAAATATAAAATTAATTATGCGAGTATAAGTCCCGTCCGCGTGGAATGGTGGCAAGAACGCTGACTGCATTTCCCCGCTGAATTGCAATACTGATTCATGGATAGAAGAAAGAGCCAGCCGTTACCGGAGGAGACGACAAGACGTGGTGTTGTGTCTTTTAAAAACGTTTTGGCGCGTGGACTCCATGAACTTATTCATTGATTGAATTTACCTATACATTATAGCGATCCTTATAGGATCGGTACGATGCGATGTGATCCACATTACGGATGTCATTATCTATGTTAATTTTATAGTAGTTATAATTACTTAGATATTTCGTTATAAGGAGTTAAATATTATTTCCTCATAGTTTATTAATTATCTACGACTTTATTTATTATAAATATTAATCAATGAAAATGCACTTTTCACTTCATCTCAATTATTTTCAATTTTATTATTTATGTACATTCACTTTACGGTAATAACAATAAAATTTATTCATTAGTCTTTAATCAGTTTTAAAGGAAAAAATAAAAAAAGGTAATTAGTATAACAGAGCTTGCATGCCTGAAATTTAATAACTTATTTTATTGAAAGAATCGTAAAATATTTCCAAATTTACAAAGCTACTTTTAAATTAGTTTCGGGCTTCATCTTGCAATTTTAATGTGAATTTGACGAAGGTTCAATGAACAAGTGCTTCAAATAGGTGTCTCGTGAGGACAGTGCACTTTAGTAAAGGTCAGAGTTAAGGTCATAGTTAGTGCTGGGCGGTGCACCGGGCGGGCGGCGCCCAGGTGAGGAGCGGGGCGCGCCCTTGCACAAGATTCACTTTCGTTGAGCGCGGCTGCCAGTTAGAGAAAGTTAGCCGCGGCGAGCGGACCTCTTTCGCGAGTCAGCGCCGCGAGCGCGACACCGGCGAATACTTCTCATCACAATCTTTGTTTATAGAACATTGCTTCGGAGCTTTCCATAGAGTAAAGTTGTGAATTTTTCAACATCTGACTCCAGTGCAGGACTTTCGAGTACTTTTTCTATGTAAACAAAAAGACATGTGCATTTATGTGATTTGTTGACTAGTTGTGACAGTATTATTTTGGACTTACGATGCAGTGTTATCTGAAGCTGTCGCCTAAGAGGGAGCGCGAGGACTCCGGGTACGAAGGGGAGATGTCGAGACGACTGGAGCTGCCGGCGCCCCCGGGCAAGGAGTTCCTGGCGCCGGGCCTGATGCCGGTCCCCACGCCGCACTCGGTGATCCAATGCATGCGCCCGCCGCCACCGCCTCCACCTAGACACCACAAGCCGCCACCCTTCGAGGAACCCACCAGCTCCATTCCAGATTTAGGTAAGATTTTACTCCCACATTTTTTTACCTTCTAATAATGTGGGTAGGTCCACAGGTACTGGTTCCGAAATTCATTGCGGGGCAGTCAGATACTTTTACAAGAAGCAAGGTATTTTTTTTCGTTTCAAGTAAAGTTGTTCTCAAGGCGTATTTACCTATAAAGCCTGACATTGTTGTACCTAACCTAGTTTCATATAAGGGTCAGGGTCCATACAATATTCGGCTCAAACTTCAAGGACCGGAGCATCAGTACTTTGTAGCAGGATGTTTGGTCGTAGCATCGATCTGCGTTATCGTACCGCCATCGTAGCTAACACCATTAATTACAGACATCACAATTTTCGACGCATCAGTTGAGTAAACTATTTGTTTGAAATCGATACGATAACGCAAATCTCCTCATAATTTTAAACCAGGAATTATCTAGTAGGTGATTTTCCATAACAAAAAGTTATTTTTAAATCATGTCAATTTACCTTACAATGAAAAATCGTTTTGCTCTATGTCTAATATTTTCAAGGGCAATATACATGAATACTTGCATAGTACACCAAGTACTATGCAAGTAAGTAAGAATTTTATCAGGTGAGATAAGAGTCATAATCATCACAACCAAGCCTAGGTTAGGTGAGGGTAGCAAAAAATTTCGTACAATGAAGAGCTTTGGGTGACGCCCGATTCCAGCAGTAATGAGATACAAGCTAATAATATTGACGATGAAGAAGGAGTATCATGAAGACATTCATGAAATAAAAAGACAGACAGACAGACAGTGGGGTCGTCCAGGCCCGGATGGCTAATGGGCCTGGGTTGGGGATGGGGACATTCCCCCGTTTTCCCCGGCAGGATCTCAGCGGGCAACCACCCACCGGTAATTCATGCACTTTTTTAATCATGAACAGTTACTTTTAACAGCTTGAGTTAGTGATGTCCTAATGCGTTATCGATTCGATCTCTTTATAACAATTGAGTTTATTTATAAAGATGTTTTAATCTATTTAGGACATTACTGAGAATTCAAATAACGATTCCGGTCCATATGGAAAAGAATCCGTTGTTTTATTATAATAAAATAATAATGAAGTATGTTCGTTGTTTTAATTGCTATATATATGACAACATTTCCAATCTCAATTATATAGTATTATGAATTTCAATATTTTGATTAACAATTCAATATTTTAATTGATACAATTTTACCTTTTTTTAACGGGTAATTGCAGACTTCGGTTACGTATAGGTTACGTTCCAAAGATATATCAAAAGTAAAATAAACGAATGGGAATAGTATATATCCCAGCTGCCCCACTAGCACGTTCTGTGAGATAAGACATAATGCGACAGAAATGGTTGTTTTCTCACGGTGAAATGTCAAAAAGTGTCAACATTTTATGTACGGGATTGAGTGGGATAGATTCTTACAACGACAGCCGCCATATTTGTCACATTTTAGCGGATATGACAGGATTGTGCGATGATAAATAAGTGTTGCCCAAAGCTAGGTATTGGTCTTGCGCAAGAGTCAGACAGATTTTTTTTTCTAATCAGGTACTTAAGGTTTGGAATGGTTATTGATCTTGTTGAACAACATGTATCGAAAAATTTAGGTATACAGAGGTTGCAAAAAAAAGACTTCCTTTAAAATACTAACATGGGAGACACTAAACCCATTTGTAGATGATACGTGTAGTTGATACGTAATTATTTAATTATATCTCGTACATTATTTTATTTACCTTGACAATACATTTATTGACACTTCCTGCTTTGGAAAATTGTTACTTCGCATTTATGTGTAGATTATTTATGCTCATAGGTGGCATGGTTTCCGTATAATGACGTCGCAATCTGGAAGGTCAATCTCATTCTGCACTGAAGATCTACTCTATTACTGCATTTAGTGCGTTTAGTATGCTTCATCGTTTAGCAAACGTAATTATAAAACCAGAGTATTTGGTGTAAACTGTTAATTAAACCGTATAACTAAAACGTTCAGGATTTTTTTTCATCATTATTAGCATGTGTCTCTACTGCACGCAGTTTTTTGCAACCCCTGCCAGCGAACTTCTTGACTCTGCGTCATCAGTGGTCCTCTAGTGCCCATTTGCCCCATCGGTCGTCGGTTCTGAGGCAAATGTGTCTGGCCCACTTTGACTGTAACTTTGGTTGTCTGATAAATATCAACGTTTCGAATTCTATCAATCAGAGAAATACGAAGCATATAGCTCGGAGAGCGACCTTGAATTTGTGTCCACGTCTCTGCTCCGTACGACATTACGGGAAGGACGCACTGGTTGAAGACTCTCTTAAAACACTGTGGTATGGACGATGCTAGGATGTGTAAAAGTATTCTGAATGCCGTCCATCCTAGGTGAATGCGTCGGTTTATTTGCTGAAATTGGCAGCGCCTAGCTAAATAGTCTGTCTGAACTGCAAAGTAAATTTAAAACGTAATGTTAGATAGTTTAAGCCAATTGGATATAAGTATCAAGATTTGATAATTGACTATGCCAGAAAGCTTATCGAACTTGCATAAGCAGGAAAAGTAATTTATGAACATAAGTACTCCATTTTAAGCATATTACATATTACCTTCCGCAAAGATAATGTAAACCAAAACATCAAAGATAAATATCACACTTAGCGGAAATTTGAAAAGAAACCTTAACTAAAATCCCGATAAGTACCGATTGCCAAGGATAGCGTAGCTGTTCTAATAGAAACAGCACGTGATAGGCTAAAAACTACCAGTTAAAGCAGATATTGCGACCTCTTCCTTAATCCGTGCATTATTTTTTCGCGTTTGTTGATTAGATAAAGATCACAAGGTCAATACATCGTGTGCTGATGACGCATTATTCCGTGTCATTAAGGTCAGTGTGACATTGGGACGATAGCGGTGACAAAATAATAGCCGTATCTTATCAGGCAATGTCAAGCGGCGCAAGCGCAGGTATCGACCCCTGCACCCAATGTTTTTCTGCTTGACACACTGACATTGTGCATCGAATTTCGGGGCATGCATTCTGTGTTTTTGCGCTTGTTTTTATTATGATATCGCTCGAACAAAAACAAATCATGTTTAATTTCACGATATAATTGTCATTGTTATCGCAACTTTTCATATGTGCAAATACTTATTTATTTTAACGTGTTATTCATTGTTTTAAAATTTCGTGAAACTTACATATCTAACTAAATCATATTAGTAAATAAGATTTCCCTTGGGTACATAAATGATATTACTATAGCAGAAGATAACATGTTATCGCCATGACCTTCTCTATGTGCAAATTACTTCCCGGTGATACGGTTGTGTATGTATGTACGTGTGCGAGGGAGGTCTATTAATCAATACACACTATCATTTTATGTCCGATTAAGTTGTATTGATTTAATTATTTTACAAGGACGGATTAATATAGGTAATAATCCGCAGGAATTATGAATCTGTTTATAATTTAATTTACCTTCTGTGCATCTCTAGGCACTTGTTTGACATAATAGTAACAATTTATTACGCCGTGACGCGTTTAATGCGCAAATGCATGTGTATTTCCTTGTTTTATATTACAAATTGTTGCAATCCATAATTAAAACTATTTTGACTTCTATGCCAACACAACTTTATTTTTTATTACAAAATACGGGGTGTACAGTGAGGACAAATGGACATTATATGGGATTTGAATATTCCTAAAGTCTGTTAAGTTTAAGGCTGCGTTCAGATTGCATACGAATTTCTATCATACGTAAACGTACGACACTGGGTCGTGCGAATTGAGTGTGTACATTTGTTACGTTTTTATCTGTTGTAAGGTGTACGTGTTAAAAATATTTATGTGCTTACGACATTATTTTTATTCCTTCAGGTATTTCTTTCCAAGGCATGCGTTGATGGTCGCGTAAATGACACGTAGAATGACTTCCCACAAATATTTCTGGCCAAAAATCAAATGAATTCATTTTGCTGTGTCTATTTTGTTCTATAAACCACAATATAAAATACTAGTAAAAAAAATAGGAGCAAATATCCCAACAGTTTGGTATCGAATTCGGATGTCGAAACTATTGGCGCGTATAAGTGGTAATAACTTGCATCCACTGTGAGCGCTCTCAACTTCTTCAAAGGATCGGGATCGTTCGTGTAATTTAGTACGTGTTCGTACGATCGATTTTTGGACGAAAGCGCATGCAATGTGAATGCGGCGTAACAAGACTTATATAATAATAAATAATCAGGATTCAAGGGAGTGTGTGTTATTAAATAAAGGGCTCCTTAGCCCTGGTCACAAACCTAGGGTAGTCTGGACTTTTGATAGCGATCGCTATCTTAGCGATTTAGGTCGGTAAGTCATATAAAGTTGCCAATTACAAAATCTAAAAATCTGATTTGGTTAATATCATTAGTTCCGAAGACGGTAATATTATTATGATAATAATAATCAAAAGCTCAGGCAGCTCCATATTATCTCTATTTTTATGCCCTAATATGTGTATTATATTATGGACAATTCTTTTACAACACTAGGAGTAAGTCCCAAAATGTCAGTTGGCTGCTGTCAAACGGTAAACTGTATCGATAATATTCGAACTTTGCAGGTTTTTAAAATGCTTTTTTTGTTGCTAAATAATTTGCGAAGATCGCTAATTTAACAGATACGATTACGACATTTTTATGACTAAAGGTAATCACTGACCATACATCCAAACGGACACCGTTTTAATCGAACTATACGAGTACTAATGGACGTGCGTCCAATTATTTAGATGACTGAAGATCGATTATCGCATCCGTTGACGTTGCCAGATTTAATAAGATTATTAAGCTGACGGCGGCGCAGCGCAGAATAAAATGGAAATGTACGTAGACGTAATCAAAGCCGTTTAAAAAAACATCGGAACATATTTTGAAATCTGGCCACGCCATTTGGTCTGTTTGGTCTTCGCACAAGTCACCCTAAATTGCTAAGATAGGGATCGAATGTAGATGCTGCTGACCCTCAGACATTATTCTTCTTCTAATGATGGAACCATTACCGGCACGTTAAAACCATGGATTGCTAAGTTTGTCTACTCTTGTAAGAAGTAAATTTAATTAAAATGTAAAAAGATAAAGTAAATATGATGAGGAAGGCGATAACAGTTAGATTCCAAGCATCATAAAACTAGGAAGTATGCGCGTCAGCCTTGAATTAGGTCGCGCGGTCAGCGTACACGCAACTAATGATGTTACGCCATTATCCCACATCTAGTAAATAACCCTGACAACATTTTTTTGTTTGCAAATTATTTTTTGTACATCAATGCATCGGATTCTTCTTAGTCGCTACACTCTTGGCAGTGTAGTCGTGGTCGTCACTTGAGTGGCAGTGGGACGCTTAACAAGCCGTAGTTGCCACTCCGATCCATTGCTGCTTTAACCTGGTTAGTCCACCTCATCGGAGACGTACCACGCATCCTTTTGCCATCGACTTTTCCTTGAACTACCAGGCGCTCAATAGATGTATCTCCACGCCGCGACACGTGTCAAGAAAGTGAGAATGCGTGATTGTACGGTTAAGGAAAGGCGCTGTCTTATTTC
Organism: Tinea semifulvella; assembly: GCA_910589645.1. Lineage (NCBI taxonomy): Eukaryota > Metazoa > Arthropoda > Insecta > Lepidoptera > Tineidae > Tinea > Tinea semifulvella. Next base: position 12,042,046 of record OU342585.1, read on the forward strand.
CAATTCCTCAGGATGAACTTATTGGTTCTGAACTCCGTCCATTATATGCCTAACGTTCTCCGCCAACACCATATCTCTAGAGCATGCATCGGATAGGTTTTGCATAAATTGTTTCTGTCGTCAATAGAATCTGATAATTTTATTAGTGTACTGAAAACCTGATTCATCTGGCATTGAGAATTCGAAAACGTCACAGTCTGCGGTTACGACCATCACATGACTGACTTAACATCTTAACTTCCTTGAAATTATTTCTTTCTTTCTAAAAAATGTATTGTTTTGATAGAGTCACGAGGTTTAATCATACAAAACATTTTTTTATTTAAAAACTTCCGCTGAAATCTTAGAAGCGTGCTTGGAGATTAATTTATTTAAAGAAAACAATACAACGGTGATGGGTTGCCTAACGAAACATGTTCAAGGCTATATAGATTGATTTATTAAATAATAAAAGTAATGGTCAAAAGAAAATTACAGTCGGCTTCAAAAATTTATGCATAGTAAATATTTGTTTAGAAGAATTTTTTCAAGGTCTCTATCTATGTACAATCGTCCTTTGCACTGACTTTTGTAGGTTAATGATTCAATGTCAATTTGAGGATGAATGCCGAAAACACTACGTAAGAGATTATTATACCCAGTCGTAAAAAAATATATGTAGCATAACAACAACATTGCTCTTTTTCATACTGAGCACTGACATGTGGTTCGGTTGCGGAATAGAAAAGAAAGGATAAGGTTATGGAGCTCTTCAGAACACTCACCGTCGTATAGCGTCGTATATAACACCTCAGATAGCCTACGCTACGTCTCGGCTAAGCTGCAGCGATTTGAGAGTTTGTCTTTTTTTTTTTATTTTTTTTTATTTTCATTTTCAACCATAAATACCTGAGTTATACCCGTCTATCTCTTACTCATTGTTTACTATATTGGTAATTAGAAAAATAAAGCTAAAAATTACAAATATTTTTTTTACTTTATTATAGGTATATTTGTTACTTTTCTGTTTTTTTTACTTTACTCACACATATACATATATTTATTATTTATCCATTATATATTTCAATTTATTTATTTTGGTTCCATGTCTCTTTATTATAATACTCAGAGTTACACTTATTGAATTTTTATTTAATTTTTTGGTTTTGTTAAAGGGTTCAGTGAAAATCAGCGCTGCAGCATCTACTGTTGCAGCCTTTTCTGACCTGAACACCTATTTGTCATAGCAGCTCATTTTCTTTTCTCTTTTTACCAAGTCTATATTATTATTATTATTTTTTTACTATTACTTTTTTTCCCTTTTGTGATTGTTATGACCAAGCTGTTTTTTGATAAATAAATGTTTTCTTTCTTTCTTTCTTTATTCCACGCATGACTTTATTTGTGCTTTATAAAGTTTTGAGGGCGGAAAAAACCGATTAGCATCCTTAATTTTATCTTGTCGTTTAAGCGTCGTGGCTTGAATGTTTTTAGTTTTTTATATTTAAATAAAACACATTAAAATTAATTCTAATACGGTTTATTTGATACTAAATAAAATATTAATTATTAAATTTTATTTGTAAAAACCAACCGTTTGCAAACGGCTAAAATTTAAATTTTTCTTCTAGTAAAATGAATCCACTTCACGTGTTATAAATGACTTGTTTGCTGCTCTTCGCGAATTATTAACAGAGTGATAAGTCGCCGAGGAGACATTAACTGGCCACGAAGGATACCAGACACCTGCAGATTTTTTCCTGTCGGCTACTTAAAGAGTAGAGTCTACAACCCTTAACCACCCAATTTGGATACTACAATTAATCACAGACGAAATGAAAGCAATTCCTAGGTCGATGCTCCTCCAGTTTTAAGGTAAAAAAAAAAGGTAAAGAAGAAGTTTTGTTTTTTACAAATTAAATTTACAAACTGATCTTTTATTTAGTATCAAATAAAACTAATTGAAATTAATACTGATGTCTTTAATTTAAATATCAAAATCGTAAAAAATTCTAAGACACCCGATTATTTGTAATCCACGACTATGACGATAAACGGTCAAGTAAATGAGAACAGTTAACACTACAGTCGTCCAACGATAAAATAACGTCTTACGACACAGAAAATAGTTGTCAAGGCGACTGCCGTGATTGACTTATTCCTCGATCGACGATACAGTGGCGGCAGAAGTTGTGATAATGGGAACAGTAGGCCACGACGTTTAAACGACCCGATAATCTGTCATGATATGGTGGGAACGCGTCCTAAGGCGTAAGTCTGAAATGGAATAGGTAATAGCTGAAAATTTGAAAGAATTACGTAAATATTGTGAGTGATGAAAAGGCGGGTGGTGGAGGCCTCATTCCACTCCGCCCGGCGTTCGGCAGTGACCGAGCCCGGGTCACAGCCGCTTATTCTTGAACGTATTTTGGTGGCACGTGCCCCATGTTATACGCGTCACGGGTGATTCTAATTGCCACGTTTGTGTTCATTATAAATTAGGTGTAACTACGCTCAAATGTTTGAACTTGAATTTTACTTACCTACCTACCTACTCCATTTTGCCTAACGACAATTTTTTTCTTTGACTAGCGCTATTTTTTTAGATTATTTTACTGATAACTTGTATGGAAATAAATATAAGTCAGTAGTCAGTCCCGATTTCACTAATACCAACTTGTGGAATCGTTAATAAATTGTCATTAAAAGTGACATCGGACCCTCCGAGCATAGGCCTAATTCTCCAGATATACATATGTTCTGGAAGGCCCATCTCCAACAGTGGAAGTCTAGGACGCTGTGTTCTAGGGGCTGTAATGATAAATACCTCCAGAATAGGTACCTACAATATTTTTGCAACATTTGTTTATCGTGCAAGACGAAGAAAATGCATCGAAGGTCGTTGATAAGAAAGGTGTACTGTTACAAAACACGCGACATTCTCTAGGTTAAAGTTGATAACATAAGAAGTGAGCTAAATCAATACGCACGTTAAAAAACAAGATTTATTCTTAAAATAATAAAAGCTTTTTGGCTTGTGTAAAGATATGACTCATTTTTAGCAATACATTGATTGACTGCCTCCTCGGAGGTACCGGGTTCGATTCCTAATTGAGACACAATAATATTTATTAATTTAAATACATAAATTAAATACTATTTAATTTATTTGTGATATTTCCCGAGTTTGGTACGCTTGAGACATCGACGAACTTGCCACTTGTCATGATTGGATTAGTAAAGTTGGCTAAATGTGGATCCGTTTTTATAAGCGTGGTTTCTGACCACCCCGAAGGGAAACGGTCGTGATGATACTTACTTTTACATTGATTGACCGTGCGGGTGCCGGATCCATCAAGAATGTGTCTCGACAGGCTTGTGACCAACATAAGCTATTCCACTATTCTGCTCCTTTCTCCACCCAACCAAATACTGTATGATTATGCGAAAGCTGTCCTAGAAGATCGTTCCAAATATGTAATGACCGGGGACCTGCTGTGTCAAAATTATGCTACTCAAATAATAACGTAGTATACCCTAATCGGTTCAGTAGTAAAGCTGAACATTTTTTTTTAAATACAACTATTTTGCAGCTCTAGCATGAAACAAGTAAAAACAAAAACTGCGAGCTGTCAACTTTTTATTCCGTTACGTTGCACCTCATGGCACTGTCTAAAATCCTTTATGTAGCTACTCGATTCGATAAGCCCTAGAGCTACTATTTAATCTTAAGATGGGTTTAGACCAAACGACGAATGAGCATGTAGCACTGGTTCTCGTGATCTAAACATGAATCGAGCATGTGCTAGAATTCTAGTACTTGTTGTTCTCATTTTTGCCTTTGGTATTATTTTGTTGTATATGAGATATTTCGATTATTTTAAGTTATTAAATAACCTTAATAAAATAAAAACCACTAATCTTATTAGTACATGAATGTATGATATTATTGTATGTAGATATTATAACAATAATTATTAATTAATTGACACTATTAATTGACACAATTAACTATTGAATAACTATAGAATTAAGCTAGAAAGGTCATTGACCGCGAACGTAAAAATAAGTGCTCCCTAAATACGGCCCTTGAGGGAGCGCGCCCTACGCCCACTAAGACACATGTATTCGAATTCACTCACACTAAAGAGGTGGAGAGATGGCGGGTGAACGTGGGTGTGGGGGTGATTTCGCTATGAAGCTATCCAAATTACTTTTCTTAGATCCAGCGACACAATTATAGTTTTTTTGTTTAACATGGATTTTATTTGGCGAATTTCGTATCATTACTGAAACCGCAACATGTTAAATTTTGTCCGGGTTTTGTTTCTATCTAATATCAAGATGAGGTTGTAGGTACCTATATGGTGTCTTTTTGGTATTTTATTACTTTTCCAATGCGCGAGAAAATTTCTCGTAATTTAAAATTACATACAAAATATCTGAGAAAATGATTAATCATTGTATTTAAAAAAACAAAATACCGTTATTTGAATAAATTATATAATTATCAAACCAAAAAATCAAAGATCTTAAAAAAAATATAGTAAAGTCGTTTTTTAGTTATAAATGGTGTACTCGTAACTAAGACGACTTTGTTTTATATAAATACTAGCTGACCCGGCGAAATGCCCCACAAATCAGCGCTGATGCGCGCCACCTAACGGACAACAGTAGTACTATGTCAGAAACCTTCGCCGATGTTCACACAACATATTCCCAAAATTTCATCCCGAACGGTCAAATGGTTTTAAAATGCATAGTGAACATACATACACACAGACATTATTTTTTATATATATAGATTCGAAGATAAGATTATAATGATTTAAAATATTATAATCCTACTTAAAATAAATAAATATTAACTAAGGATAAGGATATACTCGTAAGTTCCGTCCGATTGGAATGGTGGCAAGAACGCTGGCTGCATTTCCCCGCTGAATTGCAATACTGATTCTTTGGGCGAAAAAAGATACTCTTGTCACCGGAGGAGACGACAAGACGATAATCGTACTTGTGTTGGTACTTATATTTATATTCTATGTAGAATGATTATTGTTAAAATTATTATAAATAAATATTTATTTAACTTTAAACGAATAAATATTTGTTTGTTTTTATTTATAACAAACTATTTTTTACAACATCATCATTATATTTTTATATTTATTTTTATACTAGCACGACAACTGACCTTGCTCCCACCTGATGGTAAGTGGCGCGCAAGTTCCATGAATGTTAGCAACTGAAATCAGACACTCATGACTGACATCAGTCCCTTACACTATGCCGGTGGGCATGACGGCAATTCGAGCCTGATCCCGAAACGTGTGGATACACTTTACTGGGTTTATCGGCACGATCGGTGGATATTTCTCCGCCCCGGCAGACTGAGCAAATTACCACCATCAGTCCGCCTACCGCCTATTTGTTGTTCTCGTAGAAAGTATGGGCCATTTGCAATAATGTAAAATACCAATTTTTACTTTCATGGAGAAAATAACACCGCTTGTAACAAGACTTACATCAAGTATTGATTTGTTCTGCTACAAAGACTCATGTTTTGCTTCAAATTTACTGTAATATTGTAATTATAAAAAGATAATATTAACTTTACAATGTAAAGTGAATTAAGTTAGGTATTAAATGGAAAATCACCGAAAAAAAAGTAATTACAACAATACATTTACAAATATAAACAAAGCATATTTATTATTGATCAAGGGAGCTCCAAGGTTAAAGATAACGCGTAAAGGGTTGAGTGAAGTCTCAACCTTATTTATCAGGAGAGCAGAAGTCGTAAGAGGTATTCTCGAGTCAGCAGCGTGCAGTATAACACCAGGTTTTGTTACATTGCGTGTTATTATTAAACTATAGACACGCTTGATGCTAAAGAACACGCAATGTACAAAGAGCATACAGAGACATAGTTTGCGAGTTATACACGCAATGTGGGTGTGTGGAACAAATGCAGCAATGGCGGGTTGCCAGACAGACGTTCTACACATGCGCATAAACGATGCAATTCCCTACAATTATAAAGTTTAAAACATTTAAAATGCATTTGAGTCACAAAAATATACTACTAATAAACTTAAATGTAACAGAACTGCTGAATCTATCATGAAAAAGGAAAACAATTTGTGTTACACCGATAATTGTTTAATTTATTTTGATTAAATATTAAACGGGAAAAAAACATACCTTATAAATAGTGCCTAGTAGCTATATCGGTACTATATCTTATTTAAAAGCAATAAGATAGATTTACATCAAATAACTTCTATGATTCCGCTCTGGCCAATACCAATGCAAATTTACCATTGAAAAACATGTACCGGGCATCCAAAAGAATTTGTGTCAACTGTTGGTGTAGGTCAAATGTTAAATCAGTCACACACAAAGCAATAAGGCTTAGATTAAAACAAAAGGAGAGAGGCACGCGTTATATTGTTCGCTATAAAATGCGGAACCGATTATCTATCGGTAACTACAGACAAAGTCACTCACTTGCATCACCGATGTCGTTAACGAATGAGATAGAAAAAAATGTTACCGTGTGACTCGAGCCAGACAAAATGGATAGAAGGCGCTTGTGTGTCGTAGTTACGGCTTGAATTAGTACTGATTTATCTGCGTCAGTTAGACTTAGTTCGCTAGTTGTACGCTTGATTCTTTGTACCGTTTTTCCAAATTTGTTTTAATCTAAGAACTAAGAATGATATCTTTAAAGCGTGCTTCGATTTTAACATTTGTAAAATAACAATAAAAAGTTTTATTTTTATTATTAAAAGGGATACTTACTAAAGTTTATTAAACATAATAATCAGTTGAGATCAGTATGTAATTTTCCTTAAAAAATACAAAAAAAAGTCGTGGGTTTAATCTCGATATCAATGCGAAATACACTTTTCTTACGTACATTTGCCACATACTTGTATCTACATATTTACAACACCACCGTTTGCTTCAGAGAGCACGTTAAGTTGTGTTGGTCCCGGTTCCACTAATACTAATTTGTGGAATAGTTAAAAAATACATTAAAAACGTAACAACATTTTATTTCGCTGCTGGTGATATATTTTTTATTTAGTTAAACAAGAGAAGTTCGACAAGAGAAAAACAAAGTAAATAGATGCCAAAACATATTTTTACATATTTTGTATCTTATTTTGTATTTGATCTCTTTGGGTTGCAATTAACTAAACATAACATTTTACCATTGAACGAAGAAATTTAGATCTTTGCTAATAAAAAATAGGCCAAAGACTCCAGAAATATATTCTGGAAGCCTCATCTTCGGCAGTGAAGTGAATTTTGTATTTTAGCGGGTGAATAATAGACTTAGCGCTGTAAAAAAATACACCGTATCGTGAATGCCTGATCCCTACATGTAAGTCATAATTTTTCCTCTTTCCACGTGGTCGAGTTGTGACGTCAAAGATCGAAAGAATTGCAAAGTGCATCCTGAACACTCTATATCCCTCCCTTTCGCACCAAGACGTATTTATATTACATTCGACAACGTATGAACACATACACTGCGCAAAGCCAATACCGCCCTGTGCAAGCGCATGTATATTTGAGTTAACCTCCTCGCATGTTCGGTTGCCCTAGTCCTTTCTGGTAGCGTGTGTCAGTTCACAATTGAATATAACAAATCGATTTGTCAAACGTATTTTTTTGCTGTAGTCTTATAAACACGAATAAAACAAAATTTGACAAAAAAACCCATGTTATGTGAATTTTAATTTAGAATAAGTTACTAGTAGAGGTCCTAAAACTAGGAAATTATTAATGAAATGTTGTTACAGTTTGCTAAGTGACCACAATTCTTTTATGTAATAAAAAGAATCTGTATATATCTGTATCTGTATTTAAATAAGAAGTATTACAAATTCATAGAATAATAATGTTTTTAAACAGAATTTGTGAGACAGAAATGGCTATCTAAAAATCTATTAAAAAGAAAACCTAACAACATGTTATTATTTTAATAGTACCTACATTTATTCTACTGTAATTAAACTACTTTGTGTGGATAAAAAAAAAAACATTCATGAACATTTAGTTTAGTTTTTAGTTAGAATATCTAATTTTTCTTATCTCTGGGATATGAGAACTGTGGGATGGGGATCGTATTGTTTTTACTTTATTCAGAATCTGTCGTCCTCTTTATTTAGGAGTCTGATATTGCAACCTTTATACAAAGGGACAAGACAACAGCATAACAGTAGCGACCGCTCGGGCGTCGACCCCGCGTCTCAATGTCAAACGCGACTTGAATTGAGGAGCAGTGCGATTTCTGCACTGCAAAACGACTTTGATACGACTTTCTGCGATATCTCAATGACGGTTAAGCTAATTTTAAATATTATTAACATAGATACTCCATTTTAACCAAAACGAAGATATTTGAAATCAGGAATGGATACACCTAACACTAGGCTAATAAAAACCACTGTGCCGGCTTTGTTGTTGGTATATCTCCCACATCTATGTGATATTTGCTATTTAAAGTAAATGCGCTTAAAATTAAACTAGGCAATAGTTTATTGACATCACGTATTAAGTTTATATTTATTAGTTGCATTTGTTTTGTAAAATAAGAGCGAATTGCGTATGCGCAATGCGGCGCACGTTGCAGTGGACGGTGCATCGAGCTACCAGGAGACTAGCACAAAGCAAGAGATACGCGCATGCATTTATATTGCAGTGCATTTTGTTCACTTGCATTGAAGACTGTATGTTTTATTTGCTAAGATTTAATGCGCATTATTAGTGCGTTATTGCTTATTTATCTTCAATTTATCATACGCGACCTAGCATAAGGATTAGGGTCTCAATAATATAGAAATTACGGTTTAACAAAATTTTCAATAAGTATTATTATTTATTATTAACGTATGATGATTATTATGTATCAAAATGAAAATTGGGTGGGATATTATTGTTATCAGTGTTTTGTTGATCATTCATAGACAAGAAAATACTCACTTTCTTACATTGCACAGTATTTATGCTCAAGACAAACCAGTCGCACACTAATGTACTAGTATCAACGTAATAGAAATCCTACTTACTTTCTATCAAGTGAACGTGAAGTGCAAGCGCAGTACCCGAGTGCATTGCAGTTCAAGTTTAGTCGTAGAACTAGGTACCTCGCGATAATTATGTCGTGGATCGATGTACTTCTAACGCTCTGCGTCGGGGCAATGTACGCCGGCAGCTGCGGGGAAATAGATCCTGTCTGACTATTTCTAACCACTGCTGCCCAGTGTTCCTATTGAAACCATCAAATCACACGCTTTAAATGAACCAATCGCCAGTTGCATTTGTTTACTTACAATTTGTCTGGTGAAACCCGAAGCGGCGTCTGGTTCGGTATGAGTTAAAAAACTCGATAGATTGCTTCTGTAACAACATGACTTACATTATTGTTTAGTATCTGTTTTTCGATCAAAACATTTCTAAGAAGACAAATTTCTAAGCATTTCATAATTACTCCGTGCAGGTGCGGGGTCCATCGTGTTTAGGAAAGAGAGATGAGAAGAATGGTGTCTCGGGCTTGCGACCGACCATAGGCTGGTTTACAAAGGCGCTCACCATCCACCATTATGCACCTCTCCCTACACAACCAATGACTATATAATTCCATTAATGCCGTGGTTTCATAAATGTATTATAGGCTCACCTGCTTAGGCCTAATTATTTCAGTAATTGGTGCAGTAATTTCGCACCACCTTCCAATGTTTAGAGCTGAACCCGTTCCTGATCATCTCTTTTGTGAGATCATAATATTTGTTCACCTTCATGTTGTAGTCTTTTAAAATATTTGATTCACACGAAACGTTAAGTTCAATAAGAATAACTTTTTGCAAGTTCCGTAAAAACACTATATCTGGCCTATAGACTGGGATTCGGCTAGGATCGTGGTCGTAACACACTCTGCAAGCAGTTCCTATGGTAGCATTACACAATGTACAGTTTTCCCGCTCCTTACCAGATTACTCTGGTACGGGAGGGGCATTTGAAAGGGCTTTACGTAAAATTCTGTCTAACTGATTAAAAAAGTAAGTATTTATTTGTAAAAAAGTAAACTTTATGATCCAGAAAGGAATTAAGTTTTTATAATCAAAGTTCAAGCTTTAGTAGGTAATAAGCATTTACCTTGCAACGAGCAACAATTATTTCAGAATTACGTGTACTCGGTATAGTTATTATGTATGTGTGTACGGCCCACTTGTACAAGTTCAGCGGGCCGTTGCACTCGTGACGCGCTTGCACATTCGATTATCCGATGCGCGCGCGCAGATATCATATCGCAGTTTATTAACGACTTGAAGATATCAATAGCATTATTACATAAAGCACAAAAATACGATAGATTAATAGTAAAGTGGGTATAAATAATTTGAAAAGTAAAAGTGTGGCTTACTGAACTTTATTATTTATCAGTGTGATAGCCATTGATAAAGAATAAAGCTATAATTTTATGTATAATATTAAAAAAAGTAATAATAATTGTAATATATAAAAAGGGGCCCCTTTGAAACTCAGCCTATATATCATTCTCATGCCTGAGACGTTATACATATATATCCCCTCTCTTCCTCATACGCGTTGGACCCGGTACACGCACGGCGAATACACGGGTTGCATTTTTTTGTCCTCTCTTTTAACTAATTTACCATAAAGTATCAACACGACCGTATCGCTTCCGTGGTGGTCAGCCACATTCACATTTAGCTAACTTTACTTTAGACCCATCATAACAAGTGGCAAGTTAGTCGATGTCTCTAGCGTACCAAACTCGAGAAATATTACAAATTATTGTGTCCCGACCAGGAATTGAACCTGGTAGGTACTGAACCTCTAGACCGCAGACGCAGTCTAATTTACCATCTATCCAATAATTGTATAGCAACAAATAAACGTTGAATAAAAACGTGCAAAATGACTAAGCTGTTTCATAGGAGCGTTTTGTATCTTATTTTATTTAATACGTAATAAATTCCTTTCGCAGGGCATTCCCTCCAAGATACATAGTCATAGGTACACCCAGTGGGTACTGGCAAACTTCGTTGCAGTAAACGTGTTTAGCTAGTGCATTGGCTTTAGAAAAAAAACCTAATAAAGAGACGCTTGCTTGAATCTATAGTAAGAACGTATGCATTAGAAATTTATTATATTCATAACATTTGACATCAGATCCTCGCCAACCCTCCAGTAGGCCAAATTCTCCAGATATATATTCTGTCTCCAACAGTGGAGGTCTAGGACGCTGTGTTCTAAGGGTTAAAATGAAATAAAATATATACTCGTATATGAATAAAAACATAATAATTTTCTAAATATAAAATTGAATTATTATATATATACTTTAGGTATAAAGTAAATAAAAGGTAAATATTTTAGATAAAGATAATGTTATATTATAAATTATGGATTCAGCGTGGTGGTGTCGGGTCCACCGTGTATTTTGTAGAAAGGCTTTTGTAGTCTTAATAATTGTATTGTATTTAACTATGTAAAATCGATCTGGAAAATAAACGTGATTATTATTATTATTATATGGCTTGTGACCTAATTCCTCGCCAACCCATCCGGCCAGTAAGTAAAAGTAAAAAAAAAGTAAAGTATCATTACGACCGTTTCCCTTTCTTATCAATAAGCGGATTCACGTTAAGCCAACTTTACTATAGGCCAATCATGACATGTGGCAAACTCGTCGACGTCTCCAGCGTACCAAACTCGAGAAATATCACAAATAAATTAAATATTAATTAAATGTATTTATTTACATTAATACATATTTTTGTGTCCCGACCAGGAATCGAACCCGGTACCTCCGCGTCGAAATCCACGAACTTTACCGCTAGACTACGGCCAGTAAGTTTATGGAAAATTCGGCAGTAAAGATCTAAGACTTTAGGGCATCATCATCATCACGACTGTATCCCTTTCAGGGTCGTCAGTTAGTGATGGATTCCCATTTAGCATACATAATTATATTCAATGAAACTCTGTTATAATATCGATGTGTCGCAATATGTGGTAATGGATCGATATTTCTATAAATTACCAAAGCTGCTTTAAATGTGAATATGAATACAAATCTAAGCTTAAATGCTTACTATAGATGTCAGTCTTAGAAGTAGCTTAGACAGGAGTGGGACGCGCGGGCAGTGCACTGAGCAGTGCCACTGACCTGCTAGTGCACATCCAAGTGTCTTAGATTGTCGTAGCGCGCGTCTACGAATCTGCTACGATATTAAATCACGGCTTACTTGCAAGATACTCACTATTTATTTTATATATTTACTTAGATTCTTTAATGCACTTAAAAATTTAACAGAGGCGAGCTTTAATGCCAGTAGGCATTCTTTACCAGCTAACATTGGGGATCGAGTAAGGTGAAAAATAGGCAATCATACAATTAATGAGCTACACATTACGAGTATACCTACACACATAAATATACATACGAGTACATCATATAGATTATAACTTTAATAATGACACAGTTATTTAAGTAGTGTTTTATTATGTTTCTCCAGGAACGATGTGGTTATCAGATATTTAAAAACGTTGGTAGACACCATATATGTTTAAAATATTGTATAATGTCTTGTCCTACAATTTTTTTTGCTTCATACGCGCACTGTTTTATGAGCTTTATTTTTATTGAGGATAAATAAACGAATCCAAAGCCGAAAAAAATATTGTGTATAAGAATTGCGCGCCAAACATCAAACAACATGATGTATAACTACAAGCCTACGTACAATAATTAGGTTTAAAGTTCCTAAATAGTTGTACCTAAGTAAATCGCTGCGGTCACTTTGATAAATTTTCCATACTCATGTTTTAATCATGTAAAATATCTTGCACTGTGATTAGCAGCATTGATTAAAGTATTAATAATAATAATTAATTACTGCCACATGAACAAAATGATTCATATAATAGTTTTTTTTGTTTCTTTCGTTAATTATACATAAGAATTAATACTTATATGATTTAATAAAAAAACTATTTTCCGTATAGTTTTTCATTACATTAATGAAAAGGAGGGGATGAATCAGAGGCATATAAGGGATGGTTTCGTATTTATGTCGAGCAACTCAGGCTAAGGGATGGGTATCCCAATGAGTCATCTGGGTCGAAGATTTCTGGAATTCCATGACAGAATATAGGTTCTGAATTATAAATGACTAACATGGGGTGAATACTATTTTCGTTACAAATTTCTAACATTTGCATGACTCACAGTTTTCATACAAAGGAAATTTTATAATACGGTTTGGTCAATAATTTAAAGCGCTCTATAAAGAAATTGTTCCAAGGCTCATTGACGTCTCTGGTGACAATAGGGCTTGCAGTTTTTTCTCTCAAAAATTAAGTAGGGGAAATGCTGCCAGTCTATTAGGCACCATGCCATACGAAAGCGATTTGGAGTTTTTTTGTAGGTATTTAATTTTAATTTGATTTTTTTCATTACAGCCCCTAGAACACAGCGTCCTAGACCTTCACTGCTGGAGATGGGCCTTCCAGAAATGGAGAATTTGGCCTACACTCGCCACGCTGGCCAGATGGCTTGGCGAGGATATGATGATAATTTTTTATGACAATTTATTAACGATTCCACAAGTTGGCATTAGAGGAACAGGGACCGACGGAGGCACGGGAACGGTGGTAACGTAAGAAAAGTGTATTTCTCGTTGGTACATGCCGGATGGGTTTGAACCGACCTTTGTAGGATTTAAGGTACGCGTTCTTACAACCGAACCAACACTTTTTATTTACTAAGTATTTTATAAGGTTCAATTTACTTTTTAATGTAATATAGTTTATTTAATTTTAAAGTTTTTTTTAAATAAAACAATTAAATCAATCAAAGTATCGAAACTAATCTAAAAGATTTAACTATGAGACGAGTTGTAGAAAGGAATGACGTAAATTTTCAACCGCTTATGAACGGAAAAGTAACGAAATGTTTTATTCAAAAAGCAATATACTTTTAGCATTCGTCTCCTTTCGTTTTGCTTAGCAAGTCAGGTAGAGTCATCTGTAATGCATTAGCCGAGGGCAAGAGTGCAGCCGAGGTCAGTGTTCTACGGGTCGGAGCAGCCCCACCATGCCATCGATTACAATTTCTATGGAAAGTGCGAGTGAAATTATGCAGCTGGGAGTGCGCGAGCGCAGCGATCGGTGAAACTGATCGCTGCTCAGCCATCGTGAAGTTTCCCCGGAAAATTCTTCAAGCCAACATTTAGCTTAATGGGCACCAATTAGAATTCGTTAGGTGCTATTTATTGCACTTTGTGGAAATGGCTTTAGTATACAATTAAATTTTTCTTTTTCTTCGTTTAGGGACTATGCAAGCTTGATCATAATTATATTATTATTTCATGGGTCTTACCATTTTGCTACCAAAAATGAAAATGGTGTGGCATTATAAAACTAGCTTATCATCGTCAACTCTTACAAACGGCATGCAAATGAAAATATTTTCTTTTTAATACAAAACACATTTAAAACATTATAATATAATAAGGTAAGTCTTGTTTCAAGCGGTGTTATTTTTATATAAATATCACCATGGCAAGCTTACAATATTAGTTCTCCTTGAAAGTAAAAAATTGAATTTTGCAAATGTCATATACTTTCAACAAGAACAACAAATAGGTGGTAGGTGGACTGTTAGTGGTAATTCGCCTAATCTGCCGGAGCGGGGAAGTATCCACCGTTCGTGCCGATAAACATGGCGCAATTACATGTGGTGCTAGAAAATAATAAAAAAAATAAAAAAAAAAACAAATCCGTAAATAAATCACCGTAAAAAACTTATCATATAAATAATTTAAAAAAACAGAAGTAAAATATAATTAAGATGTTTCATTGTAAAAACTGTCATCACGCCTCCAACATTACAATATTCAAAAGTACATAAAAATATTCACATTACTTAAACAGCTCCCAACAGCGTGTAAAGGTAGACATTGTATGTAGTATAGTTGTGTACGAGTATGTAAGTAATATTAGTAAGTAGTATATATATTATTGATAAATATAGTTATTCTTAATAATGATTAAATACGTCTTCGCATCTACTTTTCGAACTAAGTTATGCTTTTTATTGTCCCATGGTTGGCTGTTAGAGAATGTCCAGCAGCATTATGCGCGAAACTTGTAAATACATAGTGCTATAAAGTTCTTTTTTTTTATTGTGTGTGTGAATGTTTAATAATATTTTTTTTTTTATTGGCACCATAAAAATACAATATAAATATTTTACGTTTTTTTAATATATATATTTTAAATGGATTATTTGAGTCATAGGAGAGTTGATTTGAGTTTAGGTTGAAGTAATAACACTACTTCTTCTTTTTATTAAGGTTCCCCTATCGGAGGTCGGCTATCATTAAGGCGATTTTAATTTTGTTGGCCGCTGTCCGAAACAAAGATAGGGTGCTCATCCCGAACAACTCCCTGAGGTTCTTGAGCCTGAATGTGCGTCTTTTCCCCGTTCTTCTGGAGCCTTGTATCTTGCCTTGGTGCCTGTAATAGGTTTACGTAAATAAATATATTTTGACTTTGACTTTGAAATGTATTTAATTCACAGCTTCAAATAATGTCATGTCAACTATGTCAGCATCTCGTAACAAGGTACCTTTGCATGTATAAGTTTTATTAAATAAAGTTTAATAACAGAGCCACAGTAGTTACTTACAAACGATACAATAAAAGATATGTCAGTGGTATAAAAGTTGTCAGTTTTTGCTGTAGTCGAGCACAGAGCGGCGTTCGACGAACTCGCTCACGGAGGTTGACCCCGACTGCACCACAGTTTCACTAAGAAAATGCTATTCGGAAAAACGGTCACGAAGTAAACTCATAAACATGTATTACCATAATCTATTTCTTAAAACCGCCCTGACATTGTAGGTAAATTCTAATTCAACCTGTAGTCCGTAGTAACAAAATCTTCATTTTCTTATTAAAAAAATCTGAATTACTTTTTATATATGGATAGATACCTAAGTATATATCAATTTATATATGTTATTATCTAATTAAAGCCTGTAATTGCACCTTCCTTTCATTGTTTGATTGTTTTTGTTGTCCCGAAGGTTTGACTGTCATAGAATGCTGCATTAAGTCCGCCTTTGTACAATAAAGTTTTAAATAAATAAATACCTGAGGAAGGTCGCTGGTAGGGGATGGATGAGAACTGCAGGAGATCTTGTGCAATGACGAGCTTTGCTTTGCCTAAAAACACAGGCTGGCAAGATGTTGTTATTATAGCTACAAAGTTTGTTGTTTTTCTATAAAGAACGGCGTAAGATCGACCTTCACCGATCGGTTATCTGAATGAAATTCACCTAAAATAGGCTAATAAAAGTAACGGTGATGGGGTGCCTGTTCAGAGCATTTTTATTTGTTTGATCAAATAAAAACGTTTATAAGGATCAAATTTTGGGTATTAATGTCAAATTTAAAACTTAAGAAAACTGCATGAATCGAATCCTTTTTATTTAGTGTTTTTAAAAAAATATGATGTTTATTCTTCGACAGTCCGGAGAGTCCTTTCAACATTTTTCAATATTCATTGTAGTTTAGTTTAGCAAAGGGTACTTTTATACGACCCGACCGCTGCGACACTTTGGTGCAGTGGATGAGACGCTAACTAAAGTCCAATCCTTAGTAGGTACAGTGTGTGTTTAACTTTAAATCAACAGAGACGATAAAAAGATCATAATATAAGCTGGGTCTTACTGCTAAATGTTGAACGGTGCAACTAACCTTATTTCTTCTTAGAATAAAATATTATGTACCATTTTTTTTTTTTCATTACCAGTGTCACAAGTAAACGTATTTATTATTTTATATGGAAAGACAGTAGCCATCCACGGTCACTTGAATGTATAGTCTTGAGCCACCGCTTTTTATTACAAAAAAATAATTTTATTTGGATAACCGATCGGTGAAGGTAGGTCTTCTACATATATTTATTACTAATCTCTAAGCTTTTATTTCATACCTATTTTTTTTCTTGTACCACTAATTGTTAAAAAAAATGTACTAACATTAGCTATAAGGATCTTTGAAACTAACAAGTTTTTAATATAGGTATATACATTATAATAAACAAAAGATTACTTATTTCAACTACGTTAAAATTACGATTACTTGCCTATTTTTTTTCTTGTACCACTAATTGTTAAAAAAAATGTACTAACATTAGCTATAAGGATCTTTGAAACTAACAAGTTTTTAATATAGGTATATACATTATAATAAACAAAAGATTACTTATTTCAACTACGTTAAAATTACGATTACTTGTTAAAGCTTCTGAGCTTTCAGTATAAGAAAGAATAAGGGTATCAAAATTTTTGTGCCAACATCTTACTTTGTTCTCTTATGTAACATTAAAAGAATCGGTTTAGGGGTGGAGCGGGTTGCGGGCGCCGCGGGGTAGAGTCGACGAACTATACCCGGGAACGAAACGGTCAGGGACAAACTAAGGCTCTTGTACACTGAAGAAAAACTTGTATTACATTTTAAAAAAATCTATTTTTATGTAGTCGGCAAATAGTACGATATATCCTAAAAGGGTGGGTTCGAACCCCGGTACGCACCAATGAGAAAAACACTTTTCTTACGGACATTTGTCATAGATTTACAACACCACCGTTCCCGTGGCTCCCGTGGTGCTCCCCGGCACGTTAAGCCGTGCGTCGGTCCTGGTTTCACTTATACCAAAATGTGGAATCGTTAATAAATTATCATTTAAAAAAATGTCATCAGACCCTCGCCAACCCGTCTGGCCAGAGCGTGGCGAGTGTAGGGCAATTCTCCAGAAATTTCTGTAAGGGCCGTCTTCAACAGTGCAGGCCTCTCTGTGTTCTGTGGTTGTGATGGGACACTATAGGGTGGATTAAGGTTAGTTTATTACGAAATCACACTTACCCCGATATACTAAGTGAATCATTTTACTTTTCTTCATTTGTATAATCAAGGGGTCTTTACACCATTTACTTCAGAGACATATTTCTTCCGATGTTTCGGTCAAGTTGCATTGATTACACCATTTACTTCAGAGACATATTTCTCCAGATGTTTCGGTAAAGTTGCATTGACCGTGGTCGACTGGAGCTGTTCTAAAGTAAATCGCGGAAAGACCCGTTTAATCATAAAAAAATATATCATTGCAATGTGCAATGAAATATGGATATCCTTCTTACAAGATTATTGTTACATACTGAAGAATTAATCTTTTAAAGTGTGAAGATAGGCTTACAATTAACTAATGATCTTAGTAATAAACGCAAGGTATTCTCGGATTGGGTTTTCTATTTTCTACTCCTAATTTTCAACTGTGAGCAAAATTTGTATAAATAAATACTTATTATACCTTTGAAGATGTATTTATAATCAATATGGCAGTCTACTCAATGTTTTATCGCACTCAACATTTATCTAATGATGTCAGAATTTCAATATTAGATTTTTTTGTTAAGAAGGTTGTTAAGGTTTACATTAAATTAAATTACTGTCATTAAGGACATATTTTAACTTTTATATACCTAATTTTAAATAGACAAAAATAGCAAATACGTTTATATAATTATTTCTCTATTTTACTAAAACAAATCAATATTAAATATATCTTTATAATTTCCGCTATTTTATTTCCTACAAAGACTATCTCCGTAGTCTAGCGGTTAAATCCGTCGATTTAGACTCGGAGGTACCGGGTTCGTTTGCTAGTCAAATTTATTTGTGCTGTTTCTCGAGTTTGGTACGCTAGAGACATCGACGAGCTATCCACTTGTCATAATGGGCTAATAGTTAAGTTAGCTAAATATTAACCTTCTTCTATACAATAAAAAAGAAGCGTTGTTTCTGACCATCCCGCCAGGGATATGGTCGTGATGATAATTTAGTTTATTTCCTACAAAGCTGATTAACATTTTCTTTTAAATAACGCTTTGGGTTAAAAAAAATAAACATGGTAAAAATGGACATGTCCGAGCGAAAGGGATGTTAACTAACAACCCAGTGCATACATGCCTTTAGTCTTAACTGACCTTTTGACTTAATGCATACATGTCCTTCAGTCTAAACTGACCTTTTGACTTTAGTCTAAAATGACACAATAAACGAATGTTTGATTTTGTGTTTTCTTAGCTTTTCGGCCTTTTTCGCTTTCTAGTTATGTTGTTATAACTGCAATGAAATAACGACTAAACCAAATATTCTATCTACCTTTGATTTTACTTACCGCGGTAATGGAACGATGACGAATTATGTGTGCAAATTTACCTACTTCAGTGAGCATAGGCAGGACATTGGGCTTTGCCTTAAGACGTAGGAATTTGCAGTCCTTAAGGCTCCGTTATATAACAGCGGTAGTATTTTACTTTAAGCATAAATGTTGGATTATCAAAATAGTGGATTCCTTTATTGACTATCAGTTTTAACGCAATTACAATATTATACGAATATCAACTTGTGTCAAGTATTTTACATGGACAGTTTTCGTTAGTTAAATGATTGCTTTATACAACGTTTGCGGATAAATAACAGAAATTTTCCTTTTTTTGCAGGAAGTGTCTTTATTTATTTATTTAAAACTCCAACAGCATGTCCAGAAAATACAATATTATAAAATTTTATACAATACATAAGACCATGAATTGGATCACAATTTATACATAAAAATACATATCTATAGTCTAAACAATCAAAAAACAAAAAAAAAAGAGCATTCTTATTAACTCTCAAAATATATCAATTTTTTATTGTTATTAAAAAAATAAATTAGTATTATGTATACGATTTGATATACTAATTAATTTATAACTATTATTTTATATATGAACTCATTTTTGTTATTTTTGGGGTTCACGATGTTCTTCCTGAAAAGGCATGGCAAGTAAACTATAAATGAAAACATAATTAATGTCAAAATCGCAAGCTGTGACGTTTATAATAATGAGGGAGCCTAAAATTGGTCCTCCAAATCGCTGTCCTGTGCCATGGTGCCCAATACACTGGTAGTATTTCGCCTCTGAATTCAAATGTATAATTATAATAACGTATATTCAATCGCAATGTCTAGCGGGCATTTTTACAGGTAAACTACCAGTACCGAAGAATAAAGGAAAAATAGCACCAGAGAAGTTTAAATTGATAAGTATCACTCGTGCCCTGTATAGCACTCGTCAATAGTTTGAAAATAGCGCTGCAAACTTCAAGAAACGGATTTTTTAATTCTTTTATATTATTTATAGAACCTCAAGCAGCGCAAGTACGCCCACCTCGTTACCAATTTGCGCTGTTTGGCGTCGAGACGATCAGCCTATGGTGACCCTCGGCCAAGCGCCTACCAAGGCAAGAGTCTAGAGACATGATGGCTGGCAATTATTCCTACGTATTAGCTGCGCTATACAGAGGGAAAATGATGCCATCTTATTGGAAACAATTTTTAATGGAACGTCTATAAATATTTTTTTTAAATGTATTTATATTTTTTTATATTTAACTAGGTTTAGTTTATATTTTTTTTGATAATGATATAGTGGTAATATGCTTAATTTAGTTTATTAATACTCTTCAACATCGTCAAAGATTTTAAATTATATTTATTAACTTTAATAATAAAAATTATATTAAATATAAACTAAAGCTCATAGTCTAAGTTACGTCGAAGAATCTATTATCCGAATGAATTTACTTTTTACATATCCTTTTCTGCTGTAGATGAATGTATTTCTTTTTCTCTAGCGACGATTTTGTCGAATGTCCTATTCAAAGACATTATTTTAAAACATAGACGGTCAATTAGCTAGTATAAAAGGAAACTGCGACATAAGTGTTAACGTGGCTCTTGACGCCTGTGACACCAAGTAACCGCAACGAGGGCAGACGACACTCATTATGAAAAATTCAATGGAATCCAGACGGTCGTAAACACAGAATTTAGAAAATACTAGAATTGGCACCAAACAATAAATCCTTAAAAACTACGATGTTGCAGCGTTATCCCCTTTATAACAATAACTGTGGCGACAGCAATTTTATATTTTTTTATGAGTGAAATACTATATTTACAATAACTTATATTATTTCTTTACTTAAAAACATAGTATTATCACGACATTACGGGGTAATCAGAAACCACGCTTTTTTGAAAAGCCGATTCACATTTAACCAACTTTACTGTAGGCCTATCGTGACACGTGGCAAGCTCGTCGATGTCTCAGCTTACCAAACTCGAGTATTTATCATTGGTATGTACCGAGCCATGTGGCTCGAAACGATCTTTTTAGGATTTTGAAGGAAAGCGTTCCTACAACAAATAGATTAAATTAATGTGCCCCGACCAGGAATCGAAGCATCTAAGTCCGTTAAACTAAACCGGAGGCAGTCATTATTTACTTACACAGACAGTATGAACGTCTTTAACTAAAGAGTAGCAGCTATTTACTAAAAAATAAATTTAAGTAAAGAGTTTTTGCAGTTCGATATGCCCGTAAATATATTTTAGGTGTATTATTATTTAACGTGAAGAAGCTCACCACTGTAGCAACCACTGTGTAGTGGTTCGTTGCGAAATGACATGTTCATTTGACCGCAATTTAACATTTTACAAATTAAACTTATTTTTCTTTTAATTTAAAAGATTCTAATTCTAATTTTAAAAATACAACACTGATGTGGAAGACGAAATAGACCGGTTAATATCCAGTAAGTCAATGCTTTAATAAGATCTCTCCTAAATGTAGAAAGTATGAATAAGGTGATTTTGAAATTAAGATCGCCATCGAGGAAGTGGCGTATTCCAATAGTTTTGTTATACAAAATACCTACTTTTTAATATAATAGTATCAAGACATTTGCCGGCCCGGTGCGCGGCGAGTTGACCCTTCTAGTCATTTCCCAAATTCTGTGGTCGTAGTACTGCAGAGGGCTTCACAGTATACATGAATAGTGCTGCGTTGCGGATGCTAGGTGCGTGGTGACTGTGCCCCCTGTCTGGCCCCACTCCACCGTTTGCACCCCACCTCCACCCTGCCAACTTGTTCTCCCACTCCCTGCTGCAATTCACTCTCACTAACCCACTGCAACCGCCTCACTCACTGTTCAATACTGCCTGATCGACTGAACTAAATTGTTGAAGCTGAATGCTCTAATGACGAACGTCCGCTACGTTTATAATAATTTCAACTGGCTTTGCTCGTGTAATATTGTAGTTGGCAAAAAACGTATCCATTAAATTTTATTTATATCAGTAGTAAGGCGTAATGGCGAAGCAAACAGACGGACGGACATGTGACTGTGGGGTCGCATGTCGTAGTCATATGATGACGATGTGTTATTCTCATGTATACGCTATATTACTGTAAAGTTTTATTCAAACCGTTTCGTCCAGTAGATTTTGCCTGAAAGAGCAACAATCATCCATTTATATATATTTATAGTACTATAGTAATGAGTATGTTGTAGGCAAAGAGGTCCAATACTATAAAACGGGCATTGGTTGCCATTTTCATACAAAAAGAAATACGGTACATTAAAAAAAAAAGTTATTTATTTTAATTTGAAAATTAAATAATATTAGTTTAATCAATATTTATTTACAAAAATAAACTAAAATATTGATACAACAAAGTCACCTGTAAAAATGCACCTCAAATGCCACCATAACTGGCAATGCACTTACATAGACTAATTCATTCTATAATGATTGGTCTAGCTTTTATTCTCATACGGTTTGGATTCTTGCCCCGTCTTGTTATATATTTAATTTCTTTTGTTGTAGGTAAATCTATTTATTATCAATCATTATTGATGGCTGTGTTTTCAAATAATAAGAACGTTTATTATAAGCAATAACGAATAATGACATCGTCAAAAATACGAATAAATAATATCTTACAAAAGGCCAATAATTTTACACAATCTCAGCTTTGAAACTTTCATAATAATTCATTAGGAAAGTCCAACAACTTGCCAAATGTATGCGACGGGCTATTCGTGCCAAAAACTTACTACTTGTAGTATACAACGATACTATACTAATAGTTTATTCGTCTACGAATCAGTAAACAGAGTAAAAAAAGTGTAAATTTGAAATTTATTAGTGTATCAGTATGTCATGCAGCCAACGGACCCCTTTTTCCCCTGTCAGAGGGGGCGGTTGCAGTCGCGACCAAACGCCCTTGTTGCTACGCTATAACTATAGAAATGCGCTAGGAACACACACACAACTCTTCCTACCTAATCCTGCTTCACACGAGACCAATTTTGGCATCGTATTTCAATATCTTAGCCAAACCTAAACGAAATGGTTTATATGCAAATAATTTCATAAAATGTTGCCAAAGCTAAAGGATGCGATTCCGACGTTAAAACCACCACACGGTCGCAAGCTGAGCTAAGACAACCTATCCAACTCTGCTTCGTATTTAAAACAAATATATAGATGAAATAAACACGTAGATAAGTAACATAGCTTTATAAGTAATTTTCTCAATAAATATTTGTCAAAAATTAGCGGCCATTTTCCTAATGTTTTAAAACATTAAGCTTGCCTTTGTACTGTAAAATGTTTTATTTACTGACCAATAAATTTTTTTTTATCTATTTTATTGTCACATCTTAAATTATACTTACTGTATTATTTAAGGCTAATAATCTGTTTCTATCCGTGTTCTTTTAACCAGAAATGAATAGTTCTTAGCTTTTGTTGAAGATCCAATAGCAGTGATATTTATGTCTATATTCGCATAAAGTACATAGAAGTCACATAGTGTAATCTATAATTGTGTGAAGTACGTACGTACATGCAATCGTCTACCGCACTCACAAAGGTTAGCTATTATAAAATGCCGAGATGTAAATATTTTTTAAGTCTGCGAGTACTTTTAAGAAATGTAATCTATTAACTTTCTAGGAAGTAAAATTAATGACATTTTGGACAAATTTTCGCTTTCATATACCTATCTAATGTTAGATAGAGAAAAAATAATAACAATTTCCATCTATTTTACTAAAACATATAATTATATGATTTATATATGTTTAAAATGTCCGTAATTTTATTGCGCGAGTTGATGCAAAAGAATTAGACCCTCGTTCGCCTTTGAACTCTACTTTTTAAGAATTGGGCCATAAATAAATAAACAAATGGTTATCTATAAAACATGAAATTAAATCTCACCTAGTGATCAAAACACTTGCTGAAAATAATTTCTTATCAAACATAATGACCTACTGAACAAAATTTATTATTTAAATTGATTATGTATTTGATAACCTTCAACGACATTTAGTGCCAAAACAATGAGAATGTGATTTTGTCCTTCGTCTGAGTGACTTTGTATGGACATAGACCTGTGTCGTGCATACTTGAATGTACAGTCACCATCATTATGTATTTAACTTTTTTAAATTACTAACTAAATGTAGGTTTTTTTTTTCCAAAAATTTTAGACCAAAAATCGAACATGTAAATTAGACGCATGTACAGATATTTTTTTTTTAATATTGTGAACAGTAACAATTTATAGTATAGACGACTTGGTGGCTTAGACACTTTCCTATTATGAGTGTACAATCTGCATGTGTGTCGTAAAGTTTTTTGTATGTTTCTGCTTTCGGTAAAGTTCCTGCAACGCGTTCATGCGGCAGTGGTGAAAGCGGGGAAATCGTCTGAGGGTGAAGAGCGAGGGGGTTTTGTGGGGAAGTGCCCCCATGTCTAGACTGGGTCGGTAGTTTTCCGGGATTCAGGCGGCTTGCAGTCGACTGCGTCACTTTTATGTGCTAGTATGCTATACAGAGCCCAGACTGTACTATGTCGAGCTGTCTGAGATCCCTGTATAATGTGTCCTTTCGTTGTATTCTTTTGAAAGCTTTCACAGAGGACTTCCAGCGTAGTACTCTTTTGAAATCAACGATATACAAGTATTAATGTTTCTTTTGTATGAAGTTCATATCTAGAAGACAATCCTTGTTAATTCCTATATTCTATCTATAGCCCTTCTCATTACCCTAATACGGTATGTTGTAGGTATTGCAACCAATATGTTTTTTCTTAAATAAATACCTAATTATTGCATTTTTTTTAAATAGTATCATCTACTCTTTTACTCTAGCATTAAAATATAAAAAGTATCATCACGACCGTTTCCCTTTTGGGGTGGTCATAACCCATGCTTATAAATAAGCGGATTCACATTTAGCCAACTTTGATTCACATTAGGCCAACCATGACAAGTGGCAAGCTAGTCGATGTCTCCAGCGTACCAAACTCGAGAAATATCACAAATAAATTGAATGAAAAATTAAATATATTTATTTACATTAATAAATAATTTTGTGTCCCGACCAGGAATCGAACCCGGTACCTCCGAGACTAAATTCACGGACTTAACCGCTGGACCACGGAGGCAGTTTATTATAATATAATTTAATTAAATAGTCAAATGGTTAAGATTTATGTATTAAATAGTTACAACGCACTATTTATACGATTAGGTTCTTTATTTTATATAAAATACAGGATTTCAAAGAGTTAATATTACTCTATATAAATTCTAATCTTAGGATCAAAACTATTTAATTAGTAACGTATAAACAAGTTTTTGTCAATTGTCGTTATGCTAGAGTAAAATAAATTATTATAATTACAGATTATGAAGACGCATATATTAACTACTTATCA
Source organism: Tinea semifulvella (assembly GCA_910589645.1). Classification (NCBI taxonomy): domain Eukaryota; kingdom Metazoa; phylum Arthropoda; class Insecta; order Lepidoptera; family Tineidae; genus Tinea; species Tinea semifulvella. Next base: position 12,067,769 of record OU342585.1, read on the forward strand.
ATTAAAAAAGAAATTATAGCACGAGAACATTTTTTGGGCCCATTTCTCTAAGAAAAATTGGCATTCTCATTTTTTTTACTCATTATTCGTTAAACCATTAAGGTTTGTAGGCGTGGTAGGTCGCGAATCATAAATTAAATAATTTCGTCAAATATTGGATATTGGAGAACAAAAGGTGAACACCAGACCAATTATAATTTAATTGTTATTTCTATAAGACGAGTTAGTTTATCGTACGAGTACATATCGTCATAATAAAGATGCATAAATAACTTTGATTTATTCAAGTTCAAGTTGATTGATAATACCTACTGTTGTATTTACACAATGTATTTAAATAAATTTATTTTTGTATATTGGTACAAAGATGTTAAACTGTGATATCCTTCATTATAATAAAAATAAACCTTTATTACTTACTAGCGTTATGGCTTTGCTTTGTAGATTTTTGGTATCATGCTTTTTTTATTAAATGGTTTAAAAGTTATAACGTATATGAATCAAAGTTAGCTTTTTCCTTTTAGCTTCTTAGTGTAGGGCGTATTGTTATAACTTCCCGTACTATTGTATATTATTGTAATTATCTGACGTTTAATTAGACTGGTGGTGTATATATTTATTAGTTTAAGCAAGTAAAAAAAATAATTTATGAAACTTCGAAACTTTATATAGTAGGTACCTACTAATAACATTAATTGGTTAGTGGAATGTTAATTTCACAAAAACATAATCTCAAGAAATGAAAAACAAGCCACCAATTTACTATATCAAAACAAAAAAATACGCAAAGCGCGTATTGTCTATTTCAAATCTTAACATTTTAGATTACTATCATTACAGCCCCTAGAACACAGCGTCTTAGACATCCACTGCTGGAGATGGGCCTTCCAGAACATACATCTGGAGAATTTAGCCTACACTCGCCACGCTGGCCAGACGGCTTGGCGAGGAATTACTTCTATATATATAGGATTACTATAATATTTATTTATTACAAAACCACAACTCATTACAGAAATAAATACTTAGGTATACCTTATAAGTGACACATTGGCCATATGTGGCTTTACTTTATATAAATTAAACATATTGGTGGAAATTAATTAAGGACGTAGATAGTAACGTAGAAACTAATAGTCTAACTAAACTAAGCAAGTCGCAAATAATACAAACAAACAAACAATATTTATATTATGCATTTGACTGTACAAACATGTATATATCTGCGGTCAAACCATAAATACAATCTAATTTTGATTTTTATTTCTGTGCATTCAAAATGTTCTAAATTAGAGTGCTATTTTTATTATGCATCTGACTGTACTTTGGTGTCATATTCATTCGTTTATTCGGATTTTGATTGGCTGTGCTTTAAATTGTACTTCGTACTAAATCTATGTTAACTGGATATTATTACACACACAATGAGGTGTATTGTCATAATTTCTAGGTATGCCTAGGCTAGCTCTGGTTTCTCGTAAACATCGAAAGCAACAATAGACACTTTCCACGTCCGTTCCGATTACTCTGCGTAAGCCGAAGTTAAGTAGGTACTTAATAAAATCCAAGTATAGCCTTTAATTAAACTAGGTTAACGTTTTAGCTATTACGAAGTTAGTAAATATTATTACGATTTTTTATTTGATTCGACTAAAAAGACAATTTTCATAGCATTCCATTCAGGTACCCCTTGTTAATCGAGTCTGGGGAAGAGAGTTCACCATTCGTCTTGAGCTTGCGACCAACCATGGGCTAAGGTAAATCGCGTAAAAACAACTATGGGAATTAAAAAGGCTTCCTTTTTTTTATTGCGCAATAAGAAGCACACCATACACCATTCTGCTAATCTTTCTACCCAATCAAATGCTATCTGATTCGGCTAATGTTGTCTTGCATCTTCGATCACGACAAAAGTGTTCGATTCCTGATGTTTCCTTAAGTTTGATTTTTGACATTAGTTTCCAAAATGTAATCTTTATAAGCGACACTAGCCCTAAAACTAGTGTAATACAGGATGTTTTTTGAATTCACATACGAATCTGATTTATTTATACTAGTAGGTAAGTCAGTTAAATTCCACAAAAGCACAGTCAGTCATATTATTGTACCTACAGTCAGCAAGAGGTACAGTGAATCATCCGCACTATATCATCAGTTCTTAAAACGCAGAGTCCTAGAACTCTGCTGCAAATAGGCCTTCTAGAATATATTTCTGGCGAATTAAACACTCGTCAAGTTTATACTCATTTATAAAAATAATCGTGTTAGATATGATTATTTATGTGGCCCAGCAGCCCTGTACCGTTATTTAATGGAATCTGTTAAGCGCGTATATATATAGTATATATAAATCACGCAATCAAAGTTAATATTTACACGGACACTGTCAATGTCGAGCGCTTATAGAGTGGAGATTCGATAATATTTTGTAATTTTGACGAAAGCTCTGATGTAAATAACAAAATCCACTAATAACATTTGCGCGTAAAAATTGGAATACGGGTGTCTAAATACGACACCCTCTTTGGAATTCGAAACTTAAATCTGCGCTTGTCTATCGTTGTCTTATTCTTTCACGTGAGTTTTTCTTTACTCTTATATTCGTATCAGCGCAGTCGTTTCAATTGAGAAGGGTGTAATATTTTTCGACTTGCCGTATTGCATTATAATCATGTTTTATAACAATGTTATGTTTCAATATAATGGTAAAATTTACAAGCGAAGTCACAAACTAATGCTTTAATTTACGAAAGTATTTTATTTTTTGTGTAGATATTATAAAAAGTATCATCACGACCGTTTCCCTTTCGGGGTGGTCAGAAACCGCGCTTATAAATAAGCGGATTCACATTTAGCCAACTTTACTATAGGCCAATCATGACAAGTGGCAAGCTCGTCGATGTCTCCAGCGTACCTAACTCGAGAAATATCACAAATAAATTAAATATTAATTAAATGTATTTATTTACATTAATAAATATTTTTGTGTCCCGACCAGGAATTGTACCCGGTACCTCCGAGTCTAGATCCACGGACTTAACCGCTAGACCACGGAGGCAGTAGTAGATATTATACTTTATTTTTTAACACTTAAAAATAACTTATTTCTCTGTCTCTAATATCAAGAACTAAATATGACTAACCAGGCTTAAATGGTTGTAAATAGTATGGCATAAGCAATCAATGGTAACAAAAAAAAATATTTACCGGTAAGTTAGCTCTAGCACGCAAAAACATTGTCACGTATAGTTTTACTTCCTAGCTGCTGCTTCTGTTACGTCGCACCTTATGGCGCTGTCTATAATCCCATACTACATGTTCACGATTCGATCTTGATCCGACATTTGTGCATGCTAGAGCTACATTTCTAGGGCGACAATTCGTATTCTGGTTGTCAAATAGAGGCCAAATCTATTTTCATTTTATAGCCATAATAAAAAGCGCATTGCCTGTAATTAGAGCCGAAGTGCGTTCTAGAAATAGGCGACTAATTTAGTTTCATAACAGCTTGTCGGGAAGGGCTGGCTCGAGGAAATCCATACTAATATAAATGTGAAAAAGCCTTGTCTGTATGTATTGTGATCGTGCAATATTAAAAAATCAGGTATACAAACACTTTCTCAGCCAGTCAAACCGCTATGCCGGCTTAGAGACTGATGTCAGTCATAGGTGTCTGATTACAGTTGCTAACATTCATGGACTTTGCGCGTCACTTATATACCATTAGGTGGGTACAAGGTCGTGCTAGTATTAAAAAAACCTATCCTGTCTATAGTCCTTAAGGTTTGGCTGTCAGAGAATGCTCAGCGGCATTAAATCCGCCTTAGTACATGGTGCAATAAAGTTAAATAAAAAAAGTTTTTACGCCTTTATTACTGGAATTTTGATGAAATTTGTTGGAGATGTGGCTTGAAACTCGGGGACGGACATATTCGTGGGTTATATGAAGTCATCAACTGGACACTCCTTTTGTTTGTCAGTTTGTCTTGCCTTCACGCCTATACTTCTGAGGCGATTTTAACAAAACGGTCTCCAAAGTCTCGCTTTTTTTAAAATTTATATCTTGCCAAACCAGTTAACCATTATAATTATATTTATGTATTGTGTTAACTCCTCCTTGCGTCGTGTTTTTTGCTGAGGGGCCTGACCTCCCGAAGAATTGGTGTGCGTCTTGATCATAGCACGCCACCTGTCCCTGTCTTCGGCGGCATGCACATCATCATGGACGCTAATGTTGGTGGTGTATCAAATTTGGTCAAACCAGCGTACTGGGCCTCTCCTTTTTTCGTCGACCTTGCCTATTTTCCTTTCATCTATTATGATGCAGGTCATGGAAAAACTTTTAATGGTTAACAACTGGCTGAGATTTTATGAATTATGTATTGTGATGTTCTCTTTCCATAGTAGTTAACAGCTGTAAGTTGCAACAATCTACAGTTGAGCTACAGATCTAGTGTTATGTTATATATATATATATACCTAAATTATAAAAAATAATTCCAAAGCAAACATAACACTAGATCTGTAGCTCAACTGTAGATTGTTGCAACTTACAGCTGTTAATTACATGGAAAGAGAATATATATATCTATATTATTTATTATATATATAAGACCGTATATTTAGACGCGGACATACCAGGTTCTATTCCTGGTGGACATCATAAAAAACCCACAAATAAATTCTTATCACGAATGCATTCCCCACAACGGATTATGTGATGATACTTTACTTTTAGCATTAAATCACGAGCGAAGCCGGGTCAACCAGCTAGCGTGGTATATTTAGGTACGGTTTGTTCGTCGGGCGGGCGCGAGGGGACGCGGAAGCCCAGGGCGGGCGGAGGCCGATGACCGTGAACGTGGGGCGGCCATCGATCCGGGCGGCCATACCCTCGCGCAACGCGGGAAAGTGCACCGATGTGGCGTGTCGCAAGTCAAACTTGAGACTCGCCATTTGGGGGACTCCTAACCGACATTTTTGCTATTGAAATAGGAAATTTGTATCTGTAATATACTAATGCATTGTTACTTTTTAATCGACTTCAACGAAGGGAGAATACAACTCATCAAATATTTTTTAAATATGTTACCTTTTTCATATATGAAACGATTCGAAAAAATCTTGTTTATTGGGATAAAGTATAAAAAGTATCATCACGACCCTTCCGGGGTTGTCAGCACTTAATAAAGAAGCGGATTCACATTTAGCCAACTTTACTATAGGCCAATCATGACAAGTGGCAAGCTCGTCAATGGCTCTAGCGTCCCAAACTCGAGAAATATCATAAAATAAATTAAATCATAATTAAATTTATTTATTTAAATTTATACATATTATTGTGTCCCGACCAGGAATCGACCCCGGTACCTCCGAGTCCTAAATCCACGGAGGCAGTTGTTTTTTGGGATAGGGTAATTAAGGCCAATATTTGGTACCAATAAATTTTAACATGACTGATAATGAAATTCCGGGATATAGAAAAACTCTTAAGCCAAATATGGCGTTATTTCGCATTTATATTAATATGTTGTCATTTGCTCTCTGATGACCTGATAATGGAATTCTAAGCTATGTTTAGATTTGTATTGTATTGCACATGAGTCAGAAACAACATGCAAGGACCAAGCACTTACAATACGATTATGTAATATTATGTATCCTAGCAAATAAACGATTTCATTTCATTTCATCGTTGATTCCGGGCATCGATATAACGTCACTTTCTAAAAAATTAAATCTTACCCAATGTATTACGCATGCGACAACCGTTGGTTAGGTTAAAATAATGTAATTATACTTTAACATTAATGGTAACTAAGTAGGCAACTGCTAAGACATTTAATATCGAAGAAAAACCGTGAATCGGTACGGTTTTTAACCGAGGTAAGGCATTTAAAAAAATAATTTATTAGATCGCTTTTAATTAGATTATTGGAGCAGTGGTGGTTCGGTTGTAAAACGATTTCCTTAAAAGCCAAAATTAAGGTCGTGTGACCCCCGTCATGTACCAATGAGAAATACACTTTTCTTACAACACCACCGTTCTTGTGTCCCTGAGAGTAGGTACGTTAAGCTTGGTCCTAGTTCCAATAAGACCAACTTGTGGAACAGTTAATATATTGCTAAAAATATATATAAGAAAGAAAGAAATACGTTTATTCATCGCAAAACAGATAGAACTTACACAATTAAGATATTAAGATATGCAGCACAACGCGCCCCAGGCACCCAAGTACTCCAGGATATAGCCGTGCATAGGATATGGGGTGGCACGGACCATGGATTGATATTAAAATATGGAATTGGCCGCCCCCACACCCACTGCCATATTCCGAGCACCACCAGGTAGCCATCGAGGAGCGCTGCACTATATCATAGCCTCGCCAACCCGTCTGGCCAGAGCAGCGTGGCGAGAGAAGTCCAAACTTTTTTTAAATATGTCCTAGAAGAGGAGGTCAAGTCTGTGTTATACGGGATGCAATAATAAGATCGCTTGGAGCTGTCAGAAATGTTCAATAGTGCATTGCATATAAAAGAAGTAATTGCCTCGAGACTTTTTAAAGTCATGGGTTATGACAAGCTCGGTGCGATTGCAACTCCATAGTGTCTAAAAAACAATATCTCACGACGACGTATTGACTCTGTTTGACTGGACCTTAAGTGATATTCTTGTTGTTGTTTTTGTTAAATTCCTTTTCTAGATATAACATGGAAGGAACCATCTTGGTCTATTTATAGGACATGAAGTATCTATGTTATGCTAGGTCGGTGAATTTAACTCACAAAATGTTTAATGAGAAATAATAAATAGTAAAAAAGACTTTATGTTTATCGTAAAAAAGTAAGTATCATCACGACCGAGATCCCTTTCGGGGTATTCAAAAACCACTCGAGAAATATTACAAATAAATAAAATTATAAATTAGACCCGGAATCGAACCCGTTATCGCGTCTAAATCCAAGCACTTAACCGCTAGTTTGATGATACAATAGATATTATAAAGTAGAATTTTAGTGAAAAAGATTTGTTCGCAAATTGCATTGTAAATTTGATTTTTTTCTAAATTAACGAAACATATATTTATTTCGATAAACTACAATTTAACTTGTTAAGCTATTTATCAAGTACAACTTAAAAAATGTTGTATAAAAAGTAAAGCCAAGCACTTAACCGCTAGTTTGATGATACAATAGATAACTAAACTAACAATAACTATTGGTTTATTCAATTGGATATATAAATTAAAACATAAACTTACTTATGCTGGAGAAAAACTGAAAGAATAATTGCGAAAAGTTTCTGGATACTAGTCGGTCTAAAAATTATTAAAAACAAAAAATGAAAACAGTGCAACGTGGGAATGCTTACTTTTAATTATGATTATTTCGTTGGTAGAGATTTTATAGTTTTTTTTTTAATTATATTTATATATTTAGTACATTTTTTTTATTAATATATAATTTTAATAGTCAAAAAATTAAAAATACCTAAAAAAAAGCTTAACCACATACAAGTAAAAATAAGTGCATTAAGGTTAAGTCCGTGGATTTAGATTCGGAGGTACCGGATTCGATTCCTATTCGGGACACAAAAATATTTATTTATGTAAATAAATACATTTAATTAATATTTAATTTATTTGTGATATTTCTCGAGTTTGGTACGCTGGAGACATCGACGAGCTTGCCACTTGTCATGATTGGCCTATAGTAAAGTTGGCTAAATGTGAATCCGCTTCTTTACAGCCGTGGTTTCTGAACACCCCGAAAGGTAAACGGTCGTGATGATACTTTAAGTAAAAAGAAATACAAAATATTGAATTATAGTTATAATTGAGGGTAAAATATAATATTAACTGAAAATAGAGGTAGAAATATTTATTAATACAGCTATATAATTACTTGAAAGATTGCTCCAACCTACCCTTACTCAAGTATTAGAAAAAACGACACATGTAGATGTGTATATTTGGATATAGGACATGTCTGGCAAGGGACGCACCCCGTGTGCCGGTGCCCTCGTGCCGGAGAGGGGCCCGAATTAAGATGGAACTACTATAGGAATTTATAAATACGTTGAGCATAACAAACCTTTTTATAACGTTTGTTTGTCTTTCTGTTGCTTCCGACGATACTTCTATCCGTTATTTTTTATTCTTATTTAGCTTAATACGAGTATATGGGATATAGGATATCTTTGAAATGTAATGAGAAATATTTAGATTCGAAAAGTTTATCCACACGTTTCGGGATCAGGCTCGAATTGCCGTCATTCCCAGTCAAGTCGGCATAGTGTTTGGGACTGATGTCAGTCAAGAGTGTCTAATTCTAGTTGCGAACATTCATGTGCCACTTACCATCAGGTGGACGCAAGGTCACATATCGTGCTAGTATATATAATATATATGTATATATTTAAGCTTTTTTATCAAGTTTGTTGTATGACTTTTTACGCTTCTTCTTCTCTTGTCGAAGAACGTGTTTGACACTTCCGTAGCATGCAGTTTGGAATATTTATTTATTTGTGGGAAAATTTACAGCCTTTACAATATTATGTATACAAAAAATATCAAATCTTAAAGCCTTACAAATTGTGAGTGAAACAAGAAAATCAATTTGAAAGTGCACATCGCACACGGCCATAACCGGCAATGCACTGTCATAGACTAATTAATTCTGATACGATTATCCTAGCTTTAATGTCTCTGCTTATCGCAGATTTTAAACTTAGACAATACTATCGTTGTACGGAAAAGTTTAAGCAATCGCTTTATGGATGTCAGCATTAAACCAATAAACGGAAAGTTGAACCAGTCTGCAATTGTGCGATCCGGAAGTATTACCCTGGATCTATCTAATAGTATGAGAGTGGGGTGCTGCAGGGGGCCCTGAATATCGGGCAAGGGCGGCGGGCGTGAGTCACGGCCGTCCGCAACCGATCAATACTGCAATCGCAACTCTACGCAAAGATACTCATACATTCAACTACGCGTTTCCTAAAATATAGTTTGATACTATGCTTATTAATTATTATCATTTTAAAATCATCATCATTACGACCGTATCCCTTCCAGGGTGGTTTGGTGCTATACCTATATTCATCACTACTGTCAGATCAGATCAGATCTTTGGTCAGAAACCACGGTTTTCAAGAAGCGGATTCACATTTAGTTTATAACTTGAATATAAGCCCATCATGACAAGTGGCAAGATTGTCGATGTATCAGCGTACCAAACTCAAGAAATATCACAAATCATTTCATAATCATAATTACAGCCCCTTTTTTATACTAGCACGACATGTGACCTTGGGTCCACCTGGTGGTAAGTGGCGTGCAAGGTCCATGAATGTTAGCAACTGAAGTCAGACACTCATAACTGCCATCAGTCCCTAACACTATGCCGGCTTGAACACGGAGACCTCCACTGCTGGAGATGGGCCTTTTAGAACATATATCTGGAGAATCTCGGCCTACCCTCGCCACGCCAGACCGGTTAGACAGATATTACAAATAAATAAAAATAAATTATTGTGTCCCTACCAGGAATCGAACCTAGTACCTCCGTCGGCTTCTTAAAATAGCGAGAAAGTTCTGTGTGCTTTTGTACCAATAATAACGTGCCTTTTAACAGTATTATATTAATTCTTAGTGATACTGCAATGTGATTTTAATTGTTTAAGATATTTGTAAGTATTTAGTTTTTATATAAATTAGGTTTATCTTTTAGTTTATTTAATTTAAGGTTTTGTTTAGTTTATTTTTAACTATATTATTTAGGTAGCTTTTAATTTATATTTATTGTTTGTAATTAAAGAGTTAATATTTTCATATTGTTTAACAGCTTTATACATCCATGTAAAAATACTAAGGTTTTTTTGTATCTTTTCAGGTAAACAATTCCAGATAAAACAGTACATAAGTATAATAGTAATATTTCAAATATCTCCCCTACCCAGACGAATAAGAGAAAACACCTTAGCTAAGGTCGCGGCACCCTCTACAACCCTTACGACCCCTTAGAAGGTTGCAATCCCATGAAAATAACATATCTAGCTCTACTTATAAGGTACGAGTATGTACTAGTCTCTAGGTACGAAACAAGGGCTTCATGTTCTAAAGTTTTGAAGTAGGTATGTTTTAATTATCAAAACGCTTTTTTATCAAAACGCATGACATGTGACCTGATGGTACGTGAGACTTAAAGTCCAAAAATGACAGAACTACATAGCATTATTACCAAAAAAACTGCAAACTTTACAAAAAAATTTTTTTTGGATCAGATACAGACAATTCAAATTCAAAATTCTTTATTGTCAAGATTGTTTACAATTGGTGTAAAGAGCAGTGGAGGTCTAGGACGCTGTGTTCTAGAGGCTGTAATGAATGTAATGAATATTTGCAAATATAATCAATATATAATTGATTTACGTGTTGTTGCGTTAATTGACCTCTACCTTGCTCTATGACGTAATTAATTTTGTAAGGAAACTAATTCAATAATCCAGTTAGGTCAGCTACAACTGTCCTTGTCCATGATAGGCATGTTTCAGGATTTATGTCAGATATGCCACTGAAAAAGGTCAAGAACAGCAATAAAATGTGTCCACTTTAAATTCTTAACACACATACAAAATAGACTGAATATATATTTCTGATTGGGTAAATAGGCTTTTTGTTACTTTCATCTCTGCATAAAGGTCTCTAAATTAGGTACTCAAGACAAAAATCGTTAGAAACTATTATGTAGTTCTAATTGTTGTACTAAATTAAACCTAAGTACAGGCGCATTTTAAGGCGTTTTCAAAATACAACAACTTTACTAATGATTGTTTGTGCTTATTTTAGGCTCATCATGTTAAGTGGTAAGCTCGTCGATGTCTCTTGCGAAAAGACTTGAAAACTGTCACAATTAAATTGTATCTACTCCTGTATTCCACCAGACATCGAACTTGGGTTCTTTCTTGGGAGCACCTACGTCAAAAAAATAAAAAATAATGGTAACCGTGTACCACGGACGCAAATAATTGAATCGGTTATTGGAAAAAGTAGTATAAAATTTTAGCACCAGTCTTTTTTTTATATAACTGAAATAACCAAAAATACTGCAAATAACTGCCTCCTTGGTCTAGCGGTTAAATTCGTGGATTTAGACTCAGAGGTAATCGATTCCTGGTCGGGACACAAAAATATTTATTAATGTATATTTAATTAATATTTAATTTATTTGTGTTGACTCTCGAGTTTGGTATGCTGGAGACATCGACGAGCTAGCCACTTGTAATGATTGGCCTATAGTAAAGTTGGCTAAATGTGAATCTGCTTATTTATAAGCGTGGTTTATGACCACCTCGAAAGGGAAGCGGTCGTAATAATACTTTACTTTACTTTTTAACCAACAATATTTCTGAAACCTGATTGCCTCCGTGGTCTAGCGGTTAAGGACGTGCATTTAAACGCGGAGTTGTTGGGTTCAATTCCAGGTCGAAAACACAAAAATAAATATTTAATTTATTTGTGATATTTCTGGAGTCTGGTACACTAAAGACTTTGACGAGCTCGCCGAAGAAGGATTGTAAAGTTGGTTAAATGTGAACTCGTTCCTTATATAAGTATGGTTTTTAACCAACCCGCAAGGATGATATTTTACTTCATTTTTGAAACACAATTTTAAACTAGACAATGTATATAGTTTACTTAGCCACTTGGTCGTCCCAAACGCCCGATACCAATGTCGTGACAAGGTTGATCAGAAGTAAAAATATTTTACTGATCTTTATAAAAACACGTATCACGTAGTTCTTGAAAAGCTTATTAAGAATTTACGCGATTACAGTTACTGATTACGACAATACAGTGTTTGAAGCTTTCGAATAGCTGCAGCTTCACCGAGATGTGGCCTCCCTGAGCGGGTTCTACAAGCTATACTACGGCGAGTGTTCGGAACAGCTCCACAACCTTATCCCTTTTTCTCTATTTCGCAACCAAACACCCGCACAGGCCAAAATATGCAGATGTAGTCACTATCGCTACTTGTACATATACATTTATAGATTCTTACATATGTCGTACGCTGAAGATGTGGAATGCTCTCCCAGCAAATTTTTGTTTCCTCATTCCTATAATTTGGAGTCCTGTAAGCAAAGTATGGTAAAGCGTCTTGATAGGCCGGCATAATGGTGAAAATTGATGTGGGTAGTCTATGGCTGGCGTATTCTTGAACTTGCGTCTCGCTTACCATCACGTGGGCGCGATATCACATAACGTGCTCATAATTTTTTTTTTTTTTTTAAACATTCTTGAGTAGCTGGATCTGCACGCTTTTTTTTCCGCGTGAAACACGATGCACGTAGGATTCTCAATATGTGCATGTTAGTTGCACCGTGTGTAGGAGCTCTAAATGTATGTGGTTTATTTAACATTACAGCAACAATAACATTAGTTAGGTTAGTCTTAGGCTGGAATGCAAGTTAAAAATAGCGTCGATACGTCGGTACCAGCTGACCTTTAAAATAAATAATACTCCGTTTTGGTGCAACCGTTCCTAAACAAAAAACTAATAAAAAAGAAATATAGTTCCAAACAGACTGACATCATTTCCTCTGTGTATAACGGGGCTAATACGTAGGCAGAAATGATTGCCAACGTACCTGTCTCCAGACTTTTCAATCCCAAACAACGCAATGCTTTTAACCTGTAGGTACCGAGGTAGTGTTTGCACAGCATTTTATAACAGCTAACCTTTGGGACCATTTGGGGATTTGCGGGGTAACTACAACATATATTCTCGGCAGTTCCCTTGCGGGTCACGCAGAGACAATTGAGTGCCATTTGTCACGGTCACTAAAACCATCTTTAGCTATGTCCATACCAGTGCGCATGCTGATCCGTTACTGGTGGGTTCGCGTGCAACATTCGCGAGCGTTTTATCAAAGAAAATGACGAAACGTTAGATTCTTGACGACTAAGTTGTTCACTTAAATCGTGAACAGTGTAAGTGAACAAATGCCACTAAATAAGGATTTAGTTACCGGCCCTAAGTGTAGATAAGCTGCATGCGTCTGATGGGACAAAGCTTGGCGCAACGTGGACAAAAAGCGCAATAGAAAGCGCACTGGTGTGGAAGTATATACATCTACATGCACCCGATGTGTCCAGGTTCTTAGACCGTTTTATATTAATATTATTGACCAATTAAATATTAATATTTTTTGTCTCCAATAATAATCGGGACTCAGTAAGTAGTGGTAGCATAAGAATTTACGTATTTTATAATAATAAATATCCCGAAACGAAAATATTTAGCAAAGTACTCGTATTTTAGCATTTGGCCTTGGTTTCAGTACATTCAGCGCGCTGTCAAGGTTTTTAGTTTTTGAAATACCGATTGAAATAGTTATAAACAAAATACTAACCTAACATTGACTTAGATTTAGGCATCGGGCAAATAATTTATAAAAGGCTAACCATGCATTGTGTTAACTCAAGACTGACTTTCGGAAATTTTGCTAGAAAAAAAGTGACAAACAAAGCAAAACAACATCTTTGACCGACCGATTATAGAAGGATAATGGAAGGACCGCCTCCGTGGTCTAGTGGTAACAAACGTTGCCGTGAACTCGGGAGGTCGTGGGTTCGATTCCCACCGGGGGTTAGTTGTACATTGTATAGTTTGTCTCGGTCTGGGTGTTTATATGTATAATATGTATATATTTACAAAAAAAAAGTATAATATGTAGTTTATCCACAGAGATAGGGAAGCAGAGGTGATCTAACTGCGGTCAAAGCGTGGCATTTCTCACACACATTTAATGTTCGCACACTAATACAGAAGACAGGACCGCACTCATTTGCGAAATGTCAAAATATTATTATATAAGTATAATTATGCATATCGCTCACAAATGTGTCCCGAATCAGTGTATAAAGCCCACTTCGAAAAGATTTTGTGTTCTACGATGAAAATAATGAAATGAGTATTTTTAGCTATATGGTTTTTAAAAAAATACAACATAATATAATAAAATCGTTTATTTATATTTTCTTACATATATTATTCAAAGCAATGACACGCCAATTTTGGGCCGGATGGCGAGTGGTATCTGGGTCTTGAAGAGATACCGAACTCCTCTGTACTTAACCCCTCTCATATTATTCTGAAAAAGTAATCATAATTATTGTTTTATAACTTAACTTCCATAAATGTTTTGTAAGTATGAAATAAATCTAAGTATTGTATCTATACTGGGTGGATTTTTGAGACGGGACAGTAAGGGCAGGCCTTAACCGTTAAAGTTACAGGAAAACGTTCCTAGGAGACCATCCATAACTTATTGAGATATTCTGAACTTCATTCACAGATTTTGGAAAAATGTACAGTCAGCAAAAAAATATTTGTTTTTATGCCGATCGATCCTGTTTCTTATATGGATCAAAAGTCTCTACCGGAGCAACTGAGGTTTGAGTACTAGAAATAACAGAAACCAAACCAAAAAGGTAGCTCGGTTGATAGAATGCATTCCCTAAAATCCAAAAAAGATCGGTTCGAACCCCGGCATGTACCAATAAGAAATACACTTTTCTTGCATACATTAGTCAGATTTACAACACCACCGTTCCCGTGCCTTGGAGAGCACGTTAAGCCGTAGGTCCCAGTTCCACTAATACCAACTTGTGAAATCGTTAAAAAATTGTCACTAAAAATTACATGAGACCCTCGCCAACCCGTCTGGCCAGCGTGGCGTGTGTAGGCCGAATTCTCCAGAAATATTTCTGGAAAACCCATCTCCAATAGTGGAGGTCTAGGTCTCTGTATTCTAGGGGCTGTGATGATGAATAGAGGCGTGAAAGACGGATAAACAGACATACACACACACATACATAAAAAGCTTCTTTCACATTTATAATATTAGTATGGACACCCAGACCACCTAAGCGAAAAACGTATAAATATTTTTTGCCTTGGGTAAGAATCGAATCTACGCACTGCGGGCACTCTGTGGATACAATTCCATAGGATTTACCACTAGACCACGGAGGCGGTCACAACAATAAAACGGTAAAAAAATAAAATAAAAATTATAAATTTTACAAATCCGACCCTGTGTTGATGGAACTGTCAATGTTGTTGTTTTGCAACAATTTCTACGTTTTTCTCTAATAAAGCAACGAAAATTGTAAGATTATTATTTTTATTTCGTTAGAATACAATGAAATATATCTTCTGTCTCTCACATATTTCGAAATTACAAGAATAATCACTAATTTTATTGAATTTTGTGTTTGAATGCATGGTGTCAACATTTAAAACTTACTTGTGGAAGGTTATTCCTAGCACTTTTTTATGTTTTGCACTGTCGCACATATAAGCACTACACTTGACCATGATTTAGTAAAATTTTTAAGATGTAATTTTAGTTAAATAATGAATATTCACAATAATAAGTCGAGATGGTTGAGTTGGCTGTTGTTGGCTATTGTCTATGAATATGGCTAATGTCTATGGTTTCAATGAATAAAATGCCACGGTTGCTCGTTTATGCAGTGTGTATGTGAACTGAGGAAGTGAGATAGCTATATGATCTTTGCGATGAGAGTGAGTAAGCGCAACTTATATGGTTATACGACTAAATTATATGTTATCTCTGCTTCCTTAACTCTGTGAGTTTATCAACCATCTAGTTTCCGTAACACAAGCCTCGTAGCTTACCACGGAAACTAGATGGCGCTGTGTGACCTGTCTGAAATATATATATATATATATATATATATAAACTATTTTATGTGATACGTCAAGTGGGCTTGCAGACATTAAATATATAACAAGACAGGGCAAGAAATCAAACGGTATGAGAATCAACGCTAGACTAATCAGTACTTACTGAATTAGTGTATGACAGTCATTGCCGGTTATGGTCTTGTTAGACGTGCACTTTTCAAATTAATTATTTTGTGGTTTCACGGATAATATGCCTACCTGCGTGCTAAGGAAGTCTAATACACGTTTTTCTTCGACAAGAGAATTCCATGTCAATTTATTTTCTTAAATAATATAATTACTTTTTTAGGTTTTAATTAAATTCACGGAACATTGTAGAAGTTGTCATTAAGAAATAGTTCTGCTACTAGATAGATGTACATAATTATAGCCTTACAAACACTAATCATAAGGTTGATTATAGATGCACACAACTATAAAAAAATGGTCTTTCGAGCGCCGTGGTCCGTGCGTAATTCCTTTATAGCTCGAGATCTGGAAATGCCTACTATTGAGGAGTTTGTCGTCGGCCTGATAAGACGTATGTTCTTCTTGCGCTCGGCCTCTCAACGGAGATCTCTTCCTAGAGAAGTGCTAAAATGGGAGCTGAAGTCACACGGGCGCTGTTATACTGGTAACTGCCAGCACCAAGATTGCATGAATTACCTGCTGGGGAACGCGGATTGTCCCCATCCCGAACCCAAGCCAATTAGCCATCCAGGCCTGGACAACCCCGCTGTCAGTCTGTAATCTTAAAAACAGTGGCCCTAAGGTTGACATTAGCTCCGCTTCATGAATTGCTCAGTAGATATGTGTTTTTTTAATCTGCTATCTACGTCTATAAAAGTAATATTATTACGCAACCTAACAAACATTTTGTATGAAATGTTTTATCTAAAATTTGATCTCCTTGTTTGTCACACTGTTAGCTGAGCCAATTATCACGGCCCCTAAACTTCCCCTGCTGGTGTTGGGCCCTACAGAACATATTATTTCTTAAGAATTTGACCTACACTTGCCTCTCTGGCCAGACAGGTCGTCCATGTGATTTGTGCCTTTTAATAAAACCGGTGGTAAATACCTATGTTGTCTAACTCCAACGTATTGGCTACGAAATGCCTGAAACCTAAATTCTAATAGTTTATCAATGAATACTGTTTTGAAGGAGAAATAGTGACCTTACTATGGTATCATAAACTAAACAGTCGTCTTCCTTATTGGATAGTTATGATATAATGCATTTTGATCGCACATGGGGAGGGCAATCTGTGCTGTACATATTTCCGGCTGAGCATGAACCGCCGCCATTACGATCGCGTGTAGCTGCTGGCATTGAGCTCTAATAATAGCTGAACTTGACATTGAGAGCGGAGGCTCGTCATCCTCGCAACTAACTCTGTCGCGGTCACACATCTCGCCAAACAATCAAGAAGAACAAGGACGAAGCATTAGACAAGATGTGTTCGTTTGTAGGTCAGTCATGATATTTATTCCGGACGATTGTCGGAAAGTCGACTGGAGGTTATGTTACGTAGCAATTGACGTTTTAATTTAGCACTGTTTACCGTGCAGAATTGGACAATGTCATGTTTAGTATGCTTGTGTATCCTATATTAAGCACAGAAAAAAAAAAAAATACAAAACATTTCTTATAAAAAGTCCTGGTGTTTCGGACTCTAAACTAATTTACACATTAAAGAAAAATTGCTTTTTATTAAAGAACCTAGTAGGTAATGTTTACCATAATAAAACATCTTCATCTTGGTTTATATAATCAAAAATAATAAGATGAAACCATTCGCTTTTTATACCGACTATACTTACCTACATTATTTCAATAACTTCAGTAATATGTTAACGTCTATTCTTATACAAAAGACAAAGAAGTCGGTACAGAAGACATACAGATTTTACTAGTGGGCCTTCAAGGCCAAATCCTAAACTATTATATATTCCTTGTGAATAGCGAAAAAAATATATAAAAGTGTTTCCATTTAAGGTGATAGCTTAAGTCGGTCATTCTATACAAACTATTCGTATGTATCGTCTCTGTCTAAGCGCAAAATATGTTTTGTTATTTCATATTATAACTTTTAATATTTGCGTATAGTCGTATTATAATTAACAAAGAAGTAAATAAATAACTTTTCTCTAAAAACAACGAGGTTTTCCTCGCGGACAGGACAATTGATATATTTAACTATAGGTTGTCAAGTTTCAGGAGAAAGTCTCCTGCTCTCTTGCCGGGCTGTGTTTAGGAGCTAACTGAGGCCTAGAATTAATAGTTGTCGCTTGGCTGAAAGCTTGCGCGAAAGGTGATTTTGGTTCGCCAACTCTCGCCCTTAATTTTTTTTGTTGTTATTCTACTGGCGACTATGGTGTGGCTGTGTTAAATTTAATTCTATTATTTTTAATTAGTTTATACTGTTTGCATCTGTAAGTACTTGCGATATTGAGGCTTAGGATTAATAGTTCTCGGTTGGTGATGCAACTTTGGCTGAGAGCTAACGCGGAAGGTGATTTTGGATCGCCAACTCTCGGTCTAAGTTTTTTTTTTGTTATTGTGCACCGCTGTTGACTGTGGTGTGGCTGTGTTAATTTGTTCATTTAATTCAATTATTTTTGTTTAAATTATAAGGTTTGCATCTGTAAGTTCTTGCGATATTAATTTTTGTTGTTTTCTGTAGTTTATTGTTTTTGTCATGCCTATATTTTTTTAAATTATACTACTTAGTTTTTGTGTTTTAGTAAATGTATTACCTACCTATTGAATGTAATGCTGGTCTGTAAGTAACATGTTTACTAAACTAGTAAGATACCTACTAGATTATATATTGTATAAGATTTTGTAAACATGTTGTTGAATTGCTTAATTAAATACATAATTAAATGTGTACCTAAGTGTTGAGACTTACTTATTTATGGATAGTTTTTTTAGTGGGCCGAAAAGTAGCAAGTAAACCAACCATATCATATCAGTTATTATCCTGTTATTTTAATAAGTTACCTCGTTCAGGCACGAATGGCCTGGCCTGGGTTGGAGACATTATTCCGTTTTCCCGCCAGAATCTTACCGGATAACAACCCGCTGGTAATTCAATGCACTTTAAGCTGCGCGTCGCTACTAAATTAACAGT
Organism: Tinea semifulvella; assembly: GCA_910589645.1. Lineage (NCBI taxonomy): Eukaryota > Metazoa > Arthropoda > Insecta > Lepidoptera > Tineidae > Tinea > Tinea semifulvella. The sequence goes on from OU342585.1 coordinate 12,086,665, forward strand.
GCCCGTATGGCTCACGAACCTAGGGGGTCTAAGTTCGACTACTACAGCTCTCTTCCAGGAAGTTGTCTCCCATTGGGGAGCCGTGCGCAAGACGAAGCGTTATTCTGAATATGCTTGAAAAATTTCTGAATAGTAGGGACCTCCAGAACTTGAGCTATAACAGATAGACAGTGCGGTCGTCCAGGCCCTGTTGGGGATGGAGGAAATCCCCCGTTTTTCCCGGAAGGATCTCAGCGGGTAACCACCCGCTGTTAATTCATGCAATTTTGGTGCTGGGCGCCGTTACTGCTCACAGACAGTGGGGTCGTCCAGGCCCGGATGCCTAATGGGCGTGGGTTGGGGATGGGGACAGTCCCCCGTTTTCCCCGGCAGGATCTCAGCGGGTAACCACCCGCCGGTAATTCATGCACGTTTAGTGCTGGGCGCTGTTACTAGTATAACAGCGCCCGTGTGGCTCACGAACCCAGGGGGCTAAGTTCGACTGCTTCAGCTCTCCTCCAGGAGTACTTCTCTGCCGTTACTGCTATGATTTTACAATCAAATGACAGCGGTATCTAGCGGAAAACATACTTTCTACTTTGTACGTTCGAGTTTGTATGGACCATAAAGTTCCGGGAAATTTGGTTAGATGGCGCTCGACAGTAAACTTTTCCTGTAGGCAGAGGTTTTCCACTCGCTGTAGTGTCACACTAATTAACTAGATGGCGCTGACATCATTTTATTTTTATATTTGAGTAATTTTCTTCATTATAATTTCAAATAAAATAATATTACAAATATTTTTAATACTATTTTTTATAATAAAAAAACCTATCAACTATAAATTACCTACTTTATAACGATTACTTTGCTTACAAATTAGGAGTATTATTAATAAAATATCACATTATATATCTATATTAATATATATAGAAACTGCCTCCATGGTCTAGTGGTTAAGTCCGTGGATTTAGACTCGGAGGTACCGGGTTCGATTCCTGGTCGGGACACAAAAATATTTATTAATGTAAATAAATACATTTAATTAATATTAAATTTATTTGTGATATTTCTCGAGTTTGGTATACGCTGGAGACATCGACGAGCTTGCCACCACTTGTCATGATTCGCCTATAGTAAAGTTGGCTAAATGTGAATCCGCTTATTTATAAGCGTGGTTTCTGACCACCCCGAAACGGTCGTAAGATACTTTTTTTTTTTTACTTAATCTGAGTTCCACAAACAAAGCTCGGGTTAATTGCGTCGAATGTGTCAGTTTTATTTTGAAGGTCAGCTGTCACACACGACGCCATTTTTAGCTTTAATCGTTACTAATACAGAGACTTTGTTTTGGTACAACCCAGCTTTGCTTATAAATAAAGTTTATTCTTTCTACGCGTGCTACGAGAGCTACGATTACCTATTTATCTGTAGACTTCTATCGTTCATAAGATGCTAAATGTAAGGTTAATAGGGGAAGTTTATGGAAAGTCTAAGCATTGCAATAGTTATTAATTAACCGACAGCAATAGATTAAATTTTACTTAAGTAATAATTAAGTACCAAAAATACGTTTGAGAAACTGGATGTGAGTCTAACTTTAAATTCAACTACACATTACGCCAAGCTATTTTACAACGGGGTGTATCAGGCAAAGCTTTTTGTAGATGTCGCTAGCATCGTTTTACACCTATATTGCATAATTTTTTTTTTGTTTTTGTAGATTTTTATTTTTATAACTGTAAAATGTATTTTAAATTAACGTTACCTACCTTAAACGACTAATTAGGAAAGCGCACACCGTCTTTAAAAATAAAAAAAGGTTTTATTAATAGGATGGCAATTTTGAGATCATCATATCTTTGATTTCGCTTAGAAATCTCTAATTGGACACTTAAAAGCTGCTCACTTCGGAATAAAAATATAAAAATGCTCATATCCAGAAAATAATAAATTTCGTAATAAAAATATAAGTTTTCTATGCAACTGACAGTTATATTAGGTACCATCTATCATGCGCCATCTATAGTTATAAAAGTTAGTGATACACCTAAAAAGTATCATCACGACCGTTTCCCTTTCGGGGTGGTCAGAAACCACGCTTATAAATAAGCGGATTCACATTTAGCCAACTTTACTACAGACCAATCATGACATGTGGCAAGCTCGTCGATGTCTCGAGCGTACCAAACTCGAGAAATATCACAAATGAATTAAATATTAATTCAATGTATTTAAATAATTTTGTGTCTCGACCAGAAATCGAACCCGGTACCTCCGAGTCTAAATCCACGGACTTAACCGCTAGACCACTTAGGCCAGTTATGAGAGTGATACACCTCATTGGTTTAAACAGTTGTCGAAAATATTTCATATTGAATGCTTCGTCCTTTGTAGGTTAATGGTGACGCGCTTTTAATAGCACGTGCATTGGTGTTTATGTGGCATTAAGTGACATAAATGAGCTTTAAATTGGTGTTGACGTCAACCATGTGTGTTTTAGATCGGCCACGTTCGGTGACGGAACGAGCGCGTCACTCCGGTCGCGGCCGGTCGACGTTCTCTTTACGAATGACTCATTCTGTTTACGGCCAGCGTTTCATACGCTTACATTAAGAAGCTCTTACTATATGCATCAGGGATTTTTTGTAAATATTAGTCAGTACGAGAATGTAATAGTATGGTGGTGACTCAGTAAAATAGATAGTAGCATAGTATAAAACTCTACTTATAAGAAAATTTACTGTCAACCAAATAGTGAAGTTGGAATTATGTACTCCTGTATTATAGTTAAATAGGTTTTTTTTTTAATGTAGATTTCTGCTTTTTAAAAGTATACTTCACGATATTCACATATAATGCAAAAGACTCTTTCCTACATATGATAAAACAAAAAACGTTTAAAATTCGGTTTCATTTTTACTTTGCACCTGTAGTGAATTGTCGGTACTAGTAGTGGCGCTACTCAGCAACAGATGGCGCCACACGGTTTCAAGTTTGATATTTATGTAGCCTATCAGCTAGCTATCTCTCTCAATATAACTAAATCCAAAAATAGTAATCTATTATTGTTTTTCTTTGTCTTATGCATAGTCGTGTATTGTTGTTTATTATTTTCCTCTTTAATAAATACAAAATTACATTTTAATGTTCTTCGTAATAAACAGTTACAGTGACCTAATTTTGATCAATTAACATGAGACTAATACAGTTCGCTTTTAATATTTTATTATCTGTGAAACCGCAAACCAATGACAAATATAACTTAACTAATCAATTAAATGTCTAGTATGGAATAAAATTACTTTGCAGGTTAATTCTTGTAATGAAAATAGTTTAGTTAAGGATCAGTAATTCACCACTTTCTTTTTTAGCTTCGTTTACTTAAGTGGCCCGTTACCCATATTATGTTATAATATCACTTTATATTAAAGCATCTTTCATATTTATAATATTGGTCTGAACAAGTTTGGGAATGACAGACGACCTTGTATTTAATCATAAACATCTTTGAAAATAATGTGTAGGTATATATTATTACATTAAAGCTAGAGAAGGGCGTTAGACTCAATGTAGAAGCGAGCGCACGATAGCGAACTCGGTCGTAGTTGCAACCTTGCAGAGTTTATTGCCCCGGCATCGACCGGCGCCCACACTGGCTCGTTTGCCGCAACTAACTTGATCAAAAACATAACTCCATATTTTATGACTTTTAACAGATTCGGTAATCCCAAATGTTTTAAAAACAAACCTATTAAGGCTGAGTTTGATTAGGCGTTGTTATAAAGCTTATACCTTGCTCAAAACTGGTTTCAGAAAGAAATTACTATTTACGTATGGACGTTTATTTTTTCCAGTCAAAGTTGACCAGACAAATCTAGTAAAAGGCATCAACACATTTTCAAATATAAACCAAATACTTAAGGTAACACAATCATAAAAAGGATACAGCTAAAATACAGTAAGATATAATATTGTAAAAGTTAAAAATTTAATAATACGTTCTTTCTGGGAGAAACTGGGGATTAAACTTCCCCTAAAGCGGTCAAATTATAAGTGTAACTCTAACACGTACAAATCGAATTTTAGACACCGCCATGATGTCCGACGTAACGAAACTACAAATTGACAGTCATATACAGACAGGGTGTATGTTTTATATTTATATATTTCGGGTTTGTGTGTAATCAACGCTTATAAATCTTGCGTATCTAAATCAACGAGTTGTTAAAAAAAAAAAATACACAATAACGTAAGCATATATGTCAATAAAAGTTCAAGTATGTTTCATATATATAACTAACTCTATCTGGGATTTTTCTAAACAACTTATATTGGTCTACAAAATGTATTATTCAACAAATTGGCAGTCATATACAGACAGGGTGTATGTTTTATATTTACATATTTCCAGTTTGTGTGTAATCAACGCTTATAAATCTTTGCGTATCTAAATCAACGAGTTGTTAAAAAAAATACAACATAACACAATAACGTAAGCATATATGTCAATAAAAGTTCAAGTACGTTTTATATATCTTAGCCTAACTCTATCTGGGGTTTTTCTAAACAACTTATATTGGTCTACAAAATTTATTATTCAATCCCTAACTATTGTAACATGCATGACATCCATTGATTTGTAATTCTATTATGAAAAATTGGTTGCTAATTTCTGTGATTCATTTAACCCAAATTGCTAGTTACACACATAGTTATTTGCAGAAAATATTAAAAAACAAATTAAGCGTGTCCATTGAGTAAACAACGGCGATAAATTGGCACAGTGCGTTAATAACTTTAAAAAATATTTTGAAATACGAATTAGAAGGTTTTGCCTTGCTAGTCTATTGAAGCCCTAGCACGATCAAATTCCGTTATGGAATCGAGAATAAATAAAGTAATAAAAAATAATACATAGGTACATCCGAGCTGTAAATTTGTAGTTCCATTACGGATATCAAAATTGTCGATATAAAACAAAAGTTTGAGAATTATATAAAACTATAATAATAATATGGAAATGTCATTATGTCCAACGGACAGTCTCTGTTGAGCTGTGTGCAGTGTGCCCGGGCAGAAGCTTGCTAACCTCAAGTGTCACGATTCATACCTACTGTTCCTGAGCAATTTACAGTAATTCATACCACACTGGCAACACTATCATTTACTACCTATTCAAAAGACAATAAAACTGTATTTCATTTATTTGTTTATTACAATTATATTACTAAAAAAAATCCTCCATAGACTAGGGGTTACGACAATTCTATACCCTATCGATATTACAAAAATATATTTAATTAATTTGGGAGATTTGTCGAGTCTGGTACGCTAAAGATATCTACGAGTTTGCCACTTGAAATTCCGTTCTTTAAAATATTTGTTTAATTCTACCGCAACAGCATCATATACTCTAGTATCTAGAGGGTACAATGAAATGAAAGTCGCATAGTCGTCGTCACATCTCGTGGGAAACAAAAGGAAACTGCAAGAAAAGAACAGTAAATAAAGCCTTTTGTTTTAAATTTAAATAGGAGAACTGATAAAGACGTATCAGCGTTCGATCTTGAATGGTATTGTTATCGCAGATACATGTTGTGGATTTACAAATATTGAATTTAGTTGTTTACCCAGCGAGCTGCAGTCATAGTTTATGTGTTTTGTAAAGTAAGCAATAGGCATTCAAGGCGACCGCAATCTTGAGCATACCTCAACAAATAAATATGGATTGTTAACATTTTCCTTCACTTAGTTATAGCTTAGGTAATCGTCAAGGTCGGACAACTTAATTTAGATCATTCCTAATTTTATATCTCTCGTTATACGAGTACACATGAACTACATTGTTTATTATTTGGACGTCACATTTATAGCCGGATAACAATAACTACTTTTATTATCCAGTAAATACTATATTGGATAATAAATATCTGAAAATCTGGAGCAAGGTAAACTTATTTGTTGTACAATATCTAGGTTTTATTAAAATACTCGTAGTTAGCTCGCCTCCAAAGTTTAAAAGATTGTAAATTATTTAGTAGCTTCTTAACTCCTGGGAGCTCGTTTGCCAAGCTAGCGACTACAAAATGTACTTAGTAAGATAAAGAAATTATTTTATAATAAATAATATGGATACATTTTTATATTATCTGTCAGTAATACGGTGGAGACATAAATGGGTTTCGTTGAAGTTGGAAGGAGGTAGGTATCTAATTGAAAGTGACACTGTCGTATAGAATTTAAATGTGATTACATTATGCACCTATATCGGGATGGAGTGGCGCATGCAATGCTGATAAATTGCATTTTACGTCTCTCGTGAGGGCGATAATTCCGAAGGTCGCAGTGCAGCTGGAGCGGTGGCTCCGTCACTCAATCTACAGCGATATTAATAGTCACAGAGACGATATAGTCCTCGCTCGCGCCCGCACACAATACTAGCACTAAGTTCCACGAGATAATGCTCAAAGTTGTGTAACCGCAGCATCGGTCGGTGGCCTTACCTCGATAGAGTTCGTAGACCCGCGCGAAACTAGGGCGATAGCCCCCCGCGCGCGCGCGACCGCCCCGCGCCCGCCAGCCACATCCCGTTCCTTCAAGCTTTTCATTTAAATAATTCCATGCATGTTACACAAATAGAAAAGTGATACTGCTAAAATTCGCATCACTATTTTGTAAGACTGCAACGCCTAATTAGTTGATTACATTACGAATTTACATATATATTGTAGGAGCTTTATTATTTAATAGCTTATAGATATAATTATGAATTAATTTCTGAAAATACGCATTCTACAATGTGATGTTAGTGATGTAGCTGCGTGAGCGCCGCCCCTGCTACAGAGCCGGTACGTTACGAATGTTGCGCAAGCGCTCGACGAGAAAGTACAAGTGAAAGTTGATGCAACCGGCGGCGGCGCGACGTCACTCAGCTTACGCTATGGTTACATACACTCACACATAAGTTATGCTGCGATCGAGTGGCGACATAATTTCTTCAATAGGCGTATTTTTATCACTATTCGACTAAGTTTTCCTTATACATATAACAGTTTTTACCCGTTAATTTACAGTACTTACTAATTGAACATTTTTAATTATACTAATTCGAATGATAAATCATTTTAAATTTATTGTATCAAAATATCAGTCCGTATTTATGTACTTTTTGAAAGTTAACGGAATATATACGTTATGTTGATCATTCCCATTATTGATATTGGTATGCTAGATATGAGGAAAATTTATTAAAAACATGTATTCTTGCATCCACGTTTTGCAATGAGTTAGCAAAACATCTAGGTGAAGAGTAGTGGACGGGACCTCCAACTCTAATAAACAATTCATCAACCTATGTATAGTAATATTATAAATGTAAAAGAAGTATGTATGTATGTTGTATGGACTTTACGCCTATACTACTAAACCGATTTAGCAGAGATGTTTTTTGGTACATACTCGTAAATGACGCCATCAACTGATGTTATCATTTGAGCACGACATGTGATTCTACGGCCGCTTAATTGATTTCGCTGACATCTATCGTCCAAAGATGTTGTAACGTAATGAAGGACTTATATGTATGTATGTTGTATATGTAGTTTATAAAATATTTTATATATGTATGTATATATACGTCGTATATGTATTGTATATATATGTAATTTAATACTTTAGTTGTAAGTATATTGTATTTATGTTTTTCATTAATATTTGTTGTTTATTTATCCTAACTTTACCTCCTATGTTTTAATGTCCCTTGGGTTCATTGGAAGAGAGTGCCTATAGGCATTATATCCGCTTTTTGATTATTTAACAATAAAGTTTATAAATAAATAAAATATACTATAACATCATTATCATTATCACAGCCCTAAGAACACCGAGTTCCAGACCTCCACTCTTGGAGATGGGCCTTCCAGAAAAATCGGCACGCTGGCTGGCCAGACGGGTTGGCGAGGGTCTGATATCTATTTTTAATTTATTAACGATTCCACAAGTTGGTAATAGTTAAACCGGGACCAGCGCACGACTTAACGTGCTCTCCAAGACACGGAAACGGCGGTGTTGTAAATATGTAACAAATGTACGTAAGAAAAGTTTATTTCTCATCTCAATGTTGGGGTTCGAATCAAGCTTTTTAGGATTTTAAGGAAAGCGTGCCACCACCGCTCTTTATATATACTATATCCTACTGATTAATAAGGGCATCCTAAATAATAAAAGAGATAAAGGATAAGCCCCATTCAAATTCGAAGGTTTGTGGATATTTTTGTTTGTTTTTGCGAGGTTCAAAAATATGTGGTAGGCGGACTGATGGTGGTAAATTGCCCAGTCGGCTGGGGCGGAGAAGTATCCACCGTTCGTGCCGATAAACCCAGTAAATTGTATCCACACGTTTTGGGATCAGGCTCGAATTGCCGTCATGCACAGTCAAGCCGGCATAGTGTTAGGGACTGATGTCAGTCATGTCTGATTCCAGTTGCTAACATTCATGGACCTCGCACGCCACTTACTATCAGGTGGGGCAAGGTCACATGTCGTCCTAGTATAAAAAATATATGGTTTAGTCAGAATGTATATCATAATATGTCATTTTAACTACCTAGAACATGAGTCCTAGACCTCCACTGCTGCAGGAGGCTTTTCGAAACATATTCCCAAAGAGTTTTGGTCTTCATTTGCTACACTGGCCAGACGGGATTTCGAGGGTGATCATATTTAATACAACTAAAATAACAACACAAAAAGAATAATGTGGTTTAGCAGATTTAAAAGGCATAAAAAATGTGTCATACAAGAATTAATAACAACATTTTTTCCTCTGGTGGAGTGATAAGGCGTGTTATATTTCGTATTTGTTGGTGTTAGGGTGTAGGCAGGCGACACAAATAGGACGGACGGCGAGGACGGCACAAGGCTGCCCCGGTTGTCGGGCGTTCACCCGCTTCGCTCGCACATCTATAGACTGCACTTATTAAATTAAATATTAACTAAACCTAATAAAAATTAAATTGAATTCAAAATAAACCTCTAGACGACTCATCAGAGACTGGTAACATTTCTTTATTGTATAGCGATGCTAATACGTTGGCAAACATACTTGCGAAGCATTCATGTTTCCACACTTTTCCGTCAGGCACTTGGCTACGGGTCCCTATGGGCGCAACGTAAACGTCAGAATACTAAAAACTAGAAAACGGGTAAAATTATAAATAAAATACTTATTTCAAATAGCCATCTACGACATAGTACCTAGGATTTTGTGTTATAGTATATTATATTGTAGGTATTTGCATTAAAAAATTAGCGAGCAGGGTTTAGTTTTCGGATGGTTTTCCTAACTCAGGCAAATAGAATAAACTCTATATATGTTCAGTTTTGATAGTTCAAAAACTTTCGCGGCATTCTACACTTATATATAAATACATGTTGGTTTATTTGTATTGTATTACATCCCTTTCCGCTTCCTAATTTATTTTACGGATACCATTGGGTGACCAACAAAAAAATGGTCACGTACGCACGGGGTGCGCACCGGCAGAAGCAGACGAGGTTTCGCACCGTGTCCGCGCAATTTTGTGGTGAATAAACATTCTCGTTAGACAAACTGTGTGTGTGATCCTAATTTATTGACTGGAGTGAGCTTTCCTTATATTATTCCTATTTTATATTTTTATTTACGTTTACTATTTGTCGGTTTACATGCAGCATTTTGCGTGGGACAGCTGAGCCCCACGTCAGCCGGTGCAGACATATTTTATAAACACAGTCCACTCATAACATCTAAAATAGCACAATATATAATTAATATTGTTTTAACAAAATAACAACATTAATTTTAGACTTAGTTACGGTAGCAGTTTTGATAGACATCAACCACAAAGATATTTATTTTGTAAATCACGTCATAATATCAATTCTTGATCATAATGTCGTGGAATAGTTGATACCTTTTAGGCAATCATTGACCACACCGGAAGAAACCACGGCCTTTCTGTTTTTTTTTTATGTGCCTACCTATATTTTGTTAGTCATATAAACGCGCATATAAATATAAACAAAATTAAGCATATATACATATATTTCCTATTAAGAGTAAGTAGTTAAACCAAATTTCGTTTAAATAGGTACAGTTTGTTTGATCCATGTAAAGAACATGCAATTAATTACTATAATAATCGCTTTCCTAGACTTCATATTTTGTTTTTTTTTTTATACTAGGTAAGTTACATAATAAAGGTAACTGAATATTAGTGACGTCACGTGCATTCTCTTGTCAGTAGTTAGTTTGATCTATAGATGCAAGCTTCATATAGCGCTCAACAGCGAGAGCGCCCTCTCTCGCTACTAATTCCCCTTTAGTACAGTCACCTACGTAACAAACCATATCTATACTCGTTATCTCCAACACTATAAGACTCAATTTCAGTCATATTCTTAATGCGCTGGCTGTACAACTACACGTAATACATATTGTGCAGCTAAACAAACACCTTATAATGCACTTGTATGACATAATTATTTGTTAGCTTAATGATAACATATTGGCTCTGTTACGTCAAAACTGTTGCAAAAAATGTGGGGAATCCGCGTGTATCACTACATGGTCCTCAACAGCTTTTCAATTAATTTAATAATATAAATAAAAATAAGTAAAAAAGAAAGCACGAGTATTATTATTATACCGTTAAGCACGGGTCTCTCTTAATATAGGACTGATTATCCACCAGAGATATGCTGGAAACATGAGCGTGAGCGAGGAAAATATCCATCAATGTTTTCACTATTTGGAATTTTTAGCTTTACGTCTTGTCTTTTGACAATACAAAATATGTGTGAATAAAATATTGTAATACATAATTTGTTTCCGAGATATATAATTTTTAGATAGACGCTGAATTTGTGACGTCTTATTACAACGCTCTGCTCACTCTCATTCGGTAGCTTCGTGGTAGACGTACCAGCTAGCGAGACTCGATATTTACAGGATATAACAAAAAAATAGTATTTCTAAAGATAAAAACTCTACTATGACATTCAACATTATTACATCACGTCATCGTGAAGTTATAAGTGCTGGGTGGATATTATCATAGTGCTCCACGCATTTGCCTCGAATATCTCTGGTGTCAGATCAGGGTTTAGGCCAAAATCTGTTGCGAATATGTTTTAAAACATATTAATCTAAATTACTTAGTTATTCAAGACTGCAGCATATAAATAAGTTTATAAGTCATGATGTCATTATGTTTTGTATGTACGCCAATATAAAACATATCGAACACTTATTATTATAAAGGGTATGTTATATATGTACATATTAATACATGATTGAGGTTAACAAATCCTATTTTATTTTAAATTTAAGGCAACATTCGTCATATACCTCGTGTACCAAAATCGAACCTGGTGCCTTCATGTTTAAATTATTCAGAAAGACAAAAATATTTTAACAGATTATAGGTATAGATAGTACGTAAATACATAGATAGGCCCTAACTGATATATAAACGTGACCACAAAAGTAATCTAAATCGCGAATGTCTATTAGTTCCTGGTTGCACCTGATTGGTCGGTACCGCCCTGCTAATTAATTTCATTCGTACTGCACCTCCACGTGATTGGTCTATTTGTACTACGTCACCAACGTTGTACGTGTCGAACGAAAAAACAAACGACAGTTGTACACATTCCGTACCGAGCTTTTTACTTCTTTAACGTGTGACGTACGTACGTTATGAGTAATAAACTACTTTTTTTCCTATAAACTTCTAAGAACAAAATGTAGTAGCTAAAATTAAAATAATACGGAGTCGCCATCTGTTGTTGAGGAGTGCAAACAAAACCTTCGAATTCCCCCCGCTCACCGTTCTCCTTGCTCACCCCGCGCCCCACCGCCCGCGATAAGGGCACCAGTTCGTTGCCCCAATACTGACTGACCTCAAAAACGAGGACACTGCAAAATTAGGACGATGACAACGTAATGACTCGAACGCCAAAGCCAAGCAAGCAATACCATTCTCTATTCCAAACTGCTTAGCAAGCAAATTCCGATGATATTATCCCTTGAACTATATTTTATCAATTAGGTGAGTACGCTTACTGTGTGGAGTTGTGGAGCTAACTCCTAACTGTTGTGCCTTCTGTACTATATTCCAGGAATTATCAGTTTACGATTACGGTCGTAATTATACTATGACTACCAGTAAACAACTGCCTCCGTTGTCTAGCCGTTAAGTCCGTGGATTTGGTCTCGGAGGTACCAGGTTCGATTCGATTCGATTTCTCGAGTTATGGTATGCTAGAGACATCGACGAGCTTGCCACTTGTCATGATGGGCCTATAGTAAAGTTGTCTAAACGTGAACCAGCTTCTTTAACAAAAATAAACTAGGACGTGGTTTATAATACGGTCTTAATGAAACTTTACTTTACCAGTAAAGATAGAGTGGGAATGCGATATAAATAATGAATGAAATATCGATTAAGTTGCGCTGCAGTTTGTCGGCTTCATTGTAACTAAATCCGTTGAACTCTTGAACGAAAATCTACGTCATATAAAAGCAAACATTTTATAACCAGCTATAGTTGTACATAAGCCCAAAACACTGTTCTCCACACACGATGGAATGTCTTCTTATCACGACTGCAATCCGTTTCAGAGTGGTTACAAATACCGCTTTTTGAATACGTGTTAAAATTAAGCCAACTTACTATAGGCCCAACGTGGCCAAAATTATCGATGTATTTTGCGTACTAGATTTGGAACATGCCACAATTAATTTAAATATTATATACATATTTGTGTTCTCAGATAGGAATCTAACCCGGTTTAAATCAATGGTCCTAACTGCTACTTTACGGAGTAGTTGTATTTGCAATTGTTTTGTATTGTGGCTTCAAACTAAAGTGGCGTACGTGACCAGATATTTCAGTCTGTAAATATCAGTAACTCAAGGTGAAATTGAAGGAGTTACAATATAGAATTTACTTGCAATGATCAAATCAATGGGGCCAGCACGGACAAATTGCGTCATCTTATCTTTTTTTTTTCTATTCTTTTTTTTATATTCAAGCACGACATGTGACATTGCGCTCACATGTTGGCAAGCGGTACGGGAGAACCGAAATGGGAGCAACTGACACCAGCCACTGACGGCTGACATCAGTCCCTACCATTATGCCGGATTATATATAGCGCATATAAAAAAAATATGGTCTCATTTAAAACAACTTTTTTCATAGCCGAAATTCTGTCGGGGTTGGCAAATATAGGTCAAATGGAAAATCTAAATAGGGCAGCGATCACTTTGCCACTATATTTTTATAATATATTTGTTTTTTATTTTCAGGTAAGTCAAATACTTTTTGAAATATTCATAATTATGCTGATTTATGCGGTAAGGTATTAATTGAACTTTATTATTTGATAAAATAAAAAAATTACCAGTAAATAATATATTCATGCTTATATTTTTTTAATTTTATACGAGTACACTGAGAAAAAATATATGTTGTGATGAAAAATTGTCGATTAACTGATCGATTTTGAGATTTTACGCCGATAGGATCAGTCTTTTTAAAAATGCCGTTAAACCGACTCATGTCATTACCATTATGATACTACGAGGTTCTTGCAGTGAGAAAATATCACAACTCCTACGGAATACGGAATTATTATTAGTAATAATTATTACCCATTCTGCCACACTGTCAGCACCCCGTTTAGGCTGTGTTCGTGTAGCTCGCTTTAAGCCTTAAAGAGTTTTAAGCGCAATATATTTATGACGTCATGTAAAACGTCATCAAACATTCACAAGACGCTTTATTTTCAGGGTAGTGCACAAACGCACAGTAATGCAGTGAGATATCAATTATATCGTTTTTACGCGCCAAACATTTTGAAATTAAAAATAGTATGTCTATAAATTGCTAACCATAGGTAGGTGTTTTAATTATATTTGAGTATAAAAATGGAATTGTAAAAGTATCGTCACGACCGTATACCGTTCAGGGTGATCAGTAACCACGCTGTTTTTTTTAAGAATCGGATGCTATAGTAAATAAATATAAATAAAAATTTATGAAAAAAAAAAAAAATAAAAAAAAAAAAATCGTTAATCAAAACCACAGAAAATAATTAAAACAAACGCACACTAACAAGAAAGGTCGGTTTTGAAATGTCACGTTCATGTAGCTAGTTTATGCTTAGAATGCTTTAAGCTTTATTGGCGTCAATCCTTAAATTGATTAGTTAACTGACGATTTTACATTACATTATTTGTCTATTTTTCTTAGTGAGCACTGTATCCGTAAGCAGAACGCTAAATAAGATGATATGCTGACTGACATACTCGTAAGTCCCATAACGCATTTTCACACAGGATAAGAAATCATTTGAAAATTGTGTTTCTGGAGCGCCTCTTGGACCAGTCTAAAATTGTCTTTATGTAGGTCTGATTGTGTAACACACCTTAAAGTATTTCACAATTGAGAGCTTTAATGAAAAGTCACATAAAACGCTGGCTATAAACGATGTCATCCGCATAGCAAAACTAAAACTAGGCAGCTATTTTACTCGGCTTTGCCCGTATAATAAAGTAATTGACAAAAAAAACTTCAGTTAGCCGTAGAGACACATGTCGTTTTCAGATTGTAACGGTATATACTTTTTATCCATCTCTCTGTTCCAAGGAATATCTCTGCCAAATTTGATCAAAATCGCGAATGGCCGTATGTCATTCTCCGATCATGACGTCATATGGCTTATGTATTTCCATCAATTCCTAGTAAAATTTCTGCCTTCTATCAAAATCGGTTTAGTTATGACGACGATACAATCAGACACGCGTACAGACAAAACTTCTTTATTTATTTTATTTCATTGCTATGTTAAATGAAACGGAATTCACATAAACCTTCCCTCAGGAGGTATTTTAAAGTATAGGTTAACGACCGGTAACCAGGGCAGACCCGCCCGCCCTCGCGCCGCCCGCCCTGGATGCCGGATTGATGTTCCAGTGACAACTTCATTTAATCATCCCATTTTCAGGGAGAATTGACTTTCAAATTCCTTTATGAAAAGTAATTGCTTTTTTATTCTTCATTGATTGATAACATTTTTTTTTTATTCCTGCTTTATGAATTATTATTATTTCACCTTTGCCTTTTTAATTTTAAATTGGATACTCGCATTAATTATTTATTGTCGTCTTCCGTCTGCACCCAAATCTAAATATGTCCAAATGTGCTAGAAGTTTGGCTTTTAGAAAAAGTCTAGTGGTTTATTTGTTACTTAATACAATTATGATTTAATATAACATATGACCAAACTAACAGTTGAACTCAAAATTTCTCGTATACAAAAACATTGACAAAATAATTTATAAAAAGTATATACCATCACGACTGTATCTATCGGAATAAGCAGAACTACATTTAGCCAACCATAGGCCCATCATGATAAGCACTAAACTGGAGAAATCCAACAAACAATAAAATGACTGTGTCCTGACCAGTAATCGAACCCCGTACCCTCGTGTCTAAATCCACGGACCGCTAGACTACGAAGGCAGTCAAAGTTAAAAGTCAAAATATCTTTATTCTCGTAAATTTATTTATGACACGTCATTAATTTAATTATTTTAAATGCCTATATTCCTTCTAGTGGAAGACTTAACAGCAAAGTGGTCCAAAGATGTTAGTTAAAATAAAAAATTAAGCTCAAATACCTATAGAAAACCAAGTTGATGTTACTGAATACCTACAATATACAGTATCAACTTGTTTTTCACAACACAAAGTAATGATGTCATAAATTTCATACGAATAAGGGACTTATAGTGGGGGGTATTATGTAGTAGAAGGGGGTGTAGTAGTAAGGGGGTCTGATGTCGCAAGCGGCGGGTGCATGGCCGGCCATCGGCACCGCTACGACCCTGACTGACTTTATCTCTGCAACCCGACATGCGCTGCGCGCGCAAAATTCGCATTCTAATGCTCGCAACTCGAACGTTTTCAAATTCTTTATTATTCAGAAAAACTTAAAACACAACAAAAACCTACAAAAGGCAAACACTTTAGTTTAACAAAAACTAGTAATAAAGCACGAGCGGTGATGGCTCGGTCGGTTATTCAATGAGAAATACACTTTTCTTATGTACATTTGTCATAGATTTACAACATCACCGTTCCCGAGCCACGGAGAAGATGTTAAGCCATCGGTCCCAGTTCCACTGAGATCACACAGTGGAATCATTAATAAATTGACATCAGACCCTGGCCAACCCGTCTTCCCAGCGTGACAAGTGTAGGCCGAATTCTCCAGAAAATTCTAGAAGTCTTAGCTCCGACAGTGGAGGTCTAGGGCTCTGTGATGACGACCCCTCATAGCTATGAAGTCCAATGTTAAGTAGCTATAGCCAAGGTTTTATTAATAAAAGTATTATCACGACGCTTACTGAGTGGTCAGAAACTACGCTAAAAATAAGCGGATTCACATTTAGCCGAATATACTATAAGCCCATCGTGAGAAGTGCAATCTCGTCGATGTCTCTAGCGTACCAGACTGCAAAAATATCACATAAATTATTGTGTCCCGACCCGAACCCGCTGCCTCCACGTCTAAATCTACTGACTTAATCGCTAGCTTTGTCTACTATAAGTTTATCAATTATACTCGTAGATAATTCATTTCTATTAGCAACCTATTAGAATTGCAAACTAAACGTAAAGGTGAGAATATTAAAAAAAATTGACTAAGAGAAATTGCAGTGTTAATGTCATGTTCTACCACTATGTCAGCTTGTTGCGTTGTCAACTTTGGTATATGACCTACCTCACCATCAATAATAAATTAGCAGAATGCATTGTGATGTGCCAGCAAGAATTATGCACAGTTTCTCAAAAATTTGATTGCTTTTAAAAATTACCTTTACCGTTTTGTTACTATGGAAAACTTGTGTCATCGTCATTTTTGTGACGACGAAAAGCAAAGAGCAACCGTGCGTCATAGCAACCAACAAATGGATTATAACGGATAAATAATAGGTATATATTCTATCTCAGGGATTCCCAAACATTTTTAGATCGCGACGCACTTACTTACTAGTAATATACGAGTACATAGCTAAGACTTCAATTAATGTGACGTGAAAGCTTGGTGATCATCACATTTTTGCGAATACATAAGTTTAATTCATCTCATCCGGAGACGCCCCTCGTCACTCTCTACGACGCACCAGGGTGCACAGATTGGGAACCCCTGTTCTATATTTTTTTTAATATTTCTGACATTGCCACGTTTATATGTGTAGAAATAATTGAATTGAATTTGATTACGAAAATAAACTGGTCATCCACGATTCAGGGAATTTTCGTATGGGAATAAATTAAAATGTTGGTATTTTGGAACGAATAAAATATATAATTTATTTAATACGTATATGATCGAGGGCACCGAGGTAGACCTCTGTGGCACCCGGCGAGAGGCGGGAGGGAGCGGCCACGGCCTACTCGGACTCTGTAATACCTACAATCGTCCTAGTGAGCGTTCGTTGGCCCGAGTTAACTCGAGGTCGTAGCATATTCCACGGAGTTACACGAACACCGGCGAAAATTGCCGAGCGATCTATTGGCGTACGATTCAAATTAATCCCGTTTTGTTATGCAACGTCCCGGATTACCGGAAAACAGGTCCGCTAGTTTCAGGTGTTCTTAGGATTAACTTTGACAAGTTGACAAATAACTTTGTTGGAGCACAGCAATAACGCACAGGTATTGTGTGATCTTAAAACCCACTGGCTCCATGGTCTAGCGGTGAAATACGTGGATTTAGATGCGTAGGTAATTTATATAATTTATTTGTGATATTTCCCGAGTTTGATACGTTGCCGCTAAGTAGTGGTTGTGGCCGTTATTTGAGTGCTAGTAGCACGCTTAACAAGCCGTCGCCACTCCTCTCAGACCGCAGCTTTCCTGATGCACTCGTGTAGGGTATGATCTAATGCACCCTTCACCTGATCAGTCCATCTCATCGTAGACCTACCACGCATCCTCTTGCCATCGACTTTTCCCTGGACTACCAGGCACTCGATGTCTGATTCCCCACGCCGTGACACGTGTCCGAAGAAATTGAGAATGTGTATTGTACAGTCGAGGAGAGGCGTTGCTGATCTCCAGATCCTGTATTAATTTAATGGTTCGAAACCCCGTCCACTACTTAACTATTAATATATACGTGGTATGTTTACACTCTAAAGACATGGGATTCACATCGACTGATCTTCATGTAGTATGTACGCAACTTGTGTGCTTAGGCCTTCAGTACTAATACATCGATACAATGAAAAAGTAAAATAATAAATCGTAACTAGGTACCCTAAATATATCGGAAAGTTTTCTCAAATGTAATTCTTGTTTCAAGTGGTGTTATTTTAATATAAATATCTTAATCTTACAATATTAGTTCTCCTTAAAATAAAAAAATGGCATTCGATATCATTGAAAATAGGTACTTTCAACGAGAACAACATATAGGTGGTAGGCGGACTGATGCCCATTCTGCTGGAGCGGGGAAGTATCCACCGTTTATGCCGATAAACCTAGTAAAGTGTTTCCACACGTTTCTGGATCAGGCTCTAATTGCCGTTATGCCCAGTTAAGCCCACACAGTATTAGAGAGTGATGTCAGTCATGAGTGTATGATTCCAGTTGCTAAAATTCATGGACCTCGCGCGGCACTGTCACAAGGTCACATGTCGTGCTAATATATATAAAAATAAATTTGAATAAGAAGATCGGTTTTAAGAAAATCTAAATGGATTACTTGCTAGCTTAAGACTAAAGATAATATATTTGCAATATCAATTTTGTTTTGCGTACACAAGTCTCAGCTAATTTACTGTATTAGTCTCCATTCGACCGTCAACTGTTTCTCATTATGGCTATCCATGACCTATATTAAGCGTAGGCATGTTCTTATGCTTATCAAACTAAACATTTACTTTACATAATACAATGATCTTTTTGTATCTATTTATTAGCCATATTAGCAATATTTTATTATAAAAAAAACATCTGTGTGGAGAAATAAAGGCCGAAATAACACTAAATAAATATATTAAAATTAACTACATAAATTGGGATTTTTTTTTCAAAATAGCTACATATTGACTTATCTCTCTATGACAACCTTATGTCCTTAAATATAAAATATGGTAATTCATCTACTTGTTCCACAACATTATGTATTAGTATAAATACCGACCTGCAATACAGATTGGCGTTTTTTAGGATACCTATTATAGGTACCTGTCACACTTGTCCAATTTTCAAGTGCGTAGGCAAAATATATCTTTGACTAGATTTTGAGGCACTAGAGGGAGCGTGATCTTTTATGAGTTTGGGACCAAAACAAAACGACTAGTAATATTGACTAATTCTTTAATATAAATTTAGTCAAAAAGGAGTAAAAAAAAAACTGCCTCCGTGGTCTAGCGGTTAAGTCCGTGGATCTAGACTCGGAGACACCGGGTTCGATTCCCGGTCGGGACACAATAATATTTATTAATGTAAATAAATATATTTATTTATTATTTAATTTATTTGTGATCGAGTTTGGTACGCTGGAGACATCGACGAGCTTGCCACTTGTCATGATTGGCCTATAGTAAAGTTGGCTAAATGTGAATCCGCTTCTTTAGAAGCGTGGTTTCTGACCACCCTGAAAGGGAAATGGTCGTGATGATACTACTTAAATAAAGCATACTTGTAAGCTATACTGCTGCCGAATTCCCATTCTTTTTCCGCAAACGTTATACTCCGAGGGAAGTCTCGCCATGAAATTGCGATCAGACTCATTCGCCTTTCTCACTTGTGCTCTCTGATTCCCTTATAACCCGCCACCGATCCGAGAAAAGGCGGTCTCGAGAATGGGAAGAAAACCATTCATATTCAAATTTTTCGGGTGTTATCGGTGAGACTTTAGATACGGCTTTATTTAAAGGAATCTTTTGACTAACGGATTTTGGATTTAGGATCTTATTTTCTTTTTAATTTTCATTTTTTTTTATATTATTATTATTACTATAATAGATGCACCATAAGACTTTTAATTTAGCTTTAAGTACAAATGCATGTTGCATTGTTGGCAACACTGTTAATAATAAATAAATAAACTGTAAGTGTCAAACGCAATTAGAATCTAAATGTATACTTGGCCCGTTTACAGCAACATTTGATTTTTTTAATTAAAATTAATTCAAAAGTACTTACTGTCGTAGGAATATCTTTGTTATTATATTCCTCTTCCGTTTAATAATTACATTTTAAACCCGTCATTGTCAAGTCTACCATGAAAACTTCAACAGGCTATATAAAATATAAAAAATAGTCATGTCAATATAATTATATGTAAAAAGAGTTAACAAATAATCAAAATAATATTTAAAAGAATTTGAAGGATGTACGGCTATGAATAAGGGCCGGTAACTGAATCTGAAGCGGTGGTGGCCCAGTTATAAGAACGCTTTCCTTAAAATCCTACGAAGGTCGGTTTAAACCCCCCCCTGGCATGTTCCAATGTGAAATACCAATCTTAAGTATACATTTGTAATTTATTTACAACACCACTGTTTCCCGGTCCACTAATACCAACTTGTATAATCGTTAATAAAGTGCCAATAAAAATTATATCAGAACTTCGCCAACCCGTCTGGCCAGAGCGTGGCGAGTGTAGGCCAAATAAGTAATAAATAGTAAGGCCCATCTCCAACAGTGGAGTTTTAGAACTCTGTGTTCTAGGGACTGTAAAGAACTGAATTCTTTCTTAGTGGCATTTCTTCACTTAAATAGTCGCATTTCTATATATTTTTTTGTATTTAAGTGAAGACATACCACTTAGAACGGATTCAGTTACCGGCCCTAAGTTTTTTTTTTTTTCTCATTATAGTTCCCAGTTTGAGTTTGACTTATGGAACATTCTGTATTAAAAAAATGTAACATTATTTAATTAATTTACAGATCTATTCATGACTTTTTGGGAAACTTTCCTTTTAAGCTAACTCTGGTTTAGCAAAACATTATTCATGAATATTGTTATATTTATGTTTACACTCGATTCATAAAAGACGGGATCTATAATTAGGGAGGTACTTTAAACAAATGAAAAATTTGAAATTTAGATAGATCTTAGGATTTAATAATAAACTTTGAAATAAGAAAAAAACTACTATTATTCTTACTATTTCAGCGTAATAATGTAAACAAAATAGTAATTGAAACACAATTACTATGAGTGACACTCGTAACGCAATTACTTTTGTACGTATCGACGACTTGTACAACAAATATATCTAAGTTTATTAACCTTTCATTGTGTAGCTATTTATTACAATAGTAATCGAATTAAATGTAACAAGTGACGTCACTGTAATCCCTGTTTGAGTTAACACTTCTAAACCAGTCCATAATAAAAGCAAACATTGAGTCAATAGGTGACCGGCGTGAAACCTGCTTCTCACCCTCGTTAATATGACGAAGACGTCTCACAACTTTTACCACTTTCACTCTCTCTGATACAGCAAGCGTTACGCAAGCTGCTCGGCGCACTCCTGTCTTACATCGAATATGCTACAAGTACCTACAACGAGGGGAGGTCTCAAGTAGGCTTCGCGGCGACAGATTGCCACATCCTCCCGAGATACACATCCTTGTGGCTGACTAATGACAGATTGAACAAAAATGAAAGTGAACAGTGTTTCGGTTAGAGTTTATAGTGGGTCAGCGGAGTAGGCCAGAGGGGTCGTCGCCC
Source organism: Tinea semifulvella (assembly GCA_910589645.1). Classification (NCBI taxonomy): domain Eukaryota; kingdom Metazoa; phylum Arthropoda; class Insecta; order Lepidoptera; family Tineidae; genus Tinea; species Tinea semifulvella. The sequence goes on from OU342585.1 coordinate 12,108,460, forward strand.
GCGCAGCCTCGCGAGGTGAAAGTGGTCCCCGAGCCGCCCCCCTCCCTCCGCTCGACCAATCAAGGCAAAGCATGCCATCGCCTTGTCTGCGCACGCGCCTGCTTTTTGCAACATGGCCATGGAACCTATTACGGGAACTGCGAAATAACGCTTGAGCTGCAAAATCCAATTGCAGACCTTTATTCATACGCTTTTAAATTACCTATAAGAAAAAAAATAGATATATTTCAATCAATAAAATACTATATATACAGTGCCACACTGGCATCACTATATAATTAGTGTATTGTTAATATAATGATAGTTACATAGACAATAATATTAAATATTCAGTCTCTTCTGTTCGTTATGCGAATGTGAAAAAAAAACTACTAAACTCTAATAGGCTCCGTAAAGTTCTATTTTTTTCATTTTTTTGTGGTTCTTATTTTACTACGTTACTGTGTCATTAAAAATCAACAAGCGAATGAAACTTTGAAAGGTTCAAAAACCATTAACAAACTTTCCTTGAATGTCCCAATCCTAAAGTAGAACACTTGATGTAGGAAATAGAAACAGCGACAGTCGCGATAAGTCGCAGAATTAGGCCAACACGTAGTTAGTTTTCTTTACGTTTATGAAACTGATGACTATGAGAAAGCGAAAACAACAATTCAAAACACTTAATACTGTTGAAAGCTTTATTATTTATTTTGTGAATATACATTATGTTATAAAAATCCAATACACTTGCCTTGTTTTGAGTTGACTTAATTTTCAATATTTAATCGGACAAACATTAACATAATATATTTTAGGCATATCTATGTAGATAATAAACAGTGTCTGTACAGAGCTATGCACATGTGTTACTCAAAACTTCCTATTGCCTAAAATTCCTTGTGTCACTTTTGTTTCAAGTTAAAGTGATAGTGACAGAAGACAGGTTTAACTTATTCAGCATTAGCGAAACGTTTCTGAATAGAGCTGTGAGTGGATTCGATAAATTCTATAGCATACTTTTGCACAAAACGTTTTTTTGCAAAAACCGATAATTTGTTATTTGATGTATGAGTACTGTCTCTGAATACACACATTTTTTGAGGAGACTAGTAAAATTAGAGAAGCACAAACAAGTTTATGTAAGCAGTCTGTAAACTGTGATTGAATGTATTTGTTCGCGTACGTTATGTAAACGTAACGCATGCAAGCGTGGCACGTCCGATGTACCTACCCACTTTCGCTATTCGCTAGATTCTTTAATCGATCATTAGTTTTAATCATTTTTACATTTAATCATTAGTTTTAAGGAACTTATAATCATAGTTTAATTTAACAAATTATTATTATTATTTAAATTAAAGTCAATTCCATAGTAGACTAAAATCTTTTCCAAATGGTTCTAGTTTACTATAATGGAGCAGTTTTCATTTTATTTGTTATGTTTCATATATTTTATTTCTCAATCAAATCAAATCACTTAGTTCCTTTGGTTGTCACAACAATACTTGGATATTGTCAATACATTTTTTCTCCATAGTTTATTATTATTTAGATTATAAAATAACCAGCAGCTACTATGGGTGGACCCTTCATATCAGCTATACCATCATCTTCGACTAAAACACTGTTGCCATAAACAAGTTTTTGCTTAAAACTAGGTAGTTAAAATTAATTCGTGGCTGTAAAAAGGCCGTGTCAGCTTATAGACTAAAATAAATTACATATGTCAGGTTAATAAATTAATTCGTAGCTCTAAAGAGGCTGTGTCAGCTTACAATCTAAATATACATAAAAATTGTATAATTGGTATGTCAACTTAATACATATTCGTGGCTGTAAAGGGGCCGTGTCAGCTTACAATCTAAAATAATAAAATTAGGAATGTTAAATTAAACTAAATTCGTGGCTGTAAATGTTCTAAATAAGTATCAATTTGAAATGATTTAATGGTAAAGAGGTTTTTTATTTTATCGATATATCACTTGCACTACTTATTAAAGATTTTATTGAAGCAATATCAACCTATAATGTTCAAATAAAACAATACTATTTTAAACTGTTTGAGGGTTTTTTGTTGACGTCATCCTTAATTCGTTGGAGAACGCAGTAATTAGGTAAGCTAGTAGTTCTGCAATATTTATTTAATTTTGAATATTGGTTTGTTGCAAAATATATGTAGTTGAACAAAGAAAGCGTCAGCGACGGTGGCAACTGCGCGCGGTCCGGCCTTGCAGAGTTCGTCGACCGACTTTTGCCAGCCCGCAAGGTTTCGCCAATCGAGCGCCTCTCGACTCGCTCCAGGATATTGGCAATTCTGACGATCAGCGCTTCAACTGCTGTTGTCCTCTTGCTAACGTATAATTATAACTGAAGGTTTTGGTTTAGTATGAGTATCATCACAACATTCACATTCCTTGTTAAAACGTTCTAATTCCAGAGGAAGGCGTCTAAATGTACTTTAGGTATCATAGCATGAGTTTAAATCGGCATGATACTGTCAAGCAAAGGTTATCTGAATACGAAAGCACTAAAGTAAAACGTAAAGTAAAACATAAAAACGAGTATTATTGAATCTTAAGCTAGCTGCCTCCGTCTAGCGGTTAAGTCCGTGGATTTAGACTTGGAGGTACCGGGTTCGATTCCTGCTCGGAACACAATAAATTATTTAATTTATTTGTGATATTTCTCGTGTTTGGCACGCTAGAGACAACGACGAGCTTGCCACTTGTCATGATAGGCCTATAGTAAAGTTGGCTAAATGTGAATACACTTTATTAAAAAAAAGCGTGGTTTCTGACTACCTCGGAAGGGATACGGTCGTAATGATAACTATAATGAATACATTGATAATTTAGAAGCTTGTTTTTTATTTATTTTTTAGCTTAATGGCCACGCATTTTCTAACAACCAACCTTACATAACTTTTGAAAAGTAGAATCTAATAGCAAAGCTCTCATTTCTTCTTATTTTATATCCCTAATAATTTACCACTGGATTGTGTTGGCGGCATCGATGTATACTCGTATTCCTGTAGATAAGCCTATTCGATAGAAAACGTAGTCTAAGAACGTATAAGCATGGTGCAGTACGAATCGACCAATCAGATGCAACTGCGAACTAATAGATTTTTGTTATTTAGATTAGTTGCGTGAGAACATTTTTACATCAGTTCGGTCTTATATATCGATGGTTTGCGGAAGGCATAGAGAATATGATTCAAAGCTTGCTGGGTTCGATTCCTGCTGTATAAGTAAAAACGCTATTATATTGGAGTCGGTAAGCGAAGTTTGTCTCATGATAGGTATACGAATATGGTATAGGGAGGCAAAGGTGACCCAGAAGTATTACAGTCGTGTTGATGTTTTCTTTTATGTTCGGGATATACAGTACAGAGAGCGTGGGTAGGTAGATGGGCAGGTCTTTAAAGAAAACAAAGGCATAATATTCATTTTTAATGTCATTTCCTGTGACACAAAAACAAACGATGCATATGCAAGAGCGACGATTGTAGGTGGTTGAGGCCCGGAAGAAAGGTATATATTCATTTACATTGAATGTCGGCCCTGGCCGGCCCGATTACGGTCTGGTTGGGAAACACCGTCTGTGTATGTAAATATATTTATGTAACACACTTACGGTACATACGCTTCATTACGACAATGTACAATGTGTCCCACACATCGATTTTTATTCAGCATTTACTAGGAACATTGAAATACAAATTTAAATTTTTAATCGCTTCGTACCAGTTTTAGGGAATTTCAGCTTTAAGCTGGTTATAAATATTTAAGGATTTGGATTTGTTCTTTTTGTAATTTTTTTTATAACTACTGGCCTTTTATTATTATTATCAAAATATTTTATTGCACTTTAACTTAAAAGTATGTACAAAGGCGAACTTAAAGCCATTTCGGCTTTTTCTACCAGCTAACCTTTGGGAGAGTGAGACGGTAATATGAGGGGTGCAATTTAAACCTTATTTTAAATTTTAATAAACTACATAAATAGTATGTATACACAGACTACTAAAATACTTATTAACGTATAGTAGATATATATGAAGATCATATAATATTAGGATGAATATTTTTTTTTTTTTTTTTAATATACTGTTCTGCTTGTTTAAAAAGAAAGTATTAAGTTGTTTTTTAAAGATGTGAATTGAAGGAGCTTGTCTGATGGTCAGTGGAAGCTTGTTCAATTATTTTAATATAATAGCCTTTATCTTAATAAGTTATATATCAGCAATAAGACTAACGGCCAGTTGCAGAAATGATTATTATACCCATTACAACTATCAAAATGATAGTAGAGTTAATGCAGTAGAAATGAGGTCGTTGCATCGGATATGCGGCGTCACTTTGACATACCGCATACGCAATGACGAAATACGCTAAAGGGTAGGTTTACAATTGTCCATTCTGTAAAATACACTTGTTTTTCTGTTATTTTCCCAACTACAGGGAAGTGTGACTAGGCGGGGTATAACCACTATATGTGTATTACCGATATTACTAAGCATCACAATGAATTCGAATGGTAATCTGCATAAAATTACGACAGATGGAAATTACAATGAGTTTATCTCTCGTATTTATATGCCACACTTACCCCAACTCACCTTATAATATTTATTTATTTAGATTAGGTACAACAAACAGTTACAACAATAATTACAACAATATATATAAACAATATATATAAATTATATATAAAGGAAAACAAGTTAAATTTAACAATCTAAAACTATTGTAAATGGATAAGAATATTAACTAAAACTAAAGTAAATCTACACAAAAATAATAAAAATACAACATTAATAAACAATCGGTTTACAAAAAAACAAATGTAAATTACAAGCTATACACGGGAAAAATAATAATAACTATTTTTAAATTCACTAAAATATCATCATTCATCATTACAGCCCCTAAAACACAGCGTCCTACACCTCCACTGTTAGAGATGGACCTTTCAGAACATATATCTGAAGAGTTTGGGCGGCATTTGCCACGCTGGCCAGACGGTTTGGCAAGGATATGATGTCAATTCTTAATGACAATTTATTAACGATTCCACCTTATTGGTACATGCCGGGTGGGTTTGAACCGACCTTTGTAGGATTTAAGGAACGCGTTCTTACAACCGAGCCACCACCTCGTCTAAAATATGCATAGGTAATTATTCAAAAAGTTCAATCTACTTATTTTAAATACTAAAAAAAACTAAAATATATTGTTCTGATTAGAAAGAAGTGAGAATATGTGTCACGGTAATGAAAGTGTTCGTATACAATATTATGATCTGACAATGTTGCTCTCTCGGTGCGATCACAATGCAATTAGAAAGCGAATTGAAGAGTAGCGCACTCACGCTGTGAGCCGCCCGCATCGCGCCGCGCTCCGGGCTGTGCCGAGCTGGGCCGAGGAAAGCGCGGCTAATCTAAGAAAGTCGATTCGTCGATGGACATCGAAGGAGGGGTAACGTTGTAGTTGTAGTAACTGCGCGTACGCAGCATCAAAAGTGGTACACTTTCGATCTCACCTCACGTCGGAGAGAGTTGCGCCGAAATGAAAGTAGTGTGCCATTATGGTCCACTTTCCTCGGGTCAAGCACCTCGTGGACACTGCAACAAACCTGAACAGATTTAATTAGCTTCTGTCCGGAAATACTAGCATGTTTATGTGAGAGTTATGTTAATTTTGCAAGTCGCTAATATCATTCATAGTATTACTTCAACGCGCATAAACATTGTACGAGTATGTTAGCTAGTGAAAGTGAATGACAGTTTGTTTATTTTTATATTGTGTCTATCTTATAAAGTAAAATGTTTAGAACGATTCTAGATTCGTAAAACGAAATAGTCTCATATTTATTTGAAATAAGATATTATAGTGGACTAGTGTCTCGGTGATTGCTATGGTCTAGTTTGGCAAGTTAGGGTCCGTAACTCAAGCGTGATATAATTAGTTATTTTATATTTTATTATTCTCTAATTAGTATTGTATGTTATTCCATTAAAGTATTATCTATTAGAAACACAAATACCTATAAATATATGTATCAGAAACGTTGACTTCCTTCAAAGAACCAAAGTTACCGATATAGCTTTTAAAATAAACGATAGGGTAGACGGGTTCTGGAGTGGAAACCACGTAATGAAAGATGAAGAGTGGGACGACCCCCCGCCAGATGGACAGATGACCTGAGGAAAGTCGCTGGTGGGGGATGGATGAGAGTGGCAGAAGATCGTGTGAAGTGGCGAGCCTTGGGGGAGGACAACATCCAGCAGTGGAACGACACAGGCTGAAGATGATTATCTATTAATAAACACTTGTTTTTATTAATTACTATGACTGGCGTCAGTGTGTTCGGTCGGTCGTTCACGTCTTTAATATGGAAATTAATAAAACGTTACAGTGCTACACTAGGCTTTGTCAAAATGAAGCTACATATTTTCCATTAGTGTATGGTATCGAATCATGGATCCTGACAAACACAATAACGAAAACGTTCGAAAGTTTTGAAATGTGGATATACAGAAGAATGTTACAGATACAATGGAAAGAGAAAAAAATAAACCTTCTTGCAGATTATGAACAAAGGCGTGTAACTCATTAAAATAATTAAGCTAGAGTATTTAGGACATATCGACAGACTCTGCACCCATCATATAAATCTATCACTCTCCCAAAGGATAGCTGAAAGAGAATACCTTGATGGTATTATGCTCGCCTATGTACATCATTTTATTTTGAGTTCATTAAAGAATTTAATAATAATTATTATTATCTAGCATTTTTAGGAAAGAATAACAGAAATGTGTTTTTCTAGTAACCGCCAAATAAGTTGATAAAGCACATTATGGCACTGACACCTGAGTTCAAATCCAATATATAATAATATATTTAAAAAAAAAACATATATTTATAATATATTCTGAAAAGGCTCGATTTCATGCGCAATAAAATATATTGCTTGCTGCAGCGCAAGAACCTCAGGAAGTGGTGCGGGATGATCACCCGATCCTAGTTCGCTGTTGAGAACCAACAAAATTAAAATCGCTAATGTAAGCCCATCAGAATAGGAACGATACGCACGCACATATAGACTTTCCATATAAACCTCGTACGTCGGTCCGTACGCATCGAGACGGTCAATCAAGCACTGTAACCGGCCTAACAATATCCCGTAGCTCGGTGCTACGAAATCCGTAGCATACTACGAAAGTTTGTAGTTTTTTTTTTTACTTACACTCAAGCTCTATTGTGTAAACGTTAGACACGTTTTGCTTTTTCTATACAAATAAGAAGTTTTACCAATACATTAATGACTTAACTAAAACTTATTAGAATACTCTAAATAGTAATAGGTATCTTTAAAAACTTATTTAGCCACCATAGCACAATCTGTGAGATAAGGCAAGATACGAATAAAATGGATATTTTATCACGGTTAAAATATTTTTAAATTTGGGTGTGAGTAAAAAAAATCAAGCTCGGAATCGAGTTAACGGAATTGTGCTATGAAAACAAAATTTGACAGCTTGACAAGAAATACCAGTGAAGAAGCAGCGGGAGTTTAAGCGCAAACATCGTCAGTAAAGTGAGTTCCGTTATTTACTGCGTTTAAGCTAAATATTATACGAATATCAACTCTAATATCATTTGACAGTGACAGTTTCCGTAAGATTAAAAATTTAAAGTTGAATGCTCCTATATTTTACATAACAGACATTAGACGGCAGTTAACGCTTCGGTATGTTAAATCGGTCAATAGCAGGCATCAATTATAGTTATAATTAAATGCTTGTATAATGTTTATTAGTTTAAGTAACTTGTGTTTCACCTATGTCGTTATTATTCTTCTGTAGCGATGTTTTCTTCCTTTGCTTGTTAATTTGAATAATTTAATTTTATGTTTATATGTGAAAACCTTTAATAGTTCTTAGGGAATTTACTGTTTAATATCTATATACAATAGTCAACTGTTGGTTTTCCAAAATGAAAAATTAATAAATAAATATTTTTTTACCTTCATTAAGCAAACAAAAAAATATAGCTTTAGTACGACTATGAATGTAATATAATCTACTTCACCTAGATTTACATTTAAATGAACAAACATGGAATAAAACTGGAACATTCGCTGCAAATATAACCATTGAATGCAATATAGAGGAGTTGTGCTGGCGGTTCAACGACCGCTACTGACGTCAGCAGTGACCTGGAGGGGGTGGGGTGCATCCCCTACTTACCCCACTATTTTAGTGCTATGACCTGGGAGCTTAGCACCAGCTAATGCAATTCCTTTATATTACAAGTAATACTTTGATGCAGCACTTTGTGTTTCATTTTGTTTTCTACTGCCAAGAGATTACTCTCGTTCGTATTTTATTTTAACTTCATATTTATTTATTTATTTATATTCATGTATAGAATACTGTTCTCACCTTTGGGATGGTTCCGCCAAGTACCTCACAGATGCTCTCAATGTCCTACAGAGGCGAGCTGTTCGAATTGTGGACGATGCCACTATATCTGGAACTCTCGAATCCCTGCAGCTTCGCCGAGATGTGGCTTCTCTGAGCGTGTTCTACCGGCTATACTATGGTGAGTGCTCCGAAGAACTCTATAACCTAATCCCTCCCTCTCCATTCCGCAACCGAACCACACGCACAGGTCAGAATATGCACCCACATACCGTAGTCACCATCCCTTCGCGTACGTATAAATTTGGCGACTCATACATCTGTCGTACGATAAAGATGTGGAATGCTCTTCCAGCCTCTGTGTTTCCACTTTCCTATAACTTGGAGTCCTTCAAGCGAAGTGTGAAAAAGCATCTAGTCAAGCCGGCATAGTGTTAGGGACTGATGGCAGTGTCTGACATCAGTTGTTAACATTCATGGACCTTGCGTGCCACTTACCATCAGGTGGGCCCAAGGTCACATGTAGTGCTAGTATAAAAAAAAAATATATTATGGCACAAACAGTCATTACAAATGGAGTTATATAATTTAAAAAGAAAACATAAAAGAAGACCTTTAGGGCCAATACTTAAACAAATTGTAAGCAGTTAATTATGAAGACATAATATTTAAAAGAAAGATAAGCAACTTATACAAGGAATCATATCACAATAGTAATAACAATAGGTAGTAAGTTAAACAGTCACAGTTTCCATTTTATTTTGGATAAGTCTCTTAAAGGTGGCTGGTGAGGTATTAAATATATATATTTCGAAAAAATGGTCATTATACAATGTAAGAGAGCGAATAATAAACCTTTTTCTAGTAGTTATTTAGGGCTCGCGGTGGAACAAAAATATTTGAATAACTATGTTTAAGTTTCTTATTTCGTGGTGGACGAACAAGTAAACGTGAACGGGCTATGAATGTATTGGTTTAACTTGCTGCCAAATAATACAATATATGGAGAACAAGGACAGAAAACGAAAATTATATTAATAAGTTTTCGCGTTCTAACTGTATTGATGCGAAAATTTGCTCCGCCCAGATTAACTAGCTCTCTTTTTACATGCAGGTAACTATAACAGCAAGCGATGGTGGATCGGTTGTAAGAACGCTTTACAGCATCACCGTTCCCGTGCCTCTGAGAGCACGTTAAATTGGTCTTGTTTCCACTAATACCAACTTGTGGAATCGTTAATAAATTGTCATTAATCTATTTCAATTAAATGCATTTATTTACATTAATAAATATTTTTGTGACCCGACCAGAAATCGAATCCGGTACCTCCGAGTCTAAATCCACGGACTTAACCGCTAGACCACGAAGTGTAGGTAAAAAAAAATATTGAAATTTCTGGAAGGCCTATCGCCAACAGTGGAGGTTTGGGACTATTGTGTTCTAGGGGCTGTCATGATGATAAACTTTAACAAAGAAAAATAACACATAAATGAAAAAATAAGTAAGAATTAAATCCAGTTTTTATAAGGTATGTTTTTATATTTATTTATTTATTTTGACCGCCTCCGTGGTCTAGTGGTAACAAACTTTGCCGTGAACTCGGGAGGTCGTGGGTTCGATTCCCACCGGGGGCAAGTTCTACATTGTATAACTTGTCTCGGTCTGGGTGTTTATATTTTTATATTTCCAGACAGGTCACACAGCACCATCTAGTTTCCGTGGTAAGCTACGAGGCTTGTGTTACGGAAACTAGATGGTTGATAAACTACATATTATACTTTTTTTTTTCTTTTGTAAATATATACATATTATACATATAAACACCCAGACCGTATATGTATAATATGTATGTTACAAAAAAAAAAGTAATTAGATGTTTAGTTAGTGGAAATTTTTGATTAGTGGAAATATTTATTTATATTTTATTTATTTATATATCGTAAGATGGTAAAATTTTAAATGGTAAAATAGGGTCGTATTCGATTTTAAATTCGATACCTTTTCATAAAGTAATCTAGAGAGCCACAATTTCTTTCATGACACAATGTATAGAGGTGGTAGGCAGACTGATAGTGGTAATTTGCACAGCCTGCCGGGGCGGGGAAGTATCCACCGTTCGTGCCGATAAACCTAGTAAAGTGTATCCACCACACATTTCGGGATCAGGCTCGAATTGCCGCCATGCCCAGTCAAGCCGGCATAATGTTAGGGACTGATATCAGTCATGAGTGTCTAATTCCAGTTGCTAACATTCATGGACCTCGCGCGCGCCACTTAGCATCAGGAGGGCGCAAGGTCATATGTCATGCTAGTATTAAAAAAAAAAAAAATGTTTGTGTCCGGATGTATAATATTGACCCATCACCTATATTAATTAAACATATCAATAACTTCGCAAAATCCAGTCATGGTCGCTTGAAATATTACAGTGAATAATAATTGAAGTAACTAAAATCCTTGGCCTATTCATTGGACATTCGGTCTTAACCTAATTTGCCAATTGAGCATTGTTCGTTTACTGGGAGCACGCCGTCTACACTGAAATCTCCAAGATTCAAAATTCCTCGGATAGACGTAGATTTTGAAAAGATGGTATTAATATTCGATCAAAAATACAACTAGATTAAGGGTCTCATACAAAATTGCCTGTAAAAACTGTTCACTCGACCTCTACGTGAAATTCTTAGGAATAAAACTAAATCATCATCATCATTACAGCCCCTAGAACATTCTGGAGACCACTGGAGATAAACCTTCCAGAACATACGAGTATTTCTGAAGAATTTCGCTTATACCTCGCTACGCTTGCCAGACGGTTTGGAGAGTATAATGTCAATTTTAATGATATTTATTAACAATTTCACAAGTTGGTATTAATGAAAAGTGACCGAGCGACGGCTTAATAAGCTTGGTATTCTATGACAAATGTACGTAAGAAAAGTATTTCTCATCGGTACATGCCGGGGTTCAAACCACAAAGCTTTTATTTTTGGATTGAAAAGCTATATATATAAAAGAGCTTTTTCGATTTTTGGAAAAAATAATGTTTTCCTTATCTAAACGTATACTGTGAAATTCATCGGTAATAGGTTCTCATTTTTAGTGCATCGATTAAATGTACCCAAGGTTACAAAATCACGTCGAATATTTAGTTTAAAAACTAAAAACGTTTTGTCAATAATATAATCTTTAAAGTTTTATTTTGTACGTTGAGAGTAGGCCTCCAGATTATTTTTAACGGCTACTAGTACTAATAGGTCATACATAATTTATAATCTGCATTATGATGATCAAGTTTTTATAAATTAGGTCATTATTAAAATTTATAATCAAGTTCTTCATAATTCATATGTTCTTCATGTCTGTGATTCGATATGCAGGAGAGACCGTGTTTGTCGTACCGTCACACCTATAACCAACCTTGCTCAACGTCATGATTTTGTTGCTGGTACTAGATTGTATAATATAATAAACAATACAAATAAACAAAAAACCCTAAATATTTATCCCCTTACTTTTACAACATGTAAACTTAAAGTCAAAAAATACTTGCAAAAGCTGAGTTATGCTGAAACAGAAAATTTATTCTTATGTATTAAATAGACAGAGTAATATAAAAAACAATAATAAAAATAAACTGAAACATACAAATATTTATGTATCTAAAAATAAAATATGTACAATTAACTACTGATTGGTAAATTCAATATAGAACTAACTGCATTTTCCCTAACATTATATACTCGTATTGTACAAACACAATATGTATATATTATTTATTTGTTTTTTAAGAACTTATAGGATTTATATTTAAATAATTATTGTTATTTATTTATTGTATTCAATAGCTACCCACCGGTTGTTTTCATTCAAATATTTTTATTGTAAACTGTTTGTAAAACATATTGTATCTTTTTTTGTATGACTAATGGAAGTAAGTGGGATCCTAAATCACAGGTCTAACTTAGTTAGACTTAGTTTTGGAGTCAGTGTTTTAATGAATTTGTTAATTGTACTTTTATGAACAATAAAATATTTTGTATTTTTATACGCTTTTATAGTAGAGGTACAGCCAGAAAAAAAGTTGAACCTTCCAAAGAATATTTAAAATCTATAAATGTACTGATAGCAACCCAGTAGCCCAAGCAAGATGCAACTCTGCTATCGAATAGAGTAAAAAAATATTATTAAACATCCGACTTGTCAATTTGTAGTTCAGTTACGTCGCAACTTGTTACTGTCTAAAATGCCATACTTCATGTTTTCGACCTACCGATTAGGTCAAAAAAATATATAGACGAATGGATTCACCATGCGGGAATATCATACTCGTGGACTTGTAACGTACCTACATTAAGGTTTTGTTAATTTATTTAAAAATAAATATATACTTAATTGACAAATATAAAAAAATACAGATAATAATTGACATTTGTTTGTGATTATTATCTACTGATCTGAATCTAGTTTTTTGAACATTATATACATATGTGAAAGGACATGAAAAATAAAACAATATTACTTAATAATTAATAAGATAAAAATAAATAAAAAGCTAAATCAATAATAGAATAACCATTTGTGTGCGTGAAATTATAGCTTCGTTAAAGTTTTACTGTGTTTAAAATACACAAATCCGTATTTTATTGATATCTACAAGTAGTTGAAATTGCGCCAAGGAAATATAGCTACTACGTCAGTATCGCCCTTGCTACGAATAACGACACATATATTATTGTTATTTTCTCACTATTTTATAGTAGAACGAAGTATCATCAGGACCGTTTCCCTTCCGGGGTGGTCAGAAACCACGATTATAAAGAATCGGATTCACATTTAGCCAACTTTACTATAGCCAATCATGACAAGTGGCAAGCTCGTCTCGAAATATCAACATTCAATTATATATTAATTTAATATATTTATATTATATTTAATTAAATTAATATTTATATTAAATTAATAAATGTTATTATGTCCCAACCAGGAATCAAACCCGGTACCTCCGTGTCTAAATCCACGTAATAACTGCTAGACCACAAAAACAGATTTTATAGTAACATTACAAAATAAGTTAAAAAATTACATTAACGACATTTTTTTGCGCCAAAGCGTTTTGCTTTAATCATGCTAATTTTTTTTCACGTAATTTCTTTGAAAGGATATATTGCATAATCGGCAAAATCAATTGACAATGATACTTATTTTTTGATTAATTGCACTTTAGGCCAAAATATTCGACAGATAGAATATTGTTGAGCTGGTTATGCTTATTAGTCATCATTAAATGTACGATAAATCGAAAGTGAATAATGTCTGAAATTGTATAATTGTTTTAAACATGGGCTACGATCAGCTCCAGAATCCTGTGAAGGTCCCGTTCCGTGCTTGGCTGGTCCCCTCGGCTTAGGGGCTGCAGCTCTGCGTCGACGCGCGCTAAGTTCTCGGGCCGCGCGCCATTCGTGCCGACGACGCCGGCGACCGCACCCGCCGCCCGCTCGGTTGTTCGCTTGTTTACGTGCCGGCTTATGCGAGTGTTCGACGATATGACGGTTACGGAGTGGAGACAACTGGAGCCCTATGAGACCGCGCCGGAGCAGCCGCCGCCCCAGCACGATGACTCCGATGTGTTGCTCGGGAGGGTCATGGCAGGTAAGCAGCTGCAGTACCTGTCCACGGCTCCATACACCTGAATCCTTCAGAGTCAGGTGTGATAATACTTGAGTGTTTTCCTGAGTGATGTTTGAAAGCATCATTATGTCCTTATCGGTTGCTCATATTTGATTTGCAGACGTGTCAATTAACTTTTTGTTAAAAAAATGTTTATTTACAAAAGCATCACATTATAAAGTTGAACCCATTGTTTCAACTAGATGTAAAAATATTTTCACTTTTTAGTGATATAGGGTAGAGAGGGGAGGGGGGGGTACGGTAGAGATGGAGGGGGGAGTGTGTGTAGATCTGGGTCAAGCAGAGTTCGTTGCCCTCGGCCTTCCCGCCAATATTAGACGCCGCTAATCACCGCGCGAGCTCCACACACAGGGCTGAACTCAGTGCTTATTAAATATAAAGCCTTTGTGTTTTTTATTAGGTACCTAAATTGTTTTAAGTCTATAAAACAATATTTAATCATTTGAGTATTTTTTCATCTTAGATTTCTATTATGCACGCATGTTCACCTTTGTTATCACACGATTTGCAAATATTTTTTAGCTAATACATACTCGTAGATACCAATCTAAATTGGTTCAAGAAGCTTTCATCAAATAATTTGCATAACAGTCAAAAGAGTTTAATGCACCAACGTTAGACGCAACAATACAAGTTGGTCAATGTGATTGCATTATATTTCTATAAAAGTGAGTCTCTGCAGCAGCACGGCCGCCTCTCGTTTCGCAAGCGGGCCCATCGCTGAATGCCATTTTATTTTGGAGGCCGCGCGCGCTCCGAGGGCCCGCGGTCAACGGCCCCGCGCTCTATCTAGGTCGACTCAGAATAACCTAGCGCCGATACTCTACGCTAATAATAATCGGAGCGGAGCCTTGAAACATCTCGCCGTCCTTTTCTCTCTCGCGTTGACTCGCGCTCGAATATTCGCTCCATTCCTTTCGCAACAACCAAGTATTCTATGCACGCAAGAGTCGACCGTACATTGTCTCTTTTCTTTACATTGCTGCTCGGATTGCGAGAACGGTGCAGATAGAAGTTTCTAGAATTGTTATAACGACAGATATAGGTTTACATAACACCTGACTTACATTCTGTTACTTTACCATTAGACCCACATTTTGGTCCTATGCCAAAATTTTCGCAAATTATTCTATTGCACCATTGACAACACAAACAAATATTAATTCATCATTATCATCATTACAGCCCCTAGAACACAGTATCTTAGACCTCCACTGCTGGAGATGGGCCTTCCAGAACTTCTATCTGGAGAATTTGGCCTACACTCGCCACGCTGGCCAGACGGCTTGGCAAGGAAAATATCAATTACTTTTTAACAAATACGTAAATACGTAGGTTAACGTATCCAATTAATTATTGAATAAATAAAAACTTTAGAATAGGTCTTTATTATAAACCATGTTTTTGGTATAAAAAAGCAATAATCAGGAAAAAAATATCATCCTAGATAAAATATGAACATTATAAGAGCGATTAGTGTTGCGGCGCGCGGGGTGTGCTGGTGCGCTATTGCGATCAAGGTCCCCGGTTCGTCGACCCGCGTGGCAAGTAGGTCACCGCGCTCGCCCCACATCGCCCCGCACCGCCCCGCGCTGAGCTGCAAATAACTGTTGAAAACTTACTTACCAAATCAGACAATGTTCTACGTCATAAATAGATTACAGATTAAAATATTTAAATTGAAATAAAAATAATCTTAGTAAAAACTACTCAGCTTACAAATTGTTTTCTTTAATCGCCAGATAAAGATATATATTTTTTCCATTACAATTTAAAAATTACACCTTATTTAATATTTAGACGAGCCAGACTGCCTATACCCTGGCTCCGTGTAAACAGTTAATATTCGTGTATACCTCTTTATCCATACCCTTTCATAGCTTAGATTTTTTTACTTCTTCCGAATTAATCCACATAATTAAAAACAGTTTTCTAGCTTGATTTGTAATATTTATGTCAATTGCCTACACAATGACGTAAGGGCAGAAAGTGACAAACAATGATAACAATAGGATTGAATAACGAAACCATAAGAAGTCACTCCAAGTAGGGCGGGCGGCAAATTGACATGTCATTAACTGTCTCACACCTAATATGAACCGGGCTTTTAAAGCTATTTATTTGACAACAACGTGCTGGTTAAAAAAATATAGATACACGCAACAAGGCCGAGATCGATGCTTTCTGAAAATTCTCCGATACATAATAAAAGTTATAGTTATCAGTTGAAACTTTAGCCATAAAAAACGCTGCTAAGCTGCTGGTCTTCTGCTAACAGCTTACTCTTTAGACCACTTCGCTGCTTAGTCTTCCACTAGCAGGATTAAAATCATTCAAATTAATTTAAAGAATGACGTCTCAAAAATGCCTGTGATATGTTTCATCATCATTATCAGCCTGGTGTCTCTCCACTGCTGGATATAGGCCTCCCCCAAGGCTTGCCACTGCACGCGGTCTTTTGCAATTCTCATCCATCCACCGCCAGCTACCTTCTTTAGGTCATCCGTCCGGCTGACGGGGGGTCGTCCCACTCTTCGTCGTCCCGTACGTGGTCTCCACTCTAGAACCCGTTTACCCCATCGGACGTCGGTTCTGCAGCAGATGTGTCCGGCCCACTGCCACTTCAGCTTGCTAATTTTGAAACCTATGTCAGTAATATTGCGTAAAAAATATATTTTCACTTGGACTAAATTATCTGTAGTTTAGTATAGTTAGTTCAATATAGCTATCAAATCGAGAACATGAAGTAATTATGGGATTTAAGACAGCGCCATGGAGGGGCGATATATTGAAAGTACAACTCCGATGTAAACGTTTGCAGTTTGACAGATCGGAAGTAAAACTTTACGTAACCGAGGTAATGCGTGCTACAGCTACAGATAAAAGCATGTACTATCACGGTTCATACGTACTTACACAATAATACGTTACTATGCTTTTGTGACAATAAATTATTTTTTGTTTATTTTATTAATTTATTTATCTGGAACTCCAACAGCATAACCAAAAATACAATATTATCAAATTTTACACAATAAATAAGGCAATGAATGGGTTTACAAATTATACACAAAAATAGAAATCCACTGTGAAGACAGATTAAGAAATCAACAAAAATAAAAAGTGCATAAAACTAAGGAAATTTACAAAATACAACAAAAAAAAAACAAAACAATAACATACAAATCATATATATTTTAATAATACACAGATCTTAACCTAAGTCTCATAAGTGCACCAAAACTAGTAATAATTACCGTTCGAGTTTTATTGTTGGCCCTAGACAGAGAATAAATTGTGAACTTGAGCCGGTCCGTAATATTATATAAGTCAAGTATTATACGACTCATTTATCATATGTAGCTCTTGGTCTATGACACACTCAAATTATAACTATAACTATCAAGCTTACTTTTATAACAAGGTAATATAACTATTATATGATTTATTATATTAAATAATGACTCATTAAACATAAGCTCAAAGAATGTGTTAGCATTTTATAAGTAGTTATACCTAATTTAAACAAAGCAAAAAAAAAATCATCTATTATTATAAAAAAATACTTAAAAGGTTTGCTAAAAGTTAAGGAAAAAAGTTTGGGCTTTTTACCAAATATCAGCGCTGTCTGTAGGATATGGCCGAAGGAGGGGGCCGGGTCGACGGCCGCGCTGCCCTGACCTCAATCCGCACGAACGTCATTGCGATCGTAGGGAGCTCAACGGAAAATACCCAATGCATATTTCCACATAACCACGAAAGCTTACAGCAACGAATTAACACTGTAAGGTCATTTAAACAAAACACTTGAAATACCTACCTTTATAGTTTGTACCTAAATCTTACATTGCTATTCTAAAACAGCTAGTTAAATTACATGAAATTCAAATGACCAAGTACATGAATATATATGGGTTTACAAAGACAAAGATTAATTTAAATTAAATTGCTAAAGCGAGTAGAATTTAAACATTATGATTTTATTTAATTTTTAATCTTGTATGGAATGTACATACAAATACATATGTAAGTATATACAAATAAAAAACCAAAATTTTAATAAGGGACCCTTAGTTAAGCGCCTGGCCAAGGAGTTGTCTATATGACTGGCAGAGATATCTGGAGACAGCAAAGCTGGCTGCAATTATTTTTAAAAACGTACCTTTTAGCCTCGCTATACCGAGGAGAAATGTTACTACCTGGGACTATCTCTGATGGGAACTCTAGAGGACATTTTTTATTAGTATTTGTTTAGATATTCTATTATATGAAAAAAAAAAGAAGGATTAGTACTAATGTAGCTAGTGCAATGCCTACAGCATGCTGTGCTGTGATAATAAAGTCAATTAGGCAATCGATATGTAGGTAACGGCAACGACCTCTGTCTATAGGTTAATCGATTCGGCAATCTTATTTCATTACGATAAAAATTCAATTCATAATTATTAATTTAGTTTTAAAAGGAACAAAGTTGTAAAAATGCTTTCTATAAAATAAAATAAAAAACGATACCCGGCATGTACTAATGAGATATACACTTTTCTTACGTATATATTTGTAACACCACCGTTCCCACGCGGTGAGCACATTAATTCGACAGTCCCGGTTCCTCCTATACCAACTGTCGGAATCGTTATTGAAGAAAATTGTCGTTAAAGTTGATATCAGACCCGCCAACACGCCTGGCTAGCGTGGCCAAATTCACCAGAAATATATATTCTGGAAGGCAAATTTCCAGCAGTGGAGTGTAAAAACTTTATAATAATGAATAATAAAGCTTTTTAATGTGTTATTTAAAATATTAACTATTTGCTGTTCGATACTTATCCCACACTATTGGCTGGTGCAATAATGCAGGGTGAGCAAAAATTTACACATCCACACCTGAAGTATTTACCTAGTTACAAAAATATTAAATATATAACAAGATGGGCCAAAAAGCCAAACTCTATGAGAATCAAACATTTGTCTCAGAATTAATTGGTCTATGACAGTGCGTTGCCAGTTATGGTCGTGTTCGACGTTCACTTACAAATTAATTTATACACAATATGTCGACCTGATGCTACGGAAGTGTAAAACACGTTCTTTCTCGACAGGAGATGAAGAACAATGTAAATGGCGTGAATAATAATGGATCAATCATTTTGTATGGAATTTCATATGAATAATAATAATAAAAAATACATTATAATGCCAATGACGGATATTACTAATATGGCTCCTAATATTCATTACGCTTTTCCCGGTTACCCAGTAACCAGCTAGCCATAATTCGTGAGTGGTGCTGCTTATTTTGGAGTCGAGTTGTGTTCATTACCTCATTTTTTGTAGCGTATGAAGAATTCCGAGCGAACTAGTTCATAAGAATCGGGGACTTTTTTTATACAAACTTTGGTTATTCGACAACAATACTTTACGAAAATAGTTATGTAGGTACTTGATGTATTTTAAATTGCAAAATTTTAACCCCATTAAAAATCTAAAGTATTTATCTTGGAATCGTAAGTAAATATAAACAATGCAAAAATTATTAATTCAAATTGTTAGTAGCCTATTATGAGGATGTCACTAAGATTGTAGCTGTTGTAAAGAGTCACTGCTGTACAATTAACAGTTAGGACGAATTGCCAGTTCATAGACGATATGTAGCGATTACATATAGCATTACATATTTGTGCATGAACGTTGCATCGGCTAACGTCATCACTCGCTTATATAAAGGATGTTGCACCGTGCACGATAATTGCTGTACTATCGTACATCTATAAACATCAAGTTACGCATTATAACAAATATTTTAATAGCATAATCGATGCACGATTATATTAGCTTAATTTACCTATATCACAATTTAATAGCTATAAAGTAAAAAGTACTTTTGACAAATGTATTATGTATATGTAATCTGTATCACTTTCAAATGCAAAAACAATTATTTTTAACAATTATCCTCTATTTTATTAAAATAAATCTATGATTAATATATCTCTAAAATGTTTGAACTTTATTTCCCGGAAAGTTGATAGACTTTACGAGTACCTATTTATCATTTTAAAAAAAACAATACATTGCTTTTCATTATATTTTTTTAAAATTTATATACACTTAGCATATCAAGGAATATTAAATTTAAAAAAAAGTTTTTTTTTAATGTGGTTTATTATTATAATAGATCCGAATATTTTTAAATCTCAATGATTGTCCACAATTGAGTCGCAGCGACTTCTTTGATTTACGATTTTAAATCCTTATTTAACTTAGCGCTAATTTCGCCTTAAAATCCTGATGTTATGAAATAATCCTTGTAAAGGATATTGCGTGAAAAAAGGGAGGTATACTCGTAACAATTGGTTGGGGAATCATTTGAGTGGGGTGACCTAGATGGTTTCGAGAGGTACGTTAGCTATATAGGCCTTCAGAGCGGCCTACGTGCTCCAAATTCGGCTGAGAGTAGGTTACCGCGCGGGGTCAATGAACTGAGCAAGGCTGTGTGCCCCCGCCGAATCTCCAGGCACCAAACGGTTGCAAAGTTACGCCCGACCCATTCTGGTACAGACCTACATTTTAACATTACAAAAGTTTTAATAAAATTACGCGAAATTTCAAAAGTTAGCTAGCTAATAAAACGAATAAATTTATTTTAAAATCAGTCGAATCCAAATTAATAGGCATTATTTTTAACATTCGTCTAAACTAATATGTTTTATTGTTACTTAAATATTAAACCTAAAGCTTATGTCATAGAATATTATAATTTTATTTACCGAAATGACAAATTAATTATATAAATTAAAAATCTCTAGTAGAACTTTTATTTAATCAAATTTAAACAATGACTCGAAAAGTTAGACAAAGTCGTCCAGACAACGTTGATCATGGAGAGCCATTTATTATTTATTCCTGCGTTAACACAGACCTATTCAACTAGAATAATTCCTTAAGCTACTCATAGATGGCGCTACTAGATTCAAAATTTGATATTGTCCAATATTAAAAAAAAAATCGTCTTTATTTAGAAAATAAATAACTGTTATTTTTGGGAACAAAGTTAATAGTTTATTTGTTTAATATTATTTAACTTTTATTGGTTTAAAACGAAGCAGTCTTGGGCTAAGTTTGCTACGACAAAAAAGCCCGCGCTGCTACGAGCTACGACTGGGATCTTCAGCGCCATCTACCGCTGAGTAGTGGAATCACTGTTCCCAATAGATGGCGGTAGTAGTCTCTTTGATTTTGTTATTATGATATATTATGTGTATTTATTACAATAAAATACATAAGATTAGTATAGTATTTTACCCGATATAAAATTTAACACTAAATTATAAATGAAACTACATTATATTATCTTGTAAGAATTAGCTAATTGCTAAGAATAATTAACATACGAAATTACTAATATGCGTAAAAATCTCAATGTTGTTAAATTCTAATAAGGTATATTAATTTCTTAAAAGATTTAAAAAATATATCTTTTTTTCGTAACATAGTTCCATATTTTTTTATTTAAGGGAGACTTAAATCTAACTAATTAATGAATATCCGGCCTCAAAACTATACTATACTATGGAATGCAATAGAAAATATTTAATATAACGTATAAAAAATGTATAAAGAAATTGCGCGGCAAAAGTTGGGTGGAGTGAGCGCTTGTGGAGTGAGGAGGGCATCATGTGACCGTGAACTCTTGCGGAGGGGCCCCTTTAGCTCTGAACCCCTCAGTATCGAGATCACTTCACATAAATTTACAATTTTATTCGCAAATAATGTTGGATTTATATATTGTATTGTAATTTTAATTGGGTAAACGAATTTTTCAAGAGTGGCGATCCCAAATGCCATAACTACCTAAAACAGAATATTTCGATTATAATTCAACGAGGAAATGCGGCGAGCGTTTTAGGTACCCTCCCTGGTGGTAAGCCCTTAGTTTATTTTGTAGAATAGTTTTAATTTCATTGGTATTTTTAGTTTAGTTTTATTTATAATTAGTTTTTGTATCTACTTCGAATAACAGACAGACAGTGGGGTCGTCCAGGCCCGGACGCCTAATGGGCCTGGGTTGGGGATGGGAATATTCCCCCGTTTTCCCCGGCAGGATCTCAGCGGGTAATCACCCGCCAGTAATTCATGCACTTTTAGTGCTGGGCGCCGTTAGCAGTATAACAGCGCCCGTGTGGCTCACGAACCCAGAGGGCTAGATTCGACTGCTTCAGCTCTCCTCCAGGAGTACTTCCCTAGGAAGTGGTCTCCCATTGGGGGGCCGTGCGCAAGACGGAGCACTTCGAATAAACATTTAATTAGTTTAAAAAAAAAATAGAAGAAAGGACTAATAAAAGTGCGTAAGTTAAAAGCTTTAATTGATAATTGCAAACGCACAACTTGTAAATAATGTTTAGTTGTGTAATAAAACTTAAGTTTAACTTAACTATGACCTGTTACTCTAGTAACGACGTCTTGCACCAAGTTTAAGGTATTGAGTTACTTGCTGCGATCTTGCCGGGGAAAACGGGAGAATATCCCTAGCCCATCAATTATCCGGGCCTGGCGACATTGTTGTTGTTTGTAGTTGTCTAATCTACGTATAACACAGAACAATAAAAGAGTAATTATTGTTAATGACTGATTTAAATAATAAAATTGTTTAAATCATAGGTATTTGAGGCCAGTAACTGAATACTTTCTTAGTGGCATTTCTTCACTTAAATACATTCCATACAAATTTAAGTTAGGGAAGTAAGTCATAGTAATTCGTCTTTCAAGGCAAGGTTAAATACTCGTAGAAATTGTAAACTATTTTGGTAATAAGTTAATAGTTATTGTAAACCTAGCTAGTGGAGGTTAGCTAAGTAACAGCTAGGCTCTATCAGGATACTAATAAAAAAAAGCATAGTTATCTAAGCATAATAACATCGACAAAATGAAGCTCGTTGACCTAACGATTGTTTCCCAGATCAGACATCGACAAGACAATAGTTAGGAACTAGTAAATGAAACAGGGGTGAATAACAAATGAGTACGTAGAATGGGGGCGCTTCGGTGGTTAACAAGTGACGTCACATACGCATGCGCTGATCATGTGACCACGGAGACTTTGCCGTCAACTGTCGCAGCTTTCCCGCCAAAGCTGGCCGCCTCTCTGCTCGAGTCTTCTCGTCTCGTTAACGAAAGTTATAGTGCACGTAATGACATTGCAAGCCGGCATCGATAATGTAGAATCCATCACGCAGGTGGCAGGTGAGCCACTAGCTTAATTATACAATTAATTAATAATATATATTTTTTAACTGCCTCCGTGGTCTAGCGGTTTAGTCCGTGGATTTAGAGATTTGTGTGGATTTAGGTACCGGGTTCGATTCCTGGTCGAGACACAAAAATATTTTTAATGTAAATAAACACATTTAATTAATATTTAGTTTATTTGTGATATTTCTCGAGTTTGGTACGCTGGAGACATCGACGAGCTTGCCACTTGTCATGATTGGCCTATAGTAAAGTTGGCTAAATCCGCTTATTTATAAATATAATAATTCCCGAAAGGGAAACGGTCGTAATGATACTTTAATTTCTATATATTTTTTCATAATTTTATTTTTTATTTAACATTAAAAACAAAATTAGACTTTAAAAAACTTATTATTTAATTAAATAAAATACAAATTAAATAATTAAAAAAAATATATATTTCTACCGAATCCGAATTAATGGTGCCCAATACGATGGCAGCATTTTCCTTCTGAATTTAAATACTTAATTTTTTATTATTCAAATTTGTATTTATAAACATTCGCACTTGACCAACTAAGTATAGAAATACTTTAATAATACCTATACATAATACGAATATTACCTACTAAACGTAATGACAAATGACATACCTACTCAACTTTTAAAGAAATACTTTACAAACGTATGTCCAACAAAAGTTTTGGCGTTATTATCTCGACGGCTTTCACATTTGTATTGTTATTTGTATGTTATTTACAAACAGTTTCCAAGACAACAACACGCTCACACCACTAAAGTTACTCAATGAAATGTTTACAAGTTCTTGTTAGCAACGCATTGTTACGTAAGCTTGAATCAAATCTAAACTATTTATTTATTTAATACTTTATTGTACAAAGACAAGGCGGGCTTTAATACCGCAAGACATTTTATCATATGGCAAAACTTTAAACCATTTACTGGAAAGTAGTTGCTGAAATATTAAATATAAATATCAAAAGTATTATTTAATAACTAGCCACATACTCGTACATACAACTACATATACATACATACACCCATACAAATATACATATAATAAACTAAATACTAATACATAAACTTACACATACATACATAATAATATACTTACAAATTTTGCGACGACAAAATGACATGCGAATAGAGCATTTTTTTAAATAATAACTATGTATAAACTCTAAACACTGTAATGCAATTTTCGGAAAAGTAATATGTTTCTTACTTTTTTTTTTATTGCAGTAAAGGAATTCTTTAAATAATTTACACTGTCACAGTTAGATGCTATTAGAGTTAAATTCAAACTCGAAGTCATTTATTCACATATATTACAAGACAAAGTTCTCCATGACTGCCAATTTATTTACACACATACAACAATAATCACAAACTACTTTAATAAAATTGAACACCTAAAAACTAACCCTAATAAAAGTATAAACTATCTATAAATAAAAAAATACTTCAAATGACATCCCATCAAAGATACGAGTAGTCCCAAGAAGACTGGCAACATTTTCCCTCTGTATAGCGAGGCTAATAAGGCAGAAATAATTGCCAGCCTTCCTGTCTTCTGATTTCTCCGTCAGCCGTTTGGACAACTGGTCCCCAAAGTCCCATCGTCTCGACCCCAAACGGCGCAACTCGTAACTCGTAGATTATGTTTAATGTACGCTCTTTAAATTAGTTGATTATATATTGTGGTAGCTATTACGAATATGTTTCTACAATAGAATGATGTTTTAGATCTCTTTTTGGTTTTTTAGTTTTCTTCATTTAATTTTGCGTTATCCTTTGATTTTTATTTTCAAATACCTAAAATTATTGAAGATTATTTATTGGTACGGAAGCTGTCAATATCAACTGCTATATATGTAGTTAAAATTGTAAATATTTTTTTAAATTAACGTAAGTTCGGCAGTACAATTTTCTTGATAGGCCGGCATAATGGTCTTACTAAAGGTGCGCGCGATGTCGCATGTCGTGCTACGTATAAAAAATCACGCTTAAACTAGAATTTGATATTATTGACAATCTAAGGTTGTGCTAAAAGAAATATAATTCCGCTCGCTATACTAGGTAAGTAATAATAATAAATAAATAATTATAATAATTAATCACAAATAGGAAACTAAAAAAACGGCTCTTCATATTAATTACATAATTACTAGTACACTACGCTTATTCTAATAACGCATTTATCTAATTATCTATCGTAAACATAAAGAATCGCAGTTTATTTTTACATCTCATAAAAAAGTGGATAATTGAAAACAATCCATATATATATATATGTAAAAGAAGCATTGTTTGTGTCTGTATTTATTTAATAATAATAAGGCTAGCCAACAGTGCTGTTAGTATTTAAAGCTTAAATTAAAGTCTGATGCTGCACATATTATAGTGGACAACCTCATGCTACATTACATAAAAGTGTGTATGTATGTTGCCTCGCCTTCAGACCTATATCACTTTACTGATTTTAATTGAAATATGATCCTTAAAACCCTAAGACGGCTATTTATTTACTCAATAAAAATCCACAGCATCACAGTACAGGTAATCAGGGTAGGGTACCAATGGGGCCAATATTGGATTTAAACTATGTTAACAATTAGTAAATTAAGTGGCTAAATATACCAATTAAATTAAGCTAAAACAAAAATAAAGAAAGTCAAATTAAACATAAACTAAAATATAACTAAAGTAAATAATGACTGACCACGACATGTGACTCCACTGCCTTGTCTGTCAAATTGTTTATTTGCATTCATTGTAGCGATTTTAATATTTTTTTGCATTAGATATGTCTTAGAACTCGTAGATATGACTTAGCAGCTGTATTTCATTTATTTATTTATTTATTTATCTGGAACTCCAACAGCATAACCAAAAATACAATATTATAAAATTTTACACAATAAATAAGGCCATGAATGGGTTCACAAATTATACACAAAAATATAAATCCACTGTGAAGACAGATTAAGAAATCAACAAAAACAAATAGTGCATAAAATTAAGGAAATTTACAAAATACAACAAAAGAAAACAATAAAATAACATTACCTAAACACAACTGCTAAAGTTGTCAAAATAGTGTATTCTGTTATTTACTGTCAAGGTTTAATGCGCTTAATTAATAGAATAGGGCTGCTGGTATAGATGAAAAGTTACCATGATTGTGTACGACCGTCTAAAAGTTTTTTGCCGATCACTTTAATCCACGAGCAAAGCCGGGTTAAACAGCTAGTTACCCATAATTTATTAGGTAACCGGCACAGATGCACCGGTGTGTGTGAGGGTGCATCGCTCCCGAGTCGAGTCGTCGCACTGCATATAGGCCAGTGCACGCGAATGGCCGCGCGACCCCCGCGCCTCGTCCCGCACCCGACCGTACCGAGAGCTTTTCCATTTTCATCATCGTGTTTCCCAAAGCGTAGCTACAATCCCTACGCGTGCATTATTTAATAACTTACATCTGTCGCATGCTGAAAATGAATGCTCTCCCGGCTTGTTAGTAGGTAAGACGTGTTTTTGGTGATAAAGTCAGGCATTTGTACGCTAGTGCAAGACTAAGCAGCAAAGTGGTTTAAGGAGTTAGCAGAAGACCAGTAGCTTAGCAGATTTCAGACACTAACAGAGATATGTTAATGGTTAATCAATACCATACGAGTTATAGTCACAGATTCACTTTTAGGGTGTGATGAGCTTAAAGCTCATAATAATAATAGACCGTATCTATCACAGTTAGGTTTATCAATATGACTGTATATTAAAACAGAGCAATGCTAAAAAATTCCATATTTATCTTTTGCTATGTATTTAATAAAATAAAAAAATCACTTTTACAAAAGTAAATACTACTAGAAATTCTTTACCCGCCAAACCTGAAGGAATTCCTATAACCTGGAGTCCTTCAAGCGAAGTGTGAAAAAGCATCTTGTGGCTGACGTCAGTTGAACCCACGGATACTTCAGAACGATGGTGTAACTATAAAGAGAAATTCCTCAGACCATTGACCGAAGCGAGAGAACGATATGATTTTGATAGCCAACAGAGTTATTAAATTGTTGAACAATAATATCTGGGCTAGTTGTTAAAAATAAACAATAGTTTGATAACATACTACGAATATAACCACAAATATAATATACCAAAGTTAAATGTTATTATTAGTCACGAACCTACTAGTAATGGATGATGCAATTAATTTATTCTGTAGCCATTTTATTATTTGAGCCAGATAGATTTTGAAGGTTAGCACGGCGCGGCATCGACTTTCAAATGTAGAATTCTGCCAAATTAAAATGCTGCCATGCATAGTTCCTCTTGAAAACTTTTTTTTTATATTTTTGCAAATACTAATACAATCTGTGTAATTACCAATATATCAGATTGTGCGTAGCAATGATATAAAGGTTTGGCGATGTAAGAGATAACGGTGTATTGGCATATTTCTTAAAAAAAAACTTTAAATGGTTCTTAAAACAATTTGTTTGTTTTAAAGTATGAGGTTTTGTTGTAATAGTTGCGATGTAGTTACAAGTTCCCGCGGTCGTTGTCCGCTCGTTGCGTGCACGACTCCCCCATATCGCTAACAGTGCTTTAGTCATACACTCACATGTAACAACCGGGCCCGAAACACTATTATTTTGTAAGCTTATTGCTATGCTATGAAAAAAAATGACTTGTATGTACTAGCATGCACTTGTTTAGTTTTAAACTTTTTATAGTCATTTGTGGTAACTCTTAATTGAACCTTTGTTTCTATATTATCTTTCCTTTGTCATTAGTTAACCTGTAATAAATAAATAAGAGATCATGGAACATAATACTGGCATATTTATTTATTTATTTAAAAACTTTATTATAAATCTATACAAAAGGCGAACGTAATGCCTTAATGCCTATTCTGTTATTTAAGCGCAAATGTTATATAAAGGAATCCGTTAACTATATATTTATCACTCTATTAAAGTTGATATTTTTGCACGGCCGCTGTCAAGGTCAAACGCTTATGGAGTTGAGAATTGAATAATAATTTGTAATTATGACGCAATTTCTGACGGAAATCACAAAATCAACTAATAACCTTTGCGTCTAAGTAACAGAATTGGGCTGCCGTTCTCGTTAACTTTGGGACGTTAAAAGTTGAGTACGCAGCAAATAGATAAAAAAAAATATATTTTAAAGCTAATAAAAAATAAACATACTCGTACATAGACCAGTTTGTACTTATTACATTTCATGTTCAGGCTGTAAAAGTATTAAACTGGTATAAGAATTTAGTTGGGGTCCTAGGTTAAATACAACATTGACTTTCAACTGATCAATGCTTTGCATGTTTAAAGAATTAGACCGCAATCTTCATCAACCACTGCTGGATATAGGCTCGCTATAGCATTCGAATTTTGCGATTCTTATCCAATCGCACCAGAGACCTTCTTTCAGTCTTTGGTACCACACTGCGTCTGTCCCGTACGTGGTCTCAACTCCATATAGAATCCGTTTACACCATTGTTCGTCGAGAAGAAAAAAAAACCCGTGTCTTAAATAGCGGTCAACGCGTCGCTGGTACGGAAGCTACGAGTAATTCTCGCTTCATGCCTACGCTGTCAACTCACAACACTAACAGAGCCTTTTCATACGAACATGATCAAAGTAGAGCGAAAAATCCTTTGATGACTTTTTAACCCTAAAACAATTATAACAGGAGAGAGTCGACAAATTGTTTCAGTATTTATACAAGTGGTCCGGGTTTGTGGTTAATTTTATTCGTACTTACACTGTCAAATATTCTTTAGATTTGTCTGTCAAATATTTCTGTAATGAATTAAAGAGAGATAAAATAGATAGACTGTCTAGTTAGCGATATTATCTACTTCTTTACTTACTTAAAATATATAATAATAATAAAAAAATCTTATTTAAAAATAACGATTTTTTTATTTTTCAATCTTATAAGATTTAATCTCATCTCACCGTGAATGAAAATTTGTGACTTAGGCATAACTTGTATTACTATCAAAATACGTCTTTTTACTAACTCAATGTTGTAATTTTTCTTTAAATAATAAACAATGCATAGGTTATGAATGCGTAAACGCGGAAACGGAGTAGTGCCGTTAGATAACTGTATGGGTCTAGAACAGTCCTGCGATAGGACTCTGATAGCGAAATCCTTGCTAACTACATGACTTGATTACACGATTATGTTAGGCCAACGATTGGCACAACACACATGCATGTTGCATTTATTGGTCTGGGCGTGCTTTGGTCGTTCATCGTCAAATTTATGGATTTTTCGTTCCTTTGAATTAAGGCCAGGCGCTTCGCTGAGGGTCTCCATGGGCCCTTCATCTTGACCCCAAATGGCGCAAATTCGTAACACCTGTAACCTGTATGGTTACAGGTATTATGGGACGTCTCTAGAGGACATTTTTTATTTAATGTTTTACTAGCTTTACTTATATATATAATTTAAATTTATTATTTAAGTAGTTTTTAATTTATAAACTTTTTAAATATAAAAAATATGTTAAGTAAATATTGACGTAGAATGTAAGGGTAGGTGAGGGAGGTAGGGTGGCTCCTTATTTTTAGAAGTAGGTTTGGAGTGGCCGAGGGCGGGCGGCCGGAGTCAACGACCGCGCCGGTGTCGTCGCTCTGCCACGCACGTAGCTAGCTCCCACACTTCAATACATAATAACACATAATTGTCATATGCTTATGAAACTGCCTTTCGAGTTACGAGACTGTAATCTCACCCTAATCGCTCATGAATAAGTTGAGCTTTTGTTTTTCTCACTTAATTATACGAGTAATTATAACAAGTCTTTACTTTTATATATTATTATTATTAAATAATTATTTAAATATGCTTAATAATTCGTATGCACAATTAGGTATTTTTAGCAACGTTTTGCTAAGCTAGTGCTAGTTATAATATCGCTGTCACTTTTTATATGGAACAAAAGTGACAAATAACATTTAGTTTAAATCAATCCAAGCTTAGGTTGGCAAAACATGGCAGTTGTCATACATCAGTATCAGTAGCACAAACAAATTCCATTATCGAATTGATCTCGAATTGAATATAGATCGAGTTTAGACAGCGCCACGAGGTGCGACGTAAGGGAACTACGAATTGGCAGCTCGATGGTATGATATTTTTTTACTATCTGATGCTTGAGCTACAGATGTATGACGCAGGGTCAGATAAGTTTTTATTATAAGCAATGCTTTTTTTAAATCTATAACACCACCAATTTCAATAAACCGTAAGTCCCGTGACAACTTTTAAACGAAGCTTTTAAACTTAAATAAAGCGTCATAAATAACTTTTTTTACGATAATTACACTTTAAAGCTGTTACAATATTTCCCTAACATTTGGCATCAGAAATAGGCATGACACAATTGATGTATAAGTCCGATTATTACGATTCGTTGAATGCCGAAGGAGAGTCAACTACCCCGCGGCTGACGTAAAAAATGTCCTTGTAGCAAATTTACAAACACATTTGTTCAAATATAGTTTGCGGCTAGGTCAGTCACCTATACTGCTAGCACGCAATTATCTACAGATTGCTATACGTGGATACCTAAAACCAGAGACATATATATATATATATATACCTTTAGGACCTGCCCAATAAACCTATTCAAACCTAACTTTATGCCAAACGTCAAATTTTAGCATTGCATCCTTAGTGGTTAGTTTCATAAAAAAAAACTTAAATCGATCTACAATAAATATACGTGGCTAAAAATGTCTAAGATCTTGGTCTTATAACAAAGGAAAATCAATTGTCAAAGTACCTGTAATACCTATTATCTCAATCTATTAAACTATAAGTAATTGTATTGTTGAGCCTGCATAACTGCAGCAAATAATTTGTAGCAAATAAATATGCTTTTTAGTTGCTTATATACTCGTACAAGTACACACATCAAAAGTGTCTAGGGATCAACATATATTTTTGCAATAACTTTTCTCCTGATTGATATTCATTAAAATTTTCTTTAAGGATTGATCAAATAAAATGTTTTCGTTTGTCTACAGTAACGATAAACCAAGTCACCTTTGCATTAGTAAAAAAAATTGCCATTTTCCTAATAAAGGGATTTTTGACATTTGAACCACTAACATTAAAGTTCGAAAAAAAGACTGAAATAACAGTTTTTTTTTTAATTTTATTGGGTAACTAAAACAATTAATAATCCGTGTTTCTACCGCGAACACTAACAACACAAGAACATCGGTTTGGCATACTCAAAATGAGTTCATCCAAATCACGCTGTGGAATGGCCGCCCATGTTCGTTGCAACAACAAAAAAAGGTCTTCTTGCGACTGGATACCCTCCATATTCGGCAGAGCTCTTCTCTGAAGAATATCCCATGCATGCTCAATCGGGTTCAAGTTTGGCGACTGAGCAGGCCAGGGCAGGACATTGATGTTAGCTGCGGCGAGAGTCTGTCTTACAACTCTTGCGGTGTGCGGTCGTGCATTATCATGCATTAACTGAAATAAGGGACCGATATGCACTTGTAGAGGAACGATGACGTCTGATACAACCGTCTCAGCATAAATTTGAGCGTTGAGGTTGCCTCTGATCCAAATCAACTCAGTTCTTCCGCCGATCGAAATACCCGCCCATACCATGATGGTTCCACCACTATAAGGATGGACTTCCTGGCAGGATTTTAATCGCTGTTGGCGTCCAGGGGTTCTCCAGTGTCGTATACGTCTTGTATCCGGCCTCATACCAAAACGAGACTCATCAGAAAAGCACACGAAACGCCATTGTTCTTCTGTCCAATTTCTGTGTTCAAGAGCCCATTGATATCGAGTCCTACGATTGTGCATTGCTATAGGTGGTACCCGTAGCGGTCTTCGGGAATGAAGGTTCACTTCATGCAAGCGGTTTCTGACTGTTTGGTCGCTAATTAAGTTCCCTGAAGAGCGATGAAGGCTCACGGCTAACATCATGGCGGTTATTGTTGGAGTTCTTCGAGCTGTGATTTGAATGTATCGGTCTTGTCTCCGTGTGGTGCAGCGATACCGTCCTCCATGGCGCTCAGCCACGGTACCAGTGGTTCGGTAACGTGTCCAAAGTCGACTGATAACACTCTGACTTGTATTCAGAGCTAAAGCCACAGTACGTTGCCGGGAACCAGCTTCTATCATTCCCACGGCTCTGATCATTTCTTCCCTGCTTAAATGACGTCGCCGCTCCATAATAACGTTGGTTTTAATCAGTAGTAGGGAAACAGTAGCACTAATAATGTCTTCAATGCGTCTTATGTTTTTATAGGGAAAATATTGACAGCTGATTTTCATCTTTTACTCGAATTTGATTGACAGTTCCTGTTTTAAATTATGAAATGCACCAAAAAGGATCCATATAAATTTATAAAATCATAAATTTATTACAAAGCCACATCTCAATCACAAGAAATCCGCATAAACATGCTTGATCCCTAGACTTTTTTGATGTGTGTATATGTATATGACTATACCTAAGTCAGTGTGGGTGAATAAATGACATAACGTTACAGGGGATAAATTAAGATCCAAAACTGTAATGACCGGAGACGAGCTTTGGCTGTAATCAATCTTAGGCAGTGGATGACAAAAGAATCATATCTTATGTTACCGAGAGAACAATCATTTTAGTACAAAATTATACTCTATTTTCAATGTAATACGGAGCTGTTGCAAGTCTGTGTAGTTTGATATGTGGTCAACTGTAAGACGACTTTTTTGGTCAAATTAAATTAGCGACCTCAAATTGATCTCAAAAAATAAGTAGGTACTTAGTACAGTTAAAGTATAATAATTTATCCGAAATTGTTTATTATTAAACAACCGTTCAATACAATTGGAATGAAATTGCTATATATATTTTTTGGGTTATAGGCATTTTTAAACTGATTTAAAACAAATCGAATCATTCAGATAACCTTTAAAGTTAAATCAGTAGAGAATTATATTCGTTTATGGACATAAAGAGTTGGACAAATAGGGCCCTATCTGTGACACACATAGCAGCAGGCGATATCACTCGGCGATAAGGCGAACAACAACCACTCGGTACAATGACCCAGAATTATATAAAAACGTCCTCGATTGTGATAGCGCTGTGACAGTGACATTCTACTGCCGATCACATTATATAACCATGTTTTAAAAACTGCCTTATATAATAATAAAAATAAACAGAAATATCGTAAGAAAGTTTTGGTTTGTCTTAAGTTATCCGTCAACAATAAACCCCTTCAATAATGAATGAATGTCGCAATTCACTCGCAATGTGTCGCATAAAATACTTTCAAATTGCTAATGAAAAGAAAATTATAGGAAGAGGAATCTTGACGTCAATTACCTAATTAAAACAAAAGCGTGATCAACGCGTGGAAAAACGCAGATTATATATCACGCAAGTTAGTATTATTTACCGAACGTGGTCGATATCGCGGTGGGGGTCAGAGAAATGGTAGTACGAGTGCTGATCTGTCAACTTTCACGCGAGTTACGTAACTTCCCTCGAGTGCAGCTACTCGAACATTCCGAGTCATCGACCACCAGCCGCTTACGAAACTCACACCCGGACCTTCGGAATTCGACGAAATAATCCCAATTCGGGCCATAAGGTGTTACAGCAATCAAGTCTAATTGTGGACGCTGCAATCGAATGTCTGTACGATGCTGCAACTATAAATGAGTGTTTGAGACGATTTCAGTAAAAATACATGTTGCTTTTTGGATGATCTAACTTACGTAAGGCTTTAACAAGATTAATTCATATTTTAAAACCGTTTTTAGAGAAATAATGTAGATTATTGCAGGCCCAGCCCTATTGCCTATTAGTGGTGCAGGTCTTTGCTCTGCAGTGAGGTCACTAACGTTTCCCACTCACCAGCAGCTTTCACAACTTCACCTTGCCGCGCAATAGACTTTACATTTCAAATATTATCAAACTTTAGGTAAACAATGTCGTCACATAAATTGAGGACATTTATTTTTGGTAAATCAACCTATGATTAGTAATTGTTATTTTATGACTTTTATGCACCTTAATTACTTTATATTTATTGTTGAATGTATTTTTTGTACAACAATAGTATTTTGGATACGTGTTCTAATTTAAATTCAAATTTACCTTATAATATTGTTGTTCCGAGTATTTTCTAATTAGCTTGTCAAACCAGACTACTTATTGCATTATCTGACTTTATTATTAGACGAAAAGTATGTAGCACTTTTTTGGTTAACCGTAAGTAGAGAAATAATTAAATGATAGTTAATTGTTAGATCTCGCTTGATGAATCAACCTAATTTCGTTCTTTCCCCGAACTACATTATCGCGTGTTTACTTGTTTAGAAGGTCAATACCGACATCACATCACAACTTGTTATTTGGATCACCAATTATTATTTACTCGCTCTATTTACTTTCTTCGTTATCTATTTTCTGGGTTACCAGAAAGCATTAATATTTATTGTATTCATAAATGTTCTCCGGGCAAAGAAAAAACATGTTGTTCCTATGGCTGGTCTCGTGTTTATTGTATATGCAACCGCTTTTGCATTATATTTTTTAATTTTCACTATCCATTTTTCAACGTTGGAGAATGTTGAAGTATAAACATTATCTCATAAACATGACATATTTGTGTTCGCTTTCTCTTAATATATTCAAGATCGAAGAGCATTATGAGGAAACATGACTGGGTACAAACGTCGAGCGTACCTACCTATGTAGGTATAGAAGTTCTCGGGCTGATTATATCTTGTTGGTCGTATTAAGATCGAAGGCTCGGTGAGCTGCTTGAGTCCATGACATAAAGATTACTCGCACGCCGGCGTCATTGAACTCGTGTTATTGCGAAACAACGGAAACTCGTTGGAGCCCCCCTCCTTCCCGCGCCCCTCGGGCCCCCCATCGGCCTACGACACCTGCTGCGAATTTTTAACTCCTAGATTATAGTTGTCATGCGGGTAGTCTCTATTGCACGTGATTTGCATACGAATGCAAACCTGTCATCGATTATATCATTTTGTAAAAATATTTTTCTCGCATAGAAATTGCAATTCGATACCAACTCGACAATGTTTTTGTACTTCTTAATTCAATGTATTATATTATATTAAACAGTCTACCCTAAAATTTATCAAATCTAAACATAATTTGAACATTTAGTAATGATTTGGACCGTCTACAAAATAGAGAAAATTATTTATAAAAAAAATATATCGCCTTTAGTACTACACACATCAAAAAAGTCTAGGGATCAAGCATGTTTATGCGGATTTCTTGTGATTGAGATGTGGCTTTGTAATAAATTTATGATTTTATAAATTTATATGGATCCTTTTTGGTGCATTTCATAATTTAAAACAGGAACTGTCAATCAAATTCGAGTAAAAGATGAAAATCAGCTGTCAATATTTTCCCTATAAAAACATAAGACGCATTGAAGACATTATTAGTGCTACTGTTTCCCTACTACTGATTAAAACCAACGTTATTATGGAGCGGCGACGTCATTTAAGCAGGGAAGAAATGATCAGAGCCGTGGGAATGATAGAAGCTTCCCCGGCAACGTACTGTGGCTTTAGCTCTGAATACAAGTCAGAGTGTTATCAGTCGACTTTGGACACGTTACCGAACCACTGGTACCGTGGCTGAGCGCCATGGAGGACGGTATCGCTGCACCACACGGAGACAAGACCGATACATTCAAATCACAGCTCGAAG
The DNA here is from genome assembly GCA_910589645.1 of Tinea semifulvella. NCBI lineage: Eukaryota > Metazoa > Arthropoda > Insecta > Lepidoptera > Tineidae > Tinea > Tinea semifulvella. Next base: position 12,144,581 of record OU342585.1, read on the forward strand.
AACTCCAACAATAACCGCCATGATGTTAGCCGTGAGCCTTCATCGCTCTTCAGGGAACTTAATTAGCGACCAAACAGTCAGAAACCGCTTGCATGAAGTGAACCTTCATTCCCGAAGACCGCTACGGGTACCACCTATAGCAATGCACAATCGTAGGACTCGATATCAATGGGCTCTTGAACACAGAAATTGGACAGAAGAACAATGGCGTTTCGTGTGCTTTTGGTATGAGGCCGGATACAAGACGTATACGACACTGGAGAACCCCTGGACGCCAACAGCGATTAAAATCCTGCCAGGAAGTCCATCCTTATAGTGGTGGAACCATCATGGTATGGGCGGGTATTTCGATCGGCGGAAGAACTGAGTTGATTTGGATCAGAGGCAACCTCAACGCTCAAATTTATGCTGAGACGGTTGTATCAGACGTCATCGTTCCTCTACAAGTGCATATCGGTCCCTTATTTCAGTTAATGCATGATAATGCACGACCGCACACCGCAAGAGTTGTAAGACAGACTCTCGCCGCAGCTAACATCAATGTCCTGCCCTGGCCTGCTCAGTCGCCAGACTTGAACCCGATTGAGCATGCATGGGATATTCTTCAGAGAAGAGCTCTGCCGAATATGGAGGGTATCCAGTCGCAAGAAGACCTTTTTTTGTTGTTGCAACGAACATGGGCGGCCATTCCACAGCGTGATTTGGATGAACTCATTTTGAGTATGCCAAACCGATGTTCTTGTGTTGTTAGTGTTCGCGGTAGAAACACGGATTATTAATTGTTTAAGTTACCCAATAAAATTAAAAAAAAAACTGTTATTTCAGTCTTTTTTTCGAACTTTAATGTTAGTGGTTCAAATGTCAAAAATCCCTTTATTAGGAAAATGGCAATTTTTTTTACTAATGCAAAGGTGACTTGGTTTATCGTTACTGTAGACAAACGAAAACATTTTATTTGATCAATCCTTAAAGAAAATTTTAATGAATATCAATCAGGAGAAAAGTTATTGCAAAAATATATGTTGATCCCTAGACACTTTTGATGTGTGTACATTCTTAGACGAATTCTCAACGGCTTTCATCCAATTAGTCCTTTCAGCTGTCAAACGGAGAGGACGTCTCGGCGCGTCACTACGCTCGAGCAATAGAACTGTCAAACTCAAGGTACATCGCGGGTACCTAGAAATCTTCTTAAAGCGCGTTTATATTATTTTCCGCTAATATGTATATTATGTATCTTATTTTCTTATAAATAATTAGGTACTTAAATTACTGATTTTACTTTAAAAAACACTTAATAACAAAACAAATGTCTAGCTCATTCAATTTCGTTGCAAAATTATAAATAGTTTTCGTGACACAATTTATTATAAAAAAGACAGATTTATGGATGTCAAAAGTGCTAGAGCGTGTAGTAAATCTGACAAAATGAATAATTTAAATCCTAAATGTAAGTTAGGAATGGCATCGAATGTACAAGATTTATTTTAAAGGTCAACCATCCAGCTGGAACATTTGACTTTAATTATCGTTACAATTATAAAGACTTTGTTTTGGTGCAACCCAGCCAGAATACTCACTACGAGGAATCTTTAGTGAACCCGTTTGACAACTGAAAGGAATGGTTGAGTGGAGTATCTGGTTGAGTGGAGTATCTGGTTGAGTAAACGTCTTATAATACGTGTAAAATTTATAATTTGTTTTATTTGAGGTAAATTTTGGCTCTGCTGACGGTACCTGCGTTGCGTGCGACCTATAAAGATAAGTTTACAGATAGCATTCTATAGCTGGGTATGTAAGTGTTCTGCAGTCAGGGACAATGGCCTCACTGCCTCATTCGCAGGTAGGCTATGGGGTTAAAGAACTCGAATGCACTATATCAAATACCATTGAACTCGTGCCATCTCTGTCGCACCCGTGGTGCACTACCCGACGCATCGCTCGAACGATTTGCTCGATCACACGACAACTTCTGTAACATAGGACATAGGTATGGGACTTAGGTCATTGGATTTTAATGTAGGCAAGTATCAAACAAATACATGCTTAATTCATTTCTGTAATGAACAAATTTAAATTATCTTTTTATTCATTCTTATTTATCCCTCTATTTAGATCAGTTTATATAAATGACAATTTTAATCTTTATTCGTCTTTAGTTTGGGCATTCATGAATAACTTTTTATATCGAAATTTTGTGAATAATTAGAGTGGGGTAAATAAAAAAATGTACTAAAGACTTATTTTAAAATCAAAAAATAAAAAAACAAAATTTTAATTTAAAAATGTATAAAAAAAAAGGATTTTTGTTTAATAAGAATGGATTGAGTCATATTATTATGAGCCACTATTTTTAATGCCATGTCGTAAATTATATTTTTGGACAGTCCTCAAAAACTTCCTATAGTAAAATACCAACACAATGCAGCGATAACTTTATCTTAATAATTTATTAGCTGTGAATCTTTTAACAAAGAAAGGGCCTTTACCCTAATTATATTTTTATTTAGAAGTCAACCGCTAAAAAAATGATTAAAAAATAGTGCACAGATAAATCACCTTGGAGACGTTTTTGCGTTTGTAGTAGTGTAATAATCACTAAATCCGAAATAAACCGTTCTCCAATCAACTTCTACATCAGACGCTTATAAGTAGTGTTAGAAGTGTCATGCCATTTTGTTTGTCGTTCTTGTTTGTTCCCCTAGAACACAGAGTCCTAGACCTCCACTGATGGAGATCGGCCTTCTTGAAATTTCTGGAGAATTTGGCCTACACTCGCCACGCTGGCCAGACGGGTTGGCGAGGGTCCGATGTAAATCTTATAATGCCATTTTATTAACGATTTCACAAGTTGGTACTAATGGAACCGGGACTGACAGCTTAACGTTAGCTTATTCATGTTATTTATGCTCGACTTTAACCTTTGACCACCCAAACAAATGAAGTTTTGTATAATATGCACAAATATTCTGAAAATTACTGCAATAACACCCCGAACATTCCTATGCTCCACTCAATTAGTTGATACAATATCAAAACCTCTAATGATGCCGCAGCTACCGTATTCCCCAGCCCACCAGAACTTGTAAGAAACGACGCTGCGCTACGATAGAGGCGACAAAGACGGAATCGAAGGAAGAGCTGAACAAGATCACAATAAAATATTTTTTGAATTTAAAATATTGGAAAAACGTTGGTATTATATCCGAGGGGAATTAGTTTGAAAGGAACAAAATAGATAAATACTTTAAAAAAACACAAAATTAGCGATACTTTATGAACACGTACAAACGTAATCTTATCATTAATTCATTTTTATGATTCTATAACTACTTATATCATTGATTATGGAATAGAAAATCAATCTCTGGTGAACAGACTATTACGCATTATTGAACATTGGGTTTACCTAATGAATGTAAAGTTCAAAGATCCTACAGAGGTGCTCAACCTTGAGACAGGCGGCCTTTTAAAGTGTAGTCGGCGGAAAATATTGCCAACACCTGATGATGTACAGTCATGAACCAGGACCAAGGGATTAAAACTAGTATGCTAAAAAAACAATGAATGGTCCAGTAGCCAAATATGTTTTTTTAGCGCAAACTTTATATTAGGTACTTTAAGAATCTTTGAAAATATTAGATTGCGTTATTGCGATAGATAAGCGTTATGATAACTATTTAATTATTATTAAAGTTGATATTTGTATAATATTTTGCAATTTTGACGAAACTTTAGTTACGACCTGCTACGAGTAAGCTCGCGTATTTCTAACGATAAAATTGACATAACTAAAGCAATCCACTTTTTTGACAATTTAAACAAATGCGGTTAAAGAAAGTAATCCGTAATTTTTAGTAGTTCAATCAATACAATCAAGATTTAACGCCATAATATAACGAATTATGTTCCGATAACAACATACGAGTAGGTATTTTTTTAAAGTTCACATTTCCTAAAGCACAGCAATTTCTTTAAAGAATGTCGGCGGCCCTTTAGGATGCAGTCTGCGGAAAATGTTGCCGTCACCTGATACTAAGACAATGAACCAGGAACAAGCGTCATCCTGGATTAAATCAGGCAACACTAATCCTATTACCATATACGCCTAGATTACACGCCGAGTATGAATCACGGTTCACTCTACATCCATTTTGTATAATCTAAGCAGTAATGAATTGCATTTTGGTAGGCCATAGGCATAGTGATCGAGACTGATATCGGTTTGCCAATGGCCGCTTACCATCACGTCAACGCAGTGTCACATGTCGTGCTCAGTGTTAAAAAATAAAGAAAAAAATAAATTTATATCCGTCATTTCTCCAGTTTAGACGCTTAATAACATTTTCGCAATCTATAATTAATTTAAAAAAAAATAACCGGATGAAACGACGGTATAATTACTTGCACAAGTTTCACGATTTTGACGCATTTTCATGTGGTGCTTTTAAATTTAAAAAGGCATTAATGCCTTAAGCAAACAAAATCTCGTAGTTTTTGATAATTTTAGCTTTTGTTGATTGTAATTTTGTTTGTATTTTTTTCTTAATACTGTTTTTTTTTTTCATTATAATATTTGTAACATTTATTTAGGTTATTGGGTAGGTATTAGTTTATTAATTCTAATTTAATTTAATAGATTTAACTGTTAGGTAGGTAAATTATTTGTTTATATAATGTAAATTATCTGCATGCCTAGGTTTAAACTTATACTCAATGGTAATTATGAGCAGGCCGTCTTCTCCTTTAATTAAAATCACATTTACTCTGTTAAATATGTATGCACGTACTCAGAAATTGAAATATTGTTGATTTTGTTGAAGTACTTATAAATAAATAAAAAACTAATTTTACTAATTTAGAATGGATTTTTATAATTTTAACGGATCTTTAGCGATTTACCTTAGGATTTAGACCGCCTCCGTGGTCTAGTGGTAACAAACGTTGCCGTGAACTCGGGAGGTCGTGGGTTCGATTCCCACCGGGGGCAAGTTGTACATTGTATAATTTGTCTCGGTCTGGGTGTTTATATGTATATTATGTATATATTTACACAAAAAAAAAGAGTATAATATGTAGTTTATCAACCATCTAGTTTCCGTAACACAAGCCTCGTAGCTTACCACGGAAACTAGATGGCTCTGTGTGACCTGTCTGAAAATATTTATTATTATTTTATTATTAATATTATTATTATCTACCTTAGGAGATATGTCTCTAAGGTAAATCGCGTAAAGACCCGTTAAATTTATAAAACTCTATTATGAATGTGCGCGAAAGTTTAAATGTTTAATTTAGAATATCAATAAAGCTTAAGGCCGGTCTACATAATATGTTATTGAATCCTCTGTGCCGTATCTCGAGTTACTTTGGACGCTCTAAAATAATCCCGTATCTCCCGTAAAGTCTACGCTGCGTTCATCACGTGTTCAAACCATACCTATACCATTTAATATCGCCTTTGAAACAGGAAGCAAAATTTGTCTCGCGATAGATCGGAACGTACTTGTATCCGTATCGAGTCGCCGTACCATCGTACCGTATCCAGCGGGGCGTCTTAACAACGGGTTGGATCGCGACGCTCATACGGAATGGAGGTACGGTACGGACCAAATAACATATGTGAATCCACCTTTACAAGCTATGAAATAAATTATTAGCGGTTAGAATACGTCGTTAGTCCTTGCTTAAGTCGTAGATTTCCTGAAATAAAATATGTATTAATTACTTTGATCATTATAGTTAAAAAATTGCTTAATATTAACTTTTAATTTTGTAAGGGAAAGTATTGTTCAGTGTCCTCCAGATTTTTTTAAGGCTCATATCTAGCAGAGGTGTAGGTCCTGTGTTCTATAAGCTGTGATGATGAAATTTGATCAAAATTAAAGCAAAACATAAGAATCCATATCACGCAAAATTATTATTTTTGATAATAACTTTTTAAGTAAAAAGTTGACGATAAATTCAAGGAGAAAGATAAAAAGTCGTTGACTTTTGATAATAAAAGCAATTTCAAGTGTGCTCACGTATTCACAATACGATTGATGTGCTTCATAAATATTCCTTTGTTTCAATTCTATGTTACGATTTAGGTATCAAAATTGATTGCTACTTATCTTGGATATCATATATTATTACAATTTTAATTCTAGATTTATCCAGAGACATTTCTCCTGAGCTAAACAATGAACTACACATTTTTATTTGTTTCATATCAAAATAATAGGAGTGAGAAATAACTGCAGCCCTAATAAATATATGCTCTTTAGGTAGATATCCAACAAAATGTGCCTGACACGCACATATATGTAGTTTAGATCATTAATATTCAAATTCAAAAACATTCGGATTTTGATTTTTTTTATTAATAAAAAAAGATACGCGACGGATGAGTCGGCGGTTGAAATTATGCCACTGTTCAAGGCAACTTGATCGCCATTGGTCCGTAGCTCGTGACGTCAGTCGCAATGATTTTGTATGCTTTTTTATTTATTTATTTATTCGTGGAAAAATTTACAGCCTTTACTGGGAATTGACACTGCTACCATGCGAGGCCGCAACAGTGCCTGATAAAAGAGCGGTGCGCTGGGAAAACATCAACCAATAATCACATCAAGTCATCATGAAGCAAATCTATTTTTCGTGTGCCTCTATTTCTCTCTCTTATATCTGGTGGATAAATGGCCTTACTATTGAATTATTATAATTATAATGAAACAAATATAATCTATTACTTTACTCTGTAACTAATTAAATAACAAAACCGATGTTATCGTAGGTCAAACATTCATAAATTTGAACTAGCACTAAACATAGACAAGACCGAATCTTTCAATAGAAATTATAAAGCTGTGGACACACGGTAGAAACAATACAATTAGACTAAATTAAAAATTCAAGCAATGGTAGAACAATAAACATTTAGGACTAGTTTTTTTTTGCAATCGCCGCGTTGATCCGTCTATCAATTTCAACCGATTGCGTCGCCTAAATGTATTCTGCGAATGCTTAACTAAACTAATAAATACGTGTAGGATACAATTTTAATTATTATTGTGCACATCACACGAAGTAATGTTTATTATCTATATAGTCCATAAAATTTATATAAACTAGCTTTTAAATAAAATAGAAAACAAAGAAACCATAATATAAATAATACAATAATAAATGAAGAAGAAATCTACGTAGATTCACGATGATGGCGATGGTGGCAATGTACGGAAGTTTCCTCGAAGCAATACGCAATAGACTACTCAGTACTCAGTGAGACGTGTATTCGTAGCCTAAGTGGTTAGTTGGGTGAATCGATATAGGGCAGTCGAGTTCTTTGACCCCGCGTGTCGTCCCCGCCGAGTGCAACGCTGCCCTATTTCCGGCCGGCAACTGATGCACCGAGCTTTCTGAGCTTTATGTCGTGATGCCATCCGTGATACGTCGTGAATTACTGTTACTATGCATAGACTGGCATGCAGTTGAGCTGTCGATGTATTTCTATTTTTAAGTATGCCCGTATGTACAAGTTTAAAAGTACAAGTTTCGCTTGAATATTATCAATAAGACCCAGTTATTTCTCGGCAGATTTGTGGCGGAATTTCGAAATTCATTTACAATAATTTCGCTTACAGCAGACGCAACATTTAAAACCATATTAGACATCGCTATTTCGCTAGTGATTCGTTTCGCATTAGCAACAGTGTGCTAAAGGTTTTAAACTCATAATATTCGGTTAACATTTCGAATGATTCGTGTTTAATTTTAATTATACCATGATATGTTTTATCACATTCGTAGAAACGACCCCCCATGTTAGGACAGCGCTGCGCATGCGCCATGCCCTACCGTACTGCAACTCAAGTGTTCACTTCCGGAGGCCGTCATATGTTCATTGGTATGCCATCCTCAATCTATCCCTAATTCCAAGAATGCGAGGGACATTTCGATATGTCGTTGAAGTTATGTACCTACACGTATAAAAAATACCAATGATTTTATATCAATTTAGAAACGTTTCACTTAACCATGGCTTAAATCTCTAATCTGCTATTTGAAATGGAATGAAACTGTCAAAATATTTCAGAGTTATTAATAAACTATAAGAATATAAAATAAAAAATAATAAAGTTCAATAATATAATGAGAACATTTGGAGTAAACAGAAAATCCCATTTAGGTATGCCGCATGCTTTTTGAAACTAATAGCTGAGCGGTTTAGCGAAACGTTTATGAATAGAGCTAAATAATTTAACTTTATTACAGTCCCTAGAACACAGCGTCCTAGCGTCCACTGGTGGAAATGGGCCTTCCAGAACATATAACTGGAGAATTTGGCCTTCAGTCGCCACGCTGGCCAGACGACTTGGCGAGGATATGACGTTAATTTTTAATGATAATTTATTAACGATTCCACAAGTTGGTATAAGTGGAACCGGGACCGACGGCTTAACGTGCTCTCCGAGACACGGGAACGGTGGTGTTGTAAATCTATGACAAATGCACGTAAGAAAAATATTTCTCATTGTTACATGTCGGGTGGGTTTAAACCGACCTTTGTAGGATTTAAGGAACGCGTTTTTACAACCGAGCCACCACCGCATGGCAATTAAACTTATTAGGTACAAAATAAATCGTGTATTAAAACTTGAATAGGTATCAATGGCCAATTTATTTCAAAAATATATGAACACCCGGACTTGTTGACTGATATTCATGATGCTACATTTGGGGTCGCATAATCGATCACTGATGTATAGTAATAGTGCACGATTTACATACGGTATCGAACTTTCGATGTCCAACGGTTTCCATTTCAAGGATAAGCTTCCCTATTTACATTTACTGCGTCTTACATGACTTGAACAAAAAAATACATAATACAGTACGTTCGTGATTTGAAATAAAACAAAGGTACCTAAGCTTTTAAATAAAAATATAAAAAAATATTCAAAATATTGCCGTGTTTGTGAAAGTTATCACTTGAAATAATAAAAACTATGTTATTAATAGTAAACTAAAATAATTGCGTAACTCATTGTGTCTTAACAAAAGTTAGCATTTAAAAAAAAACGATCAAAAACCTGAAAAAGATAATAACGATGGCAATGATCAAATTGACCAAATTATCACTCACTCCAGCACTTTTGACAGCACTGTCTCTTTCTTAGGATAAATATTTACCTTTAAGGAAAAAAAATATGGAACGCCATCCATATTAAAAGGTTTAATATACCCTCGCCAACCCGTCTCGCCAGCGAAGCGAGTGTGGGCCAAATTCTCCAGATATGTGTTTTAGAAGGCCCATCTCCCACAGTGAAGGTCTAGGACGGTGTGTTCTAGGGGCTGTGATAAATGATGATATGAGTACGTATTTAATTGCGTTCCAGATAAATGCTGCGCTAAAACAAATTGCAGTTTTTTTTAGAATGAGCCGTTTTATTATCAAAAACATGTATGAATATGTTAGTTTCAGCTAAAATAATCATCATGTAATGTTAGCAAGACTTATAACTGAAACGAGGTAGGTAGGTAGACATTAAAAACGTGTTCAGGTATAATAAATGAACACACTCGTATTTAGCAAAGTCAAAGACCAAACAAAAGCTCCAACGTAGAATCATTTGCAAAAAACATATCATAGTGATAAACATAATACAGTGTATGTATGTTAGTGTGTGTTTGTGTAGATAGGTTGGTATCGCTGGTGGTACTTGTTTACCGATGTGCAGACCTTGAAATTCGGCAACGGTCATTGCCCGCGCCTCCTCGCAGATATAAGCATTAGGTATAAACATTTATCTATGTCGGTAGATTATACCTACTCTATTTTGGCTGCTTAATAGAGCTGCCTGATTATTCTCGATTAGTTTTAGCGATGAACTTCAATCTTATAAGCTTCAAAAAAGTTTATTGTTAAATAATTTAATAATAAATAAACTTTATTGATTAAAAATAGATACCTAGTACGAAAAAGCGGCAGTTGCACGGTTTAGGAACGCTTATCAATATAAAAAGGTTCGCGGTTCAAATCCCCGCATATACCAATGAGACATACTTTTCTTATATACATTTGTCATAATATATTACCTACCAACACGCCCGTACCTCGGAGGACACGTTTTAAGCCGTCGGTCCCGGTCAGAGCAGTTGGTTGGTGAGTGTAGGCCAAATTCTCCAGATATGCACTGGAAATAGAAAATAGATTTATTTATTAATTATTGCAAATAAAAATAGATCCATGTACTCGTGAAATTAAAAGAGTATAATAAAAAACACTTATAAGGTTTTGAATATTGATTTTATGAAATTTCAAAGGTTTATCTATGAAGGCCATGATGTATGAAAAGATTGATAAATGTTGTCGAAGAAAAAGAGACAAGTAATAAATGAAACCACAAAAATAAATTTATATAAGGATATAAATAGTTAGACTATTATCTCATTATCTACCCCGCAAGAAAACTGGTATGAAGATGATGATGATGGCAACTGTAAAATAATACAGTTTAGGTAAAAAAAAATATTTTTACAGATGTAGATGTAGAAAGAGAATTCAACAATCCTGAATTGTCTTTGTTTGATAAGGAAGGCATTATAAAAAAGAGATATACAGTGACGCTATTACCACGCGCAATGGTCATGATCTTTAGTATCTAATAGACTTTATATGACGACCAATTTAATAATTTTGGAGAATTAAATGTTATATTTAGTCACTAGGCCAACCATTGGCGACCAAGAAATTGTTTTAAATTCCAACTCGCAATTTAAAAAAAAAACGGCTTCATGACCAAATACTACTATCGAGTATTATTATAATAAAAAATAGACATGCTAACTATTTACAGTATTCGCCACCCACAAAAAGTGTTCAGCCCGTCAGCCTACCTTCCAGCGTTCTAATTAAAAAAACCAACGTTCATTGACCAAAAGGCCTTATTTGCTCAGCTTGGATCATAACGCGTTATGTGCTCCCGCCTCCGCACAACAAGTCGGGCATTATTTTTGCACAAATCTCAATTTTTCACGGCGCGTCGAGCGTTGACTTCCTCTGTTGGTCTGTGTACGGCTGTGTTAGTTGGTTAGTCGCACATTTGTGTGTAGTAGTGTGCGTGGTAGAGGTCGGCTGTGTTGGCAAATTCGGTGGCGAATTCAAGGACACCCGCTTCGGGTTCAGCAGACACCGCGAGCGACACCATTTCGAGCGTTGACCCGGACTGCTTCCTGCGCAAACCGACAAAAATACCTTTATCGATCAGTTGAAATTGCCCATTTACATATGCTTAATCGAGCCCGAGTTAGAGACAATAAACTCATTAGCATATAAAGTGGCCATCTAGTTAAAACGTACTTATTAGGAACATGCGCCGCTCATCACGGTAAAATATGTGACACAAAACCCAATGTTTCCTAAAGTCAACAATAGCATGTTCTTAATTTGACGGTATTTAGGTTAGTTAGGTCTCTTATCTAACATTCTTATTTTTGTTTCAGGTATGTTGCATTCGAAGTAGAGCTCGATATCTGGTGGTAAAGTATGGCAAACAGCCTAGGGCTCAGCGATTGTTGCAGTCGATGTGCAGCCAAGTGCATTGCTCGCTGCGACGCTTATGTCACTCACCTCAGGGCCTAACGGAACGCGCCTTACGGCAGTCACCATACTCATCAACTTTTCCTTGCTGCATTCTGAATAATTTGAATAAATGCGACGCTGTCCGAAGCCGTCTTGAGGAAAACACAAATTGACTTCCTTTTCAAGTATTTAAATAAACGTTTGAATTTTTCACTATTAATGTACCAAAAATGTAAGAAAAAATAACGTTTTATTGATCCAATTTGCACAGCTCATTACTTTTGTTACACAAGTTCAGAAATGTACAGCCAGTATACCCATATCTTGCTGTGCCTTTGACGCAACACGACCGCACTTAGTGTTTGGTTTTCACAATTTCTTTACAAATAATAAGGAGTCCATCCATTATTTGAATATCCCATAATGACTTCATAGTCCGTCACGGTGTTGTATTGTTGTACTTATTGTTGGTCAGCTTTTGTTATGTTCAAAGTCAAATGATCCGAGGGTGTGCAGTCAGCCACATGCAATCGGCCTACCAGTGCCCTCTATATCAATAGTAATAGTAAAATGAGACGTAATTAAGAAATATTTTGGTATTAATGGTGATATTTCTCGAGTTTGGTACGCTAGAGACGTCGACAAGCTTGCCACTTGTCATGATGGGCGTATAGGAAAGTTGGCTAAATGTTTCCTCTTCTTTATCGTGACCTCTGCACCCATAATATTCTTCTGTCACTCTCCCAAAGATTAGCTGGTAGAGAATACCTTCATGGTATTATGCTCGCCTATGTACATGTTTTTATATTTTCTGTGCAATAAATAATTTTATTATTATTATTATCTTTGGTCGTGATGAAACCCAATCAATGAAAAACTAAAATACTACTATTTTTAATACAAATGTAGTTTATTTTATCAATAGGCTATGATTAGAAGATATATTATTTGTAAATAATGATTATTTCCTTGTGTGTGTCATAACAGAAAAAATCTTTCTAATGTTAAAAGTACTAAAAAACTCAATGGTAAATATTTTTTTTTTTTAAATTATAGCATTTGTTGATATCCATCATGTTGCTAAGTTAACACATATGTCAGTTGAAAGAAAAACCTAAATTATTAAAATGCTATATTTATAAAATATTTCGCAGCATCCCGCTGACTTTGTGTCATTAGGAGTAATATTTGTAAAGCATCCCCCGGCTGGGCCGCGGACACAATGTTCAAGATCTGGGAATGTCGGTTACGAACCATCTCACAAAAGAATCATTAAAAAACTCTTTCAATAAAATTTTCGATTCTCATTTTTTGTCAACAAAATAGTTTCGATTAAACAAAAATCTTTTATGTTTTTTTGCATCATCCGTGGATATCGCGAAACATACGTGAAGATCCATTTTCGGCAAAAAACGAACTTTACCTGTTCGTGAAATCTGAGATCTTAAGAAAGGGTAAGTTTTTTCTATAACTTCTTTAGTTATTTGCCTGTGTTTTTTTGCGAAAAAGGTAAAAATTTAATCTTTAAAAACGAAATCAAAAGGAAGTAGTACAAGGGTTAGTCGTTTTCTATACATTCTTTGTGGAGCTATGGCAGATGGCTTTAAATTCGCTCGTTGCTCTCTGATCCGGCTACAATGTGGGTCACGACCGGGCTCCATCGTTTACTTCACTTAACCCAAAATATCATTTATAATACTGATGACTTACTTGCCCTTCTGTGGTTATTTCGATAATTGTTTTCTATAGGATTTGGACAAAAGATTTTATGAACAAAGAGTTTTTTTTAATTTACAAAGAAACTAAATTATCGGGCACGGCGACTAACTTTCCTAGAACCTTTCTAGCGGACAAAACTTCCACAATCAATGGTCGCCATAAATATATCAGACCGAGGGTGGCTGTAAAGTATTCATTACTTCTTTGTTAATTTCTTTTGGTGCAAATTATTATACTGAGTAGGTCACACTTTGAGAGAGTAAATGAGTAAAAATCGAAAAAAAATCTAGTATCATCATCACGTCCGTATCCCTTGCGGGGTGGGGTGGTCAGAAACCGTGCATAAAAAACTGGCATACTCTCTCTATCGTAACAAACTCGAAAAATATCACAAATAAATGATTGTGCCCCGACCAAGAATCTAACTAGGTACGGTATAGAAATTAAATTCACGGATTTAATTTCTAGACCACGGTGGCTGTTAAGTTAAAAACTTAAGGATGGCTGTTTTGATGCCAGGCGGTAGTTTTTTATAAATGTGCATTGTGAATTTTAAACACAAATAGTTGCGATTGCGGTCTGGCTAGCGTATTGTTCATGTTCAACAATTAAAAAGGGTAACCCAACCCACACGTGTGTTTGTTAAATGGTACAATACAAAAAAAAACAAAAATTACTAATACTTTAAAACTTGAAATCCCAAGTCGTGGTTAGAGAAATATTGAATTTAAATCTTTATCTGTAAATATGGAACTTACTAAACGTTATAAGTAACATTATTGTCGTTGTCATAAAACACACTTAAGGTGGCCGTGGGGTGACATGTCGCTGTCAAATAATGACCTCATACAGCCTATGTCCATCTCTAAGTATCAAGGAACATATCTGCCAAATTTTAATAAAATCGCTTCAGTAGTATAGGATCGACATCCTGGAGAGATTTCAGAGCAAAGCTCTGAGGCTTATGCTTAACATTCCTTTCTATATTAGAAACAAATATATTCACGAGGACCTAAGAATGAACACTATAAGAGAGGAAATAACCTCATACAGCCACGGGTATCAACTGAGACTCGCATCACACCCGAACGTGCTCGCCTCAGACCTGAGAGGGTCAGGCAGCATCACACACCGCAGGCTCAAGCGAAAGAGTGTCCCTGGCCTTGGTGCCAGATTTAGCAGAGATTGAGGAAGGAGCCAATGGGTTCCCCTCCAATACTGACATTAATACAGATAGATATCAAACAAAAGAGTGGCCCATTGTACCTGTACAGATTGCCACGAATGCAGAAACCAAAGGAGAAAAAAAAAAAAAAAAAAGTAGTATAGGCGTGAAGGCAAGAGAAACAAATTGATAGATAAATGGCTGCGGAGTCAAATATAATAGTTATATGATGACGTCATGGTCTCTGTCCGTCTCAGGGTTCCAAGGAACAATTTTGACAAAATTTCCTGAAAATCGTTCCAGTATTATAAGCGTCAAAGCACACAGATAAAGCTTCTTTCTCAATTATAATATCAATATGAAAGTATGGCACTTTGTCGCAGAATAACATTTTTTTTACTAACACTACACGAGACTTGCGCCTTTCTAATGGTAAGGTACGAATTACAATAACAAAAGCAACTGTCAGTCCCTTTCACTATATCGGATAATTATAAATCTAGCCAAACAGGTCATTACTTAAAATAATGGCCTTTATTTATGTAATTATTGTATACCTACTGATTTGTATATAGTATATTAGATTTGAGTTTTTTGAATATTATTTTTTCACAAACTTAAACAACAAATAAAAGAACATACAAGGGAGAACAAAATACTACAAAAACTTAATAGTAAATAATAGTAATATACTAAACACAAATATATATATATAAGGTCGACTGTCAGAGAATGCCTAACGGCATTAAGCTTCGCCTTTTGTACTATTGTGCAATAAAGTTTTTAAATAAAAAAAAAATATAATTAATAATACATAAATACATACGAGTACTAACAGTTGTTGGGATCTATTCAAGAAGTGTGTAAAGACCATAATTTTAAATAAAGTTATTTGGCGCCTGTCGGATCTTTAAGGGTGGGTTGTTCCAAAGATTTGCGGCAACAACTGCAAATGAGTCGGACATAAAACTAGTGTGATGAGAGGGAATAGCAAGGACAGAGTTATGCGATGACCGCAACGACCTGTCATAAAGAGAAAAGATATATGCGAATTTGTTCTTGTTTGATTAAGATTTAAAAGAAAGATCTGAAGCAAGTCTGTGTGACCGAAGGCGGTAGTGAAGTGTCGGCAGCAGTTCACAGCACCGTTACACGCACTCGCGGAGTTGATTGCACGCGCGCAGGTCGCCGACACCGCCACCATAAAACCCTCGACTCGTCTGCACAACACATTCCAACTCTACAAATTTCCCAACACTAAATTATGCCAATTTCTCATCGCAACCCATAACTTATGGCGGCCGCAAAACGGTAGCCGGCAACAACCATTTTTCTTTTTCGGATTGTTAGATTGAAATGGTAATTTTTTTATTTAAAGACAATTAGTATCATCATCACGACCGTATCCCTTCTAGGGTGGTCAGAAACCACGCTTTTAAAGAAGAGGATTTTTAGCCAACTTTACTATAGGCTTTACCAATCTCGAGAAAATTATACATAAATTTGTACAAAACAATTGAATACTAAATAGTAGCAAAACATCATCATAAATATGATATATCAAAATAAACTTTAGCCAGGACCTTTAAGGACCAACCAGGTCTGAGTGATCCTTACGTATAACTTAAGTAGCCGATTATCTGGTTGTTTCTATGCACGTAGACTTGATAAATGGCACCCGAAGTGTTGGGACTTTTGACAGAAGTAGAAATAATATTACAACAAACAAAAATTTAAGGTTTTGTATTACAATTTCCTATAAAGTTACCCGAAACGAAGCTAAGTTTGGCACGAGGCGTCGCGTGTGCGTCACGTGGAACACACAACGACCTCTTAAAAAATAATACAAAAAACATATGTAAAAATACCTTTTTAATAATGACAAGGTGCGGTATTTTCTTCCAGACAGATGGCGAACGAGGAAGTGATCCACACAAAGCGATCAATACATTGCCAAAAAATGAAACCGCAACGATAATGATCGGGTTCTTAAATTTAATAATGAAGAAAAAAGTTTCTAGACATGTGGGCAGTTCCAACAATGTACGAGTAATATAATGATAGTCTTGTTTAAATAACTATGAAATTTTGCGATACAAAGCTGAAATTAGATCACTTAGGCTGAGATCTATGAAGCGTGCTTGCCTAGCTTATACGTTAAACTGGTACAGTTTAGTTACAGATAAGGTCTAAAGTTTTATCTAAATACCCAAAAGTCAGCAAAGATTACAAAAAAATATTATTTATTAGATTTTAAAAAGGTTGTTAGTAATATAGGTATTATTTTTGATTCTATTTAATAAATTATAATTGTTCGAAAAAATATTAATTATAATTTGGAGTCAAAGAAGCACCTCTACTTTTACCCTTTCAGAAACTTACGAACTAATTATGTGTGTTTACAAAAGTAGAATCATGTATTTTTTTAAAAGTAACATATTTCGACCGTATTACTTGGGTTTAGAAACCACGCTTATAAAAAAATGGATTCACATTTAGCCAAATTTACTCCCATCATGACAAGTGGCAAGATCGCCGATGTCAGACTCGAGAAATAAATGATTGATAATCATTATTTGTATCTTTTTCTTTTTGTTCTCTTCTCCCGATGGATGATGAAAGAGGTGATAGGGGAGGCAAAGGGTCCAGCCCATACAGCCAAGTCTGACGTAATATATCTTTCTTTTTTAAGTGTTAATAAGGTCATCATCAAATTCCAAATGCCGAGATTATTTAGAATAAACATAGACAATGATACATATACAACAAATAAAAAAAAATTAAAAGAAAAAACTTTATATGAACGCTTTATCGACCTTAGCCTTACTGTAACTGTCTTACAATAATTATAACAATTTAATTCTTTATGAGTCGCTATAAAATGAGTTTATTGAACTTATTAGTATAACAGTAAAGTTAATCGGGTGGCACAATAACTAATAAAAAGGGCATCAAATGGATGACTCTTCTTACTCCATGTATGGCGTAATAGTTACGTTACATTGTATCGTAATATTACAGGTTTATCGTTTTAAAACACCATTGCCTTAATGTGTGCGTGCAGGTGTTTCTATCAGGACCCGATTCTTACGATGACGAATGCGAAAGTTTATTCACTTAAACCGATTGATGCTGAATCAGCATTGTGGTCCAAAGAGTAGCAGTAGACCAGCAGCGTAGCAAATTTTAAGCAATCCATTGCGTCTTGTACGCTTATAAGTCACTGAAGTATGCAGAAATGACACACAAGCATCACAAGACTCATAGTCCTGGTAAATTTGTCGATGGTCGATAATATACTCAAAGTATATTATCCTCGCGCACCGCCTGGTTTTTCTCGCACAAGCTGGTTGATTTCGGCCAAAGCAGCCTTATATCCAATCGCTACGTTACACGCTACAGGCTAACGGTTAAGAACGACAGACCTGTACCTAGCTATGGATGTATGTCGTGGTTGATTACTATGTTAGTAAACACATTTTTATTTGGTTAGTTAGCTCTTTATCAGGCAAGAAGGAGTAGCTTAGGGTGATTTCGGTATTACGTAGGTACTTAGATTGTAATCTACTTTATTTAAAAATATTTGTCTTACTCATAATATTACGAAGAAACGTATTTTAGTATGTGTCTTGGCGTACATCTATGAGAATATTTCTAAATACTGATTCATACTTTTTTAGTTTTCCTCTACTAGCAATTGTTATAATTAAATTATATATCTACTTAGGGTTTATAGCTGTTGATTATGAGAAAGAATATGTTTTTTATCCTGATTACGTAATGTGATACCACTGAAGCCATTGTTGACTGACATCAGTCCCTACCACTATACCGACTGTCCATAAAGTTATTTTATACTTCGCTTGAAGGACTCCAGGTTATAGGAAGTTACACACTGACATAATTATTGTGCGTGTTTTATTGAAAAGACACTTTTCCGTTTTACTATGAAGGGTTTTAGTAGCATGTGGTTGTTGCATTGGAAAAAGCGAATGGTAACCGGTCCTCGGTCGAATGAAAGTTGCTTGCCCCTGCACTTTCTCCACCAACATTAGCTCAAGCCCTTTCATCACTTTACGTAAACATTGTAATAACATTATAAAACACCATTAAAAAAATCATAAAAATATTAATTTACATTTTGGTTGGGTAAGGTAGCAACAATTTGCACTGCCTTATAACCTTAAAATTGAAGACCACTGGTCTTGTAAACCTATCAGCCATATTGTATTCAAAATACCCAGAAAACTTTTTTCTGGTAGGTAAGTCAGCATGCGGACATAGCTGATTTAAATAAAGTCAAGGGGATCGTAATAGTCGCAAACAAATACGGGGTCAGTATACCCACCAACTGCCGAAATTTATCGCGGCTCGAGCTCGCTTACACGCGCCGCTCCTCGCGGACAATGAACGCTTCAAGGCCACGCTCGCCACCCCGCTGCCAAAATGCCTCCCTGACTCCCGTACACGTGGCGAAAGTAACCTCAATTCCCTATCACAAGAACAAAAATAACCAACCACAAATATTCAAACACCCGCCTAGCACATCACGAGTAAAGTAAATCAAAATACGTCAAAAGAAAAAAAAAGTGTTATAATTTATCCAATAGTTCATAATAACCATAACACTTATGTGTGTGTAATAGATAAATCAGAAAATATTTAGAGTAATGTGGAATGATGGCAAAGTGGTGAAGGCGGGGGACGAGGCTCCGCTGGTGCGGCGTCAACGCGCGGCCGTGAACTTTCTTCGGACACGTTTTCAGGAGCGGTGCTGCGCAATATTCTACCTCCGCGCCCGCGCTTCGACCCGCGCCTCATTCCGTCATCCTCTTCTATCAAACAAAACCGTCAACTCATAAATTACGCTCAATCTAAAACAGTTCATTCAATACATATTTTGTTTTCTTCAAACACATTATTGAAAACAACTTGTACAACCTAGTTTTCTTAGAATATTACATTAAGTTGTTTACATTGGATATTACGTTTCCGATTTAATCAAACCCTGATCAAAATGTATTTAGTTTGAGTTCAAGTTGGTCGGTGTCAATTGCATATGTATGGGGCTGAGACGTAGAAAATTCGGGGCAAAACTGTATAATGTTCAAATGTTCCATTCCAAGAATATTAAATTGAATGAGGACAAAGATTGAGGGTTTAAGATTTGTAAAGTAGGATAATCGCGTTACATTTTTAATTATTTCGTTATCATTATAATGAAGATGTCGCTATTGTGACACATATTAAACCTTCTATAATACAAGGAAACGTTGATGTGCTTCCTCATTCCAACGCAAATGTGTATCGCGCGTAACTTGCAGTTATACAATATCAGATGCATCACCGAAGACAAAAACTTGCAATGCACTGATTGCCCGCACCTCGTGCTCAATACTAATCTCCAATACAGCGCCTCTGTTTACTCTATTCTGTAACTATTACATTATTAGTACACTGACTTAAAGCTCTGGAATCTTAAGCAGGTGGCCGATTTCAATGCTCCAGTTACCGCGTTCGCGTTAGCTTTGATTCGGTCTGTGTGGCATGAAGTCTTGATTTATATTTAAAATTGTCGATTATTTAAAATTTATATGAGAATACGACTACTTCCTTGTGAACTTCTGGACGTAGGACGTGTTGTCCTCTGCAAGGAGCAGGAAGTGTCGCTGCAAATATCAAGGCGACATGGCATCGAGTGGAGAAAGGAGTAGAATTCCTCGGCGTATTTAAACAAGATTATACGTCTGTTCTCGTCTACTGCCGTTTATTAATTTTCATTCAGTTTCCTCACAGCCTTGTAACGTACGTGACAGTAACCACCCTTCACCTTTTCTTAATTTATCTGCAGGTTCTATTTATACACCTAGGTGTTTAACAACTGCATACAAAATGTATACAGGTCTCGTATTTCCTTAGCTATTTAAATGTTAAGGTCTTATTGACTCTACAAGAAGTAATATGCATTAGTTCACGAATTTGATTTCCTCGCTGCACGGAACCTTCAAGTTGACATTGCTGCTGCTTCGGTACCGGACATTCAGTACCAGGATGAGGAAGTTTACGTCAACCTTCCACCTTTAAACTAATAAGTTTTAACGATTTGACGGTGTCAGAGTTAGAATGGTAGTAACCTTCGTCTAACATTAATGTAAACGTATTTTGGTTTATATAGGTATAGAGTTTCCATACAGGATAGATACTTGTACATAATATATCAGTAGAGTAGCTAAGGGGAATTATTTTTACATTGGTATTAAATGACGATTCACGGCTGGGGTCATCGTAACCTCTCGTTTGCACGTCTAATATTATGTTTTTGCCAAGTTTCGAAGGTCGATTACGTCAGGCTTCAAGCTTTTTCCTGTTTTAAAGTGTTTGTCTATTTTAACATTATCATTTTTATTTTAATACAATTATTTGCGTTTGCAGAGTACAAAATTTCGTTATTATTGAAATTGAGCAGCTATGTAAATATTTTTGCATAATATGGTTTCCCACCTATTTAAGACACTCGTATAATTTAAATATTAAAATTTCTTATTTTCATTTTCAAACTAGCGGTTACGTCCGTGGATTTAGACTCGGAGGTACCGGGTTCGATTCCTGTTTGGGACACAAAAATATTTATTAATGTAAATAAACATTTAATTAATATTTAATTTATTTGTGATATTTCTCGAGTTTGGTACGCTGCCTTGCCACTTGTCATGATTGGCCTATAGTAAAGTTGGCTAAATGTGAATCCGCTTCTTTATAAGCGTGGTTTCTGACCACCCGAAACGGAAACGGTCGTGATTATACCTTACTTTTTTTTCATGGATTATGCACTAAATAGTTTGACGTGGCTCTCTCGAGTTAAGTAGTTTGGTAGATTACTACCTACCAACCAATGTTACCTATATATTTTGTCTTCTTTAGTAAAGTTTAATTATATATCAATGAAATTGCAAAAATAATGAAATTATAAGCATTGTTGATCTTGACCAGACTTGCAAAGACCTGAAATTTCGTTAAATACTCGTGTAGTGACTGTCTTGATAGGAATCTACGAGTATTTACTTCTCGTCCCCGCGTCGAGATATTGTCACAAAACCCAAATGTCACTTTTTGACGTTTCAACCGTGAGAAAACATATATTTTTGTCGCTTACATGCTTATATCACAGTCCGTGCTAGTGGGGCAGTATTTTAAAAATAGGTCGGTGTTTATGAGATAAAGTGACTCTGTAGTTCCACGCAGATGCCGCGGGCCTCTGGCGTCGTCATATCTAATTGATCACTTTTGGCGAATTGGCCTTCACCTTGCTCCGGCTGGTAAATCCAACAAGGTCAATTTGAACTCGTCCTCTTTTCGCGTAAACAATTTTATGTCATTACATACCTATTCTTGCTGACACTTACGTCCTTTATTTATTCATTTGAAACTTTACATTATTGCGCTTTATACAAATTTTGCTCCACAATAGAGAGCATTTATTGAAAAGTAGGTAGATTTAAGTAATTACTACAATCATTATTAGGTATTCAATAATAATTTAATATATAATAATAATAATCATCAATGAGAACACAAATTCTTCCATAAATTTAGAAATAAAGTATTTTTTTATAATTTGTCTGTCCGGTTGGAATTTTGTAATTGATTTTAAACTACTTGAAATTTCGACCATAGCATAGCTCAGAAGTGGATAAAAATGTGAATAATAATTAAAAAAAATAATGTTTTTAAATTATTGTCATTTTTCACGTCACATGTAGTATCTATCTAGTAATTAGATTTCATTTTTCTGAAGTCTTCAGGCATGTCTAATCGTAACATCTCCCCAATCATCCATCATTCATTATATCGCGAATAGGGAGAGATAATAAAAGAATAATAGGTATACACGTATGTTACCTATAGGGTTGCCATCTCTGGCAACTAGGACAAGCAGCGTGAAAACCACTGATTGTATTTAGTGACTTAATTTTAAAAAACAGATTTAATTAATATAAATCAACTTTTTATTTTTAATTTAATTTAAACCAAATTTAGTAAGAAATAAAACAGAATCTTCTTGTATTTTTTTAATAAAGCTGTCTGCCTCCACTTGTCATGATGGGCCTATAGTTGGCTAAATGTGAATCGGCCTCTTTATAAAAAAGCGTGTGTTTTAACCACCCCGGAAGGGATAAGGTTCGATAGTATACTTTTTTACCTTGTTATTAAAACAAAATTACACTCTTTTAAGAAAAAAAACTTAATGTTTTAAGACACCAGCAGTCTCACATCGCATCTTACTCAAACCCGGACTACAAATAAAATCCAGCCCGGACAACTAGGACAAATGCGGGGAAACCCGGACGGATAGCAACCCTACGTATACATGACAAAGTACCTACTTGTTTAATATCAGCAAACATATTAGGTAGCTATAGTTTTTTTGGTAAATAGAACATTTACTACGTACTTATATATGTTGTACTGTACTTGTTGATAATAATATATAGGTATTTACATTTTATAGTTATGTTTGAATGTTGACATCAAAAACCAAAGGTGATGTATGTCATGGTAATTAAAATCACGTGATAAACTGCGCAAATATTTTTATTTTCTATATCAACATCTCAAAATAGACTGTTTTGTAAGGTTTTAAGTGGCTACAACTACTTATTCCTAGTACAGGTTGGTTAAACAAGCAGTTTAGATACTCAGTGGCTCCAACTAATCTGTTTACTAAAGCGCAAATTAAAAAATTAAAAAATCCATTAACGAACGGGCACGGTCAATAGTTGATAAGTTTAAAAATAACTATTTTTTAATAGGTTTATCTTATAGGTATTTACATTTAGTTTGTTATAATTATTAAAATATTAGCCTTTAACGTGTTTTTTTTTTAAATTGTTACTGATTCGAATATTTTCGTTAAGGTCTAAGAGCATTTTTAACGTTAAAACTAAATATATAAAAATAATAAAATACATTATTTTGTCAAATATCTTTAGCGGTTAAAAAACAGACTAGGGCCACCGCCATCGTTATATAAAATTTGCGCAGGCGCTTGCTGTGAGTCGTGCGTCGTCACCGAAGGCTTTATTACCGCTTACGGGGAGGTTGGGGTAACTGACTTGCGCTGACCTCGCGCTGCTTCGTAAAAAGTCGTCTGAGCTCGGCTTTCTTCGTTATTTTTGCGCTCGATGATTTTCATATGACAATTTATTTCCGAAATTTTCCAGTGCTAAGAACCTTCGCAACAATATTATTTTTTTAA
Organism: Tinea semifulvella; assembly: GCA_910589645.1. Lineage (NCBI taxonomy): Eukaryota > Metazoa > Arthropoda > Insecta > Lepidoptera > Tineidae > Tinea > Tinea semifulvella. The sequence continues at coordinate 12,168,290 of OU342585.1, forward strand.
ATACAACGTGTTTATATTGAGATCATGCATACCTATATTACATTACGTTTCGTTACCTAATATGATGCTTGCGAATCCCATATTAGAACTACAAATCATGACGGCAAATCAAAACACAGCGAGACGGAACGATTGATATTTTTATTGTTTATTTTTGTTTTAATATCTTGCAACCAACTTTGCATTGAACTTTAAGCACATGAGTTGTGGGCTCAGGTTAGAAATTATCATCATTACAGCCTTAGAACAGTGTCTTAGACCTCCACTGTTACAGCTCTTAACTTCCACAACATATATTTGCGCTTACACTCGCCACGCGCTGTCCAGACGGGTTGACGAGGCTATGATGTAAATTTGAACGATAATTTATCAACGATTCCAGAAGTTGGTATTGGTGGAACCAGGACCGACAGCTTAACGTGATCTCCGAGAAATGGGAACGGTGTTGTTGGTAATGTATGACAAATCTACAAAAGAAAGTATTTCTTATTGCTACATGCCGGGGTTCGAACCGCGGTTCTTACAACCGAGCCAAAACTACTTTGTTTAGAAATATCGATAATTACGAAATACCGTTTTGTTATGTTAGATTGTCACGGCTATTTTTATATATATTATTATTGTGGATCGAAACAGCGACCTTGACCGCGAGTACTCAAGTAAACTAAAAGCTTCATTACATATGAAAGTATAATATTTATACTTAATTCGATATCTTTATTACAGTCGTGAATAATTTTGCTAAACAAGTTTAGTTAGCATGGTGTTTAAAACCACTGCTTAATGTGGCTTGTTAATTAGATAAGTATTGTAGACGTTACAGACGCGGAAATGTAATTTAGTTATATTTTATCCCAGTATAATTCTGATATACGAGTAGTTGTGTTGTATAATACACAAATATACGATTTTTACTTTAAAAAAAAAAAAAAAAATATATTATTCATACACTATACATATATCGGTTTTTTATTTTCTTATTTTGACGTTTACGTAATTTATCCCTAAGGTAACAGTGGTTAGCAGTACTTAAATGAAGTACTTTTGACCGTGCTAACAAAAGGTAGTAAATATAATTTATGAGTTTTGGAAGTCCTGTTAAGCCCGTGTTCACCAGTGACCGTTTCTATTGTCCTTTTGGACCAAGGTTTTTGTCCTCGCATTTTTTGCTACATACCTTTTGAATTTGTAAATAAACAAACGTTAAAGTTTGACCAAATCATCAAACTATTAGTGTCCAAGAGATAGAGAATCACAAATTATTTCTTTTGTTTTTCTGACTACTTTTGACCCATTTAGTTGGCATTATAATAATAACAAATTATTTTACATTGATTATAGTTTTATTAAAACAAAATTATACTTTTAGAGCGGTGGTGACTGGGTTGTAAGAATGCTTTCCTTAAATTCCTAAAAGGTTGGTTCAAAAATTGGCATGTACCAATGATACAATTTTCTTACGTAGGTACGTTTGTCATAGATGTACAAAACCACCGTCCCCGTGCCATCGGTCCCGGTTCCACTAACACTAACTTGAGGAAGTTAATTTCGTTCGTTATTATTAAAAAAATACAAAGAGCCTCGCAAACACGTCTCGGCCAGGGAGTGAGGCGGCGAGTGTAGTCTAAGTTCTTTAAGAAATTTCTGAAAGGTCCATCTCCAACTATGTTCTCAGTGAGTTCTAGTGGCTGTGATGATAATGTTATAGTTTAAAAAAAATATATGACTGACATCATACATCATCATATCACATCATCATAATCATTTAAATTTAATAGGAAAAAAAAATATCTTGATCAATAGAAGAACCAAATTTCGCCACTGTAACTTCGTTAATTCACAAGGTTCTAGATATGTAGAAGGTAAAAAGGAAGTCATAAAATGAGTAAAAAAAATTGCCATACGCTGATCTTCCGTCACGATGTGGTCACAATGAACTGCAAAAAACTTTACATGTGGCTACCGATGGATGACGTTTATTATAGTTTTCTACAATTTTAAACCCACCACAATAAGGTCCAATGTCGATTAACAATTAATTCGATATTATCCGAGTCGGTAATTTGATACTGGCAGTTCGCACCCGCTAAAAAGCGAGGGTAGCGGAAGTAAGTAAAAAACACTTTCACAAATGTTTAATTGAACCCGAACATATGTCGGCCCGAAAGCTCGTACTAAAAGTAGCCAATAAAACGCTCAAACCAAACACAAAATATACTCGAATAGTTTTATTAAATAACATAGTAATAGGTATATAACATAATTATAAATAAGATACTTATCTCCACTGAGCTAGAAATAATATATAATATCAACAAAACTATGGTCAGAAAATATGTTTTAAAAATGCACAAAAAAAATTAACAAGGTAAACCTACCTCCAAAATTTAAAAAATTGTGTATTGTTCGTTTGTCGAAAATATAAAAAATCACTGACAGATGCGCGGGCGGATATTTATAAACTCTTTACAACAGAGAAAGTTTTTAGCAGTTTGCATTAAAAATTGTGCAAAAACGACGTAAAAAAGGGAGCAAAACCTCGCACACCTTTACATGCTTTGGGCGCAGGTATCAACCCTTTCGATTTTTTATACTTATAGTATTTAGTCTTTGTTCCCCGATCAAACGATATTATAAAAAATCGCTCCGTGAATTTAATGATTCTTCTTTACCTACGATACGATATAGGTACCTATGTGCTACGAATACTAGGCAACGTAGTTTCAACTTTATTTATCGTTAAATAAATGTTTTCAGGAGTGGGCCACCGTGTACATGAACAAAGCGCGCGCTAAAATCACGTAACGCGCTTGCGCGGTGTATGGCCTTGACCGGTGTGCGCCAAATTTTCCAGGTTGTTGAACCCGGCCACGACGCCTACAGTGGCTGTCGCTTATCTTCCCGAGCATGCGAATTACTACGCTTTGGCTACGAAATAAATACACTTTTCTTTTAACATTTAAAAAATACTGTATGGTATGTAATGTAGGTATCAAAAGCGGATTGGTAAATATTTATCATGTAGGCATCCAGATAACGTTTGGGTTCCAAGTTTCAAAAAACTTTTTTCGATAATAATATAAGTAGGTATATTAAATTATTTCATCTTTATTTTCATAGGCTAAGTAAATGCTTAAGTTTATTTAATCCAAGTACCAAATTATTAAAAATACTAAACAATAGGAAAAATGGAGGGAGTGGAGTGGAGGAGCGAGGAGAGGAGGATTTGTGTTCCGGAAGCGGGCCAAGTCGTGCAAAGCGCGACAGCGGGTCAGTCCGTCACGCGGCGACCTACAGCGCCCGCGAACCATTAGCTCGATTTCGTGGCCGCCAGTTTCAAGTTCACTTGTGTTCCATCACCAAAAATATTTTCGTGATGTGACGCAACCGGCAGTATAGCGTCCCACTCGAACGCCAGGCCTGCGCTCTCTCCGGCCCGCTCGCGCGCGACCTTGGCCGCGGTGCTCTGCAAGGTTCGGGTCTTCGAACCCGACGAGGGACGGCGTGGGGACCGCGGGGCTCCAATGCGGGCCAATCGCTCGCGCCACCGGGCACAGCTCGAGCGCGATTGGTGCGGAGACGGCGGCGCGGCAATGACCTCGACGTTCGAATCGCACCGTGGTTCGTTTCGAGGCGCTCAGACCGACAGGCTTCGTCGAGCGATAGAGGCGAATTTACTTCGTCGCGTTCCTCTGAGACGTCGAACCGATAGTACCGCGTAGTCCGCTGATCTTTTTGCAGACTTTCACTCTTAAGGCGAGCTCGTAGGTGTAGGAGCCGGAGCGCGCGCGGCGACGATTCAGTTCGTCTGTCGAGCTCGCGAGAGACGCACGCGCGTGTTGTAATAGTTCAGTGGGTCGACCGACCTTCATCTCTCGCGTGTTAATCGTGCGCCCTTGTCGAGTGCACTTTGTGTCCTATTTAACCAGTGATACCGGGAACGCAGGAAGTCGTTTGTGAGGACTTCATAACGGCCGAATGTAGCCGGGATAGTGTTTTGTGTGGACGCGAGTTATTGTTTATTTATATCGAGAGAAAATCACATTGTGATGTCTCCCGACAGCAACTACGGCGGTACTCGCTACGACGCGACCGCACCTGAAATGCCTACATTTGCGCAGGCCCATAGAGAAAGAGAGCCTGAACTAAATATAGGTTTGTTATACTGTGCTATTATTTATGTCAGTAAACATAATCATAATTTGGCTTATATGACAATTATTGTTGAATTGTTATAATAAAACTACGACGTACTACCTATATTTATTAGTAGCTAGTGATACTTACATATTGATAAAATTGTATAATAAATGCAACTGCATATTTTGTACATACATACTTATATTATATTTTTTATATTATTATTTGGTAATAATATATGTTTCATTAGGTCCTCCCGATTTGGTTAAAAAGTTTGTTTATTTATGATAAAATATTACTCTTTGTAAATTTATTAGGTAAAATATCAGTATAATAATATCAACTATAATAAAATTGACCTACCTATGTAATACGAGTATAAATTTTTGTGTTGTTGGTCTTCCCAAGAGTTTATAAAAATATATATATACGTAAATTTGATCGTAATTGTTTTTTATTTGCTCAGTTTGTAAAACAACACAAAAAAGTTCAGTAAAGGATAGTTAGGTTAGGTTTGATTAATGGTTTTCAGTGATGAAAGAATAACCCTTCCAGCATTGAGCCAGGGGCGAGTAACATGCAAGTCGCAGAACGAATTCTTGATTGATTGTCGCCGATCATTTTCGCATGAAAGGGCTGACTCGATCACAATTAATAAAACACACTCTATACACTATTAGGCAATGTTCCCCGAAACAAATTGTACCCGGAGAGGTGCCCCGGGGAGTCGAACCTGGCTGAGCTAATGATTATTATCGATGTAATAGATTTTCTTTGTGTAAATCATTCCCATGAAATTCAACGATTTTAACTTTGACAGAAATAGCCGTTGAGCCCTTTCACTGTATCTGATTAATTAATTCTTGCATCACAACATACAAGACTTCACATTCCTATTATCTAAGTTAAATGAAGTCGGTTTAAAATAAAAAACACATTAAGCCCAATTATTTTTTTAAATTTTCCCTTATAGTTCTTTTTTACAAGATTTACAAACAGAGTTGACCCAGTTACCGGGCGCATCAGCACAACATTCGCCGACGAATTACGTAGTCGTGTAACTTTCTCGAGCTTTCCTCCGACTTAATTGACGTAACGAACGAGCGATTCTCACACGCGGCCGCAGAAAAACGTTCTGAGTTGCATCACTCGAGGAGAAATGCTTGCATGCGGCGCGGTCTATTGCAACTGCACTAGTTACGACTCCTCGCTTTCTCCGTGCTATTGTACGACGAGCATCACTTTCGACATCAACCACCAGCAATACTTATCTTCACTAATAACATCATACGAGTAACTATGTGTATATTATTATTGTTACTTAAACGACTCATAAGATTATTTTTTTTTCTCACCAATAATAAAGAGCCATGTCAATATGTTTGCCGTACGTAGTAGGTCTATTAGTATACACATTAACTACAAAAGAAAAGCAATTAACAAATTAAAATGACAATGTATAGTAATTATTATAAATATTGATAGTTAAAATATCCTTCATTTTAAAATATGCTCATCCGGGTCACATCCTAAAACATTTTTAAAAACACTTTATTGCACAAAGTACAAGGCAGACTTAATGCCAAACCTTAGGAACAATAAACAAATATAGGATGCAATGATACATTAATATAATATATGTGTTCCTACAAGACATTGCTACAACTATTCTTTTAAAGATAGCTATCAGCCGCCGATGTTATGTAATAGCGTGTAAAGATTGTGATTTGGGCGCCGTAAAACTCAAGGCCACTAAAAAAAGAAAGTAGAGCCATAGAAAGTGACTGAGCCGAGCCAATAGAAATAGAAAGTTCTACCAAAACATAGAGATCATGCGCCCCTTGACAAATAAACGACGGCTGTAACTAGGAAAGTGAGAGCCGCTCCGAACCCGTTCCTTGAGGCACTTCCAAAACACACCTGACCCTAACTACATTTATATTTTACATAAAAAGCTTTAACTTCATTATTAACCTACAAAAAATATTTACTTATGATTAGTATTTAGAGAAATATGTATTATACCTAATAAAAAACTTATTTACACATTCCAAGTACTAAAATTTTCTTATTTAACACATGTTCGTTGATTAAACAATAGAAGACAGCATTATGTGTATGGTAACGCAGCTGGGCTTGAGGTCGTTGACTTCAAAGCTACGTGTCGGCTGCTACGCTTTCTAAAATAACAACCTAAATGTCACCTTGACTACACACGATAACATTGCGTCATTTCATTAGCGCATGATACCCATTTCTCCTCTGCAATTTACACGTCAATAACAAATCCTGGAGCCATAACATCTTACATCATCACAGCCCCCTAGAACTCACCGTCTTACGACATACGAGTACATAATTATTTCTAGATATTTGGGTTAAGTTCTCCACAAAACAGGATCAGGGGGTAATTCTTGAATATAGTATAGCTAAGTATATAATCAATTTTTTTTTTTTTATGTGCACTTTTCGGCGAGTATTTCGATGAAACTTAAAAGCACTATTTATAATTACACTCTTACTTAATAGTGTTGGATTTACTATTTTCTCCTAATCATTTATTTCTTAATCTACTTTCCACAAGCTTTAAATAAAAATAATACCTGACATTCATGGTAAACTACGATAAATAACTAATACTATAATAAATACTAAATAACTAATAAAATCATATCTTGAGAACCGTTTACACTCATCTTTTTAATGTTTTGTAATAATTAGTAAATGGTTCTTACAAAAAAAAACACAGCATGTGATCATATAGCCCGTCTATTTATTTCGCCTTCACACCAAGAACGGTGGTGGCTCAGTTGAAAGAACACATTCCTTAACATCCTAAATAGGTGGGTTCGAACCCCGGCATTACATTTGTCATAGATTTACAACACCATCGTTCCCGTGCCTCGGAGGTCCCGGTTCCACCAATACCAACTTGTGGAATTGTTAACAAATTGTCAATAAAAATTGACATCGCCAACTCGTCTGGCCAGCCGAAGCAGCGTGTAGGCCGAATTTTTCACAAATATTTGGAAGGCCCAACTCCAACAGTGGAGGTCTAGGACTCTGTGTTCTTGGGGCTGTAGTTTGGTAGAGGCTGGAGGTACTTGGTAGATATCTTCCTTGCAACATAGGGTTAGATATTACTTCAATATACATACCACTATATAACATGGGCTTTTACTATAATATCATTAACAAAATTATAGGTAACAAATTGCGCAAAGAGAATTAATAATTGCAGTCTAGACAGAGTACAATTCTCAAAAAACGTTGTAATAGTAATAAAGCATGATTTAGCAAATATCTGAATAGCAAAAACTTTCTAAAACTTTTTTCATTGCTAATATGGTATAGTCAATTATTTATATAAATATTATTTACATAATCGTATAATGCGAAAGCACTGATAAGCAGCTCGTCTTCTGTACTCATTTAGCGGCTTTATTGTTAAGTCTTCTACAAGCTGGATTAAAATCATTTAGAATAGTAAAAAAAATATTTGAATTTTAAGTTGTAGGTAAAAGAGGTCCTAGCAGACCAAGTCTACTTCTCTACAATCACGACCAATAAAATAAAAACGACAAAGCAAAAGATATGATAATCATGACTAATGGCGCTCTATTGTCTCTGCCTATCCCGCAAGGAAACTGCGTGAAGATATGTATGTAAAGACTAATGAAAGTAGTATGCTCCGCCATTCATAACAAATCGTGTAAGAATTCGCAGGATGTTTGCGAGTCGACAGATATTTACGACTCTTATAACGCATAACATGTTATAAACTTTATCTAATCGATAGCAGAAACAATGCTATTACAATTTATGACTTGTCGCGGAACACTTAAGAACCTTATGTATGGAAAATGAGTTCTTACTCAGATGAAAGCAAAATAACTTCAGACTTCTAGACATTCATGTATTTAGCAATTGGTTAGATAGACTAAGGGCCGGTAATTTACCATTCATTAGTTATTGTTCACTTAACTTTAAGCCGCCTATTAGCCAAAGTTTAAACAGTCATTCGGAACGTTACTCTATACTTACCTCGGTCGAGCACAGGATTAAAATGCAAAGAATGACAGTAATTCAATATTAAACGAATAAGAAAGATTTAACTGGCCCTGCGGCCTAAGTACATTTATTTAAGCGCTAACATTATGTATGAAGAAATCCCTTAACTAACGTAAACTGTCACTATCAAAAGCTATTAGAGTTGATATTCGTATGAACCCATTATTTAAATAATAGCCGCTGCTGGTTTAGCAAAATCGGTTTGAATTTATTCCAGTACATAACTCAACCCTTAGTATAAGGTCGCTTAATGAAATGATAATAATGAAATTAAATAATAATATTTATTTGTATGGAATATGGTAAATAGGTACATAGTTTTTAAATAGCTCACATACTCCGCCATTTCTGGCACACATTCTGGCTTAAGTAAGAGCCGGTAACTGAATCCTCGTGACATTTCGTCACTTATAAATAAAAAATATCCTATTTAAGTGAAAAAACTTCCACCAAGAAATGACTTATTTACCGGCCCTTAATACATATAGGATGTTGCGAACTTTAGTATTATGTTCCTGAAGTAAAAACTCTAGTGACCTCCTTAACTTATATGTATTTTGAATGGAAACACTATAAAAATAAGATCAGTGTTATTTTGGTAACTGCGCATTATAATCTTTAGAATAACATTACAACAAATTGAGAATATCATATGTTTTTTACAAAAAATACAAGTTCACGGCTGTCTGGGATGTTATGTTCCGGTTACAAGATAAATTAGTTTTTAATTAGGAAGATATATAATGCCTAAAGATATTAGCAGATTTGAGAGATTACTGGTTTGGAACGTGCCATAAATCGGGACCGACTGCTCAACTTGCTATCCGAAGCACGGGTGTTGTAAATACTCGCATATATAGCAAATTACGTAAGAAAAGTGTATTTCATAATGATGCATGCCGGGATTTTAACCGCGATCTTTTTGGATTTGAATGAGAGCATTTTTGCAACCGCTCCTCAAAGTCACTATACTTGTATGTAATGTTCCTCCAAAATCAATGTTTTTTTAAACATACTGAGCACGACATGTAAACAGGGGCAACTAATCAACATCCACTGGGGACCGACATACCTATTTACCTACCACTATGCCGGATAACAATGTTTGATCAAGTCACATTTTCATTAATTGCATATTTTAACAGTGTAATTCTTTTGTTACAGAGTTTGATGGGACGACCGTTCTTTGCCGCGTGTGTGGTGACAAGGCCAGTGGATTCCATTACGGCGTGCACTCCTGTGAGGGTTGCAAGGTAACTACACTTTTTGTTATATATAATATCCTTCGACATTGACGACACTCCAATTTTAAAAACAGTCCTAGCTATGGAGGATAGCTGGAGATTCCTCCACTTGTCACGCTCTGGCCAGACGATAAGGTTTGATTTCAATACGAGTATTACACAAGTTGGTATTTGTTGACGGCTTAACGTACTCTCCTGGAAACGGTGATGTTGTAGTTCTATGGCAAATGTACGTAAGAAAAGTGTATTTCTCATTGGTACATTTTTTTCAAGGAAAGCGTTCTTACAACCGAGCCACCACCGATTATTGCATTATTTTAATTTTAAATTATTTTAAGTTTATCGTAATTTGCTCACAAGCACTGAATGAATGGCAAAAAGCTCGAGACGTTTCGTTTGCGTAAAAGATTAAGCAAATAGATGGTTTAGTTTTCGTCCTCGCCGCCGACAGGTGTCGCAGACATTCGAGGTTGTCACACGCGGAAGACAATTTTATTTTAAAACTAAGCACTGCCCTTGTATCTCAAGGGTTCAGTTAAAATTAGGTTAATGCAACGGCTTTATCCAAAACCCGCTTTATTACCTTAAAAATATATTACTTAAAAAAATGACCTAATTATTGTTAAAAAATAATAATTCATTTATATCGTTACATCTTTTTATTGCTCGAATTTGTCTATATTTCCTACACAAAAAACGTCGTGTGAATTGGCGTTTGCTCGGGTCAGGTACCTGTTGCTGGGAGGCGGTCAGGGCCCTATTCCTCGATAACTTCTTTATTCTACCTGTGCCGGAACAATCACACGGGAACAGACTCTACGACAAAAACGATACTATTATTCGGTCAAATAAACCTTTGTTATATTCTAATGATATTTGACCTTTCTTCGAGCAGTTCTTTCTGCATGTCAAACTAGTATTACTCGTTTTGCGGTAATTCTCTGATCCGACTTTCTCTATTATGCGCGATAGTTAACAAATATTACACAATTGTTGTATAGCTTTTATCTGCATTGTAAACAATTCTAATTCGATTAGCTTTCGAAGCTGGTTTAAGGAGAACAAAAGTAACAAAAAATCTGGCGGAGAAGGATTCAAAAAAGAAGTTAACTGACAAGGTCGGCCGTCCTCAGACCGAAGCGTTTCTTTTCTTCATGTTTATTTTTATTCATGCTCGTACAGCCAGTCTTACTAATTTGGTCTCCATACTTGTTAGTCACAAAGTAAAAAAGGGTTTAATTTGAATTAATTTAAAATGCATTGCGCTAATAAAATTCGTTGTCAGTGCCCCGAGCATGGTTAAGCCCGAATACGATTCGTGCCTATATTTTATATGAATTTTCGTTAGTTCCTCCAACCGTGTCGCTTGTCAAAACCCCAAATTGCATGTGCTCGGTCCGCTTACATTACGTAGTAAACAGTGCTAGGGCTAAAGATTGGAAACCGGTTTTGTAAATAAGTCAGGGTCGTCGGTCTGGGTGCAACACAAAGCATGTCCTTGAACGTTGACTGCGTTGTGCAGGAGACGATGTCCAGACGATAATAACGAAGGGGTCGGGATGGCGGTTGTTTTGTTTTTAATGCGCTTAAATTTATGTCTATTACCGAGAAACAAAATTGAACGCTAGCAGTTGTCTCTGGCTGGACTTTTAGGGATGTTGTTATTTATTAAACATACCTAATTTATTTTATTTAACATTACCTAATCAGGTAGGTGGCAGAGGGATGTGCAGAAAAAGGACTCCGTTTGAATGCGAGAAAAACTAAGGTACTAGTGTTTGAAAGAAGAAGGATGACAACCTTGACGATAAAGATTGATGATGAAACTCTAGAACAAGTAAATGAAATTATATATCTGGGCAGTGTTTTCACTGCGGATGGGAAGTACGATAGGGACGTTGAAAGAAGAGTGAACGCGGGAAATAGTGTTAACGGTGCCCTGGGGTCACTGATCGGCAGTCGAAATGTCAGTGACAAAGCTCGGCTCGCCATACACAATGCCATGTTGGTACCAACACTGATGTATGGAAGCGAGTCGTGGATACGTCAGAATACGCATGACAGTAGGGTTAATGCCGTAGAAATGAGGTCGCTGCGCCGGATATGCGGCGTCACATTGGCGGACCGCATACGTAACGTCGAAATACGGAAAAGGGTTGGTATAAAAGAAAGCATAGGGACAAAAATAAGAAAAGGCATGCTACGATGGTTCGGGCATGTTGAAAGAATGAGCAAAGAAAGATTGACGAACCAGATATATAATGCGAAAGTTGTGGGTGAAAGAGGCCCTGGCAGACCGAGACTCACATATCACGATCAAATAAATAAAACACTGACTGAAGGTGCATTAAAAAGCCTTCGTAACAAAAGGGCATGTATGAAGAGGTTGATGAACGTCGATGAAGCGAAAGAGGTATGTCTTGATCGTGTCAAGTGGCGCTCAATTGTCTCTGCCTACCCCGCAAGGGATCTGGCGTGAAGATGTGTGTGTGTGTGTATTACCTAATCAATTTATTTGTACAAAAAAGTGTTTTTTTTTTTCATTTCATCAATATTTTTTTTCAAGACATTTGTCTACCTCATTTATTTGTTTTATTTTAGTGCTAAAAGTATTCATTTTGTTACTGCAGTTTCGTAAGTTTCAATATTAATTTATTTGGAACTATATGCGCCATCTAGTGGTATGAAATAACAACCGACTTGGTAGTACGTAGTTCTACTACTCGGCGCTAGATGTCGCTTGTCGTTTTATATTGTATTGCAGCGCCACGAGTGCCAATGAACGTAACTATCGCTATGAATGAGCGCGCGTAGAGTTCGGATGGGCGTGTAGAGCCGCTATCTATCTATCACACGTTTCCATTTTGTTCATACAAATTTAGGAGTCAACGAACCCGTCTTTATGTTAGAATACAGTACATAATAATAAACAATAAGCAATTTGTACTTGTTCTTATTTGTTTTTGGTTTCTTTACACTTATCAATTTAAATAAAATATTTGCAGTACCTACACGATTTGGAAATTTAATTATGAATATACATTTTTGGAATTTAAATGTGACAATATTATTTTTAAATATGCGTGTTTTCCAATTTAAGATATCCTATTGGAGTAATGCTAAACAGAGATTTTTATTAGGATAGCTATAGAATCTATACCCACAAGTATAGATTCTTTACTAACTCGATTTCAAAATCAAACTTGAAAATAGGTAGGTATATCTGAAATAGCCTAGCCAAGTAGCTATTATTTATTTGTTTATAACTTAGCGCTTTATTTTATTTATACCGAAACACCAACCCACAAAAAATACAGTTCAATTCCTTTTTGAACCTATGAAGTTCTTTAAATATTATAAAAAATGGCATAACGTATCAAAGTATTAATCAACAACCTATTAAATGATAAGTATAAAAACCACATAAGACAAATATGTTAGAGTCGTGTTCTTTGTTCTGTGTCGGCCGACACGATTCCGGTATAGTGGGTCGCTCATTTTTTCGGCACCATTCCGCCGCAGATCGCGGGTATTGACCGCGCTCGCATTTGTCTTCGGCATTGAATCCCTCTCGCCGTAAACAACTTTTACGGGCAACGTACGCGCTACGTGAACGTAACCCACATTATTTGAACTGTCAGCTTAAAGGTTCGTTGATCTCTACCAAGCTTATTGGGAGCAGTGTTGCGCTTGCGTTTATCATTTCCTGTTAGTGTTCTGCCTTATATGACTACCAAAACCTTCCAACATATCTAGGTTAGCTTATTGCAACTTTGCATTTTATACTTAAATATTATTATTTATCGATTTAATTAGATCGATAATGACTCTACTTTATTGCGTCGTAACACATTTTGTTTGTTATTATGATTCCAATGTGTTCATCATTACAACACCATAGAACGCAGAGTTCTAAATCTCCGCTGATAAAGTTCCAGTAGCTCTGGTACGTACAACTTTATCGAATCGAGATCGAATATATGGGATTTTAGACAGCGATACGAGGTGCGACTTAACGGAAATACAAATTGACAGCTCTAATTATTTTATTTTACACGATTTAATATACTAGAGTTACGGAATTATGGTTTATCTAGCCAGATGGGTTGGCAAAGAAATGTATTGCTATATTAAAGTTTTTAAACAATTAATGATAAATAATTTAATTTATTGTACATAGTTTTAAAAGACACTTGGCACTCGACAACAAAAGCCTCCTACGCGTTAATTAGTTGCCAGCTTTAGGCAATACCGTAATCTCACACAACATTGTTTACTCAAAACACAAACAGAGTTCATAAGCTGGAATATATAAAGCGTGTTTTGACTTCGTTTAGCATATAATCACCACACATTAAGGCCCGAATCAATCGTGGGCTAGCACGTGCCTTATATGTGCATCTTGCCTTGCCAAGCTACTGGTTTTCTGCTAAAAGCTTCGACACTTAGTCGTCTACTAGCAGGAGTAGAATCATTTAAGATAAAGTAAAGTAATCATCACGACCGTATCTGTGGTCAGAAACCAAGTTTTAAAGAATCGGATTCACATTTAGCTACTACTTTGCTATAGGCCCATTATGACAAGTGGCAAGCTCATTGATCTCTCTAGCGTACCAAACTCGAGACCTATCACAAATTAATTAAATAAATTGTTGTTACCCGACCAGAAATCGTCTAACCACGGACTTAACCGCTAGGCCATGGAGGCAGTTCAATTATATTTAAATAACGACGTGTCACAAATGATAGTTACAGATTTACGCGAATAAATTAAGATACGTCTACTTCAGAACAACCTTCACCGATCTAGTATCCGAATGAAATACACTTTATATGGAAGGAAATACGATAACAAAAGAAGCGGTGATGGGATGCTTAATTAAATATGTTATTCAGAATGAATTTGAATTAGAACCTGGTCTACTTTCTAAACTCGACGACCGATTTTCATAAAAATTAAAACTTTAAAACTGCATCATATAAATAATATATTACATGAATGGGATCAGATAATTTTGACAAAAGCTCTTTTATATCATTACTTCCATAATTTTATCCTTATAAGCCTAAACACTACTATTACCGTTGCTTTTGTTAACGTAAGTTATTTCATACAGTGGACTTTATTTCCGATAAGAGATCAGTGAATATCACTCTTAAACATATAGATGATATAATTATTTTATTTTATTTTATTTTATTTTATTTTATTTTATTTTATTTTATTTTATTTTATTTTATTTTATTTTATTTTATTTTATTTTATTTTATTTTATTTTATTTTATTTTATTTTATTTTATTTTATTTTATTTTATTTTATTTTATTTTATTTTATTTTATTTTATTTTATTTTATTTTATTTTATTTTATTTTATTTTATTTTATTTTATTTTATTTTATTTTATTTTATTTTATTTTATTTTATTTTATTTTATTTTATTTTATTTTATTTTATTTTATTTTATTTTATTTTATTTTATTTTATTTTATTTTATTTTATTTTATTTTATTTTATTTTATTTTATTTTATTTTATTTTATTTTATTTTATTTTATTTTATTTTATTTTATTTTATTTTATTTTATTTTATTTTATTTTATTTTATTTTATTTTATTTTATTTTATTTTATTTTATTTTATTTTATTTTATTTTATTTTATTTTATTTTATTTTATTTTATTTTATTTTATTTTATTTTATTTTATTTTATTTTATTTTATTTTATTTTATTTTATTTTATTTTATTTTATTTTATTTTATTTTATTTTATTTTATTTTATTTTATTTTATTTTATTTTATTTTATTTTATTTTATTTTATTTTATTTTATTTTATTTTATTTTATTTTATTTTATTTTATTTTATTTTATTTTATTTTATTTTATTTTATTTTATTTTATTTTATTTTATTTTATTTTATTTTATTTTATTTTATTTTATTTTATTTTATTTTATTTTATTTTATTTGGGTAACTTACAGCTAATACAATAAATTAAAGACTATGTTAATGACTACAAGCTAATTAAAAGTTACCACACAGAACAAAAATACAAATTAAAAAAAGAAAAACCGAAAGTAATAAAAACTAAACTAAAAATAGTTATACATTTAAAGTTACAAAATTAGAAATTAATTTGCTCCTCACGGAATAAATACTATCACAAAATAAGTCAATGTCTAAATTGTGACTTAGTAAATTAAACAACGATACTGCTCTAGGTATATAACTATTTTGCTTATAATATAGGTTTCATTATTACAGCTCCTAGAAAGAGTCCTAGGTCCGTATTAATAAATTGATCACAAGATGAGACACTCACTTAAGTATAACTTGTCTCTTTTTACCAAATGTCAAATCAAGGAAGCATGTACGAGTAAGGACTAGTTGATCTTAAGTTTGATATTGTTGTTTTATAATTATGTTATGTATTTTTGTATTATACTGAGCACGACATGTGACATCGTGCCTACCTGATGCACTTACGTAAATAGGTACTACATAACATTTTCTACTATTTTATTTCTAAATGGTAACCCTACATGTCAGACTTAACTGCCTTGTGTGGGACCATCACCAAAATATTTATGTAATTATGTAGCACAAATTGTTTCAATGTATTGTAAAACCTTCATTGCCAATAAATAATTTCATTTAATTTAAAATTTACCGTTAGAGCAAAGCATAGGCTTTATCGATCTGACCCATAGTTCAATGAGTCATGGCGGGCTTATCCGTAAAATATCGAATTAGCATCACGTATTATGGCGTTCAACTGTTGGTGTGTTTCTCGAGAAGTCGTCATTAGAGCGGGCTCGCGGGCGATGCGTCACAAGTTCGCCTGAGTCGATGCCCCCCTGCACCGTTATCGACAGCACCCGCCACACTTCTCTTGCAATAAAAAATACAAACTAAAAACAGTATTCATTTGTCAAAAATATACAGCTAAACAATGCCATTATACAGCTGCAGTACGATAATTTTAATAGCATTTATTCCATATTTTTTATAAAATAATAAAATTCAATCGACTACTTTCTGTAAATAATTATAAATACTGGATTGATCAGTTTCATTTCGTTGTTGCACATAATAAATATGTTTAAAAAAAAAGTAATTCGACTTGCAAATTTTTGAAACGTCACTAAGGAAGGTTTCAGTTACCGGCCCTAAGTCTAATTATTAATTGAATTATCAAAAGGCCGGTTCACCTCATCCTGTTGCTTATTTACTAGTCTCTTTTTATCATTTAGTAGTAGTTTATATTTTAATTAAAAAATATCATTTAACTAAAAAATACAATAAAAATGTATACTAAATTGATAGTTAACTTGTGTCATGGATTCAATTAAACCAATTGATTCCCTACAATCTAAATAGTGGAACAAAATGCTTATCAATTAGCATAAAAAGTCGTACAACAAGAACACAATCCTGTGTACAATAATCACCAGTTTAAATCTAAACCCGTTGATACCGTAAATTTAAAAATAAAATCATAGTTTAAAGTTAATCTAGTATAGGTATTAATTATATTATTGTTTGCCGTATACTCACATTTTGAGCTGTGATCCAGAATTGTACCACCATAAATTTATAATAATAACAAGCGTTATTTGCAAATTGTAACAAGTATCTTTAAAAATTATTAAATAACAAACAACCAATCATAATTACATAAGGTCCTTCCGAAATATCTGCAATAAATCGATCAGAAAGTTGTTTATAAAGATTACCTACTGCAAACTATAGTAATCACAAGCTATACGCTGATCAATATAGCTTGATCATTTTGATGGATTTTTTTTCAAACTAAACAGATAAATACGTAATTTTTTACTTTAACAGCATTGAGCTTATGAATCTTATACACAATAGCTTGCAAAAAAGATCTTTATCACAAGAATAAGGCTATATAGAACAGGTTTCTATGTGTCAAAATTAAAGTCTACATACTAATAAATAATTGAATCGATAAAAGTGAAAAACCTCTATTAAATTTAAAGAGATAAAAGTAGGTAATCTTGTAAGTAAAAATACTATTTAGTTAAAAAACTCATCTGTCAAAAGGATTAAACTATATTAAACAGAGTATAAAGTAAAAAAAGTAAAGTATCATCACGACCGTTTCCCTTTCGTGGTGGTCAGAAACCACGCTTATAAATAAGTGGATTCACATATAGCCAACTTTACTATAGGCCAATCATGACAAGTGCCAAGCTCGTCGATGTCTCCAGCGTACCAAACTCGAGAAATATCACAAATAAATTAAATATTAATTTAATGTATTTATATACATTAATAAATATTTTTGTGTCCCGACCAGGAATCGAAGTACTTCTGAGTCTATATCCACGGAATTAACCGCTAGACCACGAAGGCAGTTAAATAGAAATATACCAAATACATGATAGTTAAATGACAAAACTTAACTTGGACGACCTAATTAATTTCATTTTAGGATAATAGAATAAATAGACTATTCAAAGGTCTAAGAAAAATAGTAAATAACGTGTGTAGCTTTACAACATCGATTTTTCTGTACAAACGTAGAAAATTAGTTGGCCATATTCATGCATGCAGGCTTATCAGGTGTCTTGAGTCATCGTTATCGATGTGTCCTATTTAATATGTATGGAAGCTATTTACTGTTCACGGAATCCGCTGTAGAATGACAAACAAGTGACTATTTATGTATTTCAAAATATGTTACCGTGTTATATCTCGAGTGGAACGCGAGTTCATCGCACTTTGTAGATTCGTCGAATTTTAGTAGTGTGACGTCACAATGTTTATGTGTTCGTAAACAAAGTAATGTCGCCCTACAAACTTTGCAGTTAAGGTTTAGCGTTTATAACAGAAAATATGAAGGTGTGGGGTTTTGTTTTTGCGTCGAGGTGAGGTCGTCGACCGCGCGACCGGTCACTGGCCGCGCAACCAATTATGGGCCACTCGCTCAGCGCACAATGGATCGATGGCGGAGCGAAATTGGGCCACCTCCCCTCACCTCGTGCCACCATCCGACCACAACTACCTCCAAATGCAACATGCAATGTGTAACTACCCGGCCATAGTTATGTAACGTGCCCATTTATAACTTCATATTAATAGGTTTTACGGCAAATGATATAAATAGGTATGAGAACATTAGTATACGTTTAATTATTTAACATGTAGTAACGATGATCCTTAAAAAAAAGAAACTAACGGTTTTTATAAAACATAATTAGTATACCTATCTACTTACATTTAAATGCAAAAACTAACAATGTATGTTGTATGTAGTGCGATCCCTCTCGATCTGGTGTAATTTTCGTAGTAGTCAATAGAAGATATCTTTGAGTCTTAGCGGCCCTTAAGTATAGGCGCACGCGCGCGTTGAGGTAGGCCGTGACGTGAGCAGGCCGGGAGCGGGCGACGACCCGGGCCGGCGGGTTGAGCGACCTCCGCGCCGGGATGCGCCCGGCCTATATCCGGCGCACCGGTGCAGCGCGCATTCTAGAACGGCGCGAACCGTTAGGAGCGGGCCGGCTCGGCAGTGCGGCCGCGGGCGGGGAGCACTCTCACTTTCTCGGGCGGGTCGGCGGCCGGCAAGTAGGTCGCTCGGCTAACTGTCCCCGCGCGCCCGCCACCGCGCAGTGCCCAGCCAGCCGTCGTCGCGTCCGGAGTGTTAACTATGTCGTGCGGTGCCGAGCTCCGCCAGCGTCACTCAGTGCTCGTGAGCATGCTGGAGGCTCGCCGCGAGTCCGAGGACTCCGGCAACTCTAGTGATGATAGTTCCGACGGAGAGAGAGACTCTAAATGTCGGTGTGATCCGCAGGGATTCTTCCGCCGCTCCATACAACAGAAGATCCAGTATCGACCCTGCACCAAGAACCAGCAGTGCGCCATTCTCAGAATCAACAGAAATCGCTGTCAGTACTGCCGGCTAAAGAAATGCATCGCCGTCGGCATGAGCAGAGATGGTGAGTAATTATTTTATATATAAATTAATCACGATATATTTGTGTAAATACGAGTAATTTCAACAATTAAATCATGTATTGTGTAATAGAAGTACGTTATTTAACATTTAAAGTCGAGCAGAGTTCGCGAGGTAAATAGGTCAGGTATTGCATTAGGCGTGTTTGTCGCCGTCGTAGTGCATGGCGTGAATAGTGAATAGATGTGTACGCAATTAGATAAGAAGGTCGCTGAGCCCGCTCCCTGTCTCTCTCGCCAAGTGGGCCGCGCGGATCCTATTTCGCTGCAGCGCTGTGCAGCACTCCGCAGAGGGGGGTTGCATAACCCGGGTTAGCGCTCGCTAAGCGGGTCGCCGACCGCGCTCGCCCGGCGGCTGCTGGTTGCGACACGCGGCCGCTGAACCGCGCAGCCGGTGAAAGCGGAGAAAGGACTGTTTCGTAAGCGCGAGAGTGAAATTTATATTTTCACTTTTGTAGCATAGTTCATTACCCTGTTCAATTTCTTAATTCATTACCATGTTCAATAAATAAAATAGGCTTATAAATAAAAACTATGTTTACAAATGAGTATAGTTTAAAATACAAACAGTTTCAAGTTTTCTTTAAATGTTTAATGTACACATTACTCTTCATATGTATTAACATAAAGTTATGCGTAATAACAAAGAAAACATACAATGTCATAATTCAATAAATTTACATCAGTGTTAAGGGAAAAATTAAAAATTTAAACCATATTCGTAAGAATTCAACATTTAATAGCGACTACGTGCTACGAATTTACTACGAAGGCTACGTAGTTGTACGTAGTTCCGCTACTCAATAACAGATGGCGCTGATCAATTACTTAGTGGTGCCAAAACGCGATTCGTAGTAAGTAACAACTCCACTATTGATTGATTTTTTTTATTTATATTTACTATAAATAAAATATTTACAATAATTTTTACTAAAATTTATTATTTAAGTTTTTATAATTTACTCGTAAATTTAGAATATTATCATCCCAATATAAATCAAATAAAAATTAATTATTATATTTTTTCTCAATAATTAGGTGCTTATAATACAATATATGTAAATAAAAATAAAAGATTCAAATTAAAACTATAAAAAAATTAAATAACATTCTAACTATAATGTTTTATTGTAACTGTGTGTGTCTTATACACATATTAGTCAAAAAGAGAAAAAATATTTGGTGAAACTGTAATCAATTTGGAAAGTAATGTGGTCTCGGGCCCAGTAGTTGAGGCGAGGGTGGGGGGAGTCGGGGCAGGGGCCTGCGCGGAGTTTATTGACGGCCAGCCCCTCCGCGCGCCGCGCTCAAGTTCAAGGGCGAGGCGGCGCGCGGCGCGGTCCTCGGCCGCACAGTGCGAGGGAGTCCGGCCCGCGCGTTGGTCGTCAGCCCTCTTCGCTCGCTATGCCATACGGTGTTCCGCGCTCTACGCGACACCTCACCTCGCTCGCTGCGTCTCTGCTCTGCCGCCGTGCGTGCTCAATGGATTGCTACACATTCGGATTACAGTGATTTCGGAAATATCCAAGTGGCTATGTGACAATTAAAATATACATTAGTGAATTATTATAGTGATAAACTCTACTTAAAGTTACCTGCTTTAGTTATCTCTGGCCTTTGGCTGTGATTTAGTTTATAGTGGAAAACTGTAATGGGTATAGAAATGGGGGAAGACTTGCCAATCCTCAAAGGAATCCTTAACGGAGTTGTGAAATATCACAATGCTCGTACGTATTTGTTTATTATTTAATTATTTTTTTGTATTTATTATTATTTGTTTTTTTATCGATTATTTTATTATTGTGGGATCTTCTATATTTAGTTTTTAATTAGTTTAGTATTGCCGTAATAATATATATTTTCAAATATTTCACTTTGCAATGTATTCTATTAAAATAGTTCGTTTTCGAATATACTACGACGTGCTACGAATTTTAAAATAGGGAACTCTTTTAATAATGTATTGTTTTATATTTTTTTACATACTCGTAAACACGTATCGATTGCAATATGTTCTAATTGCACGTAGTTTATCTATGATGTATGCTATTTATACAATGAAAATGACTGTTCATAAACAGAACAAAAGCAAAAGACAATAGCTGGCGCGTGCATCTGCCGTGGCCCAGATCCCGCAGCGAAAGTCTGGTGAAATGGCGAGAGGCATTCTCCGCTTTCGTTTTCAATCGCGCTGCGCTCGCGCAAACACTTTCACCGCGCTGCGCTCCACAACGCCGTAAGTAGTTCGCGTGTCCGCGCGATATACGCCCTTTTGAGCCTGCGTTACGCTACGGCTTTGCACGTGAAAGTCGTAACACTTTTTAGTGTGACCTCGCGGTTCGCGCTTTTGTCGTTCAAACTAGTTCACGGTATTGCTCTCGTATCCGGCTAATTTTCGTAGCGCCCTACGGTAGCAGCCGGAGGGTCGCGACACCCCGAGACGTCAGCTGCCCGCCGCGCCAGCTGCCTTCAGAACTGACCTCGCTCAACTCTACCACTGCGCTCCTAGGGTCAATTAATAATAATATATTATAATTCAATGTAGGGTGGCGCGGGTTAATTATACCTACAAAGAATTCGGGGAATACATAATTACTAAACTTACACAATACATGATTTTTTACATTAATATTAACTTGTTCTGTAGGTACTTTAGTTCTTTACTTCGTTGTCCAATAGAAATTCGTTATTGCTATTTGAACAAATTAGAAACTGACTGACTACTTTTATGTTTTAATAATCTTGTGAAAGTAGTAGTGCGATGCTAACGAAAGTGTTTGTTTGTTACAGCCGTGCGGTTCGGGCGCGTGCCAAAGCGTGAGAAGGCTCGTATCTTAGCCGCCATGCAGCAGTCGTCGTCATCGCGCGCGCACGAGCAGCAAGCCGCGGCCGAGCTGGACGATGCGCCGCGGCTGCTGGCCCGTGTAGTGCGCGCGCACCTCGACACCTGCGAGTTCACGAGGGAGCGTGTCGCCGCCATGCGAGCGCGAGCCCGTGACTGTCCCACCTACTCGCAGCCCACCCTGGTAAGCTTTACTTCACTCTCCTTATATAATATTTGCTCATCATTTCAGTATTACATTTCGTATACCTTTGACATTCACGCGCCTCATGAACATTTAAATCAATGTTTTCTCTTTTGTTACAGGCTTGCCCGCTGAACCCCGCCCCAGAACTTCAGTCAGAAAAAGAGTTCTCTCAGCGGTTCGCCCACGTGATTCGTGGCGTTATAGACTTTGCCGGTCTCATCCCCGGCTTCCAGCTGCTCACTCAGGATGACAAATTCACGCTTCTGAAGAGCGGGCTCTTCGACGCTCTTTTCGTGCGCCTCATTTGCATGTTCGATGCGCCGCTCAATAGTATCATCTGCCTTAATGGACAGCTAATGAAACGTGACTCTATCCAAAGTGGTGCAAATGCACGATTCCTTGTGGACTCTACTTTCAAGTTCGCCGAGCGTATGAATTCCATGAACCTTACGGACGCCGAAATCGGACTCTTCTGTGCTATCGTTCTCATAACTCCTGATCGACCGGGACTCCGCAACGTCGAGCTCGTCGAAAGGATGCACGCGCGGCTCAAGTCCTGTCTGCAAACTGTCGTGGCGCAGAACAGACCCGACAGGCCCGGCTTCCTCAGAGAACTCATGGACACTCTGCCCGACCTACGGACCCTCAGCACCTTGCACACCGAGAAACTGGTCGTGTTCCGGACCGAGCACAAAGAACTCCTCAGACAGCAAATGTGGGCGGAAGAGGAAGGAGGCATGATGTGGGCCGATTCCGGAGCGGACGATGCTGCGCGCAGTCCGCTCGGCTCCGTGTCGAGCAGCGAGTCGGGCGAGGCCCCCGGGGACTGTGGCACGCCGCTCCTGGCCGCCACCCTGGCCGGACGCCGCCGCCTCGACTCGCGCGGCTCCGTGGACGAGGAGGCCCTCGGCGTGGCTCACCTGGCGCACAACGGGCTCACCGTCACCCCCGTGCGGCCGCCGCCGCCGCGGTACCGCAAACTCGATTCGCCCACCGACTCTGGAATCGAGTCTGGTAACGAAAGGCACGAGCGGCTAGCGGGCCCCGGCTCGGGCTGCTCCAGTCCGCGCTCGTCCCTCGAAGAACACCCCGAGGAGCGACGGCACTGCATGCCCGCCGACGACATGCCCGTGCTGAAACGCGTGCTGCAGGCTCCTCCCCTCTATGACGCGTCCCTGCTCATGGACGAAGCCTACAAACCGCACAAGAAATTCCGAGCGATGCGGCGCGACGCGGAGGCCGAGGCGCGGCCGCTCCCCCGGCCGTCGCCCTCCCCCGCGCCGGCGCCCTGGCCGCGCGCCTCCCTGTCGTCCACGCACTCGGTGCTCGCCAAGAGCCTGATGGAGGGCCCCCGCATGACGCCCGAGCAGCTGAAGCGCACGGACATGATCCAGCAGTACATGCGGCGAGGCGAACCAACGTGCCCGCTGGCGCTGCAGGTGGACGTGGCGGACGCGCCGCTGAACCTGTCCAAGAAGTCCCCGTCGCCCGCTCGGTCGTACATGCCGCCCATGCTGGAAGCGTGAGGCCGGCCCGCGGAGCTTCGCGTCTCCGCCACCCCACCCCGACCTACTTTAATTTAAATCGTCTAGTTAATGATAGTTTGCAGATCGTTTAATATATTATATGTGATAATTTGTTTAGGGACGCGTGCGTGCGCGGCCGGCGCGGGTCGAGGAGAGCGCAATAGACTGAGATAATATAATTTAAGACTATTTTAAGTATAATTTATGCATTGCAGCGTCGGTCGCGGTGTGTTTGTGTGTGTTTCGTATGTGCGTATGTGAGCGTGCTCAGTCATTTGTTTGTTAATAATAATGACAGGTTGTCGAATTAAAATTAAACAAAAATGTGAAAATAATATGTATTTTTATTTATCTACATTAAATACCCTATTAGAATCAAGCGAAGGCAGAAAACAATAAATAATAAAAAGTATAAAGTACGAGTAAGTTAGACCTTGTTTTATTTTAGTAAAGTACATATCGGTATTTTAAATATTTTACAAGTTTGCCGGTTGTCTGCTAGGACGAATAAAGTACTATCAATTAAGAACCGACTATATTGAGATTATCTTAACTTAAATTAAACAAGGTCTTGCAAGTAAAACATATACCTAAATCAGTGGCCCTATTCCGTTTCGCGGTTAACGCAGCCGTAATAATATAAAAATAGTGGATTCCTATATTTTTTTTTGTTAACGTATTTACGTTGCCAGTCACAAATATACACTTTAATTCGTTCATGATTCCTTTATTACAATTGCGCTTAAAAAAACAGAACTTGGCAACTGATCTAGCTACGATAGGATTTCCGTAGAAGTTTCGCATAGCAACAAACTATAGACTAATTCTATTAAGAATTGTATAGATACTAAGGTTTTTTGCCTTTACGTTATCAGACATTCACGAACTTGCTTAAAACTATTAGAATAATCTCCATATACGAATTATTTTGTTACTATATATACCTACTATAGATAGATCGATGCAATTATTTTTTTATATAAAATGCATGAGAATGGTTAAAAAAGGTAGGAACAAAAAAATAAAGAAAAGTTGATCCGAATTACGAGGAAGAAATGGGGTGGACTTTTAGTAAAAGAACGGCTATCTGCGTAGATAAATATCTTTAAAAAGGCCAATTATTTTCCGTACTAAGTTAAATCTCACCTTATCTTTGTGCTGTTGGCAGAAAGAAAAACAAAATACGCAACTCGTATTAGTCTACAAAATATTTGTACAACGGTCTTAGGTCGGTCACACACACAAGAGTCGATGCGGCGACGAGGTGCGGTAGCGTCCAGTCAGTAGGAATCATCGCCATATTCACCATCCATCTGTACAGCCCGCCAAGGCTGCTGTGCTAGACGTAGCATACATTTAGGGCGCGCATTCAATAAGGGTTCGAGCAAGTCCAGCAAGCAAATAATAATAATTATCGACGTACTTAAAGCCTATTCTCAATCGTTTTGCAACGTGAATCGTGCATGACCTTGGCGGACTGTACAGCAAGATGGATCGTGAATGGGGCGATTAAATTCAAATAAACAAATTGACTGCAGCGCCGCCGACATATTGTGATATTGTTTCGGATGTAGTCGCATTTAGCGAGCGAGCGCCGCGCCTTGACTTCGCAGTGAGAGACTTGCCTTAGATTACCTACTCAACCACGTGTAAAAGGGCTCAATAAAAGACCAAACATAGCTTTAATAACAATCAATAATACTTAAGTACTAATTAAACACAAGAATATTATCCTTGTTACATGTTCTTAATAAATAACTGTTCTGTCTATACCTGGTACTAGCATATGGTACGAACAAGAATGGGGGAAAGAAGAAATATAAAAAATACAAATATAAATATTTTGTAGACCAGTGCAATCCATAATTATTTTAATCATTCCTAGTTTATGTTACAAGTTAGTATAGCCAATGCACTTCGTATTGATGGTTATATTTCAAAAAGTAGTATGTGTATGTTTTTTGCATGAATTATAAAGAGCAAGTCAAAGGCCGGCGGCGCGGAAGGGCGGGCGGTCGACGACCTCCGAAGTGGCAACGGTCGCTTCCGCGGTCTCGTCTCCACGCGGAATTCTACGATATTGTTCATCTAACACGCTATCCTAATAGAACGCGACTTTGCGATTTATCAGGACCTAACATCATCACACTATCGAGAGAACTAAACCTCCACTACTGAATATGGGCATTTCAGAATACATTTCTTCAGAATTCAGCCTATTATCGCCACACTGGATTGGTTGGCGAAGAACTTATGTCAATTAGATTTTGGCAATGTTAACGAGACAGGTTGGTATTGTATGACAAATGTACAAAAGATTTCTTATTGGCCAGGATCCGAAACACGACTTTTACAACATATGTACTTGTAGATCTACGTTAGGATCCAAAATGCTAATATTTACAAGCGCTAATGGTGCATAAAAAACACATACATATATTACGTTCGTGTGGCTTACGAGTAAAAGCAGCGTCCACACAGGCCATTTAATAATAATAATAATTCTTTATTTTAGGCAAATATGTATTCATTCGAAGCCCATAAATAAATTATTGTATAATATATATTTTATAAAACTTAACCTAAATTAATATAAAACAAAGTTAAGCCACTACAGTTTCCGTATCTTGTTGCAGTCAAAATAATACATAATAAATGACGGTATTGGGACTACCTTATGTTGAAAATTGGCTGCTATAGTGGAATAAAACAAACATTTTTATTTACTTACTTAAATTGATCGCGTAGTCGCGTCCTATTAGAACGACACAGCTAAGGCCGACAATATCCTAGGTCACTCGCTTTAACCTCCGAGACTTCAGTCTTATCTAACGCCTTGCTTTACTTCCTCACTATTAAGTAGATAACTACCTACTGAAGGCAGGTCATTTATATCAATGCTGTAAGAATCACAGCGATCTTTGCCACTTAGCTTGGAGGCTCGGTCCGGATCTATAACATGTTTATCCGTTTACGTCTTACCTATGCGTAGCCTGGCACTATTTTGTGGTCAAGACCAATAGGAACAAGATTCAAAGGCAGCGGATCATATCGCTCAAAGTGGTTTCCCAAACGCCGTGGTTGGTGCGTAATTCCGTCATAAAGTTTTGTAATAGGTACCGTTTTTTTTGTCTTATTTTTTCATTGTGCAGTCCATTTTCATTTTTGGTCCATTACACCATAAAAAACTATTTCCGCCTATAATATTTTTTTACTAAAAGTTAAGATAGCACTATTTGCCAGTTCACAAACGATATAGCGCAACTATCAATTTTGGTAATTGTTTACTATAGGTAAATAGGTACAATTGTTGCCCTGCCTCGGCGAGCACGTTAAGCCGTCGCGTCGGTCCCGGTTCCACTAATACTAACTTGTGGAATGGGCAATAAATTGTCATAATTGACATCAGACCATGACCAACCGTCTCGTCAGCGTAGCGAGTGTAGGCCAGATCTCCAGAAATTTCTGGAAGGCCCATCTCCAACAGTGGAGGTCTAGCACTCCATCAGTGTGTTATCGTCAAACTAAACACTATAGCTTAGTACATAATAACACGTAATGCACAGTACATAACCCGAGTTCAAAACTTAGTACATAATAACACGCACACTCCGGGAAAAGAACGTTTGCCTATAAATCTACTAATTACGGGCATGGTAGACGGTAAAAGAAGACGACGCAGAAGCTGCAAAGAATGGCTTTCCAGAACATATTACTGAGGAATTTGGTCAGAATTTAAATTTTATTGTTTACTTTGTAATTACATTAATATTGGATGTGGTACAACGGGAGAAATATGTTTAAAGGTAATGGAATTATATGTAGGCGGAGCTGCCACCCTGGATGCTGCGCGTGGAGGATACACGTGTATGCGTTGGCGGCAGGCGGGGGGGGACAGGGCGGCTAACCTATTTAAATACACAGTATCTAAAATTTGCTCCTACTTAACAAATAACTTACTCGTTTTTTTTATTTATTTAGGAAACATACAGATCTTAAATCATAATTTATATAGTAAAATAATGGAAAATAAAAATAAAAAATAATAATTAAAAAATAAATACCCTAACCTAATATTAAACCCCGTAATCCCATACCGTAGTCACTAGCACTACCAGCTTAATTATAACTATAAAGTCGACTACGTAAAAGGATTTACAACGATTATAAATTAAAATTAACTGTACCTATTCAATGTTTAAACACCACGTACATAAACTAAACCAAGAAATATGCTGATTTTATTGTTTGATTTAATATTATTAAGAATACTTATTATTACTACTATATTATTATTGTTTTTGGGTTTATATAAATATATATAATTTTAGTTATATATAAGATATGTATGCCAAATTGTTTACTTATATGTTTAAATTTAGATATTAATGTCTTTCTGTATTTTATTCTTAATATTGTTTACTGCATGCTGTGTACAAATATTAGGTTGGCAAACTTACTACTTATTTATATCACTGTATTTTGTCAAATGTTTTGTCTGTTAACTGTTTTGTACCTTAATAAAAAAATAAAAAAAATCATAATTTGTTACTTATGCTATTATTAACTACCATTATATACCATATAGCATGACAAGATGTCTTTTCACACTTTGCTTGAAAGAAGGGGAAACACACTTGCTGGGAGACCACCTTCACATCTAAATGTAAACATTTTTTGCACTTTTCAGGTACTATGTTTTTAAATGCGTTAGCCTCGGTGATGTACAGTCCGGGAGCAGGGGTTAGGGGATGCACGGCCCTGGGGGGACAGGAGATGCACAAATGGGAAGAGGGACAAACTGCGCACAATTTATTGCGTTTTGACCTCACTAACACAACGGCACGAGTTCAGCAGCTCTAGCATACAAACTCCGTTATCGAATAGAGAACGAGAAGTATGATATTTTAGTCAGCGCCATGAGGCGCGACGTAATCAGCAAATTGGCAGCTCGGATATGCAGCAGCTATGTTCGACTTGGCCATAGAATTAAGACAAGTTATAGAATCCACGCTAAAATAGCACCTTAAAGTCAAGGAAACATGGAAATTTACGACAAATCAGCAACAAACGAGCGAACAACTATAATTGTTCAATGAACGAACTGACTTTGAAGTAAAGTACTACCGAATAGAGTACAACCTCCAAATATTATACATACTTTGTTAGTTATCTCTTTCTAACATCCCTTTTTTGCCATAAGATAGAACAAGATTAATAATTAATTATAACTAAATACTTAATTAAAAATTTAGCCTCATGGCACAGCAAGCGCTCTTTTTTACTGAATTTCGCTTTGACAGGCGTTCGAGTAGCGTTTTCATTCGCATTTAAATCAAAATTCAGTAAAATAAAGTGCGCTTTACTTACAACGCGAACATTGCTTGAAAGTAAAACGTAACGTTTCCGAAGTTTTCGTGCTAGAGCTGTAAAAATTGCATGTTGTATAAAAATAGCAAACAATGACCGCTCCATCTTATTTGATCTCTTTGGTTTAGTTTAGAGAAACGTTCCTAAACAAGATTAATGTAAAAAAATATATGTGAAAATGTAAAAATATGGAGTTGCATTTCCCGGGGTGTATGAAGGGCAGGGGATATAAAGCGGGTATTGACCGGCAGCTGCGCGCAGGCTCGGGTTCGCCGGCTGTCGACCGCCCCTGCACTTGACTCGAGGTGCAATGCCCGCAACCATACGCCCTTCTACCGAACCCCGATTCTAATACACCTAACTTTTTTTTATTTTATTTATTAGAGTCGCCAATAGTGCCAGCAACAATACATACATGGAATTTCACTTAAATCTAAGCAGAAACCTATTACAGGCAATCACCGTATTCTATTACAGTATCCATTTTTTTACAGTATATTATTTTTAGGTTAGGTTTTAAGATTTAAAAAAATATTTGGATTTAAATGTTTATAAACATAACAAATTATGTAAATAGATCTAATTCCAGTTAGATTATACTTTTAAAAACTGATGTATTTATAGGAATTAGAATGAAAATCATGTGAAAATTACACACTAACCATGCCAACATTTTTGACTCCTGGCCGGCATGGGTACAGTGTAAGGTTCTCAAGAACCCGTCCAGATACATTAGCAGTTGCTACAAGCCAATATTATGGCCTGGCTGGTGGTGGAACACTGTTTTTCTTGGAACTCAGTCCGGATGGCAGCCAACTAGTAGAATTGCAGAAGTTAGAATGGACTGATGGGCTGTTTGATGTGACATGGTCGGGATCTACTGATGGTGCTGCAGCATGTGGGTCGGGAGATGGATCTGTTAGTATTTGGAGGATTGGATGCGCGGCCCCTCTCCGAGTCATCAAGGCACATACCAGTGAAGTGTGCTCTGTAGATTGGCCCCGGCAACACCTCCTCACTGCTTCCTGGGATACCAGTGTTAAATTGTGGGACCCCGAAAGCGAAAGTTGCCTAAACACCTTCTCGGGTCATTCCCAGTTGGTATACACGGCTACATTCTCTCCTCACTCGCCCAACACCTTTGCCTCGGTCTCTGGAGATGGGTACCTAAAGTTGTGGAGCTGCACCGAGCCTACCAGACCTGCTGCTGCTGTCAAAGCACATGATGCAGAGGTATTGTCTTGTGACTGGAGTAGACTGGAGACACATGCACTGGCTACGGCTGGATCTGACGGACTGGTGCGGGGCTGGGACTTGAGGCGATTGTCTGCACCTATGTTCACACTCAAAGGATGTGAATGTGCAGTGCGGAGGGTGCAGTTTTCACCACATTCCCCTTCTATCGTGGCGGCTGTTTCATACGATTTTACGACAAGAATATGGGACTTAAAACACGGCTGTGACCCCATTGAAAGCATTCGTCATCACTCGGAGTTCACATACGGACTGGACTGGAACACTCTGCGGCCACACCAACTGGCAGACTGTGGCTGGGACTCTCTTGTGCATGTCTTCACTCATAAGGGACGGGTCTCCACATGAATACTCTGAAAAATGGATGTGCCAAAGTGAAATTGTAACTAAAAATGGGAAATAGAAAGAAACACAGGGATTATAGTCGCAACCATTTTTTTTTTCATCTGCATGGTAAATCATTGCAATGTTTATTTCGCTAAAACATAATTTTACCAACATTTACCAAACCCAGTATTTTTTAACTTTGCTTGATGGAATACAAGTTTTGACATTGATTCCATTTAAATGTCAAATTATAAACAGGGGTTTCCAAACTTTTTCTGTTCCAAAAATGGGAGCAAATGACTCACGCCAACCACTAACGACAGACATCAGTCTACCACTATGCCGGCCTAACAATTAGCTTTTTCATACTTCGTTTGAAGGACATTCCACATCTTCAGCGTGCGACAGATGTAAGAGTCTCCAAATTTTTTGAATACGCGCAGGGATAGTGGGTATGGTTTGTGGATGCATATTAATTTTTTTTTTTTTTTTTTTTTTTTTTTTAAATTGTGTATTTTTTTTATAATTTGTCCCAAATGTCAAAATCAGTTTTATAATGCGTGGAATTTATTAAATAGCCAACTTTTTATAGTACAATCTAGAATAAATATAAAGAACTACATTTTTTTAAATTGTGATTACTCATAAAATATTAAGTTTTCCAAAAAATATCGCCACTCATACAGACACTACAAGTATCTAGGTAGCGAGAGGTCGACGATCGCGTGAACGTTGACTTAAGTAATTGTTTCTCTCTCAATTTAGTCTTTAATAATAAAATAAGGCCACTCATACAGACACTACAAGTATCTAGATAGCGAGAGGTCGACGATCGCTTGAACGTTGACTTACGTAATTGTTTCTCTCTCAATTTAGTCTTTAATAATAAAATATCGCCACTCATACAGACACTACAAGTATCTAGATAGCGAGAGGTCGACGATCGCTTGAACGTTGACTTACGTAATTGTTTCTCTCTCAATTTAGTCTTTAATAATAAAATATCGCCACTCAAACAGACACTACAAGTATCTAGATAGCGAGAGGTCGACGATCGCTTGAACGTTGACTTACGTAATTGTTTTTCCCTCTATTTAGTCTAATAATAAAATATCGCCACTCATACAGACACTACAAGTAGACAGCGAGAGGTTGACGATCGCGTGAACGTTGACTTACGTAATTGTTTCTCTCTCTATTTAGTCTAATAATAAAATATCGCCACTCATACAGACACTACAAGTAGACAGCGAGAGGTCGACGATCGCGTGAACGTTGACTTACGTAGTTGTTTCTCTCTCTATTTAGTCTAATAATAAAATATCGCCACTCATACAGACACTACAAGTAGACAGCGAGAGGTCGACGATCGCGTGAACGTTGACTTACGTAATTGTTTCTCTCTCTATTTAGTCTAATAATAAAATATCGCCACTCATACAGACACTACAAGTAGACAGCGAGAGGTCGACGATCGCGTGAACGTTGACTTACGTAATTGTTTCTCTCTCTATTTAGTCTAATAATAAAATATCGCCACTCATACAGACACTACAAGTAGACAGCGAGAGGTCGACGATCGCGTGAACGTTGGCTTACGTAATTGTTTCTCTCTCTATTTAGTCTAATAATAAAATATCGCCACTCATACAGACACTACAAGTAGACGGCGAGAGGTCGACGATCGCGTGAATTGTTTCTCTCTCTATTTAGTCTTAAATAATAAAATATTGGCGCGGTGGTGGCTCGGTTGAAAGAACGCGTTCCTTACATCCTACAAAGGTCGGTTCAAACCCCCCCGGCATGTACCAATGAGAAATACACTTTTCTTAAGTACATTTGTCATAGATTTACAACACCACCATTCCCGTGCCTCGGAGAGCACGTTAAGCCGTCGGTCCCGGTTCCACTAATACCAACTTGTGGAATCGTTAATAAATTGTCATAAAAATTGACATCAAATCCTCGCCAAGCCGTCTGGCCAGCGTGGCGAGTGTAGGCCAAGTTCTCCAGATATATGTTCTGGAAGGCCCATCTCCAGCAGTGGAGATCTAGGACGCTGTGTTCTAGGGGCTGTAATGATGAATGATGATCCATTAATTGGACAATCAAAATAAAAATAAAAATAAATATTTATAAAATAATAATAGTAAAGTCTGGCCAGCGTGGCGAGTGTAGGCCAAATTCTCCAGATATATGTTCTGGAAGGCCCATCTCCAGCAGTGGAGGTCTAGGACGCTCTGTTCTAGGGGCTGTAATGATGAATAGTAAAGTATCATCATCACGACCGTTTCCCTTTCGGGGTGGTCAGAAACCACGCTTATTAATAAGCGGATTCACATTTAGCCAACTTTACTATAGGCCAATCATGACAAGTGGCAAGCTCGTCGATGTCTCCAGCGTACCAAACTCCAGAAATATCACAAATAAATTAAATATTAATTAAATGTATTTTTATTTACATTAATAAATATTTTTGTGTCCCGACCAGGAATCGAACCCGGAAATAATAATAATTGAGTAAATACAAGTTAAAACTATAACACATACAACATTATTCAACCACGATCAAGAACAAAACTCCAAGGATTATACTTAGTCAAACAGCAGTTCAGTTTGAAGTCCCAGCCACGATCCGCTGGAACGACAAGTTATATGTTGTAAAATCAAAAAGTCATACAATTTCTATGGTGATATGTATGAGTATATGCAATCATTGTGCATAAAATAATTATGCTATGCAAAAACAAATTGCTACGACAACATAACGACCTAAACCTTCGGCAAAATAATATAAGTAAAGACGAAATGTTAAGACCTAAATGCATGTTTTAACAAAATATCCTATATTAACACAAACACACACACGGGTAGATCAGGCGATAAACATCCCAAATGAAAAACAAAAACCACATGGAGACTCAGAATCCATGTTGTGTTGAGAACTGACTAATTTTAATGTTTAAAGAGATAAATATGCAAATTTACATTCATCGCTGGCCAGACGATTCCAGAAGTTGGTGGTGTTGTAAATCTATGACAAATGTAAAAAGTATAGTAATCATCACGACCGGTACTCCTTGCGAGGTGGTCAGACACCACATTTTTTTAAATCAAGCGCATTCACATTTAGCTTACTTTCCATCATGGCGTGGCAAGCTCGTCGTTGTCAACTCGAGAAATATCACAAATTTTATTAAGTCCCGACCAGGAATCGAACCCGATACCTGTGTCTAAATCCACGAACTTAACCGCTAGACCATGGAGGCAGTCATTTAACCGCTGGAGTGGATTTCTCATTGGTACATGCCGGGTTCTAACCATTTTTTATTTTATTTTAAGGAAAGCGTTTTTACAACCGAGCCACAACTCTTTTATTTCTTTTTTATTTTTTTATTTATAATAATTTTATTTTGTTTTATTTTTATTTTAGTTTTTAGTTGTATTTTTAATTAAAAAAATTTTTAGTTTAATTAATACTCGTAATTTTGTTTATTTTTAAATCATTGTACCTTACTTCCTTCGAAAAAAAAACATTAAAATATTATATTATTATTTATATTAATACTCGTATTATTCAATCTAAGAATAGACAGATATATTAAAAGCGCTAGAGCGAGTAGCTATAAATAATGGAATGATATCTTTATTTATTAATTAAATAACATATTTCGGATTTATAAAATTGCCAGTTCTAAAGATGACCCATGTTATTTAGAAGCTTCTGAGTTCTAAAGGCGGTTGACCCTGTCAAACAAGTAAGCTGGCTCGGTCGTCTGCGGACAAACAAAAGAAGGACCAACACTGCGACCAGACTGTATTGATTGCGACCGGAAATTCCTGACTTCCGTGATACGTGCCAGCCTAGACGTATTAAAATATTTGCATACGGTATTTTGAAATTTAGATAATGCATTGTCGCATTGACTGTTTACATGCCTACCTAGTTGTATTTTTACGTATATTATTGCTTTGTTTCATGGCATTAACGGAATCATACAGTATTTGGTTGGGTAGGGAGAGAAGTAGAATGGTGGATGGTGAGCGTATTATCGCGCAATAGAAAAAAAAGGAGGCCTCCTTTTCTTAAACCAGCCAATTGTCGGTCGCAAGCCCGAGACACCATTCTTCTCATCTCTTACCCACACACGATGGACCCGGCACCCGCACGGTGAATCCATGGAATGCTTAGAAATTTGTCTTCTTCAACTAATTGTTAATTGCACCTACCATCTATCCTGCCTAAATGTCCTAAAGGTTTGGCAGTCAGAGAATGCCCGGCATTAACTTGCACCAAAAACAATTCTCTGTAATGTAAATGGCATGACCTTGAAAATAAAACTGATACATTAGACGAAATTTTTAAATTTTAACGTAACATTTACTAAGACTTCATTTTGGTCCAGCTCAGGCCTAATTTTCCCTTTGTACATGGTGCAATAAAGTTTCGAATTTCTGGCCAGAGCGTGGAGAGTGTAGGCCAAATTCATCGCTATATACCTGTATACCTACATATGTTCTAGAACTCCCATCTCCAGAAGTGGACGCCTAGGACTGACTATATGATGAAACATCCACCAATAACTTTTATTGAATAGCCTATAGTTAAGTTTTTAAAAATGTGTAAAAAGTACTGCAAAGCAATTAAATAATACTAGGTATCTGCAATGAGTTTATTTATAGAGCAAATAGACAAATGCCACCGCGTGTGCTTCTGGGTGAAGGGTTGGTGTGCCAGGACCACTTTCGCAAGGTGCATCGCTAGAACCCTCCAGTTCTCTCATGCCAATTGTGTACAGTTTTACTAAAAGTATGTAATATTTAAAGTTAGCATTTATACACAAGTAATAATATGACGTTTTTTCTAAGAGCTTTTTAATAGGACAAACAACAGCACTGCCTCCGTCGTCGTCTAACGGTTAAGTCTGTAAATTTAGACGTGGAAGTAACAATAATTTATTTAATTTATTTGTAATATTTCTCGGGCTTGCCACTTGTCATGATGAGTCTGTAGCAAAGTTGGTTATATTATAAAAAAAGCGTGTTTTAAAAATACATGGTAAAAGCAACTTTACTATAGGCCAATCATGATGTCTAGTAGACCAAACTCAAGAAATATCACATGAATTAAATAAATGTCTTCTATCAGGCATCGAACCCGGTACAACCGCGTCTACATGAACGGTCATAACCGCTAGACCACGATGGCATTTTAGGCAGTAAATAACAATAACTTAAAATTTTAGTCATACATGTTATGGGAAGATTTAATTAAGTTTGAATAATCATGCTTTATGGAGTCTTTGCAGAATTTTATATGTTATTTACATAAAATAAACCAAATATAGATAGATAGATAAATTATTCATTGTACAATAAACAAAAACACATTTAAATGTACATAGGCGAAGTTAATGTCTAGTGACATTTTCTAACAGCTAACCTTTGGGATAGTGAGCAGTGATTGTGGGTGCATTAAATCACTAATTTAAAATCGGGATTTAAAAAAACTAATCTTAAACTATTACTAGCAACTAAAGCTAAAATAATTATATACTAATATATAAATATACCTATATAGTAACACAGGTACTTAATAATATATATTTATATAAAATACATACAATATTATACCAATTTAGAGAAGTTATGTCTTGTTACTCGTCTTGCCTTTTGTAAGTAAATTTTAAAAACACATAAGTACATCGACGAGCTTGCCACTTGTCATGATTGGCCTACATGACCACCCTGGAAGGGAAACGGTTGTGATGATGATACTTAAGAATACTATAAATATAATAAAATATCGTGGTAATAGGTAGTTATGTCTGGTGGTATATTA
The DNA here is from genome assembly GCA_910589645.1 of Tinea semifulvella. NCBI lineage: Eukaryota > Metazoa > Arthropoda > Insecta > Lepidoptera > Tineidae > Tinea > Tinea semifulvella. Next base: position 12,205,074 of record OU342585.1, read on the forward strand.
TGACACCTTATTGTCTGTCTTTGGTTCTGGAAATAGGCGACTCCGAGACCTTGAGCCGTCGAGCGACATGCGGAAAAAGCCGAATAAGGCCGTCGATGACCTTCGAGAAGAAGGTCGCCAGCCGCACGCGGAAACAGGAGTCTCTTTACATATTTATTAACATTTACCCCCGCCCCTGCTCATTTACATTTATCGCAAAAATATGCGAATAAAATAATCCGGTATATTATATACTAATACTTGTTTCAAAAATAAAGACGTTCATATTTTTTTAAATTATTAAGTGAGAGTTGAAGAAATCCACGTATAGAAGGAACTAACGTCAGTCAATCCCAAAACATACCAAATAATGTCGTAAATAGTGTAGTAAAAAAATGTTTTTTTTTTTTTAAAGGTTACATTTACAATATTTTACATGTTTTGTTTCTGCAGTGAGATAATCAAATGTTGGATCAGTCAAGTACAGGGGACTATGGTGGCTCGGTTGTTCCTTAAAATCCTAATAGGTCAGTTCGGACCCGGCATGTACGACACTTTTCTTACATACATTTGTCATAGATTTACAACACCACATTTCCCGTGCCTCGGAGAGCATGTTAAGCCGTCGGTCCTAGATCAACTAATACCAATGATGTTAATACACTAGATTCGCAGCGATGCGTTGAAAGCGTGTCGCTTTAAATATGTCCACAGACATAATTCGCGCCAGTGTACATCTTGGTTCCGACGGTGCAACATGCGACACAAAAGTTATAAATATGGTGAAATGCACAGTGAAATCCTGTGATTCTCGTTCACAAACGCATCACAAAAAAAATGGCATTACATTTCATAGGCAAGTTTTAATTTAGCTTGTTTAATTACAGTAATAAGACTTTAAAAATAAAAATGTTTTATCACGCCATATTTTATGGCCTGTGATACCAATAAATGATTTTTTATTTTCCCTAAAAGTGGGGAATATTAAAAAATTATCATGTGATTTAAAGAATGAAAAAAAATTACTTTTAATTACATGTGGCAGTTCTTGTATTCAATATTTTCGTGTCGTGTCGAATATACCTTTAACATGAGTACTCCGGCATATATTTAAGTTGGCGCTGGTATACAAAATAAAACCTTTACAACCTAAATTACAAACAATACTAATTTTGGTGGTTTTCAATTAAGTAATAACATACAAGTATAATAGTGATAACAAAAAAGACCTTAGTACAATGCTTGGTAACAGTTATTATAGTTTTTAAATTTTGTATTTGCGCCAACTTGAAAAAAGATGCTATTTAACACATACATGAGGCATTCTAGAAATCAGTATATTGATATTTTACTTACATGAGCCTCATCAAGACCTTTCATACGAGTACCATCATTACAAGTACATTTAGAGTTATACAACGGTATAATTTTGACATGTAAAATGTCAATTTTGTTATTCACTAACCTTTACCACAAACAAAGGAAGTTAAATTAAAAATTATTTAAATTTCAGTTTTGTGACCGTAGATGTTAGTAACAATGTGTACAAGACTATGTAATGAAGTTAAAAAAAGTTCGTAAAAAAACGAAAATGTTAGTTCAAATTCATTTAATTATTCATTCAAAGGGTAATTTGAATTAATTTCTGGTATCACACGTCACGTGATAACGCGCAACATTCCTGTCTCTTTCTTTTTAACAACTTATTCGTAAGATTATGTAAAGTGTAAGTGAGACAAATATATTAACATTGTCAACGCTTTTATTTTCGAAGCTACGACTCAATTAGTGGCAACTGACACGCTTTTGGTGGTACGGAAATGTTCGATTTGCGTCTCTATATAAAAAACTCATTGACTAATACCAACTTGTGGAATCGTTAATAAATAGTTTTTTTAAAATTGACATCACACCCTCGCCAACCCGTCTGGTGCCTGGCCAGTGTATGCGAAATAATCCAGAAATTTCTGGAATGGCCATCTCCAACAATGACTAGGACTTGGTTCTATCTAGGGGCTGTTATGATGATAATGATGATTAGGCAAGTACTAGAGTCACAATTTACAAAGCTCCGCATATCAAAATAAACATACAAAGCTACATTCTATGTTAATGTTCCTAGGTACCTATTTCAGACAATATAATTTAACGAATTTTCATGTTCCGTTTATTACTTGGCATGAAAATTCAATGAGAATTTTAGACAATGAGATTATGACGAAAAGGATAAAGTTTAGTAGGAATCTATAACACATTCAACAAAGCTGGCTTGTATTAAAATAAAGTTATAAAGTGACTAAACTTCTTTGTATTCGAGCAATATTATACATTGAATTTTCATGTTTTGTTTCCTTGGGCTGGAGTGAGGCTTATTAAATTGTGCACAAAATGGTGGAAGGGTGGTTGGGAGCGTGGGCCGGTGGGGGGGTTGTGTGCGGGGGCGACGGAGGCTGCGCGGTACCAAGGTCGCGGAGTCACGCCGGGCAAGGTCGGGAGGCGCGCGTGGGACGATTTGACCTTTATTTGCACTTAGGAAAAAAATATTTTATGACTAATACGCAGTTAGGTATTTTATTTAAGACACACGGCTAATGCACAAGACCTACACATCCATAAAATTTATTTCCTTTATGTTGTACAAAATAATAAATTATTTCTTGTATAGTGCCACCGACTTATCTGTTCAGGCGGATGAATAGAAAACTAACATAGTGTTTCCGCTTACAGATTTGTCTAAAACTAATATACCTACTTTGTAATTTAATTTTAGTTTTGAGATAATAATAGTATTTGTAATGCCTAATGGAACTCTCACTTAAATGGCAAAATATCGCCCTAACAACTAAGTCGGTGGCACTAATTATCATATTTTTTTGAATAATATGTAAAAGTTTATAAAAGTCATTATCATCATCACGACCTTCCAGGGTAGTCAGAAACCACGCTCATAAATAAGCGGATTTACATTTAGCCAACTTTACTATAGGCCAATCATGACAAGTGACAAGCTCGTCGATGTGTCTACCGTACAATAATATATATAGCGTACAGAATATCACTAATAAATTAAATAATAATTAAAATTATTTATTTAAATCAATAAATATTATTGTGACCCGACCAGGAATCGAACCCGGTACCTACGAGTCTAAATCTACGGATTTAACCGCTAGACAACGGAGGCAGTTTAGTTTATAAAAATCAACTAATCTAAATAAAGTTAAAAGCAACTATTACAAAACATTAAAAACTAACAAGTTCCGACTACAGACTATCACTATGCCGGCAAAACAAGTTAGCCGTATATACATTTTTACATAATTTGCCCAACAAAGTCTGTCAAGTGATTCATCGCTAAAAGGAAGGTCAATTCAATATAAAGTTTTAATATTCCGTGTTAGTGCAAATATAGAATAATAAGATCACATTTAATATTGTACATTGTGTCGACAACCATACATAAAGCGTTGGTTAGGATAGGTTGAAGGGCTTTGATTAGATTTGGTCACGTGACGCACGCAGGCAGTACTTAGTGAGAATGAATGGTCCGTAGACGTACAATATTCTCCCAGCGAATCCATTTAATTGGTCCTAAAGTTGAGTTGGGGGTTTTTGTCATTTGCCATCTTCCAAATAGAGGGCTCATGATGTTCAGCTTACCACACAGGCGAAGTTGGTTCAAACAGCTAGTACCTAATAAATAAAACATTGAGAGGATATTTTTATTTATTTAAAACTTTATTGCACTATGTACAAGGGGCGGGCTTAATACCGCTAGACATTCTCTGACAGCCAACTTTAGGGACAGATAAAGCATTTAAAGTGAACGGTAGGTGCAAGTAAAAATCCAATATATTATAACTAAACGATCACATATGTTAATTATATACACACATAAACACATACATACATATACACAATAATACATACAATACAATATATATACATACACTAAGTACTAGGTCTCTTGTTAGGAGCCATTTAAGAAATGCAAATAGACCATCTTTTTAAATTGAGCTCGATTTGATGCTTGTTTTATATTTAAGGGCAGGTTGTTCCACAAATTATAACGTTCTCGTAGAGCTAAAACTCATTAAGTGACAGGATGGCCGAAATCTACTTTTTAATACAACTGGAATTTTAATTTTCTGCTTAATTTTTCTATCTGATTAACATTTCTATACCTTGTGCAGATTTTGCTCTACGATGCTAGCAATAATTAATAAACTTGTCTTTTGACTGATTTTCGATGTGGAAAAACAAACAAAGTACTTAATTACTTTATCTATTAATAAGCACAAAAAATAATTAATTAAATTAAAAATGTATGTTAAACGTCGACTTATAGGCAAGGCCTATTATAAGATAATTGATTAAGTGATAAAAATGCCTGGTAGATGTGCAAATGTACTATTTTATTATATTTTGGACACCTTTTATTGTTGATATAATAATAAAAAGTTTATTAAATTACATTACAGGTAATGTTGGTGGTCCCATACTAGGCCTTTTAGACTTAACATATAGGACCATGAGTGTATGTTAATATTTAGGTCTAATAATATTGTATTGTAAAAAATAATAAAATAAAATAAATAATAATTTTAATTAAAACAATGTAATGTGACAACACAAAAAATCGAGAGAAGGCCCAATTGAAATAAATGATTTGACTTTGACTAAAACTAATTAGGTAGGTACCTTATTGACTTTTGTAATTCCGTTGGTACTCGTCTGATGGCTTATTACGCTTTTGTTAAAAAATACCGCTTCCTTCATAGTCTTTCTAAAAAATGCAGGTATGTTTGAAGTAACGCATTAATGATTAAATGTGAATGATTTTTATTTTATACCGTGTGACTTTGTATGGTATTACGTTAGACTAATTCTATTGGTAGAAACAAACAACTTTTCGTAAAAAAATATGTCGAAAACGAAAATAAAAATAAAAAAAACTTTTATATAGTTTTAAAATAGCCAATTTGTATAGCCAAAAATAAAGACATTTCCGTTATTAGTCTAACGTAAAGCCATACAAAGTCATAATTCGTATATTTATTAATTTTATTTTTGTATATTTTTGTAATATTATTTTAATAAAGTTATTGAATAAACCTTATTCACTTTTTTCCTAATATTCAGTGCGCAGTTTCTAAGATATAGTTTAAATTTAAATTTCTGCCTGGCATATTAAATTTTATTTATATGTGTCTACGGTTGGATCAATAAGCTTCGTTTTCCGGGAGTGATACCCGTGATCCTCCGGGCCCTTTCAAGGTCTGACGTCACGTGCCCCTTCCACGACCCTGGAGTGTCCTTCAAGCTCCAACCTACTCCTAATACACCCTAAAATAAATGTTCTAGTACAATCAGCAACAGGCACTTTTCCGTGCATGTCCGACCGCAACTATACAGTCAGATTCAATTATTAATTGCACAGAACTTTTATAAAGAAGGTGCCCCGAGACAAAGCTGCACGCGAGTTTCTTGTCAAGCTGTCAAATTTAGATTTTTATCGAATCTTGTTACACTAAAAGTGAAAAATATGACGGCTGTCATGGTGCAAAGCCACCGGAAATGCGAAATTTTCCCCTTGTTCCGATTATAGAAATTACAAGTGGCGCTAGCATTAAATGCACGTTTTTAGCATGAACTGTGTTATTACCAAAAAAAAAAATACTATTTGATGTTAACCTGAAGCGTTTCATTTAAAAAAAACAAAATTGTTAACACAAAAAATAACATTTTTAACAGGATTATTAACAGATGATGAATCTTAACAGCGATTTTAGGTAGTTTTGCATTGTCAATTTAAAAAAAATAAATAATACCGTTCCATTAATAGTAGCTAAATAAACTATAAATCGTTAAATGAAACGGTTGGTGGCGCTGGTGGATGATCTTACCAAGTGATGTTAACGCGGCTTATAACTGGAACGCGGTATGTGGTAACATACACTCAAATATCACTTTTTGACATATCAACGTCATATGTCGTTTCTATCCAAATATTACATCTTGCTACGGGGGCACGTAGTGTGTTGCAGGGGGAAAAGATCCTTAAGAGTTTTTGGTGACTGTACGTGACGTACCTACTGTACTACGTGTTAGTCTGTTTGGGGATTATTATTTATAATTAGCCAGAGATATTATCTGACTGTAAATACGTTCTATCCATATTTGATCTAATAAAGGTTAAAATAGAACCATTAACAGATTAATTCATTACCTTTCCTACTTGTTATCATTAATACATTATTAATTAATTTAATAAAAATACATATATTTTTACCTACTAATAAATACACTACTTATGTTAAGCCAAATGTAAATTTCATAGCTTTGTAATTTTAAATTGCAATCTTAATTAACAATATTTGTCAATATTGCCAAAAATATTTTATAATCAGCATAATTTGCAACAAAACATTGCAAACCAATTTTAAACTACGCAGTAAAATTTATAATTTATAAAATTTATAATTGTATATATAGCTTTTATTCAATTTAACAAACCATAAAATGTTTTAAAATTTTAGTTTAATCAATAATTTATTATTTTTAAAATCATTATACCTTATAAATTGTATTTTCATTAATTAGATTGGTAAATTAATAGTTTACGTAAGAAAAAATAAACTGGAAGAGGGACTGAACTGGATTCAAATAAAACATAATAAATTGCAAATAGGCAATTAAAAAAACTAACTACTATATAAACTAAAATTAAATAATCTGTACTTCATTAAAAACTAAATTGAACATAAAGGAAAAGTAAATACTTAAATAATAAAATAAAAAAAATACTTAGTTGGTAGAATTTCCCGTAATACTAACTTTTATTTCTCAAAAATACAATATTTTGAGATAAATATTGCCATATAATTGTATCTATCAACAAAATATCATCAATAAAATTTCCCAATAAAATTAAGAATATCTCGTTATAAAAATCTAAAGACAACAAGAAAATAACAATACAAAATCACGTATAATTAAAATGTATTGGAAAATTCAAGAGCTGTGGTACTTATAAATACAAAATAAAAACGTAAATACCTGACCCCATTGATAGATACTCAATTGTTTTTGTTAGTTCACAAAATAAACTAAAACATTTTAATTATTACGTCAACAAATTATTAACGAGCAAAACAAATATTCTGTCATCGGTTTTGCTTACTAGAGTATGAATTTTAAAATCATATAAATGAAACAAGTATAAAATGCATTCAAAAGCCAAGGAGAACCATTACTAGCCATCCTTCATTAAGTTGATTTGCAAACATTTATTAACAGTCAATTTAATTAAAAAAATACACTACTTACTAATAATATTAATATACTTATAATATTAATATACTTTTTATGTCATTGTATTAATTACATTGCATATGACAAAAATTAAAACTTTGACAAATCCAAGTGTTCCCAGAATAAGATTCTGTAACAAGTACATGTACGGAGTATTATTTGAATTTTAATAAATAATAGTATTGTCATTAATAAGACAATGACATAGTCGATGGGTTTTTCTTTTGTAAAAAAAAAATCGGGAGTTCGGACCGAGAGGTCGACAGAGCGAGTATTTTTATAAATATTAGGATTAAAATAATAATTACGGTTAAAGTCAATCGCGTAATAGAGTCCCACGTAGGAAAGTGTTTAGTTTTTGTAAATTTGTATCAGTAATATCTAAAATATAAAGTATAAAAATGTTTTATGTATTTTTAATAAAAAAAGGAGTTCCGTAGAATCCTCTCCGTAACAATTAAAAGCAACTACATCCAACCGCAGGCGTTGGATAATGTTGTGATTGCAAAGGCAGGTTACATTTAGTATTGTCATTGACAATCACAAGATTATCCAACGCCTGCGGTTGGATGTAGTTGCTTTTAATTGTTACGGAGAGGATTCTACGGAACTCCTTTTTTTATTCAAATAAAAATTCAAATAAAACTCAACATATTTAATTAACATTATAATTAATAAACATTAAACAACAATAAACTATAAATTTAAAGCATAATCCTAAATAATTTACAACTTTTAATCTTTGAATTTTTTGTGAATTAAGACGCATTACAACCCTAATTGGTTGTTTGTTTATATTTTGTCCCAGGGCTCGATGAATGCTGTATAGTTAGGCTATTATTTATTACTAAAATCTGACAATAGTGTGAATACCACTTGAGGCAGGTAGGTACTAAAATATTTGTTGGTAGGTATAAGGTATAAACCCTCTGGTTCCCTGCGGTACCTACGGTTCCCGGCGGGGACGACCGCTCGCAGCTCGCCGAGCAACCGTTCAAGGTCAGAACAAGGTCGCTCCGGGGTCGACCATGTTGTATTGTCTCACTCTGCAACTGGTTAAATACCTACCTAAATATCAACGCCGATAACTGAAAACGACGTAAATTCCTATTTAAAATAAAATACTAATGGGGGTTTAACGCGTCTTTATCCATCACGCTTACGCAACATTTTCAAAGATTTCTCAGTAGGTATTATTCATATTTTCACTTCCATGTACATAATTTTAGACAGACAAAAATAGGAAAAACATTATTAGATTGTTTCCTTTAGTTTACTAAAACAAATCAATGAAGAACAAGAAGACAAATTTCTAGGCATTCCACGCATTCAACGTGCGGGTGCCGCATGGTCTTTCATGTGTCAATTGACGCCATTTTTAACTTTAATCGTTACAATTACAAGACTTTGTTTTCGTACAACCCAGCCTGTAACACCTAGAACGCACAGTCGTAGACCTTCACTGCTAGAGATGGGCCTTCCAGAGCATATATCTGGATAATTTGACCTACACTCGCAACGCTGGCCAGCCGGGTTTGCGAGGATCTGATGTCAACTTTAATGACAATTTATTAACGATTCCTCAAGTTAACGAATACACGGAAACGGTAGTGTTGGCAATATATGACAAATGTATGTAAGAAAAGTATTTCTTATTAATACATGTCAAGATTCAAACAGAAAACCTATTTTTTTTGTATTAATAAGCGTTCTTACAACCGAGCCACTACCGCTTATTTTTATTATCAAATTAATTATTTTCCTAGCACACACACAGCCTCCAGTGATTAAGACGCTAATGAGGCCCAAAATATATTTCTGCAGAAATTAACCCACTAGCTGGTCGGAACTGCGTCCGTGGATTTAGATTGTGTCCCGACAATAATTTATAAAAAAAAAATGTGATATTTAGTACGCTAAAGACATTGACGAGCTTGCCACTTGGCATGATGGGCCGGCCTATAGTAAAGATGGCTAAATGTGAATCAGCCCTTTAAAAAAAAGCGTGGTTCTGACCACCCCGGAAGGGATACGGTCGTGATAAAACTTTAGCTGGTCGGACAGATTAGGGAAAATCTGATGGCCATATTTATTTCAAATAAATTTCACAAATTGGTTTAGTGGAGACGGGACCAGGATTCTCCAAAACACGGGGTAATAACTTTACGTAGATAAACTTGCTACATAAGCTTTAGTTACAAAACGGGTAGTTGATGAGAAAAGGTCATACAGTCTTTAATTAAAATAATAATCATGCAGCCGACTTCTTGTCTATGGACAAGGATGACCGATTAAAATGTATCTACGATTTCCCGTTTCCTACAACGCTGACGTTACTAATTATATTGTCCTACAGTTATTGCTTCCAAGATGATAATAGAGTAGTATTCAGATAGTATCAAGCGATCATAAATAGCACAATAGTTGTGCTTAGAGAACATGACCAGTAAACGAGAAAAATATCCATCAATAGTATAGGTACTATTTTATTTATTTTATTTCATAATCACTTTATTTTACTTACTTGTTCGACTTGAAAGCGAAGCAAAGCAAAGCTTGCTTTATTTAACCGATTTTCTTAACCATAGAGCAACGCCAAGTCGAACGACTTCTAAAGCGAAAAAAATCGCTTAAAGCGACAAGTCAAACACAGAGTGTGATGATGTGCATAATAAATTAATGAAAAACGCAGCCAAAATGTGCATTATAATAAAAAAAATGTAAAGTTTCGCCGAATATTTTATACTCCGTATGTTCGGCTCATTTTGTTATATTTGTATTCGGCCGAATAATCGTTTTGGTTGCCGAATATGTACTCGTATACCTACATGTGTTAAAAGGGCTTTATTCTTATTACAAAATTACTAAATGAAACAAACACTACCTTCTGTAACTATTATTTATTAACAAAAATAAGAAATCAACCTACTTAATTCTGGCTATATTAAAAAAAAACATATGATGATGTTCATTACATTAAATAATATTCTAATAATAAAAAATCGCACAGTTCATACATGTGTGAACCTGTTTACTGCGCAAAAACAAACAGAATACTTCGGACAATTATTCGGCTTGTTACATTTTAAACCGAATGATCGGCCGAATATTTGTATTCGGTTAAATGCATATTCGGCGCATCTCTAAAATTAGGGTATGGGGTAAGTTAAAACGTTATATACTTAATGCATTTTATTTTACATTGCATTAAAATACTCGAATGTGATGGATAGTAATTTATTTTATTAGGCTAAGTATATTTGACTAACTACTCATCATATTCTCAAATTTTTATTTGAAATAATAAAAAACTAAAATACTACTTATCTATTCCTCTCGCTCCAGCACATGTGACATCGCGCCCACCTGATGGTAAGCGGTGCGCAAAGTCCAAGAATGGGAGCAACTGACGCCAACCACAGACGACCGACATCAGTCCATACCACTATGCCGGCCATAGTCATAAGTCTGTACTATTCCTAGGGAGATGTATCCCCTATCTGACTGTCTGAACTCAGCCTTATATGATAAAAATAATAAAAAAATTAAAACAGTAATAAATAATCGTAAATAAACATACATTTTATAGCTATAATAACATGTTATTGTGTGAAATGGTCAATTTGGAATGCTAACCGCAAACCTTACCTCTGACAGACAAGCAGGTGGGCAAAAGAACTTTCTGATTGATGTATTCCGCACGTGTCCGGATAATATAAATTTAAGGCCTGCTCTATGAGAAATAAAAATTAGTAGGTTTATTGCTCATTCATTATTTTATAAACAAAATTAGGTCGTTCACCTTTATTTACAGTTATAGGTTCTTAACGTTTATTATATTAGGTAATACCTAATTAAATTACCAATAGGTGGACTTAAAGTTGTTTTTGCTAGTTTATTTATGTTATTGCATCAAAACTTCAACTTGTTTACCTTTGGGTAGATCAATATTAATTGAGTAAATAAAGAATATTTATTTATAATAAAGTATAATTGAACAATACATACATATAAAAAAGGACATGTAAATATAAAAAAAGTAATGCTTAATAATAAAGATATATTATTGTTCAATATGAAAATTGTTCAAAGAGTTCGGACCCTCTCTTTTCAGACAATGCTTTTAAAACCCTATTCAAATTTGCTTTCAAATTGAAATGTCAAACACAAAAATAAAATATACCTACGAAGTGGACATTCGGAGGGGACTTTCATTGAATTACAATTATATAGGGTAGTATATTATGTATAATTAAATAGATACTCATCAACATCATCATTAGCCTGTATCCCTCCACTGCTGGATGTAGGCCTCCCCCAAGGCTCGCCACTTAACACGATCTTTCTCTACCCTCATCCAACCCCCACCAGCGACCTTCTTTAGGTCATCTGTCCATCTGGCGGGGGGTCGTCCCACTCTGCGTCTTCCCGTACGTGGTCTCCACTCTAGAACCCGTTTGCCCCATCGATCGTTCGCCGGTTCTGCGGCAGATGTGTCCGGCCCATTGCCACTGCAGCTTGCTAATTTTAAAAGCTATGTCAATAACTTTCGTTCTCTCACGAATACTATAAATAGATACTAATTACAGTTATTCACTAACGCATTAATTGTTTATCTCTTGTATTCGTCCCAGAATCTTATTAATGTTTCTAATTCTAACCACCCCGCGAAGAATAACGTTCGTGATAGTTCAACAAAGGAAAATATTTTTTAACTCACAAATTACTAATGAAATGTTCTACAAGTATGACGCTCAAGATTATATCTAGCGTCTCAAAATAGAAAATGAAATTACATGCGTAAGCAGGCTATAAAAATCCTTTTCAAAAACCCATTAGGCAAATAGGGTATTTGTGAGGCAAATTGAAGTGGTGACCTCGAAAGGGCACATTAGTGTTAGGATGTAGGTTAAAAAGTCGCCCTTGACCCAAGTGGCGCGCCCTTCAGCGACGCCTGTCGCCCAATAATGAAACGTTTCAAGGGCGGCCTAACTAACCACGTGTAAGTTATTTGACCCAAATTCATCTTCTATTTGTCTTTTCTAGGACGAGCACCCTTGCTAAACATAATTAAGTAGGTTAGGCAGCACTGTGATCTCTAGCCAAATTAAAAATGTGTGTACAATAATCAAGTTTAACTGCTACTGAACGGACTGAACCAGACTGCTTAGTTAACGAGCCCTAAAAAAGTAATATGGTAAAAATCATTACGAAATTTTCAATTCATAAAATACGTGATAAAAAATTATAGTGTTTGCATATTGCATACTTTTACAAACTCTAATATTTTAAATAAATTAATATTGTACAAAATAATGAGGTCGCACTTGCCGCAATAAGTAGGTAAGTACTATACTCTACTGGTGGTACTCAAACAGAAATGAATAATATTAAAAAATATGCTTTTTGAATATTGATCAGGATTACAATAAAATTACCATGACCTATCATTCTCTTCACCTGGCATAGTGGTTAGATTCTTCGACCTAGCTTATTCCCGCTTTATCAGGTGGCAGGCTCAGGTTGTTTTTAAATAAAAAAAAAACAATTTGCTATATAAAAAATACGATATTTAAATAAAATTAAATACGTAGGTAGGTACTTAGGTAAAATATACAACTGCTGAAATGAATCTTATTAGATCGCTTATGTTATGTTTTGTGTTAAATTTAACACCACGCTGAAGGATTTAAAACCTTCGTTAAATAAATTATTTTAGTAATGACTAGTAGGGCCATGTTTTAGGATGTATTCTGGGAAGCGTTGATAGATGCGAGAAGCGGTTGCGGATTACGCAGATAGGAGATTGCGCGCGCACACTGGGGTACACTCGGCGCGCGTATGTGTGGGTGTGACATTGAACTTCACACTTCACGCGCCGGGTTGATGTTGCGCAACGCCACATACCTCGACCTTCGCCGGGTTCACATCCACTAGCGGCGTGGACATGGCTTCTTGATAACTAGACCCGTATTTTTTTAACAAGTAAAGTTACGTCCACTAGGTTGATCGTTTTTCAAAAAATATAAATAGATTTGTGGGGTAATAAAAGCGTGACTCAATAGAAGTCAATTTAAATTATTTTATAAATTAAAATCACTCTGATTTAGTTAAATTATAATATGTTATAAACAGGATAATAATTTATTGAGTAAATAGGCAATATCTTTAGAACTTATGATATTTCTTAACCCATGATATTTCTTAACCCATGATATTTCCTACCCATACACATTTCTGCATTTAAGGGAGAAATGTTAAGAAAGGATTGTATTATAGGTTGTAGCTATTTTCTATATTAGATGTCAATTTATTTCACGGCTTTACTTACGTATCGCACCAACTCTGAAAACGTCAATACACAAATTAAGAGTTGATGTTATCAAAATTGATTGTAATAACAAAGAAATACATGTGTCTGACATGAAACGTAGAACAAAACAAAAATCTTCAGAGGTGTTACATAAGCTGATATTTAAATGTCATTACGATAAAAAAAACCGGAGATACAAAATATGTTGACGTTCGCATGGTGTTAAATAATAGCAATACTCTTTAATAATATAATTTTAAATAATATATCATAATAGTGTTACAATAACGAAATAAAAGAAATAAATAGTATTAAATAGAAATTGAAAAATCTCATAAAAAGTGTGACTGAAAAAAATATCAATTAAAACTAGGAGGTAGTTGAATAAATACGGGTATAGTTATTCCTAAATACGTAGTATATTAAATAGGATATTTTATTATATAAATAAACGATTCCGTGTACATAAAGTACTTTTAAAAAAAAAAGTTAACCCTGTTCGAATTTGCTCTATATTCCCCTACATTTCTTATGAGATCACACATAAATATAAAGTTTTATTTAAAAAAAACATCTGATTATTATTGTATGAGTATTGACTTATATTTGGTCCGGGCTTAATAGTTATTTTATAAATTAAATTTATATAAACATCTCGGACTGTGCGATGCAATACACAAAAACATCTACGAGTAACACAAACACTTATACCCAGATACCCACATATCATGTATTAATGCACCAGCTGATTCTCGTGAAAATGCCTCCGTGGTCTAGCCTTAAGTCTTGGAAGTACGGGGTTCGATTCCTGGTCGGGACACAATAATATTTAATAATTTAAATAAATAAATAAAATTTTTATTTAATTTATTTGTGATATTTTCCAAGTTTGGTACGCTAGAGACTTCGACGAGCTTGCCACTTGTCATGGCTTCTTTATAAGCGTGGTTTCTGACTACCCCGGAAGAGAAACAGTCGTGATGATACTTTACTGATTCTCGTAGTGTTGCTTATAAGGATCAAATGGTGGAAAGTATATAATAACGGTTATGGTAGATAATAGCGATACATACCGCCCGGTGGTGAGTCGGTTGTAAGAATGCTTTATTTAAAACCTACAAAGGTCATCAGATCCTCGCCAACTCGCCAATCCATAGTCCGATTACAGCAACAAATTAACAATATTTGCGACTTTAAATGCTTATAATAGTGATGCTTTCTCCGTGACACTGACATTGACAGTGGATATTTCTGGTGCGGAGGCGGTCAGCGCCCATTAATTATTACCCGAACCGATATAAAACGTGTCCGCGATAGTTTTATAGGAGACGTCAAACTCGTCGTCTCACAGCTGTTTTTACATTGTAATCCGAGATTTATTACATTTTACATGTGCTTCATGCTTCACTAGGTGTAGTATTAAAAATATAATTTACTATGACACACCAGTAGCCCTAGGGCATACAACCATGTCTTCGAACAATTATGAATAAAATAACATGCTTCAAGAAAGTTCCGAGTTACTTGTTTGATTGAAAAAAAGAAATAACTCACAATCCAAAATATTTTTTTTTGCTACAATATCTAAACATTCAAAACTAATTAAACGGTTGTAATTATAGTTTATGTTATTATTGTTTTATTTTAATTATTAAATAATGGATCAAACTCCAAAGACTATGTCCCCACCAGTACGCTTTCAATTGCGCTTTCATGTACATAACAACTTTCAATTCGTCCTGCGTCAAGCGTTGTGTAGCAGGTTATCGTCTACAGTGTACAAACTCTTAATTTTCTAACGTAACATTGTTGCACACGGACCCACCAGTGACGGATCATAGCGTGCGCTAGGGGAAGTCGAACTGGTTTAGGACATGCGCTTTTGCATGCGCTTTGGTATCTTAGACATGCGTAAGACGTAAGATGAATATGAAAGCGTACTGATGTGGACATGTGCCTGTAATATTAATCTATACGTATAAATAAATATATTTTTTATTTATCTATAAAGTTAAAATTTAGAGTTCTTTTTATGTGTAAAAACAATGCAAAAAATTTAAGGCATTTAAAATGGTAACATTTATGTCTTTCGAGGTTTGAAGAGTATACTATTAAGAATAAATTAAGCACACCGATTTCCAGGATCTCTTGATACCCATTTAACAGCTAGAAAGGAGCCGTCAAAGGAAGGAAAAGTCTCGGCATACGGGTGTAAATAGTGAGTCTAAAAGGATTTTAAAAGAGAAGTAAATAAGGTTTTGGTACTTGTATAAAACTATTGTAATCTAAACAATTATTCAGTGTAAAATTCTTCGAAATTACAATTAATATAGAGCAACATTCATAACATACATCTGCCTGGTTAAGTCATACTTTTGAGCATATGGCGAGCTGGCGCCGACGAGCACACAATATCTAGTGAATCATGATTTTAATTCTAGTCCAACCGTCACACCCTGTGTTTACATGGAACTTGACCTTGTCAATTCTGCTGTCCAATTTAAAAACCGAGAAACTGATACTGTACGTTTCATTACATTACAGGATATGTATAACATGAAACAGCTATTAAAAAAAAACTACATTCATTTAATTAAAAGTTTCTAATTTATTGTTGTAATATATTTTTAAATAAGCAAGTCTGGATACCTATTACCACCTTAGACTAATGACATTAATAGTATCAACGCTAAAGTAGCAACTAAGTTTAATAGTTTGGTTCACTTTCACTAATGAAGACCGATATGTTAGAGAAGGACAGAAGACGTTTAAAATTTGATAGTTCACAGAAAACATCAGATGCACAATTACGTACAAGTAAGTACCATCTAAACGGTTGTACATTTTACTTACACGGTGATGGTCAGGATATAAATACATTTCTAACTTTAAAAATGACAACATTTTTGTTCCTAAAATATAAATGTTTCATATTATGTAAATTAGTACTTATTGAAATATAAGTTTTTCTTTATGAAATCGTTATTTATATTTTTATTTCTTTTAATGTTAATTAGTACACCTATATCAATATTTTTCTTCTACAAATTAAAGAAAATAATAAATTGATTTATTATTTTTTTATATATTCGTTCCATATTAAAATTTTTAGCTAATAAGTTAGTAATTATCAACGTTAATAGGCTTAAAAAAACAAGACATCATCGTTTTTTTGTAGGTATTTTGAATCTTAATAAAATAAAAAAATAAAAAGGGGTTTGGGTTCTTTATTACATCTTTTATTTACTCACACACGATATTTCCTTTATTGATAGACCACTGTTTGCTTTATCATTAAATGTAAACATATTTTGACCTATATTTTTCGAAGTTCTTGGTAGCACATAGGGAAGTCTGTTGATTATTTTATCAAGTTAGCACCTTGCAACAAATTATCTGTAAACAGAAATAAAATAAAAAATACAAAATTAAATGATACGCTGCAATGAAAATTTATGTTTTAATTTTGTTTTATTACCTCCCTTATATACTCAGGTGTCACTTCCTTTAATGGTACATACACTAAATACGGAATCAAGGATAACGAGTGGTCTGTAAGGTGCCACTGTTCAAATTGTCGTATAGCACACCTTCGGCGCCAACACTGGCGGCTGAACCAACATTAGGCGCGTTTTTTTCCTGAATATGAATTCGGCGAACGAGTGCCTTTACTCGTAGCCACGATTCAGACTTCGCCTTAAAGGCGAGTGGAAACTCAACAGCGAAGCAACGGTTATAGAATTTTAGTCCGTGGACGCTATGGAAACTCCTTATGAGTTCCATAGTGAGTCGGCAATGCAACTAATGAGTTGTATAATTGATGATTTTGTGATTCCGTTAATAAACAATAAAATATATACTTACATATCAAAATATGATATCAACTAAGCAAAGAGTGGGCAACAAGTTTTTTTTTTTTTATTTGGTTGGAGCAAAAGTCGTTCAGAGAGTCCTGATCCCGCAGGCTCTTTATCGTAAATGTCTATTGTTACTGCCACCGTAGTCCAGCGGTTAAGTTTGTGAATTTAGATTGGGTTCGACATGAAAAACATTTAATTAATTTGTGATAATTCTCGATTTTGGTAAGTAAGAGATATCGACGAGCTTGCCACTTGTCATGATAGGCCTATAGTAAAGTTGGCTAAATGTGAATCCACTTCTTTAAAAAAGCGTGGTTTCTGATAACCCTGGAGGAGATAGGATCGTGATGATGAAGAAGATGATGTCTACTATATTTAAACAATATATAAACCAAGTTTAGAGCCAAGGCTTTGGTTATTTGTCCTATAAGGACCTGTTAACTAAGTATAAAATTCAGTCACTAAAACACAGAAGAATACTTTACGGATTCGTTGGTGTTGCGCAATCTTTGTCGTGGTGACTATAATTGCCCCAAACTTGTCGAAAAAATTACCTACTTTACACCAAGACGGTTCTTGAGGCCTGGACGACGACTATTTTACCTGTTTACTTCAACTAAAAATGGAGCTCGTGAGCCACTGCGTAGGATGTGTGAGACGTTCGATGACTTATTGTGAGATGCTGATTTATTCTTCGGCTCAAAGGAAGTTTTTAAGTCAAGCGTGTGCTCCATACTTCAACAACTCTGATAGTTTTTCGAGCATTGCAGTTAAACTTATATTTTTTTATTGTTGTTTGTCATTTAGACCAGGCCACTGTGACCATATGTTAACTTGAAGCTTTTAGTTTTAGTTTAGTTTTAGTTTTATTTAATTTAATCTTTAAATTGTTTGTTAATTTTTTAGGTTTCTATTTTGCTAACTCACCCCAATCAATGTACAAATTTATATGTTCTTGGTAAGTACTTTTTATGGAATCTGGATCACATATTGTTAAATTCTGTTGTTAAATGCTTACTTTAGCCATGATCTCCGTTTGTATTCCAAATGTTAAATAAATAAATAATACATTTCGCCGACTGAAGAAATAGCCTCACTACACGTGACTAGACTACGTGCTTACAAAGTTTTAAAATTATTACGTATCAAAAAGTTTAACGTTATATTTAATAAATATCTCGATTTGATATTATTTTATAAATCAATATATCTACTTTTTAACTGTAATTGCAGTTTAGTTACCTACTTTGTTCACCTCCGTGGCATGTTGTTTTCAAATTGTCAGTAAAACAACAAAATATGGAAGTGCACGTAAAAGTCTACCATTACCGTCAATGCATTGTCATACACTAACTAATTATGTAGCGAATCATCTAGCTTTTATTCTCATACTGTTTGGCTTATTTACATTACTTTTTCTTAGTAAGCTTATGTATAGTCATTTTAGAGGAGATAAAGTATGTTTCTACGACTGTACCTAAATAATTTGCAAACTTCAGAATGACAACGCTTCCGCGACATATACCAAGTCGAGGTCGCAGCACAAGATACATCATAATATTATTATTTATCACTATATTATGTCGCAGTTGTGATATTTCCGCATTACAGATCATTAATTTGCGAGTCATCGTGTTATTAGCGTTTGAACTTGTCCCAATAAGTTGGTCCGTATGGATGGCACGTATTATGTAAGACCTTAATGTAAGTCACGTTTGAATATTTCGTTTAAGCGATTAATAAATTACAATGCTACTGAACATGCGTGCAACGTAATACATACTCGTACATACTTACTCGCTTCAAAACCACAGTCTAAGTAGATTTACCTATCCTGTATCTACAGTAATCTATGCAATCATTACAGCCCCTAGAACACAGCGTCCTAGACCTCCACATTTAGAGATGGGCCTTCCAAAAAATTCTGGAAAATTTGGCCTACACTACATATAATATAAACACTTTTACATATTATACCTACGCTTGTTTTTCGTCCAATCTGCCTCGTTATGAATCACACGATAGCCTAATTTTTGTTTAAATTGTAGGTAACATTTTATTTAGGTAAATACTCTAAAAATAAGAAAGTTTTTAAATTATTTAATTAATATTTAAGAAAGAAAACAAAGTATTAACACGACCGTACCCCTTCCGGGGTAGTTGGAAACCACCCTTTTTTTAATGAAGCGTATTCACATTTAGCCAACTTTACTATTGGCCCATCACGACAATTATAATTAATATTTATTACATTTATGCACCGTAAATTTATTACATTATACAATTAATATTTTAATTTAAAAACGAAGTTTGTACGTGCTAAAGCTACTGATGATGAACCAGTCAAATGTGACCGAATTAATAGCAGTAGCACGAGTCCTTAAAAAATGTGATAAACCTACATAAATCATTTCACAAAAACATTTTTGTATCCTGAAATCCTTCACAACTTCGTCGCTAAAAAATATTTATAGCTCCAGCAAAGGACTTTTCACGAAGAAACTCGACTTGGTCTAAATTAGATATGTGGATAGAATAATCATTAACGAATGAAACATTGGATGAATATGATTACGTTCAAAATATAATTACTAATAAACTGGTTTAAGAGAGCAGTTCCAGCAAAATCTTTGTACCATTTACTAAAAGAACTGGGCCTAAGCAGGTCTGCCGTCAATACATTTATGGAAAGAACTTCCAAGACGGCATTAACGGAATCATACAGTATTTGGTTGGGTAGGGAGGGGAGTAGAATGGTGGATGTGAGCGTCTTGTTGCGTAATAAAATAAAAAAAAGGTTTGTTAACTATTGTCGGTCGCAAGCCCGAGACACCATTCTTCTCATCTCTTAGCCACGATTAACCCGGCACCCGCACGATGAATCCATGGGAATTTGTCTTCTCTCTAACTATAGGAAGTCAAACATACTCGTAGAAGTAAATGAAACGCCCGTTCCAAATTACGGTAAAATGTCGAATATGTCAGATTTATTTTGAAGATCAGCTGTCAGCTGGTGCAATAGACGCCATTGATAACTTTAATCGTTACAATTACAGAGACTTCGTTTTGGTACAATTCAGCGCAGTATGTTTTATTATATTTTAAGTATTTTGTAAGTAGGCATAGGACAATAAATATAGTGTATTCTGCGCTTTCACATGTCAAAAAAATTAATCAATATAACGAAAAGCTTATTTTCTGGGAAATAGCTTGTATTTGTAACCCAAATATACATAATTATAATCTTAAAATTATAGCTGCTGTAAATAGGCATTGTCATATTATAAACTAAGATATACACAATTATAAAATAAATACACCAAGGATTATAGCTACTGTAATGAGGCATTGTCATACTACAAGCTAAGACGAAAACAATTATGAGGATGTCACTAAGATTATAGCTGCTGTAAAGTGGCATTGTCATACTATAAACTAAAACATTATTAAAATGTCACAATAATTATAGCTGCTGTAAAAAGGCATTGTCATACTTTAGCTAAAACAAAAACAGTTTAAGGTGTCACTTAAATTATAGCTGCTGTAAAGAGGTATTGTCATACTATAAACTAAGACGAAAACAATTATGAGGATGTCACTAACAAAAACAGTTTAAGGTGTCACTTAAATTATAGCTGCTGTAAAGAGGTATTGTCATACTATAAACTAAGACGAAAACAATTATGAGGATGTCACTAAGATTATAGCTGCTGTAAAGTGGCATTGTCATACTATAAGCTAAAACATTATTAAAATGTCACAATAATTATAGCTGCTGTAAAAAGGCATTGTCATACTTTAGCTAAAACAAAAACAGTTTAAGGTGTCACTTAAATTATAGCTGCTGTAAAGAGGCATTGTCATACTATAAACAAAGACATACATAAGTAACATTTGAAATAAATTAGGACCAAGCACGCTTGTCATCCAAATATTCGCTGATGGTATAATAACCCTTTAAAATCAGTTCATGTGGCTATGACCGTTGCTGCGCCTGTCAAATTCCATATCTGCTTTTTTTATTTGCACTCAAGATATCTCCGTTTTATTCTCTAAAACTAGGATTTTAAGAAAAGCGTTTTTGCAACTGAGCGACCACCGATTGTTTATGATCTAAACTTGTTTATATCTAGGCAGAGACTATTAATATATAACAAGACGGGACAAGAAACCAAATAGTATGATAATTAAAGCTAGGACAATCGTCTCAGAATTAATTAGCCTATGTGCATTGACAAATTGATTTTGTTGTTTACCGACAATATGCCGATCTACATGCTACGGCGTGTAAAATACGTTCTTCTTCGACAAGACAAAAATAACAAAGCCGATAGCGTAAAAAATCTAACATTGATTTTGTATGAACATAACTGCCAAAGACCGCTCTTCTTTTTGTTATTCTATTACAAGTGACCTTGCGCCCACCTGATGGTAAGTGGCGCGCGAGGTCCATCTTATATTTAATCTAGAGCAATTATTATTACGAAGTGAACATTGAAGTTGGAGTGGCAAAAATGGGTGGCCTCTGCAAATAAAAGCAATAAAGTGGCACCTCCGGGTGACGCAGACTGGTGTCGACTGCTATCTGCCGTACAAATAGCGGCGACCTTGAGATTGGGCGCGCGCGGCAAGGTCACCCGCGAATCGTTATCACCGTGACGTCAGCGCGTGACCTCCGCGCGACCTTCGCCGAGGTGCCCGCTGCTTCACATACAACGCTCCATACAATATCGCGAAATTATCTATGACCACATCTCATAATACATATTATCATAAGCGAGAGACGCAATTATCATCCAGGAAGGATTGGCAATCACATAGTTTTTGATAATTTCTAAATATTTAATCTTGCTCGTGATATTGTACAGATACGTAGATGGTATAACATAAGTAATGACTTTATTTTCCTTATTATTGTATGATAGCTACGTAATATCCAAATAAAGAACAGACGTCTATGCTATTCTTTATTTATGATAGTTAAGCAAATATATTACCTATAATTTTTTGATACCGAACTAAAAAAATAATATTTAAATAAAACAACAAATGTTGTCAACAATGCAATTAGAATAATTTAAAAAACCTATCGCATGTTACTTAATAATTAGTATTATTTCAGTCGCGATGATAAGTTATCTAAACAGCAAATTAAGATAACCTTGTAAAGCGTACATGGTCAAATCCACCCACGTCAAACGTTATTGATATAACACAGAACTTCCTCCATGCTAATCATTTAACACTAACGCGGAAAACACGTGGAAAACATAACCTTCATACTTTTTGCCTAACTGTAAGATCACAAGGTCGTGTCGGCTATTTGAAGCTCAAGGGCCATTAGGATAAACGAAAGTGATTGCAAAGAATAATTTCTCTGTGGCTGAATGCCAGATTGATTTCCTACTCGTTGTCGTTCACATGTGAAACGTGACAACGTGACTTTTAGTTATATTAACTAGATAGTTTTATACAAAAAAAAATGAGGCCAAAAATAGTTTATGTGCACGTAAACTTATATGTTATAGGTATTAGATTATTTGTTTTGTATTTCGTGACACTAATTAATTGCACAAAAACCGTCTAAAATGCGGGCTGCACTACGGACACTACCCAAGGTTATAACAGAGAGAACTAGTGCTTAGTGAACATAGTGTTTGTGATAAATTTAATTTTAAAGCGCCTGTTAATCAAAAATTTTACTAAACTGCCTCCGTGGTCTGGCGGTTAAGACCGTAGATTTTGATGCCAAGGTACCGCGTGCGATTCCTTAATACATTAAATTATTGTGTACACACAATATATTTTTTTATTTCTCCAGTCGATACTGTAGACACATCGAGAAGCTTGCCACTTGTCATAATAGGTCTGTAGTAAAGTTGGCTAAATGTGAACTCACTCCTTATAAAAGTGTGGTTTCTGACCACCCCGGAAGTCCCACAAGGGATTTTTTTGTATTTTTCGAGGTTATAGCGGTTTACCGTTTGCAGGGCCTTTTAATTTTCTTGATTCACAAAACCGTGCGATTTAAAACGCGTCGGCTTAGCCATAGTGACCCTTATTAGTTCGTTGTTATATCCAATTATTAAATTAAATATTTTAATAATACCATATTATTTTATAAATATTTTAATATTATTTTATTGTCTCTGATTCAGTGCACTAGCTTTTACAGTCGTACATGACTCCATGTTATCGGGATACGATTCCCGGCCGAAGATTTTATAAATTTAAGCGGTTACCTGCTTGCGGGATAGAAGCGCTAGTGAGGACTTTTGTATTAGTTTCCTTGATTCACAAAATCCACGCGTCGGCTTAGCCATATAAAATATAAAATCCCGAGAACTGATAGCATGATGGTTTGCCCTTGAGACTGACATGGGTTGTTCAGTTACAGAGCAGTTATGGCTCAGTAAAACTTGCCACACTTATCGTGCAAGTACCTTGTTTCTAGGCGTTATTATTATTTATATTTAGTTTAAATTAGGACAGACACTAATTAGTTCGTTGTTGTATCCAATTATTTAAAAAATACTTTTTAAAACACATGACTGACAGTTTCAGGAAGTTAATTGTCTCTGTCTCAGTGACTAGCTACATGACTCCGTGGTATCGGTATACTTTTGACAGTTCTTTATACAAATTATTAGTAACAATAAATCCTAAACATCAGCTTAAATAAATGGGTAGGTAAGCCTCCAAACTCCAAATACGTCTTTGACCTAAATGGACTTAGAAAATTGGTATAAGTAAACCAGTGTGGTTATGGGCGTGGCAGGTATGCTGACCCTAATCTGAACACGGCAGTGAAATCTAAAGCACTTGCGAGCAGTGGGCGAGATGGGCACACATCTTTTCACATTACAACTTATAACAAAAACACAATTAAGGAGTTTTCCAAATCCAGTCAATTTCCAAAAATAATTAAACCATTTTATTTTATTTATTATTTATCTCATTATAATTATAACATAAGGTTTTCTATTTGTCAGGAAATAGACTTCCTCGCCAACTCGTCTGGCCAGCGCGTGGCGAGTGCAGGCCAAATTCTCCCGATATATGTTCTGGAAGGCCCATCTCCAACAGGGAGGCCTAGGACGCTGTATTCTGGGGCTGTATTGAACGAATGAATGAGACTTGGCTAAATCAAGAAAAAAAGGACTCGGAAATTTTATTAAATTAGGATATACTCGTATGATTAAATTTATTTTAAATAAAACATTTGTTTAAATTTGTGTGTAATTACTAATTTACTCGGAGTATAATATAATTACAATATTAAATGTTTAAAAAGATAACCTAACATTTATTAAACCAAAAAAAAAAACTACAAATAAAACTTAAAAAAAATTAACTAAAATTATTACCGTCCGATGGGTGTAGTGTGCCGAGGACACTCGCTGCGTTCCCCCGTTGAATATTCTCTACTACGCCAGAGCCTCCTCAGACCACGGACCCATCCAATTTACTTACATTTATTAGCAAAAGATATTAGTAGCATATAGACCAGCACGATTCAACTATGTAAATACACTTTTGCTGGCCTCACGTAAACTTCGTTAGAATTCAACCAAAAAAAAAACATTAATTAAGATTAGCATTTCCGGGTTTAAGTTTTTTTTTTGTACTGTTAGCAAAAAATGCTGAAGTCCATGAAACTCATGACATATAAAGATGACGTCAGACCCTACTATTAAATCTCCGCAATACTAATGACCCAGTCTTTGAACAGCTTAATTATACAAATGCTGCAAATTTAGGAACCCCACCACGTGTCCATAAATTCGCCGAATAAAACTGTAGCTAATTATTAGAAATTTTAGCTATAGCAAATTTGTTTATATTAAAAAGAAAACCTAACATTAAACAACCACTAGACCATGGAGGCAAAATCCGTGGATTTAGACTTGGAGGAGTAACTTCTATGCCTGGTCGGGACACAATAACATTTATTAATTTAAATAAATAAATGAAATTATTAGTGATATTTCCCGAGTTTGGTACGCTAGAGACATCGACGAGCTTTCCACTTGTCATGCTTGGCCTATAGTAAAGTTGGCTAAGTGTGAATTCGCTTCTTTATTAGCGTGGTTTCTGACCACCCCGGAAGGGAAACGGTCGTGATGATGATACTAATTTAATCGTCCGATGGGCGTAGTTTGCCGAGCCGAGAACACTCGCTTATTTGTTAGGTCTTCTTTTATTTATATCATTTAATGTTGTAATTCGTTTATACTGTTTGTATATTACTTCGAATAAATACGAATTTCGTTTATAGGTATTATGTTTCTTTATAATTTAAAAAAACAATAAATATAATTAGCATTTTCGGGTTAAAAGTAAGAGTTTTTTTTTTGTTTTGTAAGCATAAGCAGAAGTCCATGATACTGAAATACTGTAAATTTAGCCTCGCTACGTGTCCTTAAATTCTTTTTTTTTTTTTAATTTAATAAACCTCTAGCTAATTATTTGAAAATTTAGCTGTAGCAAATTTGTTTATATTATATTTATTTATTTACAAGATTATTAGCTATTAATATATGGGTTATTTCTGTAATTAAACTTTTTATTATTATTGTTATTATTATTGCTGACTAGTGAAAACATTGTAACAGTGTACTTAATGTCAATATTTTCCATAATAAAATAATTGCTTTGCAGTTTTTAGCAGCATACATACAGAAACCTTGCTCGTCGAAGTCACTAACATACCAGGCATGGGAGATGTCACTTTTAAATTATAATTGCTCGTGAATCGTCTACAGCTCTATACAGAATAGTTTTGCTAAACCTAGCGGTTATGTCCGTTGATTTAGACTCGGAGGTACCGGGTTCGATTCCTGATCGGGACACAAAAATATTTATTTATGTATATAAATACATTCAATTAATATTTAATTTATTTGTGATATTTCTCGAGTTTGGTACGCTGGAGACATCGACGAGCTTGCCACTTGTCATGATTGGCCTATAGTAAAGTTGGCGCGGTTGTGGCTCGGTTCTAAGAACGCGTACCTTAAATCCTATAAAGGTCGGTTCAAACCCCCCCGGCATGTACCAATGAGAAATAAACTTTTCTTACGTACATTTGTCATAGATTTACAACACCACCGTTCCCGTGCCTCGGAGAGCACGTTAAGCCGTCGGTCCCGGATCCACTAATGCCAACTTGTGGAATCGTTAATAAATTGTCATAATAAATTGACATCATATCCTCGCCAAGCCGTCTAGCCAGCATGGCGAGTGTAGGCCAAATTCTCCAGATATATGTTCTGGAAGGCCCATCTCCAGCAGTGGAGGTCTAGGACGCTGTGTTCTAGGGGCTTTAATTAAAAAAAAAAGTTGGTTAAATGTGAATCCGCTTATTTATAAGCGTGGTTTCTTACCACTCCGAAAGGGAAACGGTCGTGATTGATACTCTTTCCTTTTTGCTAAACCAGGCGTAGCTAAATCTGTTATCTGGCAGTACCAATCTGTCATGAACAAAAATGACAAAACATATTTAGGCCATGTAAAGTTTAGCAAAACGTCTGTATAATAAATATTCCAGTTAGATTCCAGTTGTGGGGTGGCGCAGAATAATCAATCAAAATATTTGAGTAATAATAGTTTGTGGACAACTCGCAAGGGTAAATGGCGTTCACCTCGAGTAATGAGATCAAGGCCTCCTTGCCGATAGTAGTCCATTTTATGGATAATTTAGGGCGGATTTGAACTACTGTTAACTATAGGTACTCTTATATCTAATCCATTGTAAGAGTCTATGCATTAAATTATGCATAATTGTAATTGAATAATTTTATTTTACAGCTTCACATTTCTTGGCTCTATTCACGATCGAACCCTTCGATCTAGTTTCCTCCACTCTCCATTCCTTCTCATCACACCTCTTTTGTCTCCCATTCGTTTGCTGTTGTTGCTGCAAATCTCTGGAACGACATACCATTAAATATAAGACAAGTTTAGTTAATTTATGTACGTGTTATGTAATAGTAAGTAAATATTGGTATGTATATATTGATATATATATATGGACTTACTTAATATTGCACCTACCATCTATACTGTCTAAAGGTTTGGCTGTCAGAGAATGCCTAGCGGCATTAAGTCCGCCTTTGTACATAGTGCAATAAAGATTTTAAATAAATAAATAAATAGATTTTTGAAATGGGACAGTAAGGGCAGGAAAACGTTTTTAGGAGACCGTTCATATTTTTTTGAGATATTCTGAATCACAGATTTTAGAAAAATTGCAATTACACTCTTCAAGAAAATGGTAATTATACACAAATACTTTTTTGATGCCTATCGAACCTGTTTCTTGTTTTGTCAAACGATGTTGGTGGCATACAGTATGATACTGCAGTACATACCTAGCCTATAATTATATTATATAGCCTAAAAATAATAGGGTGTAATGTCGAACTGAGTCGTAATGGTGGTATTTTGTTATTATGTATGTATTCGTGAAATCGTTTGTGTAAATATACCATTTTAGTGCTGACTGTACATTTTTTCCAAAATCTTTGACAGAAGTTTAGAATATCTCAAAAAGTTATAGATAGTCGCCCAAGACCCTTTTCCTGTAAGTCCCGTCTCCATTATTTTTATTTTCATTTAATATAGCTGTTTGGTTTAAGGTAGCCGACCTTCGGAAAAAACACCTTCAGCCTAGGCCCCAAGTCTAGGACCATAGCGTTTTATTCATATCATACGCTAGAGACATCGACGAGCCTCACTTGTCATGATAGCCCTATAGTAAAGTTGACTAAATTAAAATCCTCTTTATTAAAAAAAACGTGGTTTCTGACTTTAGTTTTATCATTTTTACATGTAACAAAAGTGACAAAACAGATTGTTTAGAATGTTAATAATAATACACAAGAACATTCCTTCAAATTAATCAGAACATTGTTTTATTAGAAACCTCTAAGTGGGTATGCAGCAGTTCTTAATTGTAACTCACTTTCTCTCACTACAACCTATAATTTGAAATAAAAAATAATACTTAATATGAAATTTAAAAAACCCCCGACAGTGAAAAGTAAAAATATTCAGATTTTTTACGATTCATATTGTATTGGTGCGGTGGGGGCTCGGTTGTAAGGACGCTTTCCTTGACATTCTAAAAAAGTGCGGCATGGATTTATAAGAAATAAACTTTTCTTACGAACATTTGTAATAGATATACAACAACACTGTTTCTGAGCCTCGGAGAGCACGTTAAGCCTTCGCGTCGGTCCCCGTTACACTAATACCAACTTGTGCTATCGTTATTAATTTGTCTTTATAAAATTGACACCAGACCCTCGCCAATCCGTCTATATAAGTTTAAACAAATATTTTTATAATACATTAGTAACTTATTCATCCACCCAATCTCATATTAACCTTGTGGCCTAATGCCACGATATTTAAAAAAAAAGTTCAGGTTTATTTAGATCGTATATAGAAAAAAAACAAATTGAGGTTAATAAGTATCTGTTAATAAGCTTTAAGTTTCCCTTTTAGGAACATATTCATAATATAAAAAGGAATAACGAAATCCTAGATACGTTAATAACAGACTAACCAAAAGCAAACTAAAAAAAAGCATCGTTCTGTAGAAGTCGTGGGTTAAAAACTATAAATATTATACTGGCGCTACGAGTGAAACGCCTAATTTCACTCAGTGTTCCTCACGCACGATATGATGTATGGAGTCGTGTGGGACAATGGGCAGAGAAAACGGTCGGATGCTGTCATCGCTGATCTGACTTATGACTTTTACAAAATCTACATACAATCATGATCAAGCGAGAGTATGTGTGCCAGTGGGCCTCGGGGCCGACACTCTCCGACATAGCACGTCGCTCGTGAAATTAAAATTTAAGGTGCAATATAGAGTGAAGCGATCTGTAATTGCTTTTGGAGAGAATCAAAAACATATGAATAACGCATTTTATTGACCTACTAGCTGTTTGGCCCGGCTTGGGGTGGCATGATGTCAAGCCTATGTCAGTCTCAGGGAGACCATGTTTTTGTCAAATTTCAACAAAATCAGTTAATTTCAATATAGTGAAATAAAAATAGAATATACAAATATTTTTTTGAATATTTTTTCTTTTTTTTTATAATAAATAAATAATACAGACAAAGCTATACAATAATTAATAATACAAAATTATGATAAATAGCGGAAATGGTAGTAGCGCGATGGTTGTAAGAACGCGTTCCTTAAATCCTACAAAGAACGGTTAAAACCCACCCGGCACTTTTCTTACGTACATTGTCATAGATTTACAACACCATCGTTACCGTGCCTCGGAGAGCACGTTAAGCCGTCGGTCCCAGTTCCACTAATACCAAATTGTGGAATCGTTAATAAATTGTCATTAAAAATTACATCATATCCTAGCCAAGCCGTCTGGCCAGGCAGCGTAGTGAGTGTAGGCCAAATTCTCCAGATATATGTTCTGGAAGTATTTGCAAAGTTTAAATTATACATCCGCGTTTACAAACGTTTGGTGATGAGTCATCATTACTTGACCCTCTTAAAACATTGGGTACTCAAATATAAATTATCTTATTAGGATGGCCTCATGTTTTGGGGCCAGAAGACTTAGAGATATTCTGATAATGAATATCAAGAAAGTAACTGTGTTATAAAATTTACTAATAAACCCAATAATAAATAAAACCATCAATACGTAAAAAACAGGACGTCTTAAATACATATATATATACTAACATATATATATATGTTAGTCAAAAGTAGGTGGTTGGGTTTTATTTAGCAATTGTACCTATTTAGTACTTTTTTTTACAAGTATCATTATACCAGTCAGCATAAATGAAGTTTTGGCGGGTATCCTTTTAAAGCACTACAAAACAGTTTCGCCACAGTGTTGTGCGACCTCGTTTACCTCCAGCCACAGTATAGGTATCCAATTTCTTGTATTTCAGCGCAAAACGAAACACGTTTTTGTGTCGGTCGCTGACCTGCATTTCGCGCTAACTCATTGCGAGGCACGCTCTGATTCGCTTTACTGGATCGCCGAATTCGTTCAGAATTAGGCACTCTACACCTTTTTTAACAAAATTTGTTTATTAGTCGTCTCAGTGACAAATAGAATTCATGTCCCAGTTATATCAGTTATCGTAGGAAGTATAATGATTTAGGGTCAACCCTAATATAATGTTGAAGCCGAAGATTCATCAAAAATCAGATTTAAGAGCTGATGTAAATCCATCTTCTCCGGTCACTGGTCATCATTAACTTTATTTGTGCAATGGAGCATATTGTTAGACACAAAATATTGAGTTTGAATCCTACGCTCATATCTCCGAAACATTTTAATTGTACAGTCCGGTTAAGTGCCCAATAATGACAGAGATCAGTTGCCACGTAGACGGCGTCTGCGGCTTCATCGTTTATACCGCCGTCATGCTGTCGTGGGCGTCTCTATTTGTTACTATTTGTTAATAAAATAACTAGAACAATACCATAGTATTTATATGTACTCGTATTGTCCATCATAATTGCTACTTACCCATTAAAATATTGCTAAATACTGACAAAAAATATTTGATAGCGGATTGCCGATGGTATAATCGTTATAGGTCTTGTAATATTTCTTGTAATTTTAGTTTATTTATGGTGCATAAAAGCTACTATTCTCTGTTTACTGTTCTCTTCTTACGTATAAAATAATGACTAATTTTTCTTTAACATGGTCTGTATAACTACGTCTTATTCTTCCCCGTCTTCTTCTTCCTTCGATCATTAAAGATAGACTAAAAGTATCATCATCATGACCTTTATCCCTTGCTGTTCAGAAACCACGCTTTTTTTTGAGGAGCGGGATCACCTTTAGTCAACTTTATGCCATCATGGCAAGCTCTTCGACGTCTCCTGCGTACCATACTCGAGAAATATACCAATCGATTAAATACTTTTGTGTTCCACATTTAAAATTACGATCGCTAGACCGCGGAGACAGGCAGATATAACCCACTACTGAAAAGACCCATATGGTCGAAACGTTCCCAGTTGTAAATTGATATCACGCCGAGATGCCACATCTTGTGTTGCATTCGAGGGTTTCGCTTGCTACGTATACACTGCGCATTGCAAAGAGCTGGATTGGGTTAGGTGATTTATCATAGAGTAATTCTGAAATGGATACTTAAGGGTAAATGGATAATTATACCATGTATCCTGAACAAAGTCCGAGATAAAAAATGTACCTTACTACACTACACACTGCTAGGCAAGACAAGGGGTCTAAGCACGATGTTTATTTTTATTATTTGTTTAGTGCTATAACCCACTGCTAAAGATATCCATACATATCTTCACGCCAAATCCCTTGCGGGGTAGGCAGAGACAATTGAGCTCCACTAGACACGATCACGACATACCTCTTTAGCTTCTTCGACATTCATCAACCTCTTCATACATGCCCTTTTATTTTGGTGGCTTTTTAATGCACCTTCAGCTATTGTTTTATTTATTTGATCGTGATAGGTAAGTCTTGGTCTGCCAGGGCCTCTTTTCTCTTCTTTTCTCTTCAAGATATCCATAGGATCAAAACGGTAATACATCTAAATTGGCACCACTCTGATACCACATATTGTGTTCCATTTAAGACTTTCGCCTGCTACGTAAACACTGCGTATTGCATAGAGCAGGATCAGGTTAGGTAGGTACGTTCCATAATCGGAACTAATCAATTGCGCGACAAGCGCAAGAGTCATCCGAAATGGAGATTTAAAGGTACCATTTATCCAGAGGAAAAAAGATCAAATATACAATAGAGCCGGCATTGGTTGCTATTTTCATAAAAAACCGACCATAACCGGCAATGTCATAGACCAATTAATTCTAAAATTATTAGCGTAGGTTTAATTCTCATACCATTCGGCTTACTGTCCCATCTTATATGTTTAATGTCTTTGATCCGGAGCAAAACGATAGCTGTGCGGTAACAAAATGATTAGTGAAATTTAGGAACTTTGTAATACTTGTTTACGATTAGGTACAATATATAAAGCGTGTAGTTTTACAACGACGTAGTTTTGCTATCAGTGCATCGCACGTGTGCCGGCGCATGACGTTACATCCAATCCAACGCGTTTACCGTTCACATTGCCTCCATCGATACGTCATCTAACTTCATTGAAAATGAAACTATGATGTTTTCTAACAATGTATTAAAATATCTTTGAAGCAGCAACAAATACACTTGTACTAAACCAGACAATTTCAGAAATAGAAAGTATTTATTGTCATCGGAGCAAAGTCACTTTCCAGAAAGTCAAAAATAGTCTTGTTGAATTTTTTTTCGTCTTTGGATGTCAAGATTTAATGTACCGACAAATTTTAAATTACACATAAATTTAGTGTAAACCTGTTGACAAAACGGACGATTACTACTCATATATCTCCATCGGAATGCGCCAACATTTTGGCACACAAGCTCGAGGTGTATTTTTATTTTCACCAAGGTTATACATTTTTTTGCACAAAATGTGGGTAGTTTGTTTACAGTTACATTGAAACTTCTCTTCCTCGTGATTTACATTATAGGCACAGCAGAACTACTAATCTATATCTTTAAAGGAATCACAAAAAGTAATTTTGAAATACATCTCAATTATCCTTAATTTTAATTCTCTAGTCGGTGGTAATTAATTTTCTTGGTCCATAACCTCGCTCTCAACCATTATCTTTAACTTTTTGCTTGAATCTTATTTGTTCATCCTTTCTAAATTAGAACAATCACGTGCGGTGCTAAGTCATGTCGGTAACAATTACTATGATATTATATTAGTTCCCAAAATTCATGTAAGTAGGTAGCTATGTATAATTTATATGTATATGCTCGTAGATAGTGATAATTAATTTTAATAATATGGTTGTGAATTTTGTTTTGTATTATTTTGTCCATATATGGCAGAGTGAGGGTGTAATGAGTGACCTTGAAGCATCATGCGGTATTTTTGCGCGCGGCGTCAACGCGGAAGACTATTTCAAGAGTCAGGGCCATGTTGCCCGTCACCCCGCTGCCGCCCCGCGTGCTCACGCAACTAGCTGGTGTCAAATTTCCAATCAAACGTCCTCGTACGACTTGCCAATTTTTACATAACCCAGTGCAATCAGAAAATTTTCCCAGTACAAACTAAAGAAGAGATAGCATTGTCTAAGGCTGAAACGGTTTTTGAGGAAATGATTACTATCTGAAAACTTATTCGTGCCAAGATCGATGCTCGAATGATAACATTGATCTTCTCCGGCCAAGGATAAGAGGAAGCGATTCGACGTGATAATATTCTCGCAACTATGAAATAGGAAATACAAAACAATAATGGATAACACTTATTTTTTGATGTCACCGCGTCGCTAATTCACTAGAAGGTTAGCCAATTTTTATGTTGTTGAAGTGACACTGAAATAATAAATTCGATGTTACTTAGGTAGTAAAAAGTAGCTAGTGATTTCGTTAAAAAAAGAAATAATTCGTTTTTTTACGCGCACATTCATAATAGTTTTTATAATTTTAAATGGGTCTTTACGCGATTTACCTTAGATTTACATATTTCTCCCGAGACGTTTCAGCCAAGTTGCATTGGCCATGGTCACGGGTCGACCTCGCGTAAAGACCCGTTTAAAATTAAAAAAACTTTTGTAGGACTTTTATATATTTTATATATTTATTAATTTTGATATTTTACAAATGTTTATATTATATTTTTTAATAGAGTTTAACGCTTTTGCATCCCTCTCACTCGCACAATCCAATATTTCCAAAGATGTCTCAAGTCTGAGATTAGCCTATATTAGGCTTCTTATCTTAGTGTTTTTTCGGAACTTGAAAAAAGTTATTCTAATTCAACTAACCGTCCCGTGGGAATTAAATATTCCAAAAGACCACAACATGTAGTCGAACAAAAATATTACTCATATATATTACAATATGTTACAGAAGAGATGATCAGGAACGGATTAAAGACTCAGCTTTACGCAGTGGAATTTGTTGCGAGAGGAGTTCCAGCTAAATCTTTGCACCACTTACTGAAAGAATTGGGCCTGAGCAGGTCTGCTGTCAATAAATTTATGGAAAAAGCTTCCAAGATAGCAGTAACGGAATAATACAGTATTTGGGTGGGTAGGGAGAGGAGTAGAATGATGGATGGTAAGCGTCTGGTTGCGCAATAAAATAAAAAAGGAGGCCTCCTTTGTAAACCAGCCTATTGTTGGTTGCAAGCCCAAAACCATTCTTCTCATCTCTTACCCACAAACGATGCACCCGGAGCTGCATGATGAATCCATTGAATGCTTAGGAATTTGTTCTCTCTCATATATTTGTTTTAAATATTTTTGGAATTTTTCTTTCTAAAATTTGGTAAATGTCCGTAATTTGATTGAAATATCTTTAAAAATATTTGATTGTGCGAGCGAGAGGGAGTGTTAAAACGTTGTTGTTCGTTATTTAAAATTCCACAAGATAAATCGACGTTATTGACGTTGGCATAATGTGTCGACCTCAGAGCGGGTGTGAAGGTAACCTATAGTATAGAGATGTAAACTAGACAGGAAGCGGTCCCAATGTCAGGAGTCGACGAGAACAACATACGCTGTCACCTTGTAGATTTTTTGTTTGCTAGCAAAGTTAATATTTTGCATCACAAAACCTTTGTAATTTAAATACATTTATAAGTTGAACATAAGTCACCTCTACAGATGAAGAACGAATTCAAGGCGAATGCTAATATTTACTCGACCTTCAAAATGTTTCTGTCGTTTTGTTGGAGGATAGACAGGAGAACATTTAGTTATTGATTCAGATACGACCTTAGGATTCGGTAGGCCCTGACATTTTCATAAAGTGTACCTACTTCGCTTACAATGCTATCTGTATCTACGTATTATCTAGGTCGCGGCTAGTGAAGGGTATTTCATAAAACAAAATAATAACGTTTTCGGAAGACTCTCTGCTTTTGTGAATATCTGAAATACCTAACTTTGTGTTCCTTTTACTTAGAAAGTTTAGTAGTCTAGAAGTAAACTGCAAACAATATTTAAAATTCACAAGAAGAAATCTGACTTAGCTTTACTTTAATCAAGTAGGTAGACGTTATTATTTAAATATTATTAATAATAAATAATATTTATTTATTTATTTAAAACTTTATTGCACGAAGTACAAAGGCGGACTTAATGCCTGTAGACATTTTCTGACAGCCAAACCTTGGGGACAAATTTGAACTATTATAGGTGCAATGAAAGAAATATTAAAAAAAAAATAACAGCGTATTTATACACTTACATATTACATTGTTATCTATAATATTATATTGTATATCTAGATGTACTGACGGTAGACAAATCACTAAAGACCACGAGTGGAATACTTCTTCTTCATCTTAGAAAACATTTTAATAAGAGTTTTTTTTATAGGTGAGTTTATTGGTCTCTGCATGTGACAAATGATCTAGAATTAAATTCATATTCATTAGAAGGTAATGTAAAAAAATCGTTCAAATAATTAATTTAATTGTCTTGTAATCATTAAATAAAAAAAGGTGGTTTCGTTTGCCATCGTCGTTAAGCCGTCGGTCCCGGTTCTATTACGACCAAATTGTGGAATCGTTAATAAATTGTCATAAAAAAATGGCATACTCGCTAACCTGTCTGGCGTGGCGTGTGTATATTGTCCAGAAGTTTCTGGAAGGCCCATGTCCAACAGTAGAGGTATAGTACTCTGTGCTCTAGTTGCTGTAATGATGATTTCGTTTGTGTACACAGCTTTTCAAAAAGCGGGTTAATTCTGCCCAATGACCTATAACAAAACATTTATAGTCCTAATAAAGTCGAATAAAGTGAACAAAATAAAGACTCATTTAGCCAATTAGAAACAAGCGTATTAGTTTAATCGCAGATATTGTAAACAATACTAAATATCCGATTTAAAATTTAATACCTATAACTTCGAATAGTGGATAATAAATTTCCTGAAGGTGTAGGTACGGCGAATTATTGAGGTGGTTGCGTGGTGCCGTGCCAGATGCCCTGACATCTGCGAGCGTGCCGGCGTCCTCGCTGAAGACTGCCCTACTTTCACCAATGAGTTTTCACTGTTGATCGCCAAAGGAGACATCTACATACAAAGGAAGGTAATTGTATAATAATGCCCGAAATTATACGATAATTTGACCCCGTTTATGTTTTATGAAATTATGAAATGGTAATTGACTGACACACTTCTATATACCGTACTAGGCATTTTAATAATATTGTCTGTCTGATGCATTGTACCAAGAAGGTATGAAATTAGTTTATCAACGTACTTTCTAATATCCATTTTGTTGGTAGTGGACAGCTTTATCAATGTAGCGCCTTCCGTTGTTTTATTAGCCTATTTGTTTGATAGATCTAACACAATTGGATGAACAAGTTAATTAGGAGTTTGTTCGGAAACCTCTCTCTTCTGTTACTTATACTACTATTATTACATTGGCATGGAACAATTGTGACAGACCACTGGCTTAGGCAAGGATGAGTTTAGAGTAGAGATAGCTCTGGTTACGTTCACCTTTAGTTTCATACTAGTAATTTAATTAAAGATAATTTCGAAAGGGAAACGGTCATGATGATACTTTACTTTTCTAATATAATTGTCAAAACAGCTCGTCAACACCTCAGGGCTCTTTAGCTAGCAATGCTTAACGCGGCTTTGCCCATTGGTTTGGATTTGGAGCCATTTGATTTTTTTAACGTTGAATTGTTTATCTTTTTTTTTATATTTTCTATTTAGTTGTATTTTTTATTGTTAGGTAGTTTGTAATTTGTATTAGTTTGTAATATTATTTTATTCCTTCGATTAAATATATATAATGTTTTAGTTTTTGCTTGTATTTTTATTATTTAGTAGTTTACATTAATTTTAAATATTTTTTTAGTTAATTTTCTTCGGATAAATATTTTTTATTTATTTAAATATTATTTAATATTTACTATATAATCAGATTTACTAAATATTAACAATAAGCTGTTTGACCTGGCATTGCCCATGTAATATAATACTATAAGTCAACGAAAAAAATCTTTAGGTGGCCGTAGGGTGACATGTCATATTTAGATTATAACGCCGTATACCCCATGTCAATTCCTGAATTACAAGGATAATTTCTGCCAAATTTCGTCGAAATCGGTTTAGTAATTTACGCGACTTAAACAGACAGGCAGATGTCGTGGTCAGATGACAACGTGATATGATGATTTCTGAGTTCCAAGGAATACTTCTGCCAAATACCATCAAAATCGGTCTAGTAATATAAGCGTGAAAGACGGACAAACAGACATACACACATACATACAGAAAAAGCTTCTTTCACATCTATAATATCAGTATAGATATAAGAAAGTTAAATGGCAATATAAGGAATATAAAATCTTGTAATAATTGAAACAACCATTTCGTAATAAGGTCAGATATTAATTGCACAGTTAACGTAAAGCCACCTGCTGGTTTCCCTGAGGTTACAGTGAAGTGCAGGTGAAGTTTACCAGCTGCATGTGTACGAGTACTTGCGAATACTGCATTGATTCGAATAAAGGCGAATACAAAAACGACAAACATAAAATAATATCAGTACGGCTGGATAATTTATTTATTTATTAATTACAGGAAATCTTACAGCTAGATAACAATATAGATAAATAGATGAGCCAATTAAAGGTTTTAGCCTATAATAACGATATATGTATATAATAAAAGCTGAAAAAATAATAATATAAAATATGAAAAATAAAAAATATAAACTAAAAATATACAGAAGCCTGTGGGTTAAACAATTGAGCAGAAAGTAGACGCCTTATACTGTTGAAGGCTTCATAGCAAAAATCATCTCATCATACAACAACTACATAGTTCTAATAACAAAATAATTTTGTCTTTTTACTGTGCTGTTACAAGTCATCTCTGAGGTCGGTGCAAACCAATTTTACAGAGCAACTCGTGACAATTAATCGAGCCGTTTAGCAGGTTCATCAGCGATTCTACGTCTGGATTTAAACGGGAGAATATGATGTCTTCTATAGCGCTCAACGTAGGTATCGTCAAAGCACCCTGTTTTATATTGCAAATATAAATGTTATAGCTTGGATTCCATGCTGCAGACGCATACTCGATAGCGCACAGTCTTTACGCAATTTCCTTTAGAGACATACTTCTCCTGACGTTTCGATCAAGTTTCATTGGCCGTGGTCACTGGTCGACATGTCTCTAAGGTAAATTCGGATCCGTTCAATTATGAAAAATATTAAAAGATTTCAAGTTTATTGAACGACATCATTCGAAGGTCTTTTGTCACTGCTGGTGTACCCGCGATCCTAGAACCCTCTGGGATTGCGCGAAGCGATGGCAAAAGACCCGACAACATGACCGTTGGGCCGTGGAAACTTGGCAGGTCCCTGGTAGACACATTAGCCCCATCACACATCCAGGCGACCTCGTCAAGCGCGGGAAGTGCGGCGGTTTCTGCTGAGAACCTCAAGCTGCGCAAATACGCCAACCTCAGTACAGGTTACGAATTTGCGCCGTTTGGGGTCGAGACGATGGGCCCATGGGGACACTCAGCCAAGCGTCTGGCCAAGGAGTTGTCCAAACGGCTAACGGAAAAGTCTGGAGAAAGTATACAGAGGGGAAATGTTGCCAGTCTTCTTGGGACTGTCACTGAAGTCGTCTCTAGAGGACATTTTTTACTTATATTTTATTTTTTATGAGGTTTTGTTTATATTTATTTTAATTTTTACTTTTAAGTAGTTTTAATTTATATTGTAATTATTTTATACTGTTTGTATATTACTTCAATAAAAGTTTATGTTCTTTCTGAACAAAATCGAATACCTTTTTATTTAGTCATCGGAGTTAGACGTATAGGCGTATAGGTACTTTAGTAATCAATATTTAAAAAAAAATGTATTTAGAACCCACACCGTAGTTGAAGATGCCAAATTGTATTTTCTTGGTTAAGTTCAAAAGTTTAGTCAAATACGTTTCTGTACCCTTATTTTTCTTTACTTTTAGAATAAGGAATAACAAGGTTTCTCGTTAAGTTCCTGATCAAGGTGATAACAAAACTCAAGAGAAACAAGAATAGCTTTGTTTGTGTTTATTTAAGAATTAGGTTTAACCTAAACGTTCCATTCTAAAACCTTGGTGGTTCAAAAGGAAAGTACATTGTTCCTGGTCTCGTACGGGCCTTGAACTTTGTCGTGGTAAACATGTTTGCGCACTGCGCAGTCGTGTCGTGACGTTTCTTTATGATTGGCCCTATACGTGTATTTCTATTTCATTTACTGGGATTTTCCATTTGGGTTAAAACATCTGGCTTGATAGTAAAATCTACAAACAGTAATGTCTATTTTTATATTTATACCTACTATTTTATTTATATTTACTATAACCAGGAAATTATAGCGTCAGAGATAAAAACAGGATCATAATATAATTTACGACACCGACGTTAAATTAATTTGCTTAAAGATTCGGCATAAGCAATAAAATGAGTGTAAGATTTTTTATAAAAATTTACATCTTCGAGTACATGCATAAGCAATTAAATATTGTGCAGTTTCTGCCTTAAATTATATCTAGAGTAATTTGCACTTTAGCACTGGTAATTTAAGATTTCTAATAAATCATCTAATTTATACACTAAGGAAGAATTGCGCGAACTTTTATGAATATAACTATATCCACATTTATGGAAAAAAACATATTAATTACGTTCAGCAAATTGACACCATATGAGTATTAATTGTGGCAATGATCGTCACGGCCCCAAGATAACAATGAGCGACGTCAAGGTCGTCATGTACGTAAATTAATTACAATTACCGCGACTGGACATTCTTTGTTCCAATAATGATTAATGCTGGTCGCGGGCTTCTTGAGGACTATCGTAAATGAAGTTATCAGGAAACCCGAGCCAGTCGCAAGGTCGACAGTGCGACAAAAGACGATATTCAAGTGGCAATTGCAGTAGGTACAAGCAAGGCGTCTTTAGCATGTGGCAAGTAGGGAATCGGTAATATACAAAGTTATTAATAATAATTATTTTAAAAAAACTGCGGGAATTATCGGTGAAGCATGCAAGTAAGTATACTTAGGACTTGGTTACTTTGAATTTGGCTACGTCTTTTTTTATATCTGGAGGGGGGCTGTTGCTGCCCCCCTTGGCGACGCTTGGGTACGAGTAATACTAGATTTTTTAATAGAACCTTCATTAACCTTCATGGAAACGAAATGGAACATCAAAACAAAAATAAAAGGGTGATTATCGTTACGACCGTAACGACGTCAGTAATCCTTTGCAAAACAAACTTTTTTTTTAAATTAGAGAGTTTTTAATATTATGGTTAGCTTACTGCGTTACTTTACTATAGGGCAATCATGACAAATAGTAAGCTCGTTAATATCTCTAGCGTACCAGACTCAATAAAAATTTTTTGGGTAATTATTTTTAAGAGGTGAGGGGCACATGACCTAATTGTAAGCTTAGTTTCTAAGCCTTAACTTCATATCTATGTGTGTATTGTTGGCGATCCTATAACAATAATGTAAGTACGATACGATACCACAGGACACAGAACTGAGACGAGACGGTGCATAAAGTTTTATTTAGAATCCGGATGGTAGATGATACCGAAGTTCAAGGACATACAGATATGACTCAGTGCAGTCTTTGTTAGACACAGTGATAAATTTTATTTAAATTCATGAAATCATCGACTAATAAAAAATAATAAGGAAAAAAACTCCTCTCGCTCCAGAACTAAATATACGAATTATGTATGCAATGTACGAGAATGTATAATATAATTATTATATATATGCTGTAGCAAAGCGCTATTCTATTACATATAATCATATATTGTTTATATCTTAGAACAACACGGTTTATTTTTCGATTGTGTTGGGTGCCTCAGCACGGGAATGGTGGTGTTGTAAATCTATCTAGCGTCCAAGACCTCCACTGTTGGAGATGGGCCTTCCAGAACATATGTATATCTGGATTTGGCCTACACTCGCCACGCTGGCCAGACGGCTTGGCGAGGATATGATGTCAATTTTTATTGACAATTTTTAACGATTCCACAAGTTGGTATTAGTGGAACCGGGACTTAGGTCCTTAACGTGCTCTCCGAGGCACGGGAACGGTGGTGTTGTAAATCTATGACAAATGTACGTAAGAAAAGTGCATTTCTCATTGGTACATGCCGGGTGGGTTTGAACCGACCTTTGTAGGATTTGAGGAACGCGTTCTTACAACCTAGCCACCATCGCGCCTTTTTGTTTTATATTATTTGCTAGGTTGCAATTTGACAAAATTGACTGTCACTTGGTTTAAAGGTGACTCTCACTTGTTTTACAACAGTTGGGATAAAACTGTAATATGTCGTAATTTTTTTAAAGTATCTTTTTAGAAATGAACTACGCCATTCTCAGTATAGGTAAATACCTATGTAAACAAATAAAAACTGGGTATTTCAATTGTCGCATTTTAAAACAATAACAACTTACAATTGCGTCTTTAAATATTTTTGAACGTGCATTATTTTAACAATACCCTGGTATTTAATTATTTTAATAAATTTAATGGTTATAAAGGGCTGTACTCATTATCACTACTTTAAAAAATATATGTATTTAAAGCTGTTGATTTTCCGAATAAATAAATAATATTTAAAGTAAAAAAAAAAAAAAAAAAAAAAAAAAAAAAAAAAAAAAAAAAGCAAAAGCTCGCCTGTGCACATTGATTTTAAGTTATTTTAGTTTTTGTGCAATAAAGCATTTTTATTATTATTATTATTAATAAAGTTTTTTTTACATGTTCTTATATTAGATATTTTAATTCGTTTATGTTTGTTTTTTTTTTTTGGAGATTAATCATATAATCGTTTAAGTAAAATAGGTAAAAATCGTTATAAATGTTTTTGCTATTGTTCTCTGTCTAAAATTTGGTATTTAAAAAGCAAAAATATATCCAAAATGTCTGTAATTTTATTTCCTAGAAAGTTGATAGACTACATCTTTCAAAGGTACACTCAGGCTTGAAAAACCTTTGAAAATATTGGATTGTGCGAGCGAGAGGGATGCAATATATAGGTATATACTATAAATACGAGTTGAACCGTAGTGGCATTTTTGTATATTATTTTGGTTATACACGGAACTCACAAAATCGCATAACGATACGACCACAGCCTAAAGGGTCTCTAAAGTCACCGTGAGAGAAGACCAATCAACCCTAGTCGGCGTGCCTTTACAGCTAAGTCTGAGTTGTGGCTCGGTTGTAAAAACGCTTTCTTTAAATACCAAAAAAGGACGCGATTCGACCCCCGTCATGTCGAATAATAATAATATTTTATTTTCAGGCATCAAAATGAATATACAAAAGGGCCATAGATATATCTACCTACCTTAAAAACTAACATACAAATGGAAGTCCGTCTAGGTCCCATGTGTACGATAGGTCTGCTGAAACCAATAAGATCCCAAAGTTATATGATTTCATTACATCACATTTCGACATTTGGGCCAGCCTTATGTAAGCTACGACACTGTAGACGTACAGTTATTGTTTTTAGCTTTACGACAAAAAATGCGTAGCATTTTGGTCTCTATTTGAAGACAAAAGGATTGAAACTAGAATGGAAGACGTGAGTTTCTTATCGTCAATATTTTAATCAGAAGCCGCGTAGACCTTGAGCCTGACCCTGGATATTTTTATCCGCATAATTCGCGAAATACTGAAGCGTAGATAGAAACACTTTCCGCTGCCAGTAACGTTTGTTTCAATTCTAATTAACTGAAATGAGATTGCCCAAAACCAGGCCCCAACTTTTTTGCAGCGTGCCTCAACAAAATACAATTTCAGAAACATAACAATTGTGTTTTTTTAAATTTAATTACAACATCTCAATGTTTTTGCTATTTTTCTCTGTTAGGTACCTATATGAAGAGAAAACTAATTTCTAAGCATTCCATGGATCCACCGTGCGTGTGCCGGCTCCATCGTGTGAAGAGTGAGAAGATGAGAAGAATGGTGTATCAGGCTTGCGACCGACAATAGGCGGGTTTAAAAAGGAGGCCTCCTTTTTTTATTGCGTGATAATACGCTCACCATCCGCAATTCTACTCCTCTCCCTATTCTATATAAAGATTATATTGTCTATCAGTCTGTATGTATGTTTGTCTCACGATTATATTTAACCGATTTTGATGAAATTTTCCAGAGATTTTTCTTGGAACTACACTACATTGACTATATCAAGTCATCATATAACTATGACATGTGACTCTGCAGAAGATGAGCATAAATAAATATATTTCTGAAAAAAAATGCCATGCTGCTGGGTCGATAGCTTGGTAAAGTGTAATCACTACTGTATCCCTTTCGGAGTAGTCAGAAGAGCTGATTCATATTTAGCCAACTTTACTATAGGCCCATCATGACAAGTGGGAAGCTCGTCGATGTCTCTAGCGTACCACTAACAGACAAATAAATTAAATAAATTATTGTGTCCAGACCACTAATCGAATCTGATACCTTTGCATCTAAACCGCTAGACCAGGGAGGCAGATGACTTGGTATACCTACATAATAATAATAATAATAAATATTTCCAGCCAGGTCACACAGCGCTATCTAATTTCCGTGGTAAGCTACGAGGCTTGTGTTACGGAAACTAGATGGTTGATAAACTACATATTATTATTATTTTTTTTTTTTTGTAAATATATACATATTATACATATAAACACCCAGACCGAGACAAATTATACAATGTACAACTTACCCCCAATGGGAATCGAACCCACGACCTCCCGAGTTCACGGCAACGTTTGTTACCACTAGACCAAGGAGGCGGTCTAGTGGTAACAACATATAACATTATATTATTTAAAACAATACTTATTCGCGCATTTTTTCATGTTTTTAGATAATTGTTATCACTGCGATATCGCGGTGATGGGTGAGCATATCGTTTCGAGGTCGCGGGCTGTTGATGAGGAAATCAAATGGGTGACCTCGACCTTGTGTGCGCAAAAAATGTTCGGCAACGGGCACGCGCCGCGCCCGAGCTGGAGCTTACGTCAATAGATCACACTGAGCAGTATTACTATAGCAACAAGCATTTCAATGGTCACATAGTCTTACTAAAACAGTATACATTTTTAATTAGTGCGTGTAATACTCTTTTTCATCCATTTTTTTTGCACCCTTCTCGCTCGCACAGTTCAATAATTTAAAGGTATTAAGTCCGAATGTACTTTTGAGAATTTTAGTCTAGCTGTGATTGTGATTGTGATTTCGATGGCTTTTCCGCACTTAGTCTCCATTGGACCATTGTGCGTGACCTTCACTCGCACTCCATGAGCAAATTTAGTCTAGCTACTATCTTTCTAGGAAATAAATTACCGACATTTTGGAGATATATTAATCATATATTTGTTT
Source organism: Tinea semifulvella (assembly GCA_910589645.1). Taxonomy (NCBI): domain Eukaryota; kingdom Metazoa; phylum Arthropoda; class Insecta; order Lepidoptera; family Tineidae; genus Tinea; species Tinea semifulvella. The sequence continues at coordinate 12,250,050 of OU342585.1, forward strand.
TAGTAAAATCGTTAAAACGTTTTTGCTATTTTTCTCTGTCTAAAATTAAGTATATAAAAGTGAAAATATGTCCACAATGACCGTTATTTTATATTTACAAAATAATCACCAATAATAGGCATTAAATATATAACAAGATGGGGCAAGAAGCCTAATGGTATAAGAATTAAAGCTAGGACAATCGTCTCAGAATTTATTAGTCTATGTATACAATGTATGTCTATGTATATATCTAATAGCACTGTGCATTACCGATTGTAGTCGTGTTGGACGTGCACTTTTAAATTGTTTTTTGTGTTTTATAGACAATTTTCAGACCTGCATGCTACGGAAGTGCGAAACGCTTTTTCGACAAGAGAATAAATTGAAAGTGGATGACGTAAATGTAAAAAATACCAAACATTTTGTATAAAAATAAAAACAAAATTACATCTAAACCTATTTTGCGGGATTCACTTATGCTGTGTTTGACATAAGTAAAAAAAGCGCCTAAAGCGACAAGTCAAACACAGGGTTATTAGTGGAACTTCTAGTGAACGTGTCACTAAACAGGCGGTTTCTTATTTTATTTTGTACATTCACTTTTTCTATTTCCCATCGCTGCTTCATGAGTATTTAATTTAATGTATGACAAAATTATGTCAGTTTTTTTTTTATCTAAATAATATTAAGCTATTTTAATGTGTGCAATGTAGTTAAATTTTATTAATTATTATTAAATGACCATACATATGTTTAGACTGTGTCCTATGTTGAAAATCTCAAACTCAAAGAGTTCCAAAACTTTGATAAATATACGGAATTGTTTTTTGCACGGAGCAGCTGAAGCAATAGATTATTACTTGAAATTTCCACTGACTTACGTTTATTTTCGCGAACATACATGGCATATCCAGTCTAGGTAAATTAGTAGATAAGGCTGTATTTTAAAAAGAACGCCCACACATATTATTTTTATGATTGTACCTATAATTGTTCCATTTTTGTCCCCAAGGCTTGGCTGTCAGAGAAATCGGGCATTAAGTCCGCCTTTGTACTTGGTGCAATATATTTTTTTTAAATAAATTATCATAAGGCATTTTTGTGATGCTTGGAACGAAGTATTTTACTAACTTGACCAATGCGATTCGACTAGGGATTGCAATCCCGCAGTTTTTTTTCTATCCGCGGGATAACTGTGCTGGATTTCTCAATCCCGCACGGATCTTGCACTCTAAAAATAATTTCAAAATTCTAGAAAACAAGATGTTTTTGTGCAACAATTATTTCATATACCTACTTATTATAAATAATTTAGGTATTTTTTGTTAGTATTTTTTTTTTTAATTCTTCCTTTGATATAAAAAATAGTAGTTGACACATATTCCACCCTTGCTTGTTATTATTGTCTTGTTCCTGATACCAAACTTTCCTATGGATTGTTTTATGCTTATACAGTCATATAATACTAATAATCAACTCATAATTGTGTATCACTTTTCACTATGTCTACGAGTATATGTACCTAAATCTAACATATTGTGCTATTTTTTTAAAAATATTGGTGCCTTTTTATTAAAGTTGTAGAATCTGCGGTTCTACGTTTAGAAATGCGGGATTGAGTTATTCCGTTTTGCGGGCCTGCAATCCCTAGCTACGACTAAGGTAATGATAAGTCTTTTGGGTCAATATTTATATTTTAATAAATTATAATTTCCTCGAAACGGATGGCACGTGTATTTTCTTAAGGTTATGAGCGAGTAGGTGCGTTTTTCTTTGAAGCTTATTCATTACGGGTTCGTCCAATGTTATGGGTAAAGAATTGTAAACAGCGATTGTTCTAAAGAATCCTTCAGCGATTAAGTCACCATGTTTTGTAAACACTACACCTTGATGTGAGAACAATGCTGAAATATCAAGTGTTGATACTCAAGTGACTATAAGCTAAATAGATTTATAAAGGTCAACGATAATGTCTTAAATCAAATTACATGTCGCAAGTACATACTAAAATTGAATTGTAGGTATGACAACATAATTTTATTCGATACCTACTCGTATATGAAAAATAAGCAATTTTCCCGGCTTTGCCCGTAAAAACCAATAAGTATACTTTAACCTAATATTTTTTTTTGTCTGTCTTTGGGCACGTTGATAAATAGAATAGCAAGGCCCGTAATGAGTTAATTATATAACATTAATTAAAGTAATATAAATAAATGTATGTGTACAAATAATACTACACACATCAAAAAAGTCTAGGGATCAAGCATGTTTATGCGGATTTCTTGTGATTGAGATGTGGCTTTGTAATAAATTTATGATTTTATAAATTTATATGGATCCCTTTTGGTGCATTTCATAATTTAAAACAGGAACTGTCAATCAAATTCGAGTAAAAGATGAAAATCAGCTGTCAATATTTTCCCTATAAAAACATAAGACGCATTGAAGACATTATTAGTGCTACTGTTTCCCTACTACTGATTAAAACCAACGTTATTATGGAGCGGCGACGTCATTTAAGCAGGGAAGAAATGATCAGAGCCGTGGGAATGATAGAAGCTGGTTCCCGGCAACGTACTGTGGCTTTAGCTCTGAATACAAGTCAGAGTGTTATCAGTCGACTTTGGACACGTTACCGAACCACTGGTACCGTGGCTGAGCGCCATGGAGGACGGTATCGCTGCACCACACGGAGACAAGACCGATACATTCAAATCACAGCTCGAAGAACTCCAACAATAACCGCCATGATGTTAGCCGTGAGCCTTCATCGCTCTTCAGGGAACTTAATTAGCGACCAAACAGTCAGAAACCGCTTGCATGAAGTGAACCTTCATTCCCGAAGACCGCTACGGGTACCACCTATAGCAATGCACAATCGTAGGACTCGATATCAATGGGCTCTTGAACACAGAAATTGGACAGAAGAACAATGGCGTTTCGTGTGCTTTTCTGATGAGTCTCGTTTTGGTATGAGGCCGGATACAAGACGTATACGACACTGGAGAACCCCTGGACGCCAACAGCGATTAAAATCCTGCCAGGAAGTCCATCCTTATAGTGGTGGAACCATCATGGTATGGGCGGGTATTTCGATCGGCGGAAGAACTGAGTTGATTTGGATCAGAGGCAACCTCAACGCTCAAATTTATGCTGAGACGGTTGTATCAGACGTCATCGTTCCTCTACAAGTGCATATCGGTCCCTTATTTCAGTTAATGCATGATAATGCACGACCGCACACCGCAAGAGTTGTAAGACAGACTCTCGCCGCAGCTAACATCAATGTCCTGCCCTGGCCTGCTCAGTCGCCAGACTTGAACCCGATTGAGCATGCATGGGATATTCTTCAGAGAAGAGCTCTGCCGAATATGGAGGGTATCCAGTCGCAAGAAGACCTTTTTTTGTTGTTGCAACGAACATGGGCGGCCATTCCACAGCGTGATTTGGATGAACTCATTTTGAGTATGCCAAACCGATGTTCTTGTGTTGTTAGTGTTCGCGGTAGAAACACGGATTATTAATTGTTTAAGTTACCCAATAAAATTAAAAAAAAAACTGTTATTTCAGTCTTTTTTTCGAACTTTAATGTTAGTGGTTCAAATGTCAAAAATCCCTTTATTAGGAAAATGGCAATTTTTTTTACTAATGCAAAGGTGACTTGGTTTATCGTTACTGTAGACAAACGAAAACATTTTATTTGATCAATCCTTAAAGAAAATTTTAATGAATATCAATCAGGAGAAAAGTTATTGCAAAAATATATGTTGATCCCTAGACACTTTTGATGTGTGTATTTAGGATGTACATTATAATATACAATAATGATCGTAATCTCTCTCAATCTGTATGTATGTATGTTGGTCTCGCCTACAAGCCTATATTACTAAACCGAATTTGATGTAATTTAGCAGATCCTTAGAACCTTGAGACGGACATAGGCTATATAATGACATCATCTGACTACGACATTCGACCCCACGACCATATGCCTGCCTATTTAATTTGCCTTCATGCCTAAACTACTTGACCAATTTTAATGAAATTTAGCAGATGTGTTATTTGGAACCTATGTGACAGTACTGCCACCAGAAAGTTTAATTAGCTTTCTATATTACACGAGCAACTTAGTTTTATATAATTTATATGTATGCGAACATTCTTATTTTAAAATGTGAAACGATGTGTTTAAAATCATATTATTTATTTAAAAACTTAATGCACAATATGCAAAAGGCGAATCTCAATCGTCATGTACTATGTTCAGTGTTGCATGCAATCCCGCATTAAATTACAACTTTTTAATAATGCGGGATATCCGCGACAGGTGTAAAAGCTTGCATTATACATACCTAGGTTAATATACATTATTTTTAGCAAGATTTGAATTGAAAAAAAAAAATACTGTTCTGGTTCCGAAAAGTCTGCTTTCCGACATGAAGCGGGATAGATTTCACTAGGTCTGAACACCTCATCATCATCAAGAATACATTGTTTTAAATATTGACCGGTTACACGTGTTAAGTCAATGATTGCTGTACTCGTAATGTAATAAGATACTAAAGTTGATATAGCGGTTTATTTTGATGAGCATACAAACGTCCTTAATCTTGAACTGTAGAGCGCGCCCGCGCCGTCACTTTATCTGTCACTTACCTGCTATCAACAAACAACATATAACGACCACGTGGCGCGTGTCTGCCATTCGCGATATAAAACCGCCCGCTGTACAAGTTCACATTGGTCGTTGCGACGTGCGTGCGAGAGACAGCGTATATAACTTATGAAATGGGTAGTACCAAGCTCCATATTTGCCGTCACGTGTAAACGAAAACACGTACGTTCATGTGTGGCCAAGTGCGACGGCAGTACCTAATGGTTTAAATATTCCCTACCTTTGCATAGACCAGGGTATAAAACTTGAAATTAAAGCAAAAAATAAGATACGGTACAAAGACATAACGCGTGGAACTAGCAAACTCACTTGAAACAGTAGTAAGCTGTATTTGTAACAGTGCATAATGTATTTTCGGGAAAACTCGAATCTCAATCGGAATACGAAGGCACCCGAAGTGTCAATTAATTAATGTATTAAATGAGTGACTAAGGTATACATTCTGTCTCACTTGCGTCCCACAAATTTTCCCATTTTATTCGTTAAGATAAATCGGTGATTCTACTATGGGTATGACTTTGTGTGTCTATCGATTCCACATTTTGTAGTGAACATTATCGCGTGCCGTATCTTCTCCTTTTATTTTAATAAACTATATCTGTAGTAGGTACATTAATATTAAAGTGACAAAACTCTTTTGTTCCCTGGCATTGACTGAGGGAAGAATAGGGAAACATTTATAAATGTTAATATATATATATATAATTTAAATGAACACGTTAATACCTACAATGTGCACTATGTTCAAACGTCTACCAAGCAACGACCCACACATTTTGTTTAAGTAATAGATAATCTAAAATTATATTCAATATTAATTGTAAATGAAAGTAATTTATTGGGAATAACGTATTTATTTATGTTATAGACCGTACGCAGGATATATATAAGTAGTAACATAATAAACCTTCAAGTAGAAGATTTTTTTTTTATGATTGTTATATTTTCTAGAAAAACCTCTCCGTAACATGATTTAGAATTACGTCGGAGATTCCGAACTAGAAGCGCACAGTGGCGTTTATCTTATTACGCGGAAACATATTAAACGAATAAGTAAATAATTTATATAAATACCTACCTATTACAAATAGTAGGTACGCTTGACTGATGATGACCTAATAAAAAAATATCAATTCAATTATTAGTACAATTTTGCAATTCATACTTTCAGTATTATAAATATTTATCTTTGTACATAACTGCCTCCGTGGTTTGGCGATTGAGACCGTAGATTTGGATGCGGAGTTACCGTGTTCCATTCTTGGTCTACTGCGGTAGACATTTGTTGTTTTCCATAATAATTTATTTGTGATATTTCTCGAGTCTGGTATGCTAGAGACATCCACGAGCTTGTCATGATGAGCGAATAGTTAATGTGAATCCGCTTCTTTCAAATCATGGTTTCTGGCCACCCCGCAAGATCGTGATGATACTTTACTCTCTTTTCATATAATATTTCAACAATAAAAAAAAATCGTCATAATGTAGTCACACAGTCATATTGCATTTTAGACGCAAAAACCGCGGTTTTTTGAAGGTGCTATTTTAGTTCTTTTTTGGCGAAAGCTAATCAATGTTTAGTCCCATATCCTAAATAAGCAAGTATTAGTAATTATTTAGTGACCTCCACAACTAGGAAACCAACCTAGTCAAAATTTACGGCCGTAACCTCTAGGCCACAGAGGCAGTAAGGCAAAAACATATTTTATACGGAAATGACATAGCATTGTGTCCCTGATTTTATTTGCACTACACAGCCATCACGCGATGTTTAAGGACTTAATTTGTCCATTGTGAATCCTGTAACGACCCACTGTGCTACGGATTGACCCTGAATGTTCTGTAAACAGACCAGTTCGCGTAATACACGCGTCACTTCCTTGTTTGTTTTACACTTTTGTTATGCGAATAATAAAATTACCAATATTAAAGTAATTCTAATCAAGGTTAATGTGACCTTGTTTATCAGGAACTAATATATTCATTTTTGCTCGTTGACTTTTATTGTCATTGAATTAATCGTAGTTCTACGTGATTTTTAATTACAGCTAGTCGTACAAAATAATATTACATTATTAGCATTCCATATATATATATGATATGATATTTAAAATGTAATGCTAATAATGTAATATTGTATATATATATAATAGCGTTCGTGGTCTAGCGGTTTATTCCGTGGATTTAGACTCCGAGGTACCGGGTTCAAATCTTGGTCGGGACACAATAATATCTATTAATTTCATTTTTTATTTTTTTAAATAATTAATACTAGGTATATTATTACTACAAATAAAAAATAGAATTAAAATAAACTGTTTTAGTTAAATAACAAAATAAACCTACTTACAAAACCTAATTTCAATATAAATCATGTCTGCGCGGCATGATGGTAATAATGCTGGCCGCATTTCCTCGCTGAATCGCTATATTGATTCTCTGGGCGAGGAAAAAACCAGCCCTCTTGTCACCAGAGCAGGCAATTAGACTAGGGGTGAGGTTTTTTAAATAATATACTTGTGGATAGGACGACCCACCCACATACATGGATTGCTTAGGGCTTCAAATAGTCTTAATCCGGCTCTGTTTAAGTAAAGTAAGCTAAATGTGAATAAAAAAAGCGTAATTTCTGATCACCTCGCAAGGGATCACGGTCGTAACGTAAATGAGGTCGATGCGCAACGACGAAATACGCAAAAGGTTAGATATGAAAGAAAGGCTAGGGACAAAAATAAGGAAAGGAATGCTAGATTTAATTTAATTTGTAAATGTTTTATATTGCCAGTTGCTCCAATGGTTTGGCCATTTTGAAAGGATGAGTGAAAAAAGATTGACGAACCAGATATATAATGCGAAAGTTGTGCTCGAAACTCACCTCATCACGATCAAATAAATTAAATAATGGCTTCGGCCTTGTATGTGTGAGTGCATTAAAAAGCCTTCGAAAAAACAAAAGGGCATGTAAGAGGTTGATGAATGTCGACGAATTGAAAGACGTATCGATCGTGACAATTCCACCCCGCTAGGGATTTGCCGTCAAGATATGTACGAGTATGTAATAATAATAAAAACATTATTTATTTATTTATTAAAATGCTACATTTTCGGTCTCTAAATTTGAGAAAAATTGATTTTAAGTCCAACTTCCGAATGTGCCGACGCTGCACGAACCAAGTGGGAGCGGCGTTATGACCCCTAACGTCGACGCTCTAGTCAATTTAAAACGCGCGGGTTTATTAACAGCCTTATCTATTTATTTTTGTTCTGTTTCTGGTGACTCCCGAGACGTGATGCCTTAAGCAATTGCTTAATTTGCTAAATCCGATACTGCTTATAGATAGGCATCATGACAAGTGGCAAGCTCGTCGATGTCTCTATCTTTGTGATTAGTCCCTAGATTATTGGCAGTGTTCGTGGTCGTCACTTGAGTGTCAGTGGCACGCACGCTTAACAAGCCGCGCGTCGCCACTCTCGAACTGCAGCCTTCCTGGCGCACTCATGTAGAAGGTTATCCATTGCTGCTCTGACCCGGTCAGTCCACCTCATCGGATACCTACCACACATCCTCCTGGCAAACACCTTCCACTGAACCAGGCGCTTAATAGATGTATTAATGAAAGGCGCTGTATGATTTCCAGTCTATCTAACTGACATTTATATTTTTATTTTTATAATTGTGTCTGTCTTAGCTTAGTCTAAAAATGCCTATCTACAGCAGCTATAATGTTAAGCGTTATTTTGTATTTATAATTTTGTTATTTTTATTATTTAATTGTTTCTCTTTCCAAATGATGGTTATCATGTACTGCTTCAGATTCACCAATATGTACTATAAAATGATATTGTTTTATATCAATATTGTAAAAATTGACGTGTAAAAGTGCAGAATACATTTTTTTTTGGTCCTAATCCTACTTGCAAAATAAACGAATTGAATTGAATTGAATCTCTAGCATAACAGAATTGCGAAATATCACAAACTCTTTTATTTTACGTCTTCTCAGCCAGGAATTGAACCCAGCATCTAAATCCACGGTCATGACCGGTAGACCACGGAAACAGTTAAATTAACTAATAATTATTTAAATAAAAAAAATATTTTTTATAATAGGCGTTTGCTCTTTATAGTGTAGTTTCTAGCCTGTTAGTCCGGTAATTTAGTGTGGTCAGCGAGCGATAATTAAGCAACAATACTTTGGAGGCATGTAGATTTTTATTTCTAAATTTTTAATGTTATTTTTATGTTGTTTTTTGTAAATGGTATGCTGAAATTGTTTTATACTGTGTGTGTTGTGTTCCTAAATAAATAAATTTAATAAATTGTATGTTGTTAAACTATGATATGTTGTTTTAAGCTACATGTTTTTTACGTTACGCGAAACAAGATTATCAGTAACTACAAACATTTAGAGCCTTGGTTAATTTCAATGTAATACCAACGTCACGATATAAGTTTAAATGTCAACAAAAAGTGTCACCTGATTACATGCCTAGTAAATTCTATTTCCTTATAGGAACGACCGAGCGACGTTTATATAGAATGAAACATACATTTCTCTACTATAATCTAAAGACTAATTTCTCAAAAAATATGAAAGATCTACCAATGGTTAGAGTTTTGTGGAGCCTTTTTGGCAGAATCATAAATACATACACTTTGTAGGATCTTTTAGTCAATTTATTTTAATTTTAATTTATTTATTGCATTTTTGTTAAATATATATTTTTTTAATTATTCTTGTGCAATCAAATATGATCACTATTAAAATTAAAATTAATGATATTTTAATTTTAATACATAGAATTAAGAAAAAATATATTCACTCTCCCAAAGGTTAGATGGTAGAACAATCCGAAATGGGTTTAAGTGTACATACTTTAAGTAAAGTGTAATAAATTATTTTAATAATAATAATAAAACAGTTAGATATTTTTTTATGTACTTATATATTTATGTACTTATATTTAACTGTAAACCCATTTATGGTTTTCTGTATTGTAAAAAATAATGTATTTTCTTGTAATTTGTTGGAGTTCCAAGTAAATAAATAAATAAATTTACATTCGGTCGTTAAGATACTTTACTATTTGTCACTATGTTATTGAGATAGGACAAGTGACATATCACATAAGTTACTTTGTTGTTAAAGCCGAGCAAAACGTTTATAAATATATCTTTAAAAAGTTAATTTAGTTTAACATAGTAACTTAAAATAAAACGTTTGTTTCTGTTGCTAGCTATGATTTGAAAAGTACCTTGGCATAAAATGTCTGTTCAATGCCGATTTGACTTCTGTAATGAAGTACATAAGCGTATGCAGTCGTTTAATGTGATTAATATCATTAGCAATGACCTATGTAGGTTATAAAGCAATCGGCAGCTGCTCTTCGACTATGTTGTGTTTGCAATGACAGTTTAATTGCACTGACCTAGCTCATAAAAGCATTGTAAAAAGCGCGAAGGTCTATCGGGAGTAAGGACTCCGGGAAAAGAGGTCAAGTGTGTGTTGGCGCTCTACTGACCTCATTGTGGGAGCTAACAGCCGCTAACGACAACACCAGCCTACCCCACACAGTAACCAAATTCTGTTTCTTGCAGCGAAAATCTAACATAAAGGAATTATAATAGAATAATTTATCATTTATATTAACCCGCTGATAAATACTCATTTAATACTTTTTAAAATATTTTTTTATATTGTGATAATATACCAACAAAATTAAACAAATACTTAAGCAAATTAACGATAACATTTGCGTTTCTATGATAAAAACCGATTGAGAGAAACGTCATATACATATAAAAAAAACTATTGGAATGCCTTTGACACGCCATTGAATAATAGATGCTAACAGTGAAAATTTATAAGGCTTTAAGATGACATATATTTTTTGTATACATAAAATTGTATACTTGTAAATTTTTCCACGAATAAATAAATAGATTACACAATTGCTTAAGTGGTCGTAGAAAGTAACTGGTACAACATTGATCTTAAATAATTTGCAGAATACCAAAACTAATCCAACACGACTCCATCGAAACGCCATTGAAACATTATGGCGTTGACAGAATTGCAGCTCAGGATCTTCAATAAATGAAGTGTGCGTTTTTGGTTAGTTAATACCGAAAAAAAACCGCGATAAAGCTATACCGCGCATTTCTAACGATATTACAAACAGTAAAAAACGAATTACTGTTAATTTAACGTTTGCGTCAAAGGAAACAGACTAGGGCCACAGAGCTCGTAGCCTCCTTTCAACAATTAGGTAAGTAGGTGCGAGTACATCTGTCGCGGCCACCGTATTCCAAACCAAGCTATTTTTGAACACAACGTCAATTAACTTGATTTATTTTAAAACATGTATCTGTTTTTGGTAACTGCGGTAACGAATATTTACCTAAATATTTTTACTATAAATCTATTTTGTCAAACATATGTTTTATAAAATAGAATAATAACGAATAGACAATTACTGGCCTTACAACAAATAAGTTTGAATTTATATAAATATTGATCATAGAATTTAACCGTCCTTACTGAAACCGGCCGGCCTAATTATAAAAAATTTAGAATCATTAGAAACTACTTTATTGACATTGTTTCAATTAAGTTTTTGCTACTTAACCGCGCATCGCAATTACCTGCAAATGAGAGACGACAAACCCTGGTTTTACATTACGCCATTACGGTAATGACACTAATACGAAACATAATTTAATATCAAATTGAGAACAATGCCACGAAGCAGGAACAGTGTAAGAGGTGACCTCCCGATGTCGAACAGAACCTTCGCTTGTCCTATTATTAACGCGTTCGGCCGCGAAAATGGAGCACTCGACATACATCCGATACGAGCCGAATAATACCATCTATACTGAGGAGGACCTTGGCCCCGATCCTCACCAGAGTCGACCCCGACGAACGGTCACCGACTAGATAAACGAAAAAGACCATCAAAATCCGCCCATACACTACGTGCGTGTATGCATTTCCTACTCGCGTCCTCGCGCCAAATTATCATAGTTTAACCTACTTACCCAATTATTTTCATCTCACAATGTTAATGTAAATTTACCAAGTCGATAGATTAGTGGTAAGTATAGTAAAGTATCATCACGACCATGATCTCTTCCGGGGTGATAAGAAACCACGGCTTTTTTAAAGAAGCGGATTCACATTTAGACAACTTTACCATAGTAACCAAGTGGCAAGCTTATCGATGTCTCTAGCCTACCAAACTCGAGAAATTTAACAAATGAATTATTATACCAGTAATCGAACTCGGTACGTCCGCTCTTGTTAAGGCCATTCATGGACTTAAGCGCTAAATTAGTTAATTTAAAAGCATAATCTTTAAAAATTTATAATTTATAAAAAATATTTTGAGATTGAGCTTTTAATAAAATATTCCTACGCTATACGTATTTTGTTTATTAAGATAAATTGTACCTAAACTGATTTTATGTATATACTCGTAGATTGTAAAAACCGCATTTTTTCCAATTAGTAAGAAAACAAATGCGTTGGTTGTAGACCTCGAATAGGACATTCTTAGCAAGCCATGGTTCAATTTTGCCATCTTTAATTATTCATTTATTTGAAACTTTATGCACTATAGACTTATACCTCTAGACATTCTTACTCTGTAAACCTTAATTAGGGATAATATGAACATTATTGTATGTGCGAGGTAGGTGAAAATATTGGAACAGGAAAAATAAAAGATAGGTAGTTAATTAAAATTCTACCATAATCTAATACTATAATAATCTAATAGTATCATCATCACATCCCCTAGAACACAAAATCCTAGAACTCCACTGTTGGATATGGGCCTTCCAGAAAATTTTGGAGAATTTGGCCTACACTCGCCACGCTGGCCAGTCGGGTTGGCGAGGTTCTGATGTTACTTTTCTAATGACATTTTATTAACGATTCCACAAGTTGGTATAAGTGGAACCGGGACTGACAGCTTAACGTGCTCTCCGAGGCACGGGAACGGTGGTGTTGTAAATAAGTGACACTTATTCACTCATTATTCACACATTTATCAAATAAATAAAACACTAACGTAATGAATGTCGACGAAACGAAAGACGTAAGTCGTGATAGTGTCAAATGGCGCTCAATTGTCTCTGCCTACCCCGCAAGGGATCTGATATGTATGTATGTATGTTTAATATAATATCGTCAGTGGAGTCGTCCAGGCCCAGATAGCTAATGGGCCTGGGTTGGCGATAGGGACATTCCACCGTTTCCCTCAGCAGAATTTCAGCGGGTACCCACCCGCTGGTAATTCATGCACTTTTGGTGCTGGGCGCCGTTACTTGTGTAACAGCGCCTCTCGACGCACAGCTCTCCTCCAGGAGCACATCTCTAGGAAGCGGTCTCCCGCTGCGGAGCCGAGCGCAAGACGGAGCGATATTCGGGATATGCTTGAAGTGTCCGTTTTCGGCCCGATTGAACATACGTGTAGTCAGGCCGACGACATACTCCTCAATAGTAGGCACTTCCAGATCGCAAGCTATGACGGAATTACGCACGAACCACGGCGCTCAGGAGACGCACGAAGGTGATGCCAGGCTGGTGCAGCGTAAGTAAGACAGAAAGCTATTGTATTAGCTTTATTTTAATAAAAATAAATGTTAAAATTATTATGAACGCGCTTCAGACAATATTTACCTTACGTTTTTGCAATGACTCGGACTAAAAGTGACAGTAATTAACAGAAAACACTATTTGACTTCTAACGTAGCATTACTTAAGTAATGGAATACGGCTTCCACGCTACGACCGTAAGATCTAGAACATGGACGGTGACAGTAACAAATAAAGTTTTCACTAAACTTTTAAAAATATTAAATTCAAGGGCAGTATATACCTAGGTTCTATTTACGATTAGTAAAAATCAATTCACAATAAAAATATGCAATATACCTAGATGCAACCATTCAAAAATGTTTGCTTCAAAATTGTCAAGGCCAATTTAGATTCTATTTTCGGTTTGGGGGTGATGTCATTATTCAAAATCAATTTTATATAAAAAAATATGAAACATTATAGGGTCGTCTTTGACCGGGAGAGGTCGGAGCAACATTGCTTGAAGGTCCGCGTGACAGGCTGACCTCGTGGTATCGGTCGTCGAGGACAGACGTCGCAAATATTTGCGCGCGCGACGCAGGACGCGGGAGAGGCGTGCGGGGGCGACCGACCTTGCAGAGCGTCTGCCGCACGACCTTGATCTTGAGACGACCGCGAGCGTTCGTCCTCTATGACACCTCGCTAATAACTAGGTGCCTTTGTTACACTATATGCGCCGGTATATTCAAGGCGAGCCTTAATAGATAACTATTGTTAATAAAAATCCATTTAAACGTCTATTGGAAATTACAACGGTTTCTTATGATCACCACACACAACTCCTGGGCCTAAGTAAGAGATTTATGAGTAGATATGTATTTTATTATTATTATTATTCAAAAAGACTTCATAAATCTTCCATACAATGATTAAACTGAAAGTTATAATTTAAGTGTTAGGCATAACGGCATAAATACATTATAAGACAGGAAAATAAAAAAGTTATTAGTTAAAGCAGTAGCTCGGTTGTAAGAACGCTTTCCTTAAAATCCTAAAAAGATCGGTTCGAACCCCTGCATGTACCAATAAGGAAAAATCTGTTTCCCATGCCTCGGAGAGAACGTTAAGCCGCCCGGTTCCACCAATATTTGTGGTTATTGTCATTAAAAATTGCCGCGAGTGTAGGCCAAATACCTCGGAAAATTCTGAAAGGCCCATCTTTAACACTGGAGGTCTGGACTCTGTGTTTTAGGGGCAGTAATGATGATAATTGGTTCATAAAATTACAACGTTTTCTGATCAAAAATGGTTAATTGATTTTATAACTACATCTTAAATGATATATGAAATAAAGTCCGATTTTATCAATTACAATGGATGTCTTATTAAATAAAACGAACCAACGATTTTCCGCAATATGTGTTGCCGTCTTTAGTTTATTTTTTGACTGTTTATGTGTTTTAATCCAATTATAGAACACGGAGTCCTAGACCTCCACTGCTGGAGATAGGCATTTCAGAACATACATATATCCGGAGAACCAGCTTCTTCATCGTACGACAGATGTAATAATAATAATAAACCCGTTTATTCCTTAATTAATTAAAATATACAGTTTTATTTATTTTTTAATTAAGCGACACAATAAATCATTTCAAATTTAAATATAATCCTAATAATACTCTTATAACATTTAGACTAAAACTATGTACTTACTTATTATTATAAATATTATAAATTAAATGTTTATTTATTTAAAATTGGTAATTCTTTTTTTTTTCAATTAAATTTCAAATTAAAAAAATATGTCTAATAATATCTATAACACTGTTTTTTTATTCTAATTAATTTATAATAATCGTATGGTATTTATTTATATATTCTTTTTTTGTAGTTATATTTGTTTAGCCGAGTCCTACAAAACCTTGGCTTTAGCTTGGATTTGAATTCTTAAGCTTATCACAGAGTCCAGACATACCGAGAATTCCATCATTTGATATTGTCCCACACATTGACACTATATTAAATGGAGGCACTGGCGACTGACGATAATAAATTATTTCTTAGAATGGTAGCTTTTATAAACACTGGACAAGCGGACGGATTCTGATGAAAGCTTTAAATAAACAAAACTCATTTTATGTCGATACCCACTTCGGAGTCAGAATGCAATGTTTATTTACGTGAACCTATTTACAGGTTAGACACGTTATTATACTAATTATTATTATGTCAGCAATCAGTTGTTTTTCATCAAAAATTGCTGTATCAGAAGATAAGCTCTTGAGACGCTGCTGCAGAGCTGAATGTGTTCGGCGGCAGGATCTAGCTACTGCTATCTGAAAATAAAAAAAATATCATTTAAGAAGTTTCTGTCGGCGCTTCCAAAAAATGCTCTATGATTATTTCTCAAGTTTTAGACAGAAAAATATATACTAAGGAGTAAAATATCATTACGACCGAGGGATAAGGACCGAGTTCACATTTAGTAAACTTTACTTTGAGAATTGACTCCATTTATGGACCTTCCGCGCCACTTACCATTACGTGGGCGAAGGGTCACATTTTGCAATGGTATTAAAAAAAACTTTATCTAGCATACAGACTCATTTAGCCAAAATATTAAAAGTAAAGTATCATCACGACCGTTTTCCTTTCAGGGTGGTCAGAAACCACGCTTATGAATAAGCGGATTCACATTTAGCCAACTTTACTATAGGCCAATCATGACAAGTGGCAAGCTCGTCGATGATATAGCCAAAATATTACTCATAATTATATATTTTGACCGCCTCCGTGGTCTAGTGGTAACAAACGTTGCCGTGAACTCGGGAGTCGTGGGTTCGATTCCCACCGGGGGCAAGTTGTACATTGTATAATTTGTCTCGGTCTGGGCCACAAGCCTCGTAGCTTACCACGGAAACTAGATGGCGCTGTGTGACCTGTCTAGAAATATTTATTTATTTATATTTTATTTATTTTAAATATCTACACTGAGAATAATGGATATTTAGTATAACTGATGTCGGTGGACTGGTGGTGGAGTAAGTAGACCTCGCGCATCGCTTACCACCAGGTGGGCATAGTGTTACGATCGTGTTGTGAATAGATTGTGTTCCAGGTGACAGTGAAACTAAACTGTATAGAGCTATTCGTAAAACGTTGACTGACAATTTTCTTGAAGGCAACAAAGGGGAAATCTACTTCGTAGCCAAGTTCGTAATCGTAAAATTTCGAATGAAATTAAACGTAATTCCCTCTCAGCGGGCACTCCATGCATGAGTTCATTATCATTTTAGTAGTCATAACATTTTCGAATTTGAGATCAACAAGTAATTATCATATTGCTCGTCTTATTTTTAAAAAGTTTTGACGCATTGCCTGACGGCTGTTCGTAGTCTGTAGTAATCGAGATCGAATCGATAACATGAAGACATTTTTATTTTGTCTGTCTTCATTTTTGGCCTTATGTCATTTTTTATTTCAGTCAGTTTATTAATTTGGTGACTTATATTTTTAATTTCCGAAAAATCCCTTGTGTCATCATAGTTTCAATCTGCTTCACCCTGACGCTAATACTACCTATGTCGATGTCTCTAGCGTACCAAACTTAAGAAATATCCCAAATAAATTAATTAAATTATTCGATCAGGAATCGTGCCCGCTGCCTCTGTGTCTAAATCCACGGACTTAACCGCTAGACCGCGGAGGTTATGTAAAATGATAATACAAAACCCAGGGTTGATTAAGATTTCTACTAGTTATATTTAACAGTTAGTTTAAAAAACTATTAGTTTAGCTAGCAGGAATTAATTTGTCTGATATTACGAGTTTTTATATTTTTTGTAAAAGTACCTACCTACATCTGTTGTAGGAGTATTTTATTGTGACTTGATTACTAGGGTAGTAATAAATATTTTTGCTTACTAAACAATTTGAATTAAAAAAGCCGAGTTGAGTATTATAGAAATGAAAAAGTAAGAATTGTTGTTGAGAAAGCGTCAGGCGAGCGTGGCGAATGGTCAGCGACACAGGCCGCTGCGTGACCTTGTGATAAGCGACATCCGCTGATAACCGCTGGCTACGTCGTCGCCTGCGCATGCTGCAAGGCCGCGCATGTTCACCCTTCGACGTCCATACCTACACGTGTACATACATGTGCATTATATACCTTGGCTTCACTTAACATCTCACAATACACTGGAGAGACGAGTATTAGTAAAAATTAAAATAAATAAATTAAAAAAAGTAAACTGCATTTCATTTACGTAAGGTATTTACAAAAGCTTAGCAAAAATAAGTACGCTAGATTGCATTCGAGTCCGCATTTTTTTTTTAAGAGAAAGGACAAAGACACGCAACATGAGAACAAGAATAATAAAGCAACAAAGTAGATGCAATTAAAATTACACCCGCCATCAAAATATTTCTCACGGTGGACAATGAACCCTTAGTGCGATACAAAATTTGGTAAAATATCACCTTGGCCAGGTATACGAGCATAAGAAAACCAGAACTGTTAGGTGAACTCCGAGGCAAACCGCCCGCTCACACTTTGCGGGCTAAACTATACTAAAAAGTGGCATCTTCTTGATTTTGCCTTTGAATCCGGCAATATTACCCAGTAATGTGTTCAGTAGCCCTATTCTGTTACTTAAGCGCAAACGTTATATATATATATATATATATATATATATAACGGATTCCATCATATAACGTTTGCGCTATATGATATATATATCACGCTATTTAAGTTGCTATTTGCACGGCCGCTGCAAGGTCGAGCGCTTTTACAGTTGAGAATTGAGTAATATTTTGTAATTATGACGCAATCTCTGACATAAATAACGAAATCCACTAATAACGTTTGCGGCTAAGTAACAGAATAGGAAGGCCTATCTTAAGTGCAGTGTGTGTAGTGTAGCCAAACTATAAACGCATTAACCATTAACTATCAGTTTATGTATCATTCCTTCGTCCGTAGAAATAACACGAGTAAATGACTGACCTCTACGTTAGCTATTACTTTGAAGGTTAATAAATGTGCATTGACAAGTGTCGGTGCAAGATAATAGGTATTTTTTAATTCAACAAACAACTTGTTATTGGAGCTTGTGACATGCGTGTCATCGCCATTTGAAGTTCATCCAGAGACATAAAATATAACAAGACGGAGCAAGAAACGGTTGAGAATTATATAACTACGACAATATTCTCAAAATTAATTAGTCCATGACAGTGCATTGCTGGTTACAGTCGTGTTCACTTTCAAATTGATTTTATTTATTTATTTAATAGGTAAGACAAAGGCGGGCTTTAATGCGCCAAGACATTCTATCATAGCCAACCATTGGGCCAATTTTAAACAATTTACTGGAAAGTAGGTGCTGAAATATGAAATATAAAAATATTATTTTTTATCAACTATATACACACTTATATGTAAACTTGGCAGGTCTCTGGTGTGGGATGCGACGTGTGTAGACACATTAGCTCCATCTCACATCCAGGCGACCTCGTCAGGCGCGGGGAGAGCGGCGTTTTCGGCGGAGAACCTCAAATTGCGCAAATATGCCAACCTTGGTGCCGGTTACGAATTTGCGCCGTTTGGGGTCGAGACGATGGGCCCATGGGGACCGTCAGCGAGGCGCTTGGCCAAGGAGTTGTCAAAGCGGCTGACAGAAAGGTCTAGAGACAGGAAGGCTGGCAATTATTTCTGCCAACGTATTAGCCTCGCTATACAGAGGGGAAATGTTGCCAGTCACCTTGGGACTATCTTGGATGGGACGTTTAGTTTATTTTTAATTTTATTATTTAGGTAGCTTTTAATTTATATTTATTTTTTCTTATATGTAATATACTAAATACATATACTATACTATATATAATAAATTACACATTTTGTTGAATGCGAATAGACCATTTTTTTAAATAGCGATCTGATGGTTACTTGCCTGATGTTAGGAGGCAAATGGTTTCACAAATTTGTCGCTACAACGACAAACGAGTTTGAAATAAAACTAGAGTGTAAAGGAATCGAAAAAAGAGAGTTAAGAGAGGATCATTTGTTATATCACTAACAATATGCCGATCTATAAGCTAAGGAAGTATAAAACATGAACGTCTTCGACAAAATATGGCGTAAAAAAATAACAAACATTTTGTACGAAAATAACAACTAATGCCCACTCTATCTTGTATTTGATGTCTTTGAGTTCATCGCATTCTAACAGCTGCAATGCCTGCATGCTATAACTTGAAGCACTTATTTCTCTTCTTTAGATAACTGTCTTTCTTTAGGTTAATATACCTTAAGCACTCTATGTGCGAATGTCATATATACGAGTGTGGTCGAGCAAATTTCACCCATTTTTTTTTTCTAATTCAAAGGCAACGACAATATTCGTGGTCAGCAGTCTCATGTCTAGTAATACCGAAGATTTAAATCAAATCAAATCAAATCAAAATAATTTATTTGCTAGAAAACATGGTTACATTTAAAGATCTTATAGCTAGAAAATTTCGCTTCACATGTTTCACCTCAATGGCATGCAAATATTGGGCAATTACAATATGAGAAAAGTCAAATTGTAAAATAGTAGGTACATTAAAGCAGCGCGGAGGTCCTGGGTTCGATTCCACAAAAATATGTACAAATTTGGAGTCGGGCGAAGTAAAACGTTTCAACGATACTCGAACGATATAGATAACTCTTATTTAGTCTTTCTTCTCTTTGTAAAAAAAAATATGAACAAAATTATCATTAAGAAAACTACAAAAAGTATTAAATATAATATTTAAAATAACCGATATAAGAAATCTGTACAATTAAATCTCAAAACAAATCACGAATGGTAATAAAAACTAGAATAACCCGAAAATGTATTAAATATAACAATTAAATTAAACGATATAAGAAATATTTACAATAGAAAAATAAGACAAAGCACAACGATGGTAATATACAATAAATGTATGCAGAAAAATTGGTCAATATTTTTGACCACGGTCAATTTGCTTTGATTGCACCACTCGAAAATAAAAAGCATTCGCAGTAAAATTAGTGACGTCATTCGCTGTGAAATCCGCGTCCTTGTCTTTGGTTATTATCAAAAACACAAAGCGCATGGAGAAGCTACCCGAACGCCTGTCAAAGCGAAATACATAATGACATTAATTAGCTACTGACAATTACTTTTTTTTTCTTTATATAATAAATTCTCCTAACGAAACAAATGTATGCTTAAGTGTATATTCAATGCATTGCACTGATAAATTGTTATTGGGGGTCAGTTTCAAAATCACCTCCTTTTCTCATCCATATATGTATAATTACTGCAATATGATTAAGAAACCACCTCCTAACCTTACCATTTATTTATTTATTATTATTTATTAAAAACTTTATTGTTTAATACAAAAGGCGTATGTAATGCCGCTTGGCATTCTCTTACCATCAACCTTCGGGACAAGGAATCGAAGTTTAGGCATGGCAAAAAAAACCTAAAAAAATCAATAAAAATAATTAAATCACTTATTAGTACTAGTTAAATTAAATATACGATAAACATCATAAAAATAATAATACTTAAACTACATAATATATATATATATATATATATATTCTTACATACACTACATAGACTAGATAACTAATTATATACATACACTACGTAAACGGGAAATATATACTTATATACACAATAATATGCGAACTACTATACACTTACTACAACGAATAATTTAAAATATAACATTATACAAGTAATAAATAGTTCAAGTAATGCTTATTGCAATTTTAAAAAGTGGGCGTATACTTGTCTTTTAAATATGACTCTGTTTGGCGCTTGCCGAATATTTAAAGGTAGGTCATTTCATAGTGACAGAGCTACCACTGAAAAAGAGTTGGAAACAGAATTAGTGAGGTGCGAAGGAATAGCCAGTAAAGAGTTGGAATGGTTGTAAAAATAGCAAGCTGTATGCTCAAATTTTCGAGATGAAATCCAGATCTTAGTTAGTTGTTTGTATCTGTTTATATTTTGGTATGACTTCATCTTGTTATGATCATCTAATAAATAAATAAATAAAGTGAAAAAAGCTCTTACAGCGACAAGTCAAACACAGGGTATATAATAAGTTAATTTTATTTTAATAACCGATCTGTAAAGGTCGCTCTTCTACGAATTTTGTACTATAGCTGTTACTCGAATATCTATAAGCCGGTACAAAGTAATACTTTGGCAAAGCTTCTGGTAAAGTACCTACATCTTCGCTAGTTTCAATAAACTTACGATTTAATACCAGCCACCGTACATACGGTTTGTAGCGTTTGTGGCATGGCATACGTATCCTTTGAAGATCAGCGATGTGCAGCTAAAGTAGTATTCATATTACTTCTTATACCATTCTTATTGCATTTATATGGACATGCACATGTACTCATGTATCTCCAATTTTAAATCTTGCCTCTACTTGAGACCTTGAGAATAATCATATATTTTCCTATATTATAAGATTTATTTTACAAATATAATAATTACAAACAAACAGTATAAAATAATTACAATAATAAATAATTAAAAAGAAAACCTAGCATTAAAGAACAAAAAAATAAAATAAACAACACGACAAATAAAACTAAAATTATAACCGCCCGATTTAATTGTTTAATATTGTAATTATTTTATACTGTTTGTATATATATAAACATTTATTCGAAAAAAAAAATACAAAATATAAAATAAAATTAATATTAATACTAAGGATAGGAATATAAGTCCCGTCCGCGTGGAATGGTGGCAAGAACGCTGGCTGCATTTCCCCGCTGAATTGCAATACTGATTCTTTGGGCGAAGAAGCCCTCTTGTCATCGGAGGAGACGACAAGACGCGGTGTTATGTCTTTTAAAAACATTTTTGCACTTTGACTCCATGGGCCCAGAGTTTCTACAGCAAACGGCATAAATATGTAATCTTTTAATATACTTACATATTTACGCCGCTTGTTGGACTCCGCATTTTCCGCCGCGGCTCCCGCTTTATGTGCTGTCCCCCCTGAGATGCGACGCGGCGAGGGTGTCGACGCACGTGGCGTCCCACACCAGAGCACGTCCCCGTTTCCAGGGGACCAACGTCATACCATCGGGTCTCTTGCCATCGCCTCGGATAACTCCAACAGGATCTAGAAGTGCTGGAACCTCGATGGTGGCTAGAGCCTTTTTAATAATGTCGTTAAGGGAGCCGTGGCGGGAAAATCTGCCCGCACTTTTGGAACAGGAGAGAGACACGTTTGTCGCAGAACCGTTGACGTCCAAGACGGTCGACCTCCTTTCCACACGGACATCTATGTAACACACATAATGGTATGCATATTACTTCGAATAAAATATATAATTAAAAACTACCTAAATATTGTTTACCTAATAGCGATACGCAAGGTCGAAGAACGGGAGCAACTGACGCCAGCCTCAGACGACTGACATCAGTCATTACCCACATGCCGGCCTATTAAGATGCTTTTTCACACTTCGTTTGAAGGACTCCAGGTTATACGAATGGGAAAACACACTGAGAGAGCATTCAACATCTTCAGCGTGCGACAAATGTAAGAGTCTCCAAATTTATATGTATGCGTAGGGATATACGGCTACGGTATATGGATGCATATTTTGGCCCGTGCGCGTGGTTCGGCTGCGGAGTAGAAAAGGGATAAGGTTGTGGTTGTGCTTGGAGAACACTCTCAGGGAGGCCACATCTCGGCGAAGCTGCAACGATTCGAGAGTTGTAGACACTGTAGTGTCGTCCACTATTCGAATCACCAGCCTCTGCTGACATTGAGAGCATCTGTAAAAAAAACCATCGCAGAGGTGAGAACAGTATTCCCCGCATGACCTTATTTGTGCTTCATAAAGCATAAGTAAAATTAAACACCTAGAAACTATACTTAATAAAAAAATTAACTATCTATAAATAAAAAATGTCCTCGTAAGACGTCCTATCAAAGATAGTACCAAGAAGGCTGGCAACATTTCCTCTCTGTATAGCAAAGCTACTACGTTGACATAAATAATGGCCAGCCTTCCTGTTATCAGATTTCTCTGTTTGGACAACTCTTACCGAGTTTGGGGTATTTGCGCAGTTTGAGGTTTTCAGCAGAAACCAGCTGGACGAGGTTGCCTGGATGTGAGATGGGGCTAAAGTGTCTACACATGTCAAATCCCACACCAGAGACCTGCCAAGTTTCCACGGCTTCGCGCAGTCCCAGAGGGATCTAGGATCTCGGGTGCTCCAACAGTGACATGAGCCCTTCGGATGATGTCGTTGAGAGCCGCGAGAGAATGCAGCCGGCACTTCTAGCACAAGTAAGCCCGTGGCGTCCGAGATGTTCTACTGGTGCCCCACACCGACACTTGTGTGGATGGACAGTCCATTTCGGTTAAATACATACTTGAGACCTAAATAATTATAAAGAAAACTAGTTCGAGTTAATATTTAGAAACCTTTACAATGGGGTCGCTAACGAATTATGTTGTGTATACATTTGGTTCAAAGGGCGGGTATTTTGACCTCGGCAATCTCCGCGGGGAATCAACAGCTACCACTTTAACTTTGTTACGTTAAGTTCAACGGTGGATGAATTTAACAGTTGGTTAGTTTATTCATAAGGACTTGTTCAGAAACATTTAGCTATATATAAACTAGGATTTAAATGTGTTTTATCATTTATTTTCATATCAATGTGATAATATCAGAACTATCTATAATTACAATATAATTTTCGCAATAGCAACTTAGGTACTTCGTGTTAAGAATCGAAAATAATTTTGAGAAACTAGAAACAAAGTTAATGGAAGTTACAGTAGATAGTCGTTCTAAAAAATATGTTTGTTTAAGCATTAGTTTGATAAATATTATAGGAATATCACTTTAATAGCGTTTAATACTGAAAAAAATGCAGTAATATTATTTTTGAATTTTTTGTTATTAATAAGGTTAAAGATATTTATTTAACTTCAATTATTATTAAATAATTATTATTATTTTATGTGTTTTTTTAATTGTTATTTAATATCTTTATATAACATATAAACAAATAAAATGTCATTATAATCACAGCTCTTACAACACGGAGTTATAGACTTCCACTGTTAGAGATGGGCCTTCCAGGAGATTCTTCAGTATTTGGACTCCACTCGCCACGCTGGCCAGACAGGGTTGGCGTGGGTCTAATGTCATTTTTTAATGACAATTTATTAATGATTCCACAATTTGGTAATAGTCGAATCGGGACAGACGGCTTAACGTGCTCTCCGAGGCACGGGAACGGTAGTGTTGTAAATACAAATGCACGTAAGAAGAGTGTATTTCTCATTGGTACATGCTGGGGGTTTGTACCGACGTTTTGCTATAAATACAAGGTATTTTCCAGAATATAAGCTAGACATTATGAATAATATTATGTAAAAGTGCAAAATGCAATTTCGTCTGTAAACTGGCAATTCTCAACTTTTATGAAAAATATACATATACGAGGGGCGTTCAAAATATTCTCGGTATGTGGATAAAAACAAACAAGTACGAAAAGTTTGATATTTTTATTTTTCAATATACTCCCCCCCTATGTTCATACACTTATAAGATCGATCAATTATTTTTTTTAATCCCTCATAAAAATATTTTTTATCTTTGGTGTAAAAATGCTCCTCCACGGCCGTCTTCAACGCTTCATCGTCAGAAAATTTATTTCCACGCAGATCCTTTTTAAGATTGGGAAACAAAAAGAAGTCGCTTGGGGCTAAGTCCGGACTATAGGGTGGATGAGTAACAGTTTCAAACCCACATTCAACAATAGCTGCCTTGGCAATATGAGCAGTATGGACAGGGGCGTTGTCATGCAGAAGCAGAACACCTTTGGTTAACTTTCCTCGCCTCTTTTCTTTGATCGCATCTCTTAATTGACGTATAACGTTAGCGTAGTACTGCCCTGTGATATTTACACCTTTTTCTTTATAATCGATAAGCAAAACTCCTTCACAATCCCAAAATATTGTGGCCATGACCTTGCCAGCTGACGGGATTACCTTGAACTTCTTGGGATGAGCTGAACCCTTAATGTGCCACTGCATGGACTCCTGTTTGCTCTCTGGGTCATAATGATGAACCCAGGTTTCATCTCCAGTAACTATTTTTTGCAGCACCTCATCGGGATTTTCACCACACAGGTCGATAAAATCTGAACAGCAAGCCACACGCATATCCTTTTGAAGAAGCGTCAGCATTCGCGGAACCCATCTTGCACTTACTTTTGACATATTAAGATGGTCATGTATAATGTCATGTACGGTACCAATAGAGAGATTGGTTACTTGAGCTATAGATTTTACCTTCACTCGGCCGTCTTCCAATATAAGTTTTTCCACTTTATCAATATTTTCTTGTGAGGTAGCCACTACAGGCCGGCCAGGTCTAGGGTCATCTTCAATACTCTCCCTTCCACGCTTAAATTCGCTTGACCATTTTTGAATAGTAGATAAAGAAGGAGCAGACTCACGGTAAACACAATCCATTTCCTCTTTTATGGTTTTTTGATTTTTACCCTGTTTTGTCAAGAATTTTATGACGGATCGGTGCTCTAATTTCGTTAAAATTGTTAATTCGCTCATGGTGTTCATGTTTGTTCGGCAATTGCAGAAAAACAAAAGAACATCTCGGTTCCAATTTTACTTTTTTTTAATGTCAATGGATGAATCTTAGCGGCCAGTAACAAATATACGAGTATATATAAAAGAGGTTGTAACGTATCAATACCGAGAATATTTTGAACATAGGCAATCATTTTTCTTTGTGGCATAATAGGACATAAATAAAAATGGTACGAGTATTAGTACGCAATAAAAGGATTTGAGTGCGCAGTTTTATAAGTTTCAAAGCTAGTTTTATAGTAATGTTAATTATTACAGTCCGGTAGCTGAGAGAATGCGTTCCTGACAGCTGAGGATAGACTGTGGATAACTAGAACAAAACTTTTTTTTATGCTTTCATGTACTATTTATGCATTTCAGAACCAGTTCTTTCAACAAGCCGGTCCACGTCACTGACGTCGTGATATGGATACATTAGTTAGGCGAAGGTATACATGGAGAGAGCTATACTCGGTATTTCGCTGATGGATAGAGTCCGACACGCTAACATCCTTCAGAAAACCAAAGTAACCAAAAATTATATTAATCTTTCAAAATTAGTGAGTTGAAAGGGGCAATGATACGTTTGTCGCAGAACCGTTGACCGATGGAGTAGACCCCCAGCCAGATGGACGGATGATATGACGGTTTTTACTATATGATTTCCATTTTCACACTCTGCACCCATAATATTAATCTCTCACTCTCCCAAAGGTTTAGCTGGTAGAGAATACCTTTATGGTATTATGCTCGCCTATGTACAACACTTTATATTGTATATTTTGTGTGCAATAAAGAATTTTATTATTATTATTGTATGATGGCCTACATACATCCAACAGTGGAGAGACATAGACTGATGATGATGATGATGAAGGTACAGAAACGTATAATATAAGTTTTATTTTTAGTAACTACAGCAAGAGCATTACAATAAATACACGTTAAAGTATGCATCTATAAATATGCCTTTATTACATACTTGTGGATTTCAATACATTCAAGGTGAGCAATTAATGTTTTGCATTGAGTACAATAGTAAAAACAGCAGTAACCTGGAAACCTTATCGTAACTACAGTTATTATAAATTACAGTTACGGCAACAGTTCTCGTTTTGTGTCCTACCTATTAGACAACTTTGTTTAACGCAACTTGGCCATTTTAAAATGGGGTTATTTTTTATTCGTCTGTTTAATTTAGTACATATACATAATCAGAGCCAGTAACTGAATCCTTCCTTAGTGACATTTGGTCACTTTAAAAGTAACTCATCATTACGACTGTATCCCTTTCGTGGTGATCAGAAACAACGCTTTAAAAGAGAACACACTCTACTGGGTTGTGAGTTCGGGCACTAAAATATTTTTACTTACAACTTTACATTTCACATATAACTTTACTTACATAAATGACTATTAATAGAAATAAACCTAACTAATAAATATAAATACAACTAAAAACTAAAATGAAGAAAAACAAAAGAAAAAAAAATCGCTGCCAATGGGCAATGTGCCAAGGATTCAACGTGGCAATGCTGATCCTTTGGCCCAAATATTGCCCAGCCCTTGTGTCTCCCGAGGTGTTGACGAGCTGTTTTGACAACACGTATTGTATTTATAGCAACTCAATAAAGCACAAAGGAACATATAAATACATAATTAATTTTAATTAACACTACCTAGAGATTTGCTATATACATTGTGTATTAACGTTAAACAGAAGATTGCTAAAAAAAATAACACACAATGAAGATACAGAACGGCTTGCATAGTAGTTATGTTATGGTAGGTATGTATAGGTTCCTATAGTAATTTTATTTAGTTAGATAATTAAAAAAACAACTTGCACACCTTGCCAAGCTTATTTCTATCTAGCATCTGCGGCATGTGAAATAAAAAAATGTACCTTCCAGTTTTATCTAACTTGTAGCCATTATAAGATACAATACAAAAAGGAATAAAAAATCATTTTATTAATTACAAAATTGTTTTTAGATAGGTAATTTTTTTTTTTCAGTACAGGATTGATTTCACATTGTAGTGAAGATAAATGGCGCAGATTTTTAATTCGTTTTTGTTTTAGTAATACTAAAACTTTCACTACATTAACCGCGAAGTTAATCGAGGACGAGATGTAGAGACGTAATTCGTACCGTTGTATAACTTCGCTTCCCCTAAAGCGACTTCTGATCGGTGTTGGTTTTTCCGGCCGAGTCAGTGTCCCGAAGTTAAAACAGAAAGCTCCTCGTGAAATTCCACGAGTATTGTTGCGGCGCGTCCGACCTCTTTTCACAAACTCTGACCTCCTTTTTGACTGACAATATTGAAGGACTATTTTATTTGAAAGATTGTGAGAATATGACGATTGAAGAGTTCAATCAAGAGTTTTTCGTTTTGTAAATTAGTTTACTGTGGAAATTGTTAGTCAAAGTGGTGTTATTTTGTTTAATAATGTGCTACGTTGTGAATAATTATGGAAAACGATAAAGTTGACTCTGTACGAGTATATGGGGCAGAAGTTAGACTTTATTTTTTGCGGTTTTCCCGCGCTGTGAACTCCCTATACCCCTTCGTGTTTGGGCGATATTGACGTGAATTACTCCTTGAAAAGCATCAAATTCTGCAAAACTTGGAATTTGATGATCCCAACTCGGTTATGAACTCTGTTATAAACATATATTATGTAAATAAATTACGTGTTTAGGGCTGATGTATTCTGTACAATGTCCTTTAAAGAGACTTATATATATGACGATTGAGAGACGACCTTTTACTCGGACTTGACCAAGATGAAACAATTATAAGTATTTTTATTAAATTTACCCTTTTATTTACACTAAAGACGACACCAAATTGACGACAAATCTATTATGTACCAGGCAGACGATATAAGTGTGTAGTCATGTACTTCAATTAACTTTGACAAGTACTTCACCGAAGTAACTTCGCGAGAAGTGTATTGGAGGCTTAACACTTTGAGGACTTCAAATTCATCATCATCATTGCCCCTAAAATACATAAATCTGTATATAATACCCGGAGATGTGTCTTTTAGAACATTTCTGAAGAATTTGGCTTCTTTTAATTAAAATTTAGGTATTCAAATTCAAATTATTTATTATATATATTTATGTAACTCTTAGATATTGTCAAATACATTTTTTACTTTATATACCTACAATTATGGGTGGACCGTGAAGGTAAACAATCTTTAAAAATATTCTTAAACATTGTTGCCATAAATAATTACTTACGATTATATCTCAACCTAACAATGTATAAATAACTGTATGTGGCTGTAAAAGGGCCGGTCAACTTATTATCTAAATAACAAAGTTTGAATTTAAATTCGTGGCTGTAAAGAGGCCGTGTCCTTTTACAACTTAAAAATAATAATATTTATTATTATGAATGATTTTAATCTATAGAGGTGTATAACTTTATTTTAGGAGAAATTTAAGGAAGTCGTCTAGAAATGTGTCGCAAAATGCAATAGTGTAGTGCGTGCAGTTATAATTAGAGATGCATAAGCGATGTGCCTCTTGAGGAATTGGGTCGACGCTGCAGCGGAGCACGGGCAGAAGTATTCGCGTAATATTACGTCAGCCGAGGCCGGCGGGGCGACGGCCGAGCGCGCGGTCCCCGACCCGAGCCTATCTCTAGTCTGGCCCGCGTTCACTATTAAAACTGCTTTCCGTATTTTTGCTGTACACTGCTTGTTATTATCAAACCAAACACAAGGTTCCCGCTTCAAACGTTCAAAGCAACATGCAATGTACAATGTAAATACAAAAGTGTTAGTTCGAACGTAGGCCTTCGCGGCACACGCTCCACTTTGGACACACGCACCACGCAAAACAACCTTCTTCCTGTTTCGTGCATTATTTAACTCCCTACCACATATGGTATTGTTCACGCGATTAACTATATCTAAATGCAAGTAACGTACAACATAATTGTAGGTCGCGGCGCCGAGTGGTCTCCAAACAATCGACACTACGGCACGAAATGATTCCTTTGTCACAGGTTGTGTGCTGTTATTGTTTAGGTGAAACAAAACTATCAGAGGTTGCTAATATAATGACTTATAGGTAAGGAAAAAAAACCCTAGTAATACCAGACAAAATCTTAACCTATATAAAATAAACTGTATAAACTATTGTTTTATAAGGTAAACTATCAACACGACCGTATATCCCTTTCGAGTTGGTCAGAAACCACGCTTTTAAATAAACTGATTCAAATTGAATCATTTCTTCTGTGAGATCAAAATATTTGTGTCTTTATGTTGTGGTCTTTTGGAATATTTGATTCCCACGGAACGGTAAGTTTTTTGTGAATTTGTGTAAATCGTATGATAACATCACAAAACTAGAAGTTCTTCTTTTGGTTTAATAAGTTCAACTGATTAGCTAGTACAACTATTAACTTTTAGTACAAAACATTGTTCTGTAGACTAATAAATATTTACCAGAGTTTACTATACCTATTGTGATCTTTCTAGAATGTATTTAGCAATGTTCAAATAATATCTAAATTAAAATACTTTAACAATTAACTACAAGTAATTGAAATTCCTTATCACTAAATCCAATAGCACCTACCGTTTATTCAGTTTAAGATAAAGGATCATCCGTTTACAAACTGCTTGTCATTTGTTTTATACCTGCTGTATATTTCCATTATCTAATATTCAGTAAAGGCGGTAAAATATCTTGTAGAAGGTAATCTTTAAGGACCAGAATGCTTGAAAATGAAAATTATAATTATAGCCTTTCATGATCCCACATTTGGTCAAAAGAGTGAACTTAAACTCACGTATATTATTGTATGTATTACTAGTATTGTATTATATATATATAATATATATATAATCGATGTCAAACTTTAGTTAGATAGATAGATAAATTCTTTATTGCACAGAAAATAAAACATTTTACAGTACATAGGCGAGCGTAAATGTTTTAGAAATCACGCTCGCCTATGTACTGTAAAATGTTTTATTTTCTGTGCAATAAAGAATTTATCTATCTATCTAACTAAAGTTTGACATCGATTTTGAGATCTATTACGTAAGGTGTGATTTGATTAAGTTTAATTTTAAATAATGTCTTTCTCCTTCATCGACGAGATTGCCACTTGTCATGATTGGCCTATAGTAAAGTTAGCTAAATGTGAATCCGCTTATTTATAAGCGTGGTTTCTGACCACCCCGAACAGTCGTGATGATACTTTACTTTACTGTCTTTCTCCTTAACTCACGAGATAGTAAGTTACGTTAATCTAGATAGATTCTTTGTAAAAGACAAAGCTATCGCTAGCACATTTACATTTACATTAAACTCAAACTGTGTATCTGATTAATAACTGTGTGCTAAAAAAAGGCCATACATTTCTAATTCGGCGTTAGTTTTTAGGCTGAGATCTATATAGCGTGCTTGGCATTTGTTTAGCATATCATAATCAACATCATAATAGCCCCCAGAATACAGTCCACTGCTGAAGATGCATTTTTAACTTTAATCGTTACGTTTACAGATACTTATTTATTTCTTACATTGACATACAGTTATATAAAACATGTTTGTATTTTTGTTAAATACAATCCCAAATATTTTGAAATTCTACAATTATAATAAAAAAAATCAAAGATAGATAAAGGCCAACAAGAGATCAATACCCGTAAATAATTGCCTCCCTGTCGAACTTACATACTTAAGAAAAAAATATATATAATGTGACTATTAATTTACGATGGGCCCATGGGGACCGTCAGCGAGGCGCTTGGCCAAGGAGTTGTCAAAGCGGCTGACAGAAAGGTCTGGAGACAGGAAGGCT
The DNA here is from genome assembly GCA_910589645.1 of Tinea semifulvella. Lineage (NCBI taxonomy): Eukaryota > Metazoa > Arthropoda > Insecta > Lepidoptera > Tineidae > Tinea > Tinea semifulvella. The sequence continues at coordinate 12,281,812 of OU342585.1, forward strand.
GGCAATTATTTCTGCCAACGTATTAGCCTCGCTATACAGAGAGGAAATGTTGCCAGTCTCCTTGGGACTATCTCGGATGGGACGTCTCTAGAGGACATTTTGTATTTATAGTTTGGTTTAATTTTAATTTTATTATTTAGGTAGCTTTTAATTTACCTGACTCTATTAAACTAACCAATAAAGATTACAAAATAATAATTTAGCTTATAAAATTATATAAACTAAATTAAGTTAAAATTAAATTAAATATTATAATTATTTAATATTATTTATTTTATATAGCAGGATTAAATAATATATAAAATATTTTGCTCCTAGATTCATACTTTTGCACACCTGCATCCAGGTTGAATACAATTTATGTTTAACATCTTGTAGGTACTTGTTTTTTTGTATTCTGGCAAATGTACATGTTTTATTTGATTCGCAACTCAGGCTAAATGTTATAAAAATCCGAGTTGGCAATACGTTATCGCCTCTTGGCGCTGTCTAAAATCCCACAGATGTTCTCGTTTCGTTTACGGAGTTTCTACTGGTCTACAAGATCTAATATCAGTACAAGTGTGGGCAAAGTATAAGAACGCGTTATCGATCTGACGCTAGTGTTGTGTTTAGTATGAACGCGCGCGTTGGGAGCACGCTGCAGGTCGCTGAACTGGCGGAGTCAAGGGCCTCCGGTCGGCGACCGCTTCAATAGTGCTCCAACATACCGTACTATAGACCTCTATCTATTCTTATTATACCAAGAAATGTTCGATAAAACGCGCTTTGACGTAGCTTAGGCTAATTTAAGCTTATACAATGATAAAATTGATATTTTTAGCTAGTAGATTAATTATGTAAGTAGTTTGAACTTATTTGTCAGCTAAGGAAGACGAGTTTAGATGAACGTGCAACGTTTTTGGGCTTAAATAATAAACTATTTGCTCTATTTACAATTTAAATATATATGTATAGACTTCATCAGTATCATCACGACCGTTTCCTTTTCGGGGTGGTCAGAAACCACGCTTATAAATAAGCGGATTCACATTTAGCTAACTTTACTATAGGCCCATCATGACAAGTGGCAAGCTCGTCGATGTCTTCAGCGTATCAAACTCGAGAAATATCACAAATTAAATATGAATTAAATGTATTTATTTACATTAATAAATATTTTTGTGTCCCGATCAGGAATCGAACCCGGTACCTCTGAGTCTTAATCCACAGACTTAACCGCTAGATCACGGAGGCATATATAGACTTGTTTATACAAATTGTAGTAAAATTATTAGATTTAAAATATAATAACGTTTTGTTATTATATCCGCTTAATATTAATAATCTTAAAAAAAGAGCCCCAAAACCTTTAATCGTTACAAATTACTAAAGACTTAATTTTGGTGCAACTCAGACTTAAAATTATATTTAAATTTAAATTAGAAATAGATATTTAAAATTAAGTTAATAGGTATTTAAAAAAATATTTTAATGGATTTTTAATAAATAGTTAACAGTGATGGAATTTAACCGGATAAAAAGTCAAAGTCAAAGTTGGACAAATAAATACCAATTTCTAATTCTACTCGAGTTTTTATCCAAACAGATGGATACATATTATATATATATACATATATATAACGACCGCCTCCGTGGTCTAGTGGTAACAAATGTTGCCGTAAACTCGGGAGGTCGTGGGTTCGATTCCCACTGGGGGCAAGTTGTACATTGTATAATTTGTCTCGGTCTGGGTGTTTATATGTATAATATGTATATATTTACAAAAAAAAAAAAAGTATAATATGTAGTTTATCAACCATCTTTCCGTAACACAAGCCTCGCAGCTTACCACGGAAATTAGATGGCGCTGTGTGATTGTCTGAAAATATTTATTTATTTATTTATATATATATTTATAGATAGATACGTAACGTTTTCACAAAGTACCTACCTATTTTTGTAAAAATACAGGTAATAAGTGTAGGAGACTGATTTCAGACGTCAAAGTCTTACAGGTGGGCGCGAACTCACATGTCGTGCTTACTAAAAAAAAAATACGTTATTATCGTTTGCCATTTCCCCAAAAGGTAAAATACGTTGATGATATCGAGCTCGCTTGGCTGAAAGGTTAGTTCCGCTACTCACCGTGCTATGTCGCTAGTCAAACAACACCCATACTTTATATCGATCAGAAAAGTTTGTTAAAAATTCTTATTTCGAACATTTAAAAACTTTGTCTGTATGTATGTCTGTTTGTCTCGCCTTCACACCTAAATTACTGAACCGATTTTGATGAAATATTCCTTGTAATCATAGGACGGATATAGGGTATATGACGCTATCATCTTAGCTTGACATATGATCCTACGGCCACCTGAAGGTTTTTTTTTGCCGACAACTTCCACGCTCATATAAAAATACCTGTAAATTATGGCTTAAGTATAGAAAAAAGATCTATTATGTTATAAACAGTTGTTCCTCCCGTGACAGATGACAGCTTGCGTGCAGCCAGCCACGTGCACAATTTACTTGCAAACTAAAAAAAATACATCCACCAACTGCCCGGTTAAAAAAGAAAAAAAAAACATAGCGTGCTATTCACAATTACAACTCACTTGTAAACATTGGAAGTTATAAATATTCATGTAATTATCATACGATTGTTTCATTGAATATATATTTGGAAGCTGTTATTATTTGGCAGTTAAATACGCTCTTTATTCATTAATTACAGCCCCTAGAACACAAAGTTCTAAATCTCCACTGTTATAGATGGGCCTTCATCATCATAACAGCCCCTAGAACCCTGTTGGAGATGGGCCTTCATCATCATAACAGCCCCTAGAACCCAGTTGGAGATGGGCCTTCCAGAAATTTCTGGAGAATTTGCCCTACACTCGCCACGCTGGCCAGACGGGTTGGTGAGTGTCTGATGTAAATTTTAACTACAATTTATTAACGATCCCATAAGTTGGTATTAGTGGTTCCGTGACCGAGACGGCTTAATGTGCTCTGTGAGGCGCGGAGACGGTGGTTTTGTAAATGTATGATAAATTTACGTAACAAAATTTCGTATTGGTACATCTCGGGGTTCCAACACACATTTTTTTGGATGTTAAGGAAAGTTCTTACAACCGAACTACCACTGCGCCTTGCGCCTTAAACTTATAGTTACAGGAAAACCATTCTATCTATCCATACTTTTTTTTGAGATATTGTGATCTGCATTTACACTTACTACAGACTCACACACGGTTAAGCATTTTATCCTGGTCAGGAAACAATAATTTATATAATTTATTTTTGATATTTTTCGAGTTTGGTACGCTAGAGACATCGACGAGCTTGCCACTTGTAAAAGGGCCTACAGTAAAATTGGCTAAATGTGAATCGACTTCTTTAAAAGCGTGGATACTGACCACCCTAGGAGGGATACGGTCGTTATGATACTTTACTTTTACTTTAAATCTATCTGTATTTTAACCACCCTGTAATGTTATAAAATTTAAAATTGTTGTGAGAATGGGATAGTGATCACAACAGTGTTGATAGTTCGCGTACATGCGCGGGCGCAGCGAGCTAACCAGTGAAAGTGGGTTGAGCGCAATGTCATTACTTTCAGTTTCTCCTGCTCACAGTCGTGTCGCGTCGATAAAATAAACTTACAATCTAGTCGATTTCTCGCTGAATTTCACTTCGATTTTACAATAAAATGAATGAACAAAATAAAAATTTATAGTCACAAAACAAAAGGAATTTAATCCTTGTGTTTCATCAAAGGGCGGTGATGGCTCGATTTCTCTTTTTCGCTTTCTTTAAAGTCCTAAAAAGGTCTTATCATCGTACCCCGGCATGTACTAATAATTTGTCATAGACCGTAGATAAACCGTTTGTCTCAGTTCAACTTGGAATCGTTAATAAATTGCAATTATATCAGACCCTCGCCAAACCGTCTGACAAGCGTACCACTCATACTCATACCTACTCACCAAATTCTCCAAAAAAATCTGGAAGATCTATCTCCAACAGTAGAGGTCTAGGACTCAAGCTGTGATGACAATGATGAATCCTTGTGTATGAATAAAGTTTAAAGTATAAGTTCAAAAAAAAAAATATAGTTATCTAACTATATCTTTAATATTTAGTTGTAACATTATTTCTTTCTGTCTAATTGTTATGTTTTAATAGGGTGTATCAGACAAAGCTTTTTGTAGATGTCGCTAGCGGCACTGGTACCTTGCTTACACCATTTTTTTATCATTTTTTAAATTTATTTGTAGTTTTAGATTTTTATAACAGAAAAATGTATTTTAACTTAACGTTACCTATCTTAAAAGACGAATTAAGTAAGCGAACACCGTCTTTAAAACAAAAAAAGGTTGAATTAATAGAACGGCAATTTTGAGATCACCATATCTTTGCTTTCGCTTGGAAATCTCGATTTGTACACTTTAAAGCTGCTCATTTCTGCATAATATCCAGAAAATAATAAATTTCGTAATAAAAATACAAGTTTTCTATGCAACTGACAGGTATATAAGGTACCATCTATCATGCGCCATCTATCGTGATAAAAAGTTAGTGACACACCCCATTATACTTTCATTGCACCTACGTGTCCCCTTTTGTAATTTGGTATTTTGAAAAAAAAAAATGGCCTTCGTGTGGGAAACAGAAATACAAGTACCTATATAAAATTGGAACATATTCAGTTTTATCTTGAGCATATTATAAATGTTGATTTATAAAACTTGTGATCCCCTTTTAATATCAGCTAAGAGTTCACTTAAAAAAACTTAAGAAGACTTACGGGTTTAACACTTTTACATTTCTTCTTCTTTTTTTATATTCTTTTTAGAAAATAAAATCTACGAACATATTTTCACATTCAAATACCAAATTTTAGACAGGGAAAAATAGCAAAAACATTTATAACAATTTTCCTCTATTTTACTAAAAACAAATATACTAGTATATCCGACAGAAATCTTTAAAAATATTGGATTGTGCGAGGGAGAGGGATGCAACCGTTAAACGCTATTAATGTTTATACCCTGAGCCTATAATTAAATCTTAAAATAGTAATATTTTTTAGGTCTCGTACATAAAACATACTAATACCTAGATTGTTTCATTTTAATATTGAAAACAATGGGAGTACATGAACAGCCTTCAAATGTAATCAAAACCATAACAAGAAACTAATGAAGGCGGTGTTTACGAAATATGGTCACCTGCGATTGTTTTGAACTTTGTACCATATCACTTTCATTATTAAATATGAGAATGAAAGGCGAATAAAGCCGAGCAATTCTTAGAATGGTTTATATAATCCTCCGTGGTCTAGCAGTTAAGTCTGTGGATTTAGACGCGGAGGTACCTACCGGGTTTCATTGCTGGTCTTACACAATATTTATTTAATAAAAAAAAAAGTATCATCACGACCGTTTCCCTTTCGGGGTGGTCAGAAACCACGCTTATAAGCGGATTCACATTTAGCCAATGTCTTCGATGTCAATCTCGTCGATGTCTCTAGCGTACCAAACTCGAGAAATATCACAAATAAATTAAATATTAATCAAATGTATTTATTTACATCAATAAATATTTTTGTATTTAATTTTATTTGTGATATTTCTCGAGTTTGGTGCGCAGAGACATCGACAAGCTTCCACTTGTCATGATGGGCCTATAGTAAAATTGGTTCAATATGAATCCGTTTCTTTAAAAGCGTGGTTTCTGTCCTTTATGTCCGTTAATGATACTTATATTTAACTGATCTATTCATTATACAGCTTCTGAAACACAGAGTCCTCACCTGCTAGAGGAGATACTTCCAAAACATACGAGTATTTCTGAGGAATTTTGCCTACATTCGCCCTGGCCCGAAGGGTTAGCGTGGGTCTGATGTCAATATGATGACAATTTATTACTCATATTTAAAATATTCCTGAAGAAGGAATTCTGGCCGCTCGGTGTTGTGTACCGCAAATACATTCGTGGATTTGCTTCACACAGCACCAACGATGTACCTGGGCCCCGCGCAGCACCTACTCTGCACCACCCCCAGCAGGGACGCCGGCACCGTCCACTGAAGCTTCTCGTACTCCTCAGAAGGTGGTCACAGTACCTGATGGGTACTTCTATGACCACAAGAAGATAAAGATACGGAAGCTTTAGATTAATTAATTTTAATGTTATTTTATATGTATTTTAGTTGTAAGGTATTTATCTATGGGCCATCTGTTGCCTGATAATAAACAAATTATTACTATATTATTATTATTACCGATTCCACAGATTGGTATTTGTGGAACTGGCGTCGGCTTTACATGCTTTCCGAGGTACGGGAACGGTGGTGTTGTAAATCAATGACAAATGTATCTACGTAATAAAAGTGTATTTCTCATTGATTCATGCCAGGGTTCGCACCCATTTTATATTTTAAAGAAAGTGTTCTTCACCAAGCCAACACCTTACAAATGACAATAATACTTTGACTTTGAGTGACATATATAATACATAAATCTTAGAATATTACGATTTTCAATATTAAAAATAACACTGACCGATTCATCCTAAGATAAAGTTTGGCTATTAAAAGTGCTAAAGAGACTAGTCTTCGTAACTAGGAAACGAAAACGTAAAAAGGGCTAAATTAACAGTCGGTGCTAAGCTAGTTCTTTGCTTAGAACTGTCAATGTGACAGTTATTAGTTACTATAATAGTCAATACTCTGATCGCTGGCTCAGGCTATAGCTTGAGCACTTGGTTGGCTAAGCAAAGGATCAAGCTAGTGTTAATCCATGACTATTAATCCAGCCCTAAGAGCATTCCAACATTTAGCCAATTGGAACACAATTAAGCGTTTTACAAAAACTAAATAATTACCTAAATTTTCTATCATATTGTTATAATATTTAAAAAGTACTAAGTATTTATTATAAGATATGAGCGTTGATTTTCTTTGTCTACTGAAAGATAATAAATAACAACTTTTTTGTTAAAGATTCCATAATTTAAATCATAGGGTCACTGTCTCCATAAAGTAAAAGGGTCATTAACCATTAAGACACGTACTTTGCCAAAAAAAATGTTAAAGTTCGCTAACCGGCTCGAATCGTTTTACTATGTCTCAAAATTTATTTAAGCCGAAAACTTTACCAGGGGTCGTAAGCTTTTAGTCAGAAACAACGTAAATAAACTGGCCGGTAACCTTCCTTAGTGGCATTCGTTCGCAGGGTTTTGGGTACTTACTATCTAAGAGGAGCCTGTTCGTTTACATATTTCAGTATTTATGGGTACAGTAAAAATTGGATGTTGAGACTGTAACTTTTCCTCCTGGTACATAGGATGTATGGGCTAGATCCCTTTCCCTTTCCTATAATCTCATTTATCATCCATCGGCAGAAAGGACCTAAACTACGTATTTCAAATAACTTTAGCGTCCAATTGCTATTTATCGCAAATCCTAGTCGTAGTAGTACCACAGTTCAAAGTAATTCAGTCGCTAAGCACTTCCTAACCAAAAACTAATCGTAAATTTCAACTTAACTATATATTACGTACCTTCCTACTTATATTAAAATAAAATTATTTGACACATTTATTTTGTGAAAATTGCTTTAAATGATTCGTAATGATCCCTAAAACTAAAACTAAACCTGTGGCATTAAAGTCAACGGAGAATACATCTCGCACCTCCGATTCGCAGATGACATAGTCATAATGGCTAGCTCGCTGGAGGATCTTAGCAGGAAGCTGAACGGTTTAAATGTGGCATCCCAGCAGGTTGGTCTCGGTATGAACTTGGACAAGACGAAAGTCATGTTCAACGAGCGTGTTATAGCGAGACCAATCTGCGTGCGAAACGCCACTCTCGAGGTTGTGCAAAAATACGTCTACCTTGGACAGACCATCCAATTAGGAGTAGCCAACTTCAGCAAAGAAGCCGATAGACGCATTCAGCTAGGATGGGCAGCATTCGGGAAGCTACGTCACATCTTCCTATCGAACATACCACAGTGTTTGAAGACAAAAGTTTTCAACCAGTGCGTTCTTCCAGTAATGTCATATGGTGCAGAAACGTGGACACTGACGGTAGGTCTGGTCCACAAGTTCAAGGTCGCTCAGCGAGCTATGGAGAGAGCTATGCTCGGGATTTCACTAAAAGATAAAGTCAGAAACGTTGACATCCGTCAAAGAACCAAAGTTACCGATATAGCTTTTAAAATTAGCAAGCTGAAGTGGCAATGGGCTGGACACATATGCCGCAGAACCGATGAACGATGGAGTAGACGGGTTCTGGAGTGGAGACCACGTACTGGAAGATGCAGAGTGGGACGACCCCCCGCCAGATGGACTAATGACCTGAGGAAGGTCGCCGGTGGGGGATGGATGAGGGTGGCAGAAGATCGTGTGAAGTGGCGAGCCTTGGGGGAGGCCTACATCCAGCAGTGGAGAGACACAGGCTGATGATGATGATGTTGAATGATCCCTAATAAAACAATGGTTCATTTAGAGTGCGGGGTGGAGGTGTGAAAACGTGTATTAACACCGACGCAAGCGCAGTTGCACTCTTTCTCCAAACGAAAACGAAAGTAACCTACTTTCCCAAGCATGCTTTTTTCTCTAATCTATTAGATACAGTTTATAAACGACACCTCCACGGCTTCGCGAGAGCCAACGAGAAAGCAGTGCACTTTGTCTAAAACTCTATGCTAGAAAGTTTCATTCTTTATACAGAATACCGTGATTGATGCCTTTCGCTGCGAGATTTATGAGAATTAAAATAAATCCTCCTTACTACTTCCTTCGTGTTCTAGCAGTTAATTTCGTGAATTTAGACTCGGAGGTACTGGGTTCGATTCCTGGTCGGGACACAATAATATTTATTACAGATACAGTTAATAAGTTACTTAACTAATTATAATATACTACACATTTCGCCTACACACATAAACATACATAAACTATACATACAATTATAATAATAACATACATAAACAAATAATATATAATATACATACATATGTATATTTCGAACGTATTCGTATAATATAAACATTAGCCATCCACGCTCACTTGAACAATTCCCTTTAAACATAGTTCGTCATATAAAGTACCGGTGTGAAGTTAGCGGCCAAAAGTTTTCTGCCAAGATAACCCGCCCAATTTGAAAAGTCAATTAAAAAAAATAATTAATTTATGAAGAGCGATCCAATATTCATGATTAGTAAAAGGCCCAGAGTAATCTCGAGTAAAGTGTATGCCATATATATTTTATTTAAAACTCGAATCCAGTTTTTTAGAAAAACTATTTATAATTTGAGTTTTTTGAAAATTAGACTACCACATCCCCTGTGTAAGCCACGAGGACCTAGTACATTATAAAGAGGGCTTCAGTATTATTTACTGATAAAAGGTACAGGGTGTACTCATGACTAGTTATTGCGATATGATTTTTTGAAATAACACTAATTAAAATTTTAGGAAAAAATACTTTGTTTCAAGTATTTTGGCAATTAGACTAACTTGTCCCCTGTGTAAGCCATATCCACCTAGTACATTATAAAGAGGGCTTTAGTATTATTTACTGATAAAAGGTACAGGGTGTACTCATGGCTAGTTATTGCGATATGATTTTTTGAAATAACACTAATAAAAATTTTAGGAAAAAATACTTTGTTTCAAGTATTTTGGCAATTAGACTAACTTGTCCCCTGTGTAAGCCATATCCACCTAGTACATTATAAAGAGGGCTTTGGTATTATTTACTGATAAAAGATACAGAATGTACTCATGACTAGTTATTGCGAGATGATTTTTTGAAATAACACTAATTAAAATTTTAGGAAAAAATACTTTCTTTCAAGTATTTTGGCAATTAGACTAACTTGTCCCCTGTGTAAGCCATATCCACCTAGTACATTATAAAGAGGGCTTTGGTATTATTTACTGATAAAAGGTACAGGGTGTACTCATGGCTAGTTATTGCGATATGATTTTTTGAAATAACACTTATTAAAATTTTAGGAAAAAATACTTTGTTTCAAGTATTTTGGCAATTAGACTAACTTGTCCCCTGTGTAAGCCATATCTACCTAGTACATTATAAAGAGGGCTTCAGTATTATTTACTGATAAAAGGTACAGGGTGTACTCATGACTAGTTATTGCGATATGATTTTTTGAAATAACACTAATTAAAATTTTAGGAAAAAATACTTTGTTTCATGTATTTTGGCAATTAGACTAACTTGTCCCCTGTGTAAGCCATATCCACCTAGTACATTACAAAGAGGGCTTCAGTATTATTTACTGATAAAAGGTACAGGGTGTACTCATGGCTAGTTATTGCGATATGATTTTCTGAAATAACACTAATTAAAATTTTAGGAAAAAATACTTTTTTTCTAGTATTTTGAAAATTACACTATCTTATTCCCTGTGTAAGCCATATCCACCTAGTACATTATAAAGAGCGCTTCAGTATTATTTACTGATAAAAGGTACAGGGTGTACTCATGGCTAGTTATTGCGATATGATTTTTTGAAATAACACTAATTAAAATTTTAGGAAAAAATACTTTTTTTCTAGTATTTTGAAAATTACACTATCTTATCCCCTGTGTAAGCCATAACCACCTAGTACATTACAAAGAGGGCTTCAGTATTATTTAATGATAAAAGGTCCAGGGTGTACTCATGGCTAGTTATTGCGATATGATTTTTTGAAATAATACTAATTAAAATTTTAGGAAAAAATACTTTGTTTCAAGTATTTTGGCAATTAGACTAACTTGTCCCCTGTGTAAGCCATATCCACCTAGTACATTACAAAGAGGGCTTCAGTATTATTTACTGATAAAAGGTACAGGGTGTACTCATGGCTAGTTATTGCGATATGATTTTTTGAAATAACACTAATTAAAATTTTAGGAAAAAATACTTTGTTTCAAGTATTTTGGCAATTAGACTAACTTGTCCCCTGTGTAAGCCGTATCTACCTAGTACATTATAAAAAGGGGTTTAGTATTATTTATTGATTAAAGGTACAGGGTGTACTCATGGCTAGTTATTGCGATATAATTTATTGAAATAACACTAATTAAAATTTTAGGAAAAAATACTTTGTTTCAAGTATTTTGGCAATTAGACTAACTTGTACCCTGTGTAAGCCATATCCACCTAGTACATTATAAAGAGGGCTTTAGTATTATTTACTGATAAAAGGTACAGGGTGTACTCATGGCTAGTTATTGCGATATGATTTTTTGAAATAACACTAATTAAAATTTTAGGAAAAAATTCTTTGTTTCATGTATTTTGGCAATTAGACTAACTTGTCCCCTGTGTAAGCCATATCCACCTAGTACATTACAAAGAGGGCTTCAGTATTATTTAGTGATAAAAGGTACAGGGTGTACTCATGGCTAGTTATTGCGATATGATTTTCTGAAATAACACTAATTAAAATTTTAGGAAAAAATACTTTTTTTCTAGTATTTTGAAAATTAGAAAGAAAGAAAGAAAGAAAAAATATTTATTTGCACACAACAGCTTATACAATAATAAAAACGTAAAAAATAATATATATAAAATTACCAACAAAAATACAAGATAAATACATAAAAAATAAATGAGTGAGCTGCTGCGACAAATAGGCACTCAGGTCAGCATAGGCTGCAACATTTCTGCTGCAGCGCTGATTTTCACTGAGCCCCATGAATCAAATAAAATTACGTAATATAATAAATCAAATATAATAAAATTATGCTAGGTGCGACAGTTTGCCTAAATTTTTCTTTTAACCATTACCGACACATGTAAAAAATACTACAATGTAATAACCAAAGAAGTAAGAACTGTCAACATAATATAACTACATAATTTATAATAACATACATAAATTATTTATATAATAAATATAATTTTAAAAATAATAATAAAACAGTAAAAAAAACTATAAAATACATATATACATACCCACACATACAATATACATAGCAACAAAATACATACACATAAAATAAAAAATACAGTTATGTCTGCAGCTGCGCAGATAGAAGTATCTTTTTAAGATTAGACTTAAACCCAGTTCGCGACTGCATGTCGCGAAGTGGCGGAGGTAAGTTATTCCAGATCTTCGCAGCTGCGTATCTAAAACTACCACGGAATGCCGATGCCTTGCAGCGCGGAATGCACAGGAGGTTTAAGCTACCACGTGTAACAAATGGTCTAGGAAAGCGCGGCCAGCTAAGTTTATCGTAGAGATAACGAGGCGTAGATTTCCTTATTACTCCAAACAGTAACGTTGCCAGGTGGATGTCTCTTCGAGCGCTCATTTTTAGGCGGCCGTGCTGATTTAAATAGGGGGTGATGTGAGACCTAGGCGGCATGGGGTAGCAGAATCGTGCACACGCATTTTGCACCCGTTGTACAAGACGGCTAGTCCTTGACAACAAACAGGGCCCGTACACGGTGTCAGAATAGTTGAACTTTGACAAGACAACCGCCTCACACAGCTTCTCCCGCACGCTGACGCTTGCATAGCCACGAACCTTGTAAATAACTTTAAGCCTATAAAAACAGTTACGCACAATGTCTGCAATATGCTTCTCGAATCGTAGCTCTCCATCCATCAGAAGACCCAAATTTCTTGCCTCCGTAACGCATTCTATTTGTTGACCCGAAATAAACACTGCTGGAGAGAGGGATTTAACTTTGCTGATGGCCTGTTTGGTTCCTAAAATCATGAACTTTGACTTCGAGGGGTTTAAAACTAAGCAGTTGTCGTTTGTCCAGCTCACCACACGATCGAGGTCCTTATTAATTCTTTCAACACCTGCAGAAGTATCGTGAGGATTAAATGAAGTGTAAATTTGCAGATCGTCTGCATAAAGGTGGTAGGTACAATTTGATATGCATCTAATAATGTCAGCACAGTAAATAACAAAGAGAAGTGGGGCCAATATAGATCCCTGTGGGACTCCTCGATTTACTAGAGCTAGTGGTGATGAGGATGAGCCACTTGTTCGATCCTTTACCTCTACGAACTGTGACCTGCCTGATAAGTAGCTGTTAAACCATTTAACTGTTGAAACATTAGCGCCGTAGTAAGACAGCTTGGAGAGCAACAAATCAGTACTAACACAATCGAAGGCGCGCGAAAAATCAAGCAGAACAAGTAAAGTGGCCTCACCTATGTTACGGGCAGAAAGAATGTTGTCCGTCACATCAATAAGAGCTGTAGATGTGCTGCGGTTCCCACGAAACCCCGACTGTTTATCTGGTAGGATATTGTTAGCCTCAGTAAACACGGTTAGCTGCTCCCGTACGACAGACTCTGTTACCTTAGAAAGGCACGACAGCAAACTTATTGGACGTAGATCTTTAAGGTCTAGAGGGCCACTTTTCTTTGGCAGAGGCTTAATTACTGCTACTTTCCATATGTCGGGAAATGTAGAAGTTGTGATTGATTTGTTCACAATTGCAGTGATCGCACCCAACGACTCCGGTAAGGTAAGCTGTAACATATCTCGCGAAACTCCGTCTATTCCATGCGCGTTAGATTTCAGTCCTTGGATAATTTTAAGCACTCTTGATTCGGAGACTGGCTGAAGCTGAAATATGTTAGAGTGTTTCCTGTGAAATTCAAGGTAAGACATCTGCGATATACTTACTTCGTCTTTCCCAGGAACGTCCAAAAAGTGCCTATTAATAATGGCAGGGTCGCTAAGATGATGAGGGAGATCAGTGTGTGCTTTCTGTGATGGTAGAACCGAAGACTTTAGATTGCGCCATAGCTTTTGAGAATTATGTGTGTGACAGTTGACATTTTGTTGAAAATACGCTTGTTTTTCGCTAGTGATAGCTGATTCCACAAGTCTCTTATACCTCTTGTAATCCGCCCGATCAGCCTCTGATTTCGATTTGTGATATTTATTAAATGCATTATTACGAAGGCGCATCATGAGGCGTACATTAGCAGTGATCCAAGGGGTCGGTCGGTCTTTAAATAAAGTGGTCTTTAAGGGGGCATGCAAGTCAAAAAGGCGGATTAAATAGGCATTAAAAGTGTGAACCATATCATTTACGTTATCCATGGAAACAATGTAGTTCCAGTCTATTCGACATAAGTCATTTTGGTACAATTCGGGTATAATGTCTTGAAGAGGGCGGTACGACATTAATCTAGGTGTAGGCTTCGTTTTCTTTAATTTGAAATCGGCCTTTATATAAGCGTGACTGCCCAGAGCAGGAATATGAAAAACACTGACACTATGGGCTCTTATATCTGTGCACACAACGTCTATTAATGTCTCACTAGTGTCGGTGAAATGAGTTGGTTCGGTTACGATTTGATTAAGATTAAAACAGTTAAGAAAAGATAGGAAGTCTTTAGTTTTATTGTCCGAAATTAATAAGTTAATATTGAAATCCCCTAGAATGATAATTCTGTCATAATTGGAAAATGAGCTGACAGAGTCTGTGAGTGCGTCAAAAAATGATTTTATATTTTGCCACGGCGGACGATATGCTGTTCCGATCACCACCTTGCATCCGCTCACATTAGTGCTGATCCACATTTGCTCCACAGTACTCATAGGGTGAGGTCGTGTCCTCGCTCTTAGCCCACACCTCACGTAAAAGCCGACACCGCCGCCGCGCGAGCGAACCTCAGAGGGCCGTGGAACGTGCCTCAGTCGATAGCCTGGCACGACAGGCGCGCGTCCATCCTCGCCCTCCCGCAGCCAGGTCTCATTCACAGCCACAATATCATCACCGTGCTGAGAGAAAGAAGCTATAATTTCGTCATGGCGAGTTCCCAAAGATCCCGCATTAAGTAATCCAACACTAAAATATTTATTAGTAATCATTGCGAATTATTATAGTCCATAATAATATTGCATAATCTATTGTAAAATAACTGTTAGCTTCTATATAGTTTGGCATAAGGTTTAGCATAGTTAGTTCAGGTAGGTAAGTAACAAAAAATCTATATTTAATAACTAAAACAAAACGGTGGTACTGGAGGTGTGTTCGAAAATAGTTAAATATAAATAAAATAATATCATATAGTCTAAAATAATATAAAATAAAAAATAAATAATAATAAAATGTAATGTACATATTTATTTCAGTAACTATAGTTGCAGTTATGCACCTACCATAAGTATAATTTACATGGCCGTGTAAAATAAATTGGGTTAGAAAATTATTGATCGAAACAACTGTGGATAATAAAACATAAAGATATCTATTGATTGCAGCAGCACACTCATTTCTCACGTATACTGAATATGTTAAAACACTTAATAAGAAAAAAAGTAAGTAGTTAGGAAAAAAATATAAGCTCGAAAAAAAATTATATGTGAAATGCATGCATCTAATGGACTCATAGGACAAAAATTTTGTTTAAATCGCCTTCCGACCGGATTCTCTCAGCTGCCCGACCTTGCTCCTTCCTAGCAAAAATTTTGCCGTCCCTGGTCCAAATAAACTTCCAGTCCAGGCGTCGGCCAGATTCGCGAGCTTTTCCGAACAGCCGTCGATTTATGTGACTGAGGCGTTCGTTGACGTAGAAACGCCGGGGTGGACCAGGCAGGTCCAGTCCCTCAGTGGTGACGCCGCGTCTCACTCGGGCATTGCGGATGACTTCATCCCGCACCGCGCGGCGGGTCAGACGAACCGCGATGCGGCGGGGACCGGCGGCCTGCACCCCATCCCCATCAGGTCTGTCCCGGCGTACGGCGCCCACACGTTCCGCGCTCACAATATCACGTTGGTCTAGGTCCACCCCTAGCAGACGGGTGGCAAGGGTAATTATGCTGATGAGATTCTCTCCCTTCGTTTCCTGGATGCCGGAGACTTCTATGTCATTCAGCAAGAGCTCCTGATCACGGTCGTTAATTTGAGCTTTCAGATCCTCGATAGTCTGTGCAAGTTCGGTCGATGTGTTGGATGAATTGGGGTTATTCTCCAAGGAAGTCACTCTCTGGTCCAGTACATCGATTTTTTGTACACAGCTATAGATAGTAATGTTCAGATTTTGGATTTCCTCCCGACATTCCTTTATCTCATCTCGAGCCGCTCTTAATTCATCCCGGAGCGATCGCAGTTCGAGTGCGATGTCCGAACTCACGTCTGCAGATGGCAACGACTTGAATGACACGGAGGCCCCTTCAATACCTTTCACGGGTGTAGAAGTATTATCTCCTTTGGGAATTTGACACTTGCATGCCGGACATATCCAAGACCTTGAGACCGTCGTAGTGGACTCCGCGATCCCCACACAGGCCCGATGATAAATCTTGTTACATTTTGTGCAGGCGACACCATCTGTTGTGGATAGGTATTTACCACAGCCTCCACACTTCGCCATGCTATTGAAATATTGTGTAGTTAACAAAATAACACGCAATGCATGTAAATCCCGCTAGAAAGCCCAATAATTCATCAATACATGTAGTTCAGACAAAAACCGTAAGATGGCGCTTACAAAAAAATGATAAAAAACGTTTTTTTCCTTATAATAAAGAAATACACACTGAGGAAATAGGTCTATATGTGTACACTTAGTTCGGCACGATTTTTACATACATTAACAGTTCTAATAGTACTATAAAAAAAAAACAACAAAAAACATAAGGTGCAATGGATAGAAGTCAACAGAAACTTCGAAATTATTTACGTTTCACGTATTTAAACGCAACGCATAACACAATTATCCAATCCTTACACTATCACCACATGCACTTTTACTATTATTTAGTCCGACACAATGAAAATAATGCTAAATATTAATAATTAAATAATATGTAAACAAATGGGCATATCGCACCTTTGCGTTCCGTTTTTGCACCTGTGTAAGCCATAACCACCTAGTACATTACAAAGAGGGCTTCAGTATTATTTAATGATAAAAGGTCCAGGGTGTACTCATGGCTAGTTATTGCGATATGATTTTCTGAAATAACACTAATTAAAATTTTAGGAAAAAATACTTTGTTTCAAGTATTTTGGCAATTAGACTAACTTGTCCCCTGTGTAAGCAATATCGACCTAGTACATTATAAAGAGGGCTTTAGTATTATTTACTGATAAAAGGTACAGGGTGTACTCATGGCTAGTTATTGCGATATGATTTTTTGAAATAAAACTAATAAAAATTTTAGGAAAAAATACTTTGTTTCAAGTATTTTGGCAATTAGACTAACTTGTCCCCTGTGTAAGCCATATCCACCTAGTACATTATAAAGAGGGCTTTGGTATTATTTACTGATAAAAGGTACAGGGTGTACTCATGGCTAGTTATTGCGATATAATTTTTTGAAATAACACTAATTAAAATTTTAGGAAAAAATACTTTGTTTCAAGTATTTTGGCAATTAGACTAACTTGTCCCCTGTGTAAGCCGTATCCACCTTCTTCTTAGTCGCTACACTCTTGGCAGAGTGGTCGTGGACGCCATTGGAGTGCTAGTGGCACGCTTAACAAGCCGTCGCCACTCCTCTCGGACCCCGGCTTTCCTAGTGCACTCATGTATCCACCTAGTACATTATAAAAAGGGGTTTAGTATTATTTATTGATTAAAGGTACAGGGTGTACTCATGGCTAGTTATTGCGATATAATTTTTTGAAATAACACTAATTAAAATTTTAGGAAAAAATACTTTGTTTCAAGTATTTTGGCAATTAGACTAACTTGTCCCCTGTGTAAGCCATATCCACCTAGTACATTATAAAGAGGGCTTTAGTATTATTTACTGATAAAAGGTACAGGGTGTACTCATGGCTAGTTATTGCGATATGATTTTTTGAAATAACACTAATTAAAATTTTAGGAAAAAATACTTTGTTTCATGTATTTTGGCAATTAGACTAACTTGTCCCCTGTGTAAGCCATATCCACCTAGTACATTACAAAGAGGGCTTCAGTATTATTTAGTGATAAAAGGTACAGGGTGTACTCATGGCTAGTTATTGCGATATGATTTTCTGAAATAACACTAATTAAAATTTTAGGAAAAAATACTTTTTTTCTAGTATTTTGAAAATTACACTATCTTATCCCCTGTGTAAGCCATAACCACCTAGTACATTACAAAGAGGGCTTCAGTATTATTTAATGATAAAAGGTCCAGGGTGTACTCATGGCTAGTTATTGCGATATGATTTTCTGAAATAACACTAATTAAAATTTTAGGAAAAAATACTTTGTTTCAAGTATTTTGGCAATTAGACTAACTTGTCCCCTGTGTAAGCCATATCGACCTAGTACATTATAAAGAGGGCTTTAGTATTATTTACTGATAAAAGGTACAGGGTGTACTCATGGCTAGTTATTGCGATATGATTTTTTGAAATAAAACTAATAAAAATTTTAGGAAAAAATACTTTGTTTCAAGTATTTTGGCAATTAGACTAACTTGTCCCCTGCGTAAGCCATATCCACCTAGTACATTATAAAGAGCGCTTCAGTATTATTTACTGATAAAAGGTACAGGGTGTACTCATGGCTAGTTATTGCGATATGATTTTTTGAAATAACACTAATTAAAATTTTAGGAAAAAATACTTTTTTTCTAGTATTTTGAAAATTACACTATCTTATCCCCTGTGTAAGCCATAACCACCTAGTACATTACAAAGAGGGCTTCAGTATTATTTAATGATAAAAGGTCCAGGGTGTACTCATGGCTAGTTATTGCGATATGATTTTCTGAAATAACACTAATTAAAATTTTAGGAAAAAATACTTTTTTTCTAGTATTTTGAAAATTACACTATCTTATCCCCTGTGTAAGCCATAACCACCTAGTACATTACAAAGAGGGCTTCAGTATTATTTAATGATAAAAGGTCCAGGGTGTACTCATGGCTAGTTATTGCGATATGATTTTCTGAAATAACACCAATTAAAATTTTAGGAAAAAATACTTTGTTTCAAGTATTTTGGCAATTAGACTAACTTGTCCCCTGTGTAAGCCATATCTACCTAGTACATTATAAAGAGGGCTTCACTATTATTTACTGATAAAAGGTACAGGGTGTACTCATGGCTAGTTATTGCGATATAATTTTTTGAAATAACACCAATTAAAATTTTAGGAAAAAATACTTTGTTTCAAGTATTTTGGCAATTAGACTAACTTGTCCCCTGTGTAAGCCATATCTACCTAGTACATTATAAAGAGGGCTTCACTATTATTTACTGATAAAAGGTACAGGGTGTACTCATGGCTAGTTATTGCGATATAATTTTTTGAAATAACACTAATTAAAATTTTAGGAAAAAATACTTTGTTTCAAGTATTTTGGCAATTAGACTAACTTGTCCCCTGTGTAAGCCATATCCACCTAGTACATTACAAAAAGGGCTTCAGTATTATTTACTGATAAAAGGTACAGGGTGTACTCATGGCTAGTTATTGCGATATGATTTTTTGAAATAACACTAATTAAAATTTTAGGAAAAAATACTTTGTTTCAAGTATTTTGGCAATTAGACTAACTTGTCCCCTGTGTAAGCCGTATCTACCTAGTACATTATAAAAAGGGGTTTAGTATTATTTATTGATTAAAGGTACAGGGTGTACTCATGGCTAGTTATTGCGATATAATTTTTTGAAATAACACTAATTAAAATTTTAGGAAAAAATACTTTGTTTCAAGTATTTTGGCAATTAGACTAACTTGTCCCCTGTGTAAGCCATATCCACCTAGTACATTATAAAGAGGGCTTCAGTATTATTTACTGATAAAAGGCTCAGGGTGTACTCATGGCTAGTTATTGCGATATGATTTTTTGAAAAAACACTAATAAAAATTTTAGGAAAAAATACTTTGTTTCAAGTATTTTGGCAATTAGACTAACTTGTCCCCTGTGTAAGCCATATCTACCTAGTACATTATAAAGAGGGCTTCAGTATTATTTACTGATAAAAGGTACAGGGTGTACTCATGGCTAGTTATTGCGATATGATTTTTTGAAATAATACTAATTAAAATTTTAGGAAAAAAATACTTTGTTTCACGTATTTTGGCAATTAGACTAACTTGTCCCCTGTGTAAGCCATATCCACCTAGTACATTACAAAGAAAGCTTCAGTAATATTTACTGATAAAAGGTCCAGGGTGTACTCATGGCTAGTTATTGCGATATGATTTTTTGAAATAACACTAATTAAAATTTTAGGAAAAAATACTTTGTTTCAAGTATTTTGGCAATTAGACTAACTTGTCCCCTGTGTAAGCCATATCTACCTAGTACATTATAAAGAGGGCTTCAGTATTATTTACTGATAAAAGGTACAGGGTGTACTCATGGCTAGTCATCATGTTAAGCGTATTCCTACAGAGTTTTGTTACAACCTCTGTAAACATTTTTGGTCAACAAGATGTATACCTATTTCAAATTTTAAGTAGAACAGACCAGTAGTTTAATTAGTGTCATTTCAAATAATAATATCGCATATAATTATTTTGTGGTTATGGCTTACACAGGGGACAAGTTAGTCTAATTGCCAAATTACTTGAAACAAAGTATTTTTTCCTAAAATTTTAATTAGTGTTATTTCAGAAAATCATATCGCAATAACTAGCCATGAGTACACCCTGTACCTTTTATCAGTAAATAATACTGAAGCCCTCTTTATAATGTACTAGGTGGATATGGCTTACACAGGGGACAAGTTAGTCTAATTGCCAAAATACTTGAAACAAAGTATTTTTTCCTAAAATTTTAATTAGTGTTATTTCAAAAAATCATATCGCAATAACTAGCCATGAGTACACCCTGTACCTTTTATCAGTAAATAATACTAAAGCCCTCTTTATAATGTACTAGGTGGATATGGCTTACACAGGGGACAAGTTAGTCTAATTGCCAAAATACTTGAAACAAAGTATTTTTTCCCAAAATTTTAATTAGTGTTATTTCAAAAAATTATATCGCAATAACTAGCCATGAGTACACCCTGTACCTTTTATCAGTAAATAATACCAAAGCCCTCTTTATAATGTACTAGGTGGATATGGCTTACACAGGGGACAAGTTAGTCTAATTGCCAAAATACTTGAAACAAAGTATTTTTTCCTAAAATTTTTATTAGTGTTATTTCAAAAAATCATATCGCAATAACTAGCCATGAGTACAGCCTGTACCTTTTATCAGTAAATAATACTAAAGCCCTCTTTATAATATACTAGGTGGATATGGCTTACACAGGGGACAAGTTAGTCTAATTGCCAAAATACTTGAAACAAAGTATTTTTTCCTAAAATTTTAATTAGTGTTATTTCAGAAAATCATATCGCAATAACTAGCCATGAGTACACCCTGGACCTTTTATCATTAAATAATACTGAAGCCCTCTTTGTAATGTACTAGGTGGTTATGGCTTACACAGGGGATAAGATAGTGTAATTTTCAAAATACTAGAAAAAAAGTATTTTTTCCTAAAATTTTAATTAGTGTTATTTCAGAAAATCATATCGCAATAACTAGCCATGAGTACACCCTGTACTTTTTATCAGTAAATAATACTGAAGCCCTCTTTGTAATGTACTAGGTGGATATGGCTTACACAGGGGACAAGTTAGTCTAATTGCCAAAATACATGAAACAAAGTATTTTTTCCTAAAATTTTAATTAGTGTTATTTCAAAAAATCATATCGCAATAACTAGCCATGAGTACACCCTGTACCTTTTATCAGTAAATAATACTGAAGTTCTCTTTATAATGTACTAGATGGATATGGCTTACACAGGGGACAAGTTAGTCTAATTGCCAAAATACTTGAAACAAAGTATTTTTTCCTAAAATTTTAATTAGTGTTAATCATATCGCAATAACTAGCCATGAGTACACCCTGTACCTTTTATCAGTAAATAATACTAAAGCCCTCTTTATAATGTACTAGGTGGATATGGCTTACACAGGGGACAAGTTAGTCTAATTGCCAAAATACTTGAAACAAAGTATTTTTTCCTAAAATTTTTATTAGTGTTATTTCAAAAAATCATATCGCAATAACTAGCCATGAGTACACCCTGTACCTTTTATCAGTAAATAATACTAAAGCCCTCTTTATAATATACTAGGTGGATATGGCTTACACAGGGGACAAGTTAGTCTAATTGCCAAAATACTTGAAACAAAGTATTTTTTCCTAAAATTTTAATTAGTGTTATTTCAGAAAATCATATCGCAATAACTAGCCATGAGTACACCCTGGACCTTTTATCATTAAATAATACTGAAGCCCTCTTTGTAATGTACTAGGTGGTTATGGCTTACACAGGGGATAAGATAGTGTAATTTTCAAAATACTAGAAAAAAAGTATTTTTTCCTAAAATTTTAATTAGTGTTATTTCAGAAAATCATATCGCAATAACTAGCCATGAGTACACCGTGTACTTTTTATCAGTAAATAATACTGAAGCCCTCTTTGTAATGTACTAGGTGGATATGGCTTACACAGGGGACAAGTTAGTCTAATTGCCAAAATACATGAAACAAAGTATTTTTTCCTAAAATTTTAATTAGTGTTATTTCAAAAAATCATATCGCAATAACTAGCCATGAGTACACCCTGTACCTTTTATCAGTAAATAATACTGAAGTTCTCTTTATAATGTACTAGATGGATATGGCTTACACAGGGGACAAGTTAGTCTAATTGCCAAAATACTTGAAACAAAGTATTTTTTCCTAAAATTTTAATTAGTGTTAATCATATCGCAATAACTAGCCATGAGTACACCCTGTACCTTTTATCAGTAAATAATACTAAAGCCCTCTTTATAATGTACTAGGTGGATATGGCTTACACAGGGGACAAGTTAGTCTAATTGCCAAAATACTTGAAACAAAGTATTTTTTCCTAAAATTTTAATTAGTGTTATTTCAGAAAATCATATCGCAATAACTAGCCATGAGTACACCCTGGACCTTTTATCATTAAATAATACTGAAGCCCTCTTTGTAATGTACTAGGTGGTTATGGCTTACACAGGGGATAAGATAGTGTAATTTTCAAAATACTAGAAAAAAAGTATTTTTTCCTAAAATTTTAATTAGTGTTATTTCAGAAAATCATATCGCAATAACTAGCCATGAGTACACCCTGTACCTTTTATCAGTAAATAATACTGAAGTTCTCTTTATAATGTTTTAGGTCGATATGGCTTACACAGGGGACAAGTTAGTCTAATTGCCAAAATACTTGAAACAAAGTATTTTTTCCTAAAATTTTAATTAGTGTTATTTCAGAAAATCATATCGCAATAACTAGCCATGAGTACACCCTGGACCTTTTATCATTAAATAATACTGAAGCCCTCTTTGTAATGTACTAGGTGGTTATGGCTTACACAGGGGATAAGATAGTGTAATTTTCAAAATACTAGAAAAAAAGTATTTTTTCCTAAAATTTTAATTAGTGTTATTTCAAAAAATCATATCGCAATAACTAGCCATGAGTACACCCTGTACCTTTTATCAGTAAATAATACTGAAGCCCTCTTTGAAAGAAAGAAAGAAAAAACAGGTGTACTAGGTGGTTATGGCTTACACAGGGGATAAGATAGTGTAATTTTCAAAATACTAGAAAAAAAGTATTTTTTCCTAAAATTTTAATTAGTGTTATTTCAGAAAATCATATCGCAATAACTAGCCATGAGTACACCCTGTACCTTTTATTAGTAAATAATACTGAAGCCCTCTTTGTAATGTACTAGGTGGATATGGCTTACACAGGGGACAAGTTAGTCTAATTGCCAAAATACTTGAAACAAAGTATTTTTTCCTAAAATTTTAATTAGTGTTATTTCAGAAAATCATATCGCAATAACTAGCCATGAGTACACCCTGTACCTTTTATCAGTAAATAATACTGAAGCCCTCTTTGTAATGTACTAGGTGGATATGGCTTACACAGGGGACAAGTTAGTCTAATTGCCAAAATACTTGAAACAAAGTATTTTTTCCTAAAATTTTTATTAGTGTTATTTCAAAAAATCATATCGCAATAACTAGTCATGAGTACACCCTGAGCCTTTTATCAGTAAATAATACTGAAGCCCTCTTTATAATGTACTAGGTGGATATGGCTTACACAGGGGACAAGTTAGTCTAATTGCCAAAATACTTGAAACAAAGTATTTTTTCCTAAAATTTTAATTAGTGTTATTTCAAAAAATTATATCGCAATAACTAGCCATGAGTACACCCTGTACCTTTTATCAGTAAATAATACCAAAGCCCTCTTTATAATGTACTAGGTGGATATGGCTTACACAGGGGACAAGTTAGTCTAATTGCCAAAATACTTGAAACAAAGTATTTTTTCCTAAAATTTTTATTAGTGTTATTTCAAAAAATCATATCGCAATAACTAGCCATGAGTACACCCTGTACCTTTTATCAGTAAATAATACTGAAGTTCTCTTTATAATGTACTAGATGGATATGGCTTACACAGGGGACAAGTTAGTCTAATTGCCAAAATACTTGAAACAAAGTATTTTTTCCTAAAATTTTAATTAGTGTTAATCATATCGCAATAACTAGCCATGTGTACACCCTGTACCTTTTATCAGTAAATAATACCAAAGCCCTCTTTATAATGTACTAGGTGGATATGGCTTACACAGGGGACAAGTTAGTCTAATTGCCAAAATACTTGAAACAAAGTATTTTTTCCTAAAATTTTTATTAGTGTTATTTCAAAAAATCATATCGCAATAACTAGCCATGAGTACACCCTGTACCTTTTATCAGTAAATAATACCAAAGCCCTCTTTATAATGTACTAGGTGGATATGGCTTACACAGGGGACAAGTTAGTCTAATTGCCAAAATACTTGAAACAAAGTATTTTTTCCTAAAATTTTTATTAGTGTTATTTCAAAAAATCATATCGCAATAACTAGCCATGAGTACACCCTGTACCTTTTATCAGTAAATAATACTGAAGTTCTCTTTATAATGTACTAGATGGATATGGCTTACACAGGGGACAAGTTAGTCTAATTGCCAAAATACTTGAAACAAAGTATTTTTTCCTAAAATTTTAATTAGTGTTATTTCAGAAAATCATATCGCAATAACTAGCCATGAGTACACCCTGTACCTTTTATCAGTAAATAATACTGAAGCCCTCTTTATAATGTACTAGGTGGATATGGCTTACACAGGGGACAAGTTAGTCTAATTGCCAAAATACTTGAAACAAAGTATTTTTTCCTAAAATTTTTATTAGTGTTATTTCAAAAAATCATATCGCAATAACTAGCCATGAGTACACCCTGTACCTTTTATCAGTAAATAATACTGAAGCCCTCTTTATAATGTACTAGGTGGATATGGCTTACACAGGGGACAAGTTAGTCTAATTGCCAAAATACTTGAAACAAAGTATTTTTTCCCAAAATTTTAATTAGTGTTATTTCAAAAAATTATATCGCAATAACTAGCCTTGAGTACACCCTGTACCTTTTATCAGTAAATAATACCAAAGCCCTCTTTATAATGTACTAGGTGGATATGGCTTACACAGGGGACAAGTTAGTCTAATTGCCAAAATACTTGAAACAAAGTATTTTTTCCTAAAATTTTTATTAGTGTTATTTCAAAAAATCATATCGCAATAACTAGCCATGAGTACACCCTGTACCTTTTATCAGTAAATAATACTAAAGCCCTCTTTATAATGTACTAGGTGGATATGGCTTACACAGGGGACAAGTTAGTCTAATTGCCAAAATACTTGAAACAAAGTATTTTTTCCTAAAATTTTAATTAGTGTTATTTCAGAAAATCATATCGCAATAACTAGCCATGAGTACACCCTGGACCTTTTATCATTAAATAATACTGAAGCCCTCTTTGTAATGTACTAGGTGGTTATGGCTTACACAGGGGATAAGATAGTGTAATTTTCAAAATACTAGAAAAAAAGTATTTTTTCCTAAAATTTTAATTAGTGTTATTTCAGAAAATCATATCGCAATAACTAGCCATGAGTACACCCTGTACTTTTTATCAGTAAATAATACTGAAGCCCTCTTTGTAATGTACTAGGTGGATATGGCTTACACAGGGGACAAGTTAGTCTAATTGCCAAAATACTTGAAACAAAGTATTTTTTCCTAAAATTTTAATTAGTATTATTTCAAAAAATCATATCGCAATAACTAGCCATGAGTACACCCTGGACCTTTTATCATTAAATAATACTGAAGCCCTCTTTGTAATGTACTAGGTGGTTATGGCTTACACAGGGGATAAGATAGTGTAATTTTCAAAATACTAGAAAAAAAGTATTTTTTCCTAAAATTTTAATTAGTGTTATTTCAAAAAATCATATCGCAATAACTAGCCATGAGTACACCCTGTACCTTTTATCAGTAAATAATACTGAAGCCCTCTTTATAATGTACTAGGTGGATATGGCTTACACAGGGGATAAGATAGTGTAATTTTCAAAATACTAGAAAAAAAGTATTTTTTCCTAAAATTTTAATTAGTGTTATTTCAGAAAATCATATCGCAATAACTAGCCATGAGTACACCCTGTACCTTTTATCAGTAAATAATACTGAAGCCCTCTTTGTAATGTACTAGGTGGATATGGCTTACACAGGGGACAAGTTAGTCTAATTGCCAAAATACATGAAACAAAGTATTTTTTCCTAAAATTTTAATTAGTGTTATTTCAAAAAATCATATCGCAATAACTAGTCATGAGTACACCCTGTACCTTTTATCAGTAAATAATACTGAAGCCCTCTTTATAATCTACTAGGTAGATATGGCTTACACAGGGGACAAGTTAGTCTAATTGCCAAAATACTTGAAACAAAGTATTTTTTCCTAAAATTATAATAAGTGTTATTTCAAAAAATTATATCGCAATAACTAGCCATGAGTACACCCTGTACCTTTTATCAATAAATAATACTGAAGCCCTCTTTATAATGTACTAGGTGGATATGGCTTACACAGGGGACAAGTTAGTCTAATTGCCAAAATACTTGAAACAAAGTATTTTTTTCTAAAATTTTAATTAGTGTTATTTCAAAAAATCATATCGCAATAACTAGCCATGAGTACACCCTGTACCTTTTATCAGTAAATAATACTAAAGCCCTCTTTATAATGTATTAGGTGGATATGGCTTACACAGGGGACAAGTTAGTCTAATTGCCAAAATACTTGAAACAAAGTATTTTTTCCTAAAATTTTTATTAGTGTTATTTCAAAAAATCATATCGCAATAACTAGCCATGAGTACACCCTGTACCTTTTATCAGTAAATAATATTAAAGCCCTCTTTATAATGTACTAGGTGGATATGGCTTACACAGGGGACAAGTTAGTCTAATTGCCAAAATACTTGAAACAAAGTATTTTTTCCTAAAATTTTAATTAGTGTTATTTCAAAAAATCATATCGCAATAACTAGCCATGAGTACACCCTGTACCTTTTATCAGTAAATAATACTAAAGCCCTCTTTATAATGTACTAGGTGGATATGGCTTACACAGGGGACAAGTTAGTCTAATTGCCAAAATACTTGAAACAAAGTATTTTTTCCTAAAATTTTAATTAGTGTTATTTCAAAAAATCATATCGCAATAACTAGTCATGAGTACACCCTGTACCTTTTATCAGTAAATAATACTGAAGCCCTCTTTATAATGTACTAGGTCCTCGTGGCTTACACACGTGTGGTAGTCTAATTTTCAAAAAACTCAAATTATAAATAGTTTTTCTAAAAAACTGGATTCGAGTTTTAAATAAAATATATATGGCATACACTTTACTCGAGATTACTCTGGGCCTTTTACTAATCATGAATATTGGATCGCTCTTCATAAATTATTTTTTTTAATTGACTTTTCAAATTGGGCGGGTTATCTTGGCAGAAAACTTTTGGCCGCTAACTTCACACCGGTATATAAAGTGGATTTCATTCGGATATTTGATATTTTTATTTGGCAAAAATAAGTACCTATTTTAAATTTTAACCTCACTTACGGGTTACAAGTATTCCGGTCATCAAAAAGGAATTTAATGACTATTATTTTAATTATTTTAAGTCGGTATTGAGGCGATCTGCAAGTGTAATCGTGACAAGGACCCCATTACCGTCATTGTAACCTATTTTTGAACATCGCATTTCAATTAACGACGTCGTTAGTTTAATCAGCCCACCTGAAATTAACCATCCACCGGTTGCCAAAGTAGTTTTCTGTTTGTTTATCTGACGGGTAGCCGTGAATGTGGTCGCTCACCCCGCAGAGTTTTCAATAAACCAGTTAGTCGACAACCAGAACAAAATTATAAGATATTACTTTACAGAAGCACCAACCAAAAAAAAAATTGTAATGAATAATGCTAGAGTCTAGGAAGCGAAGATACAATGTAGTAGAGTTTATTTTACTGAAGTTTTGTTTTTACACTTTTATTATAAATAAAAAACAAAGCTATATTACTCGTTTACTACGGGTAAGTACTACGAGTATAGGCCTGTAGTAAAGTTTGGTAATTGTAAACCAGATTCGTAGAAAAAAGCGTAGGTTCTAATAACTTCGCAGCAAGGGTGATGATACCATGATGTCCGTTTAGGAGTAGGTATGGTGCTCACTACTTATCACACACGTATACGTATCTTTGACTGCAGCACAACTATGTGTATTACGCGTAACATTTTCGTTTTGGTTGGTATGTCTGTCAAGGTTACTTGTTAAATGGGACTTCTGACTTTGGTATTTATTATGTGCAATAAAATGTCAGGTTTATTGTGACGAAGGTGGTGGATCGGCCGGTGATATGTGTCAGATGGGCTGGAAGCCGACAGATCACGTCCTCTCGTAATCTATTCGATACCTACCTTTGGATTTCCACCAATAAAGCGCTGTATTTAGAACATTGAGGACAATATTGGTGACTTTGACTGTATAATTAACATCAAATACCTTGTACTCAATGTAATATTCGTTGTTCTTTAATTTAAATAATGCTTAATGTTTGAATTTAAATTCAGTAAATACAACTCGACAAATACGAATGAATATTTTTCTTATAGTCTCTATACTAACATCGAATGTTTAACGTGGAGAGGATTTTATACTGAAGAAAGAAGAAGACAAATTTCTAAGCATTCCATGGATTCACCGTGCGGGTGCCGGGTCCATCGTGTGTGGGTAAGAGATGAGAAGAATGGTGTCTCGGGCTTGCGACCGACAATAGGCTGGTTTAAGAAAAGGGAGGCCTCCTTTTTTTTTTCTATTGCGCGATAATACGCTCACCATCCACCATTCTACTTCTCTCCCTACCCAACCAAATACTGTATGATTCCGTTAATGCCGTCTTGGAAGCTCTCAGAAGTATAAAAATAAAAAATACGTATTTTTTATTTTTATCGTTCAATAATAATAATAATCTTAATTACGGTGAAGAGACATTTTCCTAAAAATATTACCACTCATACAGAGTCTAATCAGGCAGGTAGTGAGAGGTCGACGATCGTGCTAACGTTGACTTACGTAATTATTTCTCTCTCTATTTCGTCTCTCGGCTGTGGGCGAGGTCAATTAATAATAACACTCTCCAGCCTTTAGGAATTTATTTATTATATAATGATTTTTATCTTTTATTTCAAATAGATGTTCTACTAATGACACCAGAAGCCTAAAAAAAATATTTGCTCTTTAGACTATTGCTCGCGGTGGATACAAAATTACGCTGTTATCCCCTTATATTAAAATAGAAGGGGATGATACGGTACGAAGACATTACTCGTGGAACTAGCAAACTACGTCTAAGGGCCGGATTAATAGTCAGTTCTAAAAACGAACTAAAGCACGTGCTACGTAAGTTCTACTTCTCCGTTGCTAAGTCGCACTCAATAGACAAATCTCGATCCTTTGCTAAGCCAAGCACTTGTTAAGAATCAGATGTTTTCAAGACATTTCGTAAGGTATTGTTAATGTATTTCGCATTATTACTATTCTCCGTGGTCTAGTGGTAACAAACGTTACCGTGAACTCGGGAGGTCGTGGGTTCGATTCCCACCGGGGGCAAGTTGTACATTGTATAATTTGTCTCGGTCTGGGCGTTTATATGTATAAAATGTATATAAAATATAAATATAAAAATAAAAAGTATAATATCAACCATCTAGTTTCCGTAACACAAGCCTCGTAGCTAACCACGGAAACTAGATGGCGCTGTGTGACCTGTCTGGAAATATTTATTATATATATATATATATTTATTTATATTATGAGGTGTTTTCTATACAGACTTTTAACATGTGGAATCACGAAACGCAGAAGTCGTGCTTTAACTTTTTACTATTCTTCACCCACTGACTTAGCTTGCTTAGCACGTGCTTGGTTTAGAATTAGTCATGGAACTGTAGCACTTGACATCGGTAGTAAGCTACTGCGTAGCTATCGAGCTGTAACCCGAGCCTATTATGCATTCTCTCTCGCTTGCATTTCATTCGTAGCGATGCAACTTTAGGTGTGACTTTGTGCGTGTCTATCGGTTTCGCATTTTGTAGTGAACAATATAGCGCGTGCCGTATCTTCTCCTTTTATTTTAATCAAAGATTATCTGATTTTTACATTATAATTCGTAATTTAACATTACGGCATGAAGATATGGTCTTCTTAAAGTTATTTTAAAGATATATTTAATGATATTGGTTATTTTAATTTCAAACATATTTTTTTTTGTAAATCCCGCATTTCTTCCAATTATAAGCCGCGCTAACATCACATTACTAAAATTCATAGCTTAAACTGTCGGATGCATATATTTGTGGTAATGGAACGACTGATATTATTATTTTATTCTAGTGCCGCTGATAATTTCTACAAATATATAAACGCAATATACCTTGAAAGCCGCAGTATGTATAATTATCATGTAGCGCAGTCATACTAACGCATATCAATTAATAAAATAAGAAATAATATCTAAGCACAATGCATTATACACATAACTTTATACACGTATCAACAGTTGCAAAACGTAACCTATAAAACTATATTCTCGTCCTATAATAAAGTATAGGTATTTGTCAAAGTCAAACATGGTTATGTTGAGTTTCGGTCAAAGTTAAGACAAGGCAAGGGTTGTAAGGTCGTAGGGAGAGGAGGCAAGGGCGGCAGGACGGCAGCAGGTAGGATGGAAACCGCCTCGACCTTGCTCGCCCGAGGTCGCACCCTCCGCCCATTCCCTACGCAATTCGCAGGCGTACACAACCTAAGGCCACCAAGTACTACGCATTAAATTGTGAAGGTAGGTACAAAAAATCATGACATCTTTATTTTTTTAAACATTTTACAAGCCTAGTTTAGTTAGCAGACCTTTCTAGTAATTTTATAGAGCTATCCATCGTAGGTAATGTCTATCTATATGTAGGTACCTAAGTTTCAATCTAGCTGTTTTAAATATTTTGTTTAAGGTTGTATAATAAGGCTTGTATCATAAGGTTGACATTGCTCGACAGACATGTTCTTTTTTAAACTGTTATCTATAAAAGTTAAAAGTTTTGCTAATTAACGTTCCCGCTCTATCTTATAACGCTGTTAGGAGCTATTAAGAAAGTGTGAATACACTAGTTTTTTTGGAAAATGACCTGGTAGATCGTTCCATAAATTAGTAGCAACTACTACGAAAGATGTAGCGAATGTAAATGCAGTGTGATGTGAGGAGATAGACAGATGGGAGTTGTAGGAAGTGCGAAGAGATTTATCTTGGGAAGAAGAGAGATATGTATAATAATAGTGTAATTTTTTTTCAATACGACTTATAAAGCAACTAGTGTATAAAGAAATAAGAACACCTGGAAAGTGCTAGCAAACAATGCTAGCAAAGCTTACATAATAAACATGGCTAAAATAGACAAATGCGGTAACCAATAGGCTGCGGCGTGGTGGGTGTGGGGTGAAGTGGTTGGGGTAGGGTGGAGTAGGGTGGTTCGTCCGCTGCTATATTGAGCTCGATCACGGCCAAGGTCGCCGATATCCGCGATGCTTCTCGCCGCTTCACTGCCTCTCAACAATATTTATTGTATAGGTACCTACTGAATTTTATTTTGGCCCAAAAATACTCAAATAGATGAGATAAGATAATACCTCCTTCGGCTTACGATTTCCTATTAAGTAAAAGTAAAGGAAAGTATTATCACGACCGTTTCCCTATCGCGGTGGTCAGAAAACACGCTTATAAATAAGCGGATTCACATTTAGCCAACTATACTATAGGCAATCATTACAAGTGGCAAGCTCGTCGATGTCTACAGCGTACCAAACTCGAGAAATATCACAAATAAGTTAAATATTAATTAAATGTATTTATTTACATTAAAAAATCTTCGTATCTTCGAGTCTAAATCCATGTACTTAACCGATAGACCACGGAGGCAGTTAAATACTATGACTTATCCTAAAATATTATATTTTACCTTGTTACTCGCTTTATTGTATGTCTATCCAGGTGAAAATTTGTAATTGATTTTAACCAAAATTCCCGATAAGCTAGAATAATTTGGACCATAGCACAAAGCTCATGACATGTATGACAATGCATAAAATTAAAAAAACTTTATTTAAACAGTAAAAATTTGTTACAATAATAAATACAATAGTGAAATATTTAGATATTAAAATTACTTGATATGCTTACTAAATTGACACTACATATTTCCAATTGTAATGCATGTTAGAGCTGAAACATTTTTGTCTTATTTCGTCTATTAATCGTCGATCTAAGTCGCTGGATTTAGATCCGAAGATACCAGGTTCGATTGACTTATAGGCAAGGCCTATTATAAGATAAATGATTTTATTAGTGACAAAAATGCCTGGTAGATGTGCAAATGTATATTATTAATATATTTTGGACACCTGTTACTGTTGGTGTATGTTTATATTTAGGTCAATTCAATTGTATTGTAATAAATTTAATTTAATATAATTTATTTAAATAATTATAACAATGTGATGTGACAATACAAAAGAGCCCGAGAAGGCCAAATTGTAATAAATGATTTGACTTTGACTTTGATTCCTGGTCCGGTCACAATAATATTTATTAATTTAAAATTATAAATTTAATTGTTATTTAATTGCGAATCTGCTTCTTTATTAGTGTTGTGTGTGTCTAATTGTTAATGCATATAAAAGCCAAAAACTAAAATATAATAATTTCAATAAATAAATATACAAGATAAGTAAAATAACAAAAAAAAAATATAGTTATATTTCTCTTTTTTTCTTATTTATTATTTTTATATTTAATGAAATTATTATATATTTTTTTAATGTATCATGTTTTTTAACGGACTAATGCTCAACTTCTTGATCAGTTTCATTCAAATAGCCCTAAAAAGCATGACATACAATATATATATACCTACGTAAGTAAGGAAGTAGTGAATTACCAACACTTAAATTTTAAGAAAGTAAATTCGTCAGGTTAAAATAAATATTATTTCAGCATTTAGATACTACGCGGGAAGGTAAGGTAATATAAAAAAATAGCTTGAATAACAGCTCTAGGAAATAAGTGGTGGTGAGAACTGGTGAGCAGTATATATATACACACGAATGATATAGGTAATCTCATAACTACGAAGATTCGAACTCATAAATTGCCGCCCACACTTTATTTGCTAACAATGTGGAAAGGTTAGCAATTTCATTAGCAACGTGTGTACACTGTACGTGTACACTGCAGGCCAATTTGTTCTGGATACTGTTTGATATTATTTCTATTACTGCGCGACAAAGACCTTCCAACCATAAATAAAACAGAAACAAAAATAATTAAATATTGCTACCTTGTTTTGTAAGTAAGTATACCTGCATCATAAATCTCATAAACATCCGTGGTCTAGTGGTAACAAACGTTGCCGTAAACTCGGGAGGTCGTGGGTTCGATTCCCACCGGGGGCAAGTTGTACATTGTATAATTTGTCTCGGTCTGGGTGTTTATATGTATAATATGTATATATTTACAAAAAAAAAAGTATAATATGTAGTTTATCAACCATCTAGTTTCCGTAACACAAGCCTCGCAGCTTACCACGGAAATTAGATGGCGCTGTGTGATTGTCTGGAAATATTTATTTATTTTATTTATTTATTTATCATACACTCCCCAAGAAAATAAGCCTTAAAAACGATGATCAACTCAAATGATTCGTGTAATTTAAAAAATAAGTAGAGCTATTCCTTGAGGTGCCCTGATAAACATACTAAAAGTGGGGTTGAGCCTAGTTTATTGGACACTTAACATTTTTTGACGTTAACTTATGTAGTGAGTAAAGGTCTTCCTTTTTTTAAAAGGCGAAATCACTGCTTGAACCGCTGCGTAAATCACCTTTTATAATTGGATAATTATATTGGATTATTAATTGCGGCACTATTATTATTTCTATGATTGCAGCTATAATTGTTCAAAAGAGATCGCCCAAAACCAGGCCCCAACTTTTTTGCAGCGTGCCTCAACTAAATACAATTGAATAATCATAACAATTAATTGTGTTTTTTTATTTTATTTAATTACAACATCTCTTTTACCCCAGCATTAAAATATGATTTAATTAAATAGTCAATTGATTAAGATTTATGTATGAAATAGTTACAAAACACTATTTATACGATTAGGTTCTTTATTATGATCAGGTACTTTACTGTAAGATAAAACACTGAATTTTAAATTGGCGGGATAGAAACTATTTAATTATTAAGGTAAAAAAAGTAATTGTCAATTGTAGTTATGCTAGGGTAAATTATGTAATCACAATATATTAACTATGATATAAAAAAGAAATCATTATGACACGAGAATATTTTATTGGGCCCATTTCTTTAAGAAAAATGGGCATTCTCATTTGTCCCCAAGGTTTGGCTGTCAGAGAATTTCTTCGGGCATTAAGTTCGCCTTTCTACTTGTTGTAATAAAGTTTTTTAAATAAATTATTGACAGTAAAAATATAATACGATGTCTATAACATTTCTGTCAAACTTGATGATTTAAACAAGGCGGTTATAACAGTTGTGTCCATGAACGTGTTAACCCCTTACCAATGAAAAAGAGATATGTTGCCAGGCCTAGTGATGATTTTTGGCGTGAATTTCTTCACAATGTTTTTTCTTTCCCGCGGAGAGCGATAACTCTCTTGGTATATCATACAATTATTCGGCAGCTCTAAATAACTACTAATTATCAACATCACAGCCCCTAGGTCACTGCGTCCTAAGATGGACTTTCCAGGGAATAATTCTGGAGAAATTGGCCAACTCTCTCCACGCTAGCGAGGCATTTATTTTAATTATGCGAGTATCTTAATGATTTGAAAGTAGGTATTTAAGGAATAAGAACTGGGAACAACTACTCTTTGAGCACTGGAACGGTGTTGTTGTAAGGCTATTACAAATATACCACAGACAAGTGTATTTCTCTTTGGTACACTTAGATTGAACAACTTGACCATTTCCTTTTTTATAGGTACAAAGTACCTTTAATAAAATTGACAAAAAAAAATATCAAAGCAATAAATTGTAACAATAAACCTCGTTCTATAAATATTAAATGATGGGGGGAAAGCTAAGTCTGATACAGTACGTCATCGGAGACCCTGAACTTAGCCGCAAACAAGGGCAGCTATGACGCAGTTCGATTCAAATAATGCCAACCCTGACCCTCGGCTAGTGCGTGACTTTTTCAAAATAACACAAATAGCCAGTCTATTGAGTTTGCTACTGACTAAAAAACTTTAGGATGAGAATATAGTGACAAGCAAGTAGGTAGTATAAGTAAATATAAATACGGTAAGTAAGCAAATAGTCTAAGATACGTCTAGGGGCGACCTTCACTGAACGGTTATCCAAATGAAATCCATATTTTATATAATACGTTTACAAAAGCAACAACATATGAACAACTTTTTTTTTAATAATTACATCCTGTATTATCATACTAGATAGTGTTCCTTATAAGAAACTTCTCACATTTTGGGAAGTAATTTCTAACGTTAAACTTAAGGATACTGCAAGAATTGAAACCTTTTACCAAATTTTCGTGTCAGGTGGGCTCCTTTTAGCACTTTTCGATATTTCTCGTAGTTTAGAAAAAGAATTTATACTCTATACCTATGACTCAGTTATCTCATATTTGACCTCGTTGCTACCACTTATTCTTATATCCTTATTAAAATAACTTTTATTCCTTGAGCAGTTTATTAAACATAAAATAACGTATATTCTTAAGCGCTACACCACATAACGTTATGACCTAAGAATCATGTTGCAAATCAAAAATAAATCTATTATCTAAAAATTTTATATCAAAATAACTATTAAAATAAATCTAACAATAAATACCTAGTTACTAAGTAGTTAATAATATATACAATTTTAAATATAAATATATATATATATATATATAGTTAGTAAATATAGCTGTCAAAACAGTTCTTTAGGTGTAATAAATACATCCGAATCTTCATTAAAGGTTCCTCTGCGGGCCTTACCTTGCCCTATGATTTGCTGAAAAGTTCAAGAAGTCAAGTCTAGTCAAGTCTGGTCAGGTCTGGTCAGGTCTGGTCAGGTCTGGTCAGGTCTGGTGAGGTCTGGTCAGGTCTGGTCAGGTCTGGTCAGGTCTGGTCTGGTCAGGTCTGGTCTGGTCAGGTCTGGTCAGGTCTGGTCAGGTCTGGTCAGGTCTGGTCAGGTCTGGTCAGGTCAGGTCTGGTCAGGTCTGGTCAGGTCTGGTCAGGTCAGGTCTGGTCAGGTCTGGTCAGGTTTGGTCCGGTCTGGTCAGGTTTGGTCCGGTCTAGTCAGGTCTGGTCAGGTCAGGTCTGGTCAGGTCTGGTCAGGTCTGGTCAGGTCAGGTCTGGTCAGGTCTGGTCAGGTCTGGTCAGGTCTGGTCAGGTTTGGTCCGGTCAGGTCTGGTCAGGTCTGGTCAGGTCTGGTCAGGTCAGGTCAGGTTCTCGATTCGATAACGTAGTTTGTACGTGCTGGAGCTACAGTAGAATAACTAATCTGGCGAATAAAGAAATAGAACTTATTGTGATTAAACAATTTAATAGTCCCTATTTATAATTTTTTGCCTATTAACCGGATGAAACGACAGTATAAATATTTGCACAAGTTTCACGATTTTGACGCATGTTTAAATTTAAAAAGGCATTAAAAGTAAACAAAATCGGTAGTATTTGTAAAGTTCAAGCTTTTGTTGATTGTAATTTTGTTTGTAATTTTGTCTTAAAACTGATTTTTTCTTTTATTTCTTGATTATTATAATATTTGTAACATTTATTTAGGTAATTAGATAGGTATTAGTTTTATTAATTATAATTTAATTTAATAGATTTAACTGTTAGGTAGGTAAATTATTTGTTTATATAATGTAAATTATCTATTGCATGCCTAGGTTTAAACTTATACTCAATGGTAATTATGAGCAGGCCGTCTTCTCCTTTAATTAAAATCACATTTACTCTGTTAATTATGTATGCATGTAAAATAAAATTGATAGGGTGGTTAATAGTAGTCACACGTGCAAACATGTTAATAAAAAAAATGGAGATAAGAAACTAAATTAATTATAGCTTTTCATAAATAACAAAATATCTGATATGTTCTGATATTAATATAATAATAATAATAATTTGTTGGATCAAAATAGTATAAGCTATAAGTAAGTAGGTACTTAGGAAGTTGTAATGTATCGAGCCGATTTTCCTAATTAGTAAAAAAAGCGACCCCAAATATTAGAAGCCTAAATAGGCAAAAAGTAAAGCCCAATAGCGTTATGTTCGTAGGTTCCTAAATAAAGAAATACGAGGACGCAAGACGGAAGGTCGAGGCAGGTCGCAGAGGTCGCCGGGTTGCCCTCGCCCACACCCGTGACCTTTGCTCAACCCACACGCCCGCAATGTTTCCACCCCACAGGGGGAAGCGGCTAAACTAAATACTTTGCTAGTTATCTAAAACAATTTGATGGGTTTCAGATAATTGAAATGAATTCTAAACCAGATATTCTAGTTTTCATTAATTATGTGATGTTGGTTGGTGCTACGAATAATAGATAATTTAAAATCTATCACTCAGATTGTGGATTTAATGCGCGGTTGCCAAATCCATTGTGTGTGAAAGAGGAGCCTAAAGTCCTCAGACTTGTGACCGAATAGGGAACCATATTTTTTTTTACGTCAAAAAACACTATTACTTTTAGTTCATCTCTCATATTGTGTGTTTCAAATAATGCCGTTGCAAGGAGAGGTATTTTCAAGGCGGAATTATCCGAATTTTAAGGAATATTGTTTAAAATCGTAAATGAGAGAAGTTACTGCGGCTGGCCGGTTGTACTGTACTGAATTTTTGACTATTATTGTGATTTTAAAATATTTGATGCTATTTTTAATAGAAAAACATTTTTTTTAAGAAAATACATACATATATATATATATCTATTTCTATTCGGGGCACCGTACCACTCCTCCGTATACCTGTTATGATTTTGATTTAGTGGGCAAGTTTTATAACGTTTTAAACACCTTTTTTTGATTCTTTTTCACTGGAACTAATTTATATTAATAACGTTTTAAGAACCACACATATCATCAATATCACTACATATTATGAAAGACAGTCCTTCGCCGCGTCTGTCTGTTCGCGATAAACTCAAAAACTACAGCACCGATTTTTATTCTGTTTTCACCAATGGATAGAGTGGTTCTCGAGGAAGGTTTTAGTGTATAATTTATTAAGTTTTTGTATACATAAACGATATTTGTTGGAGGTGTCGGAAAAAAATAAGCAGTCTGGGAGCTTTCAACGAAAACGCTGCCTAAACCCTTTGCGATATAACAAAATAATGTATGGTGGAATTGTGTATCTTATATAGGCCTACAGAAAAGTCTGAGAGGCATATGTCTATCTCTTAACGATAACATACTACATCCATTTTTATACCTTAAAAGATGGGCAAGTGTAAAGCTGTAATTGGAAAGCTATTTACACAAATATGGTATTATATATTATATAGTATATCCTTATCATTTTAAATACGTTAGTTGGCTTGTGCATTTCATGAAGATTATATTTTTCCTTTACACCATGCAAATTAAGTGAATACCTTAGGAGATATAGCAAAATGGAAATCTGTGAAACTTGCCCTTAACAAAAATTAGGTATTTTATTAGGATGGTATTTCAACCATCCCTACAAGTATAGGCTATAAATATTATTATATGTAGGTACTCTCACCTCGCATGGAGTCCACCCACTTGTCCTCGTTGGAAAATAATTAAAATCGCCCACTAGATACCTATTCAATTTATAAAATGATCTTTATGCAGAAACTGCGGCACTATTCATACCATACTCGGCCAAATGAGTTTTATCCAATACATTGCGTTTTGCATTAGTTAGGCTATCCCAGAATTAATTCGCAAGACGCAATGTATTATTTGAAACATTAAAGATTTTCATTTTTAAAAGCATAAGTTGCAAAATTAGTCTAGTCTAGTAAAGCACCTATGTTGATAAAGAATCGAAAAGACTAGAAGAAAAAAAATACAACTGAAGTAGTATCAACTACTTCAGTAGTTTTTTTTATGTATATTAATCTGCGTTTAAAAAAGTTTTCTAATTTAATCAAATTGAATAAAAATATTTTACAAAGTTATTTATTTACCCCTCTCTGACGCAGTTGCTTTATACATACATACATACATACATATCTTCACGCCAGATCCCTTGGGAGGTAGGCAGAGAAAATTGAGCGCCACTTGTCACGATCACGACATACCTCTTTCGCTTGTTCGACATTCATCAACCTTTTTATACATGCCCGTTTGTTTCGATGTCTTTGTGATGCACCTTCAGCTATTGTTTTATTTATTTGATCGTGATAGGTAAGTCTTGGTCTGCCAGGGCTCTCTTTTACCCACGATTTTCGCATTATATATCTGGTTCGTCAATCTCTCTTCACTCATCCTTTCAACATGTCCGAACCATCGCATGCCTTTGCTTATTTTTGTCACTATGCTTTCTTTAATACCTAACCTTATGCGTATTTCGTCATTACGTATGCGGCCTGTCGAAGTGACGCCGCATATCCGACGCAACGACCTCATCTCCACTGCATTAACTCTCATGCGTATTCTGACATATCCGTTCAGTTTTCATTATAATCCGTGTTCGCGCAAAGCAAGCTCGCTTTTTTTTACTGAAATTTGCTTTAAAGTGAAAACACATAGAAATAGTAGGTACCTACGTCTAAGAGCTACCTTCACCGATCTATTGTCGGTCGCAAGCCACACCACTCTTCTCACCTCTCTTTCTCACACACGAAGGACCCGGTACCGCTTTGCCGTCTCTGTGCCTTTAACAAAACTATACAACGGTAAATTAAAAAAAACAACACTATTTTATTAGTTTAACGTGTGCGGTTAGAGAAGCAGAATAGGGCCGTTTGAACTATAAAAAATCTTATAATAAAATGGAAGTTTTATAGAAATTTTAATTACCTACAACTAAAGTAAACAATAACAGTGGATACTATGAAATATTGTCAGCTGCCAATGTTGTAAGGAAAAAATGGTATCTGGCAACCATCCAAATACCTTGACCCTGACAATATCTTTTCCGCAGTAAACTTGTTCTTGCACAAATATAACATCCATTTCGTGATTAAAATAACAGAAAAAAAAACCAGCTATCAAAACAGCTTGTGACTGTTTGGAGTTAATCATTATACCGTATTAGTTTATAGTTTTCGGTCATTCAATATAAAAAAAAAATTAAGGTTATATGTACCTGATAGTATGTGGTGCGCAAGGTCCATGCATGTTAGCAACTAGAATCAGACACTTAAGCTGCTGGCTGACTAGATCCAATTCCATACTTAGTTTGAATGACTCAAGGTTATAGGAAAGTGGAAACACAGAGACTGGAAGAGCATTCCACTTTATCGGCCGACAGCTGTATGAGTCCCCAAATTTATACGTACGCGTAGGGATAGTGACTACGGTATGTGGGTATATTCCGACCTATGCGTGTGGAGATGAAGGGATTTGGTTATATAGCTCTTCGGAGCACTCACCATAGTATGACACATCTCGGCGAAGCTGCAGGGATTCGAGGGTTCCAGATATAGTGGTATCGTCCAAAATTCTACTATACTCAGGGCAATCACTAACACAGGGTATGAGTTGAACGATAAATAAAAAACGTTTTTTCAGATTTTTACTCTTAACATTGTAGCGAAACTGACCACAATGTAAAAATAATAATATATTTATTGTTAAAAATATTATTTATGTTGTTTTTTAGCTTTTTTCTTAGTGTTCTTAGTGATTTTTTTTCCTTTTTGGGGCACCTTGTTTCGTTTGTCTGTAGCTTTTTGAGCTCTGAGGTCTTTCTTCATCCTTGAATCTACGACTCTGTACCTTCCTTTAACTCCTGAAGGCCTCTTCATTCTTTTAGCGCTCGTGTGTTTCTTAGCCACAACATAAGTCAATTCCTTCTTGCCGGTAGTCTGAGCCTTTTTGTATACACTGAAATAATAAATAAAATTTAGAAATGCAACGATTACCGCTAGAGGTTACGGCAGTAGATTAAGCTGAGTAGTAATGATTTATTTTTTAATATTATAAAACTACTGTTTAAGGCATAATAATATAAATAATAAAATTCTTTCTTGCCCAATAAATAAATAATTAAAAAAACATGTACATAGGCGAGCATAATACCATGAAGGTATTCTCTAATACAGCGGTTCTCAAACTTTTTTGGTGACGGAACCCTTTTGGAAAGCAAAATACTTGATGGAACCCTACAATAAAACAATAGAAGTTAGAGTCGAAAGTCGCTTGTTCACAACTATAGCGTCTAATTCAGAGGCGCCTTTTATCAAAGGGACTGCGCGCTCACGAGTATACGCGCGGCGCGGGCGGACTGAGTCAAAACGATCGACCAAAGAGAGGTGTTTGATTTTTTTTTTCTAAATTCTTGTGGAACCCTAGGGTTCCGCGGAACACACTTAGAGTATAGCTGCTCTAATATATGGCGCGGTGGTGGCTCGGTTGTAAGAACGCTTTCCTTAAATCCTACAAGGTCGGTTCAAACCCACCCGACATGTACCTATGAGAAATACACTATTCTTACGTACATTTGTCATAAATTTACAACAGTGCCTCGGAAAGCACGTTAAGCCGTCGGTCCCGGTTCCACTTCTACCAACTTATAGAATCGTTAATAAATTGTCATTAAAAAAAATTACATCAGATCCTCGCCAACCCGTCTGGCCTGTGTGGCAAGTGTAGGCCAAATTCTCCAGGTATACTCGTACATTATATTACATGTCACTTACTTATTTCGGTCTATCCAAAATTTTATTTAATCTTTTAATTTATTATTTGTTGCTTGTAATGTTTTTTTAATTTTAATAATATTGTAAATAATTGACAATATCCGAGTGTTACATGTGAGCCATATGGAATAAAGGTTTTGAACTTTAATATTCAGTGAAAGTATAAATAAAAAGAAATACTAACTGTCGAATTTGTTGTGCCTTTTCCCTCTCGGACATGTCAGAATTTTCCATCACCGCTTCGACCTTCTTCTTAGCGCGTTCCATTTTCTTGATGATGCGCTTCTTCTTCCTCGCCTTCGCCTCTATGACCTTCTTAATTGGCCTCACATTGATGTCTTGCAACCTAGTTTTGTATTCTTCTGTGTATTTCTGTAAACAATATATGTTTTAGTAAAGTGCCTAAAGAACTAGAATCCAAGGGACGTTAATGCAACTTATAAAACAAACAGGCGAGTATTGGATCTTCATTATTCCCAGATATTCCCAAAGACATGGAGAATGGACTGAGCAATACCCGAATTCTTAAAAAAAAAAAACAATTCAACCGTCAACAATTTGTTTACTCATTAATATCTCTATTTTGGTCTTTACTTTAAAAGATAGTAGACATGATGAGTTTCAAAGAGTCAGAGATAAATAACACAGAGCGGGCATTGCTTCATATAAAATGTTTGTTACATATTTTTTTAGCTATCTAATGTCTAATAGCAAAACTTCTTATTTTTTTGGATAACCGTTTAAAGATATAATATTTATACTGAGCAATAGATGGAGCTAGTGTAGTGTAATCAGTTAGAAAAAACTATAACCTTCATTTAATTCTCATACCGATTGGCTTCTTGCCCTGTCTTGTTATATATTTAAAGTCTCTGCATAGAATCAAATTTAAATGAAGTTAGATGATTAAAATCTCGACCAACTTCTTCTGTTTTTTCTTCAACTTACCTCAGGAATAACCACTGGTTTTTTCATATGTTTGTTTTCATCCTCAACAAACCAATCTGGCAAATTTTTGTCATTAAATGCGTACCGGTTCCAAGCATCATCAATTAGATCACGTTTGAATTTCTTAGAAGTGGCCAACATTGTGCCCAAAGCCAAAGTTTCTGCGTCCATTTTTAATGTTTTCTTTAAACGCCGTAATTCTGTTAAAAATACACAACATTAGTAAAATTTTGGTAGCGAAGCAATAAACAGACGTGGGGAACGTTAATACTCATAAATAAGCTATCCTAAATTTGGCATTTTAGTTAAATATTTTATAGCCATCTATGATCAGACAAATGCAAATCAATAAATAATATAATAGTAGAAATTTTTATTTTATTTGATAGTAACACATTTTGAATAAGGAATATTTATAACAATTTATTAGAAAATATTTTTTATAGCTATTATCATAAGTCATAGATTCAAATCTAATCAAGCCCTCTGGCCAGCGTGGCGAGTGTAGGCCAAATTCTCCAGATATATGTTTTGGATGGCCCATTTTCTTCGGTGGAGGTCTAGGACGCTGTGTTCTAGGGGCTGTAATGATGATAGATTCAAAATGGTCCATCAGCATCTCGAACAGTAAATCAATAAATTGCTTTTAAAAAAGGCTTTTACTATAATAAAACTTTGTAGTACATACACTTTCCACACCTTTTCCACAAGTCAAATTATCAAAATCGGAATAGTACTTCAAGAGATTACCATTTACACACAAACAATTTTACCTCTTTAATAAATTCAATAACAAAATGTTAAAAAATATATATATTTACGACCGTTTGGCCAGCAGGCTGAGAGTAGGCTTAATTCTCCAGAAATAAATTGTTTATTGACCCAATTAACTTCGAAAAACATATTCTGCAATTGTGGCAACCGTGTCGCAGGTCGCATGCAATTTGTTTTACCGGCCGAGAAACATTTACACTGAATACATTTATTTAAAGATTTATTACAGCATATAGTAAGGTTTTGAGGTTATGAAGGCTCTTCTTAAATAGCCGAGGTCAGAAATTTGTGTTCTGGTGTGAGTATGGAGGATAATGAATGTAGGTGACCTGTTACATACCTGGATCTTGACTAACAACTTCAAAATCTTCCTTTTTATTGGTTTTAGCACCAGCTTTAGCATTAGCAATGGGGGCAGCATTCTCTTCCAATTCATAATCACTGTCAGATTCTTCACTACTTTCCGCATCCTTTGACACCGCACCCTTAGATTTTCCTTTAACTTTCTCTGTAGTTGCATTTTCAGCTACCTTCTTTCCTGAAAATTATAAAGATTTCACATGTAATGTGTTTTGAGCATAAAAACAGATGCATATAATTAGATAGTTTATAGCGATCGTAATTTAATTACTAAGGAAAAAAACTAAGGTTATTTCCGAATATAGTTTGAAATAAAAAAAAAAAATACAGTTTAATAGACAACCTCCTTTTATAATTTAATTATATATTATTTTTTAATTTTATTTATTATTATATATATATATTTTTAAAAAA
This sequence comes from Tinea semifulvella, assembly GCA_910589645.1. NCBI lineage: Eukaryota > Metazoa > Arthropoda > Insecta > Lepidoptera > Tineidae > Tinea > Tinea semifulvella. The sequence goes on from OU342585.1 coordinate 12,326,708, forward strand.
CAATATGATTAGCCTTCCTTGCTTGATTGCAAGCTAAATCTATGTCTGCAACTTCTAGTTGTACAATTCCTAACTACCTTTCTTCTTCAATGTTTCAGCCAGTTTATCAAGGTCTGCTCCTTCATCATCATCTTCATCAAAATCCTTAAAACAGTCCTTTTGGAACCACAACTCTGCATTCATCTCTCTCTTGGACACAGTGTCCCGGTTATCCAGGTCAGTTAACAGTGGATTCCCTTTCTTCACAACTTCGGATTTTCTGTTCTTTATAGTGTTCTGTTTAGTTATTTTCTCAATTTTCTCTGCCTCATCTTCAGAATCGGAGAAGCCTGAAATTAATTTACGAATGAAATATTAATTTATACATAAATTACCAATAACGGACACCTGCAGTCTGCAAATTAAGCTTTATATAATGGAATTTGTGCATTTTAAATCTACTGATCCAACTGATCACTTGCTTACCAGTGTGTTAATATTTATTTATTACAGGTACATAAATGTACTACAATTTATTTAATATTAAATTAACAGTAATAAATAGTTTTTCCAAATACTTGCTTAATATAAATTCTACTCATACATATTTGAATATTAACAAAAGCATCTAGAGAAAATAATATAATGTTAATGGCTGGTTGCATAAAGGCTGTTTTCTTTTGGTTGACATAACCATAGTGACAAGTTAACTACCAATCATAGTTTAATATTGATAATGGATTATTTAAATAATCCTTTCTTAATATATGAGTATTTATACCTAAGCTCTGCTTGTCTGCTTCATCATCAGAACCGGATTCCATCTCAAGTTCGCTGTCCGAATCCTTGTAGTAAGTTCCGGAGGAGTCCAGTTTGGTATCTATGTCGTACTTCATGTACTTTGGCTTCATTTTATACTCATCTTCAGAGTCACTGGCCTCTGCCACAATGTCTGGTTGTTGGTCCACAATTCCAGCCAATTCCTATAAAATTCAAATGTATTGTGACATGGGTGAAGTTTAGCAGACAGGTTTTTTTTTGATGACTAATTTATCGGTTATAAAATTAATAATGAATGTTTATTGTTTTTGATATACGCCACATTGATTGTGACTTTGTTACTTTAGCCAATTATGTGCCATATTGTTAAATGTGCGTTAATTCAATCATCCTTCGCGGCGTTTCACATTATTTTTTTCCTTTTTATAATAATAACAATAATAAAAATTGTTTTAAACTTACAAATAAAGTATCATTATAACCATATCCCTTGCGGAGTGGTCTGAAACCACGCTTATAAAGATGCAGATCCACATTTAGCAAAATTTACTATAGGCCAATCATGACAAGTGGCAAGCTTGTTGATATCTCTAGAGTAACTACAAATCTGAATCCACGGACTTAACTGCTAGACTACGGAGGCAGTCGTTCAAACTTACATTTTTTTTGGATAATCTAGATATAATAATGTAATCAGGTATTAAAATATCTTATTTTGTGATATCTAAGGTCTTAAATCAAGGAAAGTCCTATTGAACCCAATAAAAGGAAAATAGAGTTTTAGAGAAGCATTTACCCAAATTGGACTTTAATTAAAATATAACTTGTATTTGCATGTCGACATACCATATTTTTGGGCAAATAAACTTGACTTTTCATTTATTCATGGCATCTTCTATAAATTTTTACCTAATTAATGTAGGCAGTGGTTTGGTTGTAAGAAACCTCTGCAATCAAATTATAAAAAAAAACACAGCTCAAACTTCAGCATGTACCAATGAGACATACTAATCTTACGTACATTTGTCATAGATTTAAAACACCACCATTCCTATGCATTGGAGACCGGTTAAGCCATCGGTCCCAGTTCCACTAATACCAACTTGTGTAACCCTTAATAAATTTTCATTAAAATACACATCAGACCCTCGCATGGTCTGACCAGCATAGCAAGAGTGGGCCGAATTCTCCAGGTACATGTTCTGGAGAGTCCATCTCCAACAGTGGAGATCTAGGACTCTCGTGTTCTAGCGGGCTGTAATGATGATGATGAATGATAATACATATTTAAACATACTGTAGCATTCTTGATATCTGACAGTTGGAACATGTCATGACTTTCCATTATAGGACCTCCATCGCCTTTCAAAACCATTTTTAAGTTCATTTTCTCAGCGAGCTTCTGTCTTTGTTTGTTTAGTTGTTTTCTTTTGCGCTTTAATACACGCTTTTCTTCAACCTGTAACAAGAAATGGTTGTAACACTAAGATTTTTAATCAGGCTTAGTGGTGGGTCCCTAGTCCACCTTCAGTTGGACCTTGTATACAGCTTACAACCAAGATAGTAGATAAAGTAATTTTAAAAAATCAACCCTCATGCCTAAAGCATGTAATGTAAAAAGTAAAGTATCATCATGACCGTTTCCCTCTTTTGGGGTGGTCAGAAACCACGCTTATAAATAAGCGGATTCACATTCAGCCAACTTTACTATAGGCCAATCATGACAAGTGGCAAGATCGTCGATGCCTCCAGCATACCAAACTCGAGAAATATCACAAATATATTAAATAATAATTAAATGTATTTATTTACATTAATAAATATTTTTGACCAGGAATCGAACCCGAGTCTAAATCCACGGACTTAACCGCTAGACCACGGAGGCAGTTTATTAGCATGTAATTAAGTACCAATTATTTTTATTAAAATAAAATAATGCAAACCATCTGTGAACTGGCAATTTGTCATAACTGTTACTTGCTAACTTTTGAAGGCAAAGAAAAAATAATTATATTAAATAAATTTAATTTTAAATGATTTAAAAAAGAAAACTAAATTATTAACGAAACTAAAAACGAAACTTTAAAACATAAATTATTATTAATAAAAATAAACCTACTTAATAAATAAAAATACATCCAAAATCTAAAATAAATAAAAAATAAAATTATAAATAAAAAAAAACTATTTATTAACTCATTTTTTATTGAGTATACGATTTTTATTTTTTAATCATTGGACACAAATATTAATTTACTGCTATATTTTTTTAAAAAAGTTGAGATGGGTTCTTAGAATGTTCCTATGAGCTGTTAAGTATTTTTTTATATGTAAAAATATTATTGTTTTATATCTTTTCAAATATTATTTTAGAATACCAATTTATAAGCATTCCATTGATTCACTGTTTGGGTACTGGGACAATTGTGTGTAGGTAAGAGAGGAGAAAAATATTGTTTGGGCTTGCGGGCTTACAAAGGAGCCCTCCATTTATAATATTCTATATAATAAGTGTTTTTAAGATGAATATCCAATTGCTAATTATAAAATCAGGAAGGTCCTTAGAAAAATCAAAGTACAACTGCTTTTGTATATGGTATATAATCACCAGAATCTGAAAGTACCAGAGATTACAAACACACACACAATTTCACCTCTTTATAATATTATTGTAGATTACAGTTTACCTGTAGGCCAGCTATATGTTCATCAATGTCTTTCTCCTCATCATGATCACATTCCGGTTCAACTGCAACTGGTTTTTCTTCTTCTGATTCTAATTCCTCAGCAAGCTAAAAAAATAATTTTAAAAAATGATAATAATTCAGCTATGGGGATGATGGTATAATTTGTAACATCATCATCATGGCCATGGGTAGTGTGAACAGAAACCATGCTTTTAAAGAAAAGGATTCACATTTAGCAGTAATGTAGAACATAAAGAAGTTAAATATTATTAGTAATTTTACCTGAGTTTCCCTAAGGCGCTTCATATATTTGATCCAGTTTAGAAGTATTTTCAAATCCTTTCTTCCGAGCACCTTGATGTCTTTGCAACACTCCTTAACTTCCTGAGTAGTCCTGAGATGCTGCAGTATAGTTCTGTTGTCTATTACTATCTGTAATCAATAAGTTATAATAAACATATTTTCTGTGACCTTCTACGACTAAATGTATTTCCAAGGTTGTATAAATCAATAAATATATGGATTCAAAATTAGAATAATATTGAGAATGTTAATATAAAATATATGTAAAATCATTTAAAACTTTGTGACAGTAGAGTAGTATAAATACACTAGCTTGAGTTATTATTTTAGTCATTTAAATTTCCCGAAAATATTAAGTTAGCTAGCAGGCGCGTCTACGGTGTGATGTCATATCACAATTCTCCTCTTAATCAGATTCAGTATAAAATATGACTTCACACATCCGGAGTCGCACATTCAGTTTTATAATATTTTTAGACATACTTTTTATTTCCTAACTAAATTAATAATTGAACAATCCTCATTATCGTAAATGTGTTATGTATGAATATTACAACTGATGCCTAGGTTTAGATGTTGCGACATGTTTATTTATGACAATGACTGTACCCTTGCTAGTAAGACTAAAAAGCAAATCAGCCCAATTAGTAAGATGCTAGAAGACTAGCAACTTGCAGTTTGCAATGACTAATGTTTTATCTGACATTTGATTGATTTAGGAGTGCTACAGAAGAAATGTACTACAGGCAGTAGCAATTCAGACATAATCAATCAGAAGAATACAATTTTAAGTGTTGGATAAATTCTATATTAAGCTTTGAAGTAGCATTTACTTACATTAACATGAAATACTTAGCCACAACAATATAATCAGTGAAAAAGTAAAAAGTTCAAAGCACACAAAAGCTAAAAATTAGTTATATTTCACTCAAATGTTTTTTTTTTTCTTCGCCTTTTACTCCAAGTTTCACAACAATTGGAACAATTTTTTGGCGGTTTAGAAGTTTGAAAATAAGTTTAGTATGAAAACTTTTTTTTCTAGTGGTGGAGAGTTTGGTTATTATTTTTAAAACTTATGGTTCATCAGTAAAAATTTAAAGGTATGATATTATACAAAATCAAAACTTTTTAATTGTCTTCTGTAAAGTGTTGCTTAAGACTTTTAACATTCCCACTAACAATATTATAAATAAAGAATAAACCGGTTTATTTATACCTCAGAGCAGCCTTGTAAAGGTACAAGAGGATCTTCTGCTTCCAAGAACACTGAGAGAGGCACAGCTTTGTGTTGAGTATAGTTGTTCTCCTCATACCCTTCTGCCTTTGCCTTCTTTTTTTTCTCCGGGTGCAACAGATTGTGTTCCTTTCTATTTGTCACATCCAGATCCTCAAACACATATTTTGCATCTAAGAACTTTGGATCAATGGTATCCGGAGCAATATATCCTTGGCACACAACAAATATCTCAGAGGACTCATTACGAGATGCCTGAGGCTTTGTAGCATGCACTTTCTTAAAGAACTGCTTCAACACCCACAATAGAGCATGGTAATCTTTTGATCTAAACACTTTTGTCACAAACCATCCACCTTCCCTTAAGAAACATGTTGCTAACTTCAAAGCACTCAATGTTAACGTAGCCTGTTGGTAAGCATCATGAAGCCAATTTAAACCAACATTTGGTGCTCCATCATTCAGTACCACGTCAGCTTTCCACGTCTTAATCTCTTTTTTAATTGAACTTTTACATTTATCTGTAGTAATATCTTCGACAAGAGATATACATCCTGGAACTGTTTTTATGGGAAACAAATCAACTCCAATAACGATGCTCGAAATTGGCATGTTCTGTTGAGCTACTTGCATCCATCCTCCTGGGGCGGCACAAAGATCGATGCATACTCGTGATCTTTGTAAAAATCCAAACTTTCTGTTCAACTGTATTAACTTAAAGGCAGCTCTCGATCTATACCCTGAAATAATATTGCATGTTTAGTTTAGTCCAGTTATATGATTTTTTTGTAGGTTATAATCTGGTAATTTATGTATATACTTACCAGTTTCTTTAGCTAGTTGATAGTATTTATCTTTTCTCTGTTTTCCAACTTTAGTTTTCTTCCCCATTTTTAAGGAATTATAATATTACAACATAAATAAAACTTTAAATCACATGGTAGCTGCATACCATTTGACAACTCTTTTTTAAAGAAAGCCATAAGCGAGACAAATTAGGAAGGTTGTAAAATATTTATAATGTTGCCTAAAGTTGTATGCTCTGCAAATTGTAATCGTATCTTTGTTTTAGACAAATAGTGAAATTCGTCCAGTTGACATTTTTTTTCGTATTAATCAGGTAATGAATTTAAGTCCTGCAGACTATATGTAATGGTAATAAAAGCTTATTAAAATATATATATATATATACAAAAATAAGGCAAGGATCAAGGCAATAATACATAGGTAATATTAATATGTAACTATAAAATAAAATTTGTGCAATAGATCGCTAAAGATTAGTCACTTTCAAGCGTAGACATGATGCTTGTTCTATGCTTTCAAGCGAAAGACAGTCAAGAGATTTCGAGAATACAAAACATGCCCGTGGACAAATGAAAATGCAACACGTAGGCAAAAGAGAAAACCATAAATAGGAACTTGAAGACGTCACAAAAGCTAAGCGACCGAAATAGGTGGTAATATTTTATTGGGTTCGGAAATAAAAAATACTTCTAATTGTTTGTAGTTTTACTTTCTTTAACATTTATAACAGCTATAAGTCTGTTTCGTTCTTCCACAGGAAATAAATATTTCTGAACATCGGTTTAGTGCGCACTAAATATAGTAATCCGACTAATTAGAAGAGTTAAGTTCATAGCATAAAACTCATTTAAGATCATATTTTTCTAAATTACCTGCATTATACAGAAAAACGCTAAAATATGATGACATTTATTTGTATTCTTTTGTAATCGCATCGTCACATTTGTTCTTTGCGTTGTGAAGGAAATTTCGTGTATTTGGTCCCATTATTGTGTTATTTGATCTGTTTTCGCGTTTGTGCAACGAAAATTTATTTGGAAAATTGTTGGAGTATTCTGGCTTAATTGTAAATCTTGAGTGCAGATTATTTCAAAATGACTCCCATTGACACCTTTGTAAATAGTTTCCAGAATAGGCTGTAAGTATTAATTGTACATAAATGTGATTTGTTAACCTAACGACCCACTTATTTAATGTCTTGGATAAATTCGAAAATCTTTTTTACAATACATCGATATAACAATACAAACCTTGAAGATAATTAGCATGAAATGACGTAGCTGTCTTATCACAAATTTTGTTATTTACTAAACCTTTTGTTTATTTACAGGGAACTACCAGTTCGGCAGCACTTAAAAAATGTATATGGCACACTTACTATGACTTGTGCTTCTGCCGTTGTTGGAATTTACATTGACATGTTCACCAGATTCCAGATTGGCATTTTGTCTGCCTTTGTGGGAGCTGGACTCATGTTGCTCCTGTATGCAACTCCGGACAATGGCAAAAACACAACCCTCCGTTTATCATACCTCCTGGGATTGGGTTTGAGCTCTGGTAAATATAAGAGATACCTAATCACATACTTTTTTAACATAAAATTGGAACAACCTACCCTCAATTCTCATTAATATTAGTTTATACTGTATTTCATAGAGCAAAAGGAAATTAAAGCGTCTTAATTCCCGTATTTGCAGTTATTTGCATTTTGATTACAATTACTTTTATTATTATGCAATGACACACATCCACTATTCTGCTCCTTTTGCAACTAAAGTGCTTTTAGAATCATAATGTTGTTGAATGTATTTTGTACTTAATGAAATTTTTTTCATTCTGGTCAAAATCACAATTATAAAATAAGACCATTTATTTTCTAAATCATGTGAATATAATACACGAATCCCAAAGGACTGTTGTAAACAGTTTGCATGTAAAAGGCTTAAAGTTTTGTTTATTTTTGTATATTGACATTAAAATGTATAATTAGTTCAGTTTACAAGTATTATCCAGTACTATAAATACTATGATTCTGCTAATACTGTAAAAAAAATCTTGTTGTAAGCTTAACAAATTTGCAGGCATGTCTATGGGTCCTTTGCTTCAATATGTTAGCATTGTGGATCCTGCAATCATAGTTACTGCCACTCTGGGGACTACAGTGGTGTTTGTGTGCTTCTCTGTGGCGGCCATGTTGGCTGAGCGTGGAAGCTGGCTGTTCCTGGGGGGCACATTGATGACACTCCTTACCTCCATGTCTATCATGGCCATTGGAAACCTGTTCATGCAATCTCGTCTCATCTACCAGGTAAGATTTTTATTTGTAAATCTGCAGGCATATCTTTGTGGTTCTAAGAAAAAACAATATGTATGTAATATTAGGCAACTAATGGCCTATAGATAAATACCTTATAACTAATATACATATATACTATATTTTCCAAGGAGTATGGAATGCTTTAGAAGACAACACCGGTGTCCCTGATTTCTACTTTTTGTCACCTATTTAAATATCATCCCGACTATATCCCTTTAGGGGTGGTCAGGTACCACAGAATCAGATTAACATTTAGCCATTTTACTATAGGCCCATCATGAAAAGTGGCAATCACATATGAAAAGTCACAACCAACAAAATTAACTCTAGCATACCAAACTTGTAAAATACCACAAGTAAATTAAATTAATTATTGTACCTCTGCATGTAAACCTACGGATGTAACCGCTAAACCATGGAGGCCTCTTAGTTGTTTTAAACATGATTTTACATAGAAATTAAAGAATAAAAACTAAATATTTAATTAAAAATGGAGCTGATGAATGGAAAAATTATCAATATTAAATCAATGCATGAAACAAACATTATTTTATTTAAATAAAAGTCAATTAGTTATTTTTATTTTGTTATATATATATTATATAATCAACAAATTTAAGCTACAATTTTTTTTTTATTTCCAGGCTCATCTTTACCTTGGACTTGCGACCATGTGTGGGTTTGTCCTGTACAACACTCAGAGCATCATTGAGAAGCGCAGGATGGGGAACAAGGACTTTGTGCAACATGCCATGGAGCTCTTCATTGACTTCATTGGTATCTTCAAGAGGCTCCTCATCATTTTGACCCAAAAGGTATGTTTTTTATTAAATATTGACTATTTTTTTTACTGTAAATCTGATTTAGCAGGATGAATCTTTAATGAAAACAAATATAGTATGCTCAGTGCCTGTGGTGTTGACCGCAGATTAAAATGTGGAGAGTTTCATTCCTGGTCAAAACACAATAATTTATTTGTTATATTTCTTCTACCTTAGTAGGCTCACACCCGTATTCTAAGACATTACCTCAAGGGCTCCCAAACTCAACATTTCCTTCTCACATATTTTTCTCCTGTCCCCTATACGACAGGTCGCCCCTGATGTCCTCTCAAATTTCGAGTTCAGTTCCCTGCCCATATTTCAACCTTACTTGTATATAATAAACATAGTAAATATATATACAATATTATTGCTTCATTTATCATTGCTGATAATATTAAAATATGACTATATAATAACTGTAAATATTTTCCTATTTAGTAGTCTTAGTTTTTAATTTTTGTATATATTTATTAAATATTATTTTTATATTAAATTTTTCGAATCCTTTTTATTTAACCTAACTTTGTCTTTCCCTAACTTTGGCACTTTAAAAAAAAAACATTTCCTTCCAGCTGTCGAACAAAAATTAAGTCTGTAATTGAGACGATTAAAAGAAAAAATGGCATCTAATGTACCAGCTTACGACTGACCTTCAAAATAAAACTGTCGGTTCAGCTCTATTTTTAACTTTACCATAACTATTACAGAAACTTCATTTTCGGCAGCTGGAAGGAAATGTTGAGTGGAGGAGGCATTGAGGTAACATCTTAGAATATGGGTGTTAGTATCATTTCATGCTTGCCACGTCTTTTCATGGTGGGCCTAAATGGGTAAAGCTAAATATGATCTTCCAATTCTTTTAAAAAAGCATAGTTAATAATAATAATAGTTAATGACCCCGCAAAAGATTGCGGTTGTGATGATACTTTATTTACTTTAACAAACAAATTATATTTTGGTCACTATTACACATCAAATTGACACCACTGTTGTACTACATAGATTATTTTGATGGACTTTACAATTTATGGTGAATAAAGGACAATAGAAATGAATGTCCCTATCCTAAAATCCACCAGATTTGAAATATGTCATTATTTTTATAAACAGTCTTGAAATATACTTTGTATAAGATTTTTTTTTATTGCAATAAAAGAAGTTATGGAGACTTTTCTTTCTTTAAGCCACTAAACGTTTCGAGACACGTGTTTCAAATCTGTTGGAGGTGAAGACAGGGTCTATACAAAATCCTTTGATATAATCCTGAAACTCAAAATAAAATGTCTCCAACAAATAAAAATAAAACAAACAGCGGAGTGAGACAAAATCGTATCGTCTAAGATCGATTTTGTCTGTCAAAAATGATAAAACCTTGGGCATTCCGACTAGCTTTGTAAATAGTGTTGCCCAAGGCAAGACCAAGACTTGTTGCATCGGAATGGGTGGTCTTGGTCTTGTTCTTGCACTCCTAATCTTGGTCTTGCGCAAGAGTCTCTCAAAACTTCTGCAAGACTCTTACTTTCACTCAATATATATTTTTTTCCAATTGTACTAAGAAAATCTCTGTTATACATGTAATAGTAGTTAGGTGTAGGTTATTTATTATAGTAAAATAAAAATATTTGCAAACGAGCTCTCCAATTCCAAATACCTAAACGTATATTTTTTCCTTTAGGAATAAAAAATAGTAAAAAATACGGACACGACACAATTACAATTTATTGAAAATATAAACCTAAATTCCAAAAAAAGTAGGAAGATTAGGAAAAACTTATGTGCAAGAGTCCTGCGACTCTCAGACTCTTGCGCAAGACAAAGAATAAGACTAGGGTAACCATATCAGTAGTCTTTGCCCTTGGTCTTGCATTTTTGCATTGGGCAACACTAACTCCGCCACACCCCGCTGTAACTCTTTTGAGATTTGAGATTGAGTATTAAAGCGAGTGTGAATATATAACTAAATTATATTTTTGTTACAGGAGGAACAAAACCGTCGCCGCAAGCGTGACTAATGCATTTAATTAATGTTTTTTTTTTTATTTTTTAGTTTGGCTTATGTAATATTGGACACGATGGAGCAACACTATAAGCCAGACTTCAATGTTTACTTTTCAAATTATAGAGTCGGGAATGTTATTTTATAATTGAGGTGTGTTCATCCTAAATGTATTTTCTTGATATTTAATAAAGGAACTAGATGTTAAATCTTGTTTTATTATTTCTCGTTTCTCAAAGTTTCCAACTTATGGCTTGTTACTTACTACAATCCTTTCTTAGTGACAGTTGTTTACTTAAATACAGTTATTTGTATGGAAAGCCATTTAAGTCACCAAAGCCCTAACAGCCGGTTTCTCGAAACTCCACTTAATTATTTCCTCTACTAAGGCATTTGTGCCAACATCACGTTTGTAAAAATTAATAATATATATAAATTTGTCGAATTTAACAGGACACGGTGAACTGCCTCCGTGGTCTAGCGGTTAAGTCCGTGGATTTAGACTCAGAGGTACCGGGTTCGATTCCTGGTCGGGACACAAAAATATTCATTAATGTAAATAAATACATTTAATTAATATTTAATTTATTTGTGATATTTCCCGAGTTTGGTACGCTAGAGACATCGGCGAGCTTGCCACTTGTCATGATTGGCCTATAGTAAAGTTGGCTAAATGTGAAACCAGCTTATTTATTATTATTATTATTAGTTTCTGACCACCCCGAAAGGGAAACGGTCGTGATGATACATTACATTACATCATCTTGTAAGTTTTTCTTAAGTCAAATCGGGTTTTACAATACTTAAGTTTTAATGTAAAACGCTTTCTTGCCAAACCTAGTTAATTATACCAGAAATACGTTCGAGAAACTGGGTGTACGAGTACTAAATTAAACATAGGACAATAATTTCAGAATTAATTAGCCTATGACATTGTATTGCTGGTTGCAACGTGCACTTTCAAATTGTTTTTTGTTTTTTTACTAACAATATGCCGATCTGCATGCTACGGAAAACACGTTGTTGTTTGACAAGAGAAGAAAAAAGTACTTTGATGGTGTAAAAAAATATAGCAAATATTTTATATGAAATAAAGAACCAATGCCCGCTCTAGGCCGGTTTAACCAATTTCTTCTGTACAATAAAAACACATTTTAGGAATGTTACGCCGTTGATTCGACGGTAATAGGTATAAATAGTAAATCTGGTCAACATATTACATTCGTCAATTTAAGCCGCTAGCTAAAATAAACCGTGTTATGAAAAAACTCTGCGTTAGCTTCACAAAAAGATAGTTGCTATGGAAACATAATAAACCTTATTAACACAACAACATACGAGATATTTAAATACAATATTTTCCCTCATAATAGTCATCTGTGCCATTGCTTCAATTCAAACCAACACGTTAGTTTGATTTTGCATGGCCAGAATGACCACACCTAACAACATGCCACAAAATAAACACGTCCCTAAAATAGAGATGCGCGCGCAATTTGATTGACCTTTTAACTTTAGTAGACATGTAGCCTTCAGTAGTTAGTGATCTAATTTATTGCTTTGTTCTTGGTTTTAATAAAATGTGGACAGAATTTTGGCCGCCTTAGAAAACGTTATTTTAAAGATATGGTAAAGTGGTAATGGATAAACTGTGTTCTTTACACCAATCGCCAAGGACGGAACGAAGAGTTCACGGATTGCAGCTACCTCTGCACATACATCAACTACTAGCATGGCTGGTATTGGTTCTAACAATATCTTGCAATTTTGGCATTCTCGTCCCAATGCAGTTCTACAATTTGAGAATAGCTTCACTGATAAGTTATATTTTATTGTATACGGCACACGGAGTCGCGCACCTGTTGACATTGTTCTTGGACCCGGCTGAAAAAGACCTCAGAAACTCGAACCAGTATAGTGTTCCTGAATTTGATCGCAGCATTCACCGCCACGTCATAGAGAATGGAAGATGTCACCTCTGCAACATACAAATCAGTGGGAACCAAACTAAACACTGCAGCTTGTGCAACAAATGCGTGAATTGCTTTGATCATCATTGCATGTGGTTGAACCATTGTATTGGTCAAAGGAACTACAAGGCGTTTCTAATAAGTGTGGTCACAGCCATTCTTTTATCACTCTTAACTGTAGCTTTATGCATTTGCGATATTGTATTCTTTTTTTGTTGTGTGAATTTACTAAGCCCCCAAGCACAAATGAATACATCTTGTAAGTCTGAAACTAGTGAAGTTCAAAAGTTCTGCCTTGCATCTATTTTGCATTTACTATTTTTAAGTCTTCTGGGATTGATGGCCTTAACAATCGCCGGTGTATTGTTACATTTATATTGTTTTCATTTATATATAAATATTTTAGGAGTGTCAACATACGAATATCTTACGAAATCTAATGAAGCTCTCGATGCCGCTTTTCGACAAAACAGAACTAGAATGTATAACCGATTTAGATTTAAGTGTAGTAGTCTAAAGTACACAACTAATCAAAATACAGGAAATGGCGAAACTAGAGACCATACAGAATCAGTAGATAGAGCTGATGTTACTCAGAAAACAAATCCAAGCAATGCTCACGGGGTAGCAATATTAATTAATTCTGTAGTAAATGGGGTGGGAAGAGCAAAAAGATTGGTAACATACGAACGAAACAGAGTGCATCCTGAAAATGAAGAAGCTACTGCAAATGGTGGTGCGAGCCAAAATAATATAGCCTAACATGAAAATGGCCTGAAATAATATTAGGAAAATATTTTAGTGTATATTATTGTTGTATTTATAAAGGGTATTTAAAGTACTTTATGTATGTGGCCTTATTTTCATCTAGTCGTATTTTTATTAAACAAAGTAACGTCGATTTAAGTACTAGGTTGCCAGTTTTTAAACCATGACATATCTCAAATATACGTCACGTACTCGTATCGATAGTGTTAATACCGTAGCGACTGCCGATAATCAAAGTCAAAATACCTTTATTCTCGTAAACCTATTACAGGCATTTATGAAACGTCATACCTAATTATTTTTTAATGGTGCTACTCCTGATAGTGGAAGACTAAGAAGCAAAGTGGTCCAATAAACTGATAGCAGAAGACCAGCAGCTTTGCAGATTCCAATCCTCAATAATATCGATAAATATTTCGTCAGGAACGACATTTTAAAAATATTCTTTCATACCAGCACGACATGTGACTGTAAGTGGCGCGCAAGGTCCATGAATGTTAGCAACTGGAATCAGACACTTATGACCGACATTAGTCCCTAACACTATGCCGGCTTGACTGGGCATGACGGCAGTTAAGGCCTGATCCCGAAACGTGTGGATACACTTTACTAAGTTTATCGGCACGAACGGTGGATACTTCCCTGCCCTAGCAGGCTGGGCAAATTACAACCATCAGTCCTCTTACCACCTATTTATATAATAGTATCGATATTATGAAGACCGTAGCGACTCTCGAGCCTTAAATACTATCGATACATAAAATATAATATGGTGTCATTTGTAACGTCACAAAGCTTTGGCAAAACAGTTTATGCACGTCTCGCAACGGTTTTAAGCGTGCTTAGGTTACTATTATCGTGTCTCAGAACGAGGGGATGAATACGTAAAATATCTACTGGTTCCACAACAGTATTACCACTTTTGCGCTATCGATAGTGTTGGTGGCATATATTCCACTATTAGTAAAATGTATCGATAGTGAACTATCGACCGGAATCACTGCATTAAACAAGGGAATATTATTTTACTAGCTACTGTACTTCTCTTACTTTGTTTATGACATTGATTTTATTGACTGAAGGATGAACTAAATAATAAATCATTTTTTGTAACAAAAATATTTATACATAATTTAAGATTGTAACATTTTTATGTTATTATGTGTCATTAGTATTGTTTTCTATTGATTTATCCTTAACAATATTTTTATCTCCTTTCGTCCAAATAAACAGTCTATGTCCTGCACATTGTAATTTTTTCTCATAGCATTTGTTTCTGCAACATTTCTTGCAAAGTTTGTTATTACACTTGCCTCCCTGAAACAAAGGGTTTAATGAAATTTTATAAACATTAACCTAATTAAAATAATTATCCATGGAAATAAAAATATATAATATAAAATAGATTTTTTTATTTAATTTTACATAAGTGAACATGTGGTTTTTTTTTAATTACCTGGCATACAAATTACGTATTAATAATAATAATAGGCTCCCTATAACCAAAAACCGAACCATTATTTATTATGAATTCTTTCGGTGTGCTACATAAATTTACAGTACTTGGTTGGGTAGGGAGAGGAGCAAAATAGTAGATAATGAGTTTTATTGCACAATAAGCCAGCTCGACTGTTCATCTCCTCTCTCCCCCACACACGATGGACACCGGTACCCGCACGGCGAATGCATGGAATGCTAAAAAAAATTAGGTTTGTCTGACCATATTCATCATCATCATCAGCCTGTGTCTCTCCACTGCTGGATATAGGCCTCCCCCAAGGCTCGCCACTGCACGCGGTCTTTTGCAACCCTCATCCAACCCCCACCAGCGACCCTCCTTAGGTCATCCGTCCATCTGGCGGGGGGTCGTCCCGTACGTGGTCTCCACTCCAGAACCCGTTTGCCCCATCGGTCGTCGGTTCTGCGGCAGATGTGTCCGGCCCATTGCCACTTCAGCTTGCTAATTTTGAATGCTATGTCAGTAACTTTGGTTCTCCGACGAATTTCAACGTTTCGAATTGTATCCATCAGAGAAATACCAAGCATAGCTCTCTCCATAGCTCGCTGAGCGACCTTGAATTGGTGTGATGCCAGCGCATAGTGATTCACCTAGCTAGAACATCTACCTGGTTGAAAGTCAATAACGAATATTTATTTATTTATTACAATAAAAGCGTATTATATTATTTTTATTAGTCTTTTTAAAGGTTTTTGTGAAAGATTTAAAAGTTTAAGATATGAAGTTTTATATTTTATAAAAGTTAATTATTTAAATAAACCCCTTGGATCACTGCTAATGTACGCCTCATGATGCGCCTTCGTAATAATGCATTTAATAAATATCACAAATCGAAATCAGAGGCTGATCGGGCGGATTACAAGAGGTATAAGAGACTTGTGGAATCAGCTATCACTAGCGAAAAACAAGCGTATTTTCAACAAAATGTCAACTGTCACACACATAATTCTCAAAAGCTATGGCGCAATCTAAAGTCTTCGGTTCTACCATCACAGAAAGCACACACTGATCTCCCTCATCATCTTAGCGACCCTGCCATTATTAATAGGCACTTTTTGGACGTTCCTGGGAAAGACGAAGTAAGTATATCGCAGATGTCTTACCTTGAATTTCACAGGAAACACTCTAACATATTTCAGCTTCAGCCAGTCTCCGAATCAAGAGTGCTTAAAATTATCCAAGGACTGAAATCTAACGCGCATGGAATAGACGGAGTTTCGCGAGATATGTTACAGCTTACCTTACCGGAGTCGTTGGGTGCGATCACTGCAATTGTGAACAAATCAATCACAACTTCTACATTTCCCGACATATGGAAAGTAGCAGTAATTAAGCCTCTGCCAAAGAAAAGTGGCCCTCTAGACCTTAAAGATCTACGTCCAATAAGTTTGCTGTCGTGCCTTTCTAAGGTAACAGAGTCTGTCGTACGGGAGCAGCTAACCGTGTTTACTGAGGCTAACAATATCTTACCAGATAAACAGTCGGGGTTTCGTGGGAACCGCAGCACATCTACAGCTCTTATTGATGTGACGGACAACATTCTTTCTGCCCGTAACATAGGTGAGGCCACTTTACTTGTTCTGCTTGATTTTTCGCGCGCCTTCGATTGTGTTAGTACTGATTTGTTGCTCTCCAAGCTGTCTTACTACGGCGCTAATGTTTCAACAGTTAAATGGTTTAACAGCTACTTATCAGGCAGGTCACAGTTCGTAGAGGTAAAGGATCGAACAAGTGGCTCATCCTCATCACCACTAGCTCTAGTAAATCGAGGAGTCCCACAGGGATCTATATTGGCCCCACTTCTCTTTGTTATTTACTGTGCTGACATTATTAGATGCATATCAAATTGTACCTACCACCTTTATGCAGACGATCTGCAAATTTACACTTCATTTAATCCTCACGATACTTCTGAAGGTGTTGAAAGAATCAATAAGGACCTCGATCGTGTGGTGAGCTGGACAAACGACAACTGCTTAGTTTTAAACCCCTCGAAGTCAAAGTTCATGATTTTAGGAACCAAACAGGCCATCAGCAAAGTTAAATCCCTCTCTCCAGCAGTGTTTATTTCGGGTCAACAAATAGAATGCGTTACGGAGGCAAGAAATTTGGGTCTTCTGATGGATGGAGAGCTACGATTCGAGAAGCATATTGCAGACATTGTGCGTAACTGTTTTTATAGGCTTAAAGTTCTTTACAAGGTTCGTGGCTATGCAAGCGTCAGCGTGCGGGAGAAGCTGTGTGAGGCGGTTGTCTTGTCAAAGTTCAACTATTCTGACACCGTGTACGGGCCCTGTTTGTTGTCAAGGACTAGCCGTCTTGTACAACGGGTGCAAAATGCGTGTGCACGATTCTGCTACCCCATGCCGCCTAGGTCTCACATCACCCCCTATTTAAATCAGCACGGCCGCCTAAAAATGAGCGCTCGAAGAGACATCCACCTGGCAACGTTACTGTTTGGAGTAATAAGGAAATCTACGCCTCGTTATCTCTACGATAAACTTAGCTGGCCGCGCTTTCCTAGACCATTTGTTACACGTGGTAGCTTAAACCTCCTGTGCATTCCGCGCTGCAAGGCATCGGCATTCCGTGGTAGTTTTAGATACGCAGCTGCGAAGATCTGGAATAACTTACCTCCGCCACTTCGCGACATGCAGTCGCGAACTGGGTTTAAGTCTAATCTTAAAAAGATACTTCTATCTGCGCAGCTGCAGACATAACTGTATTTTTTATTTTATGTGTATGTATTTTGTTGCTATGTATATTGTATGTGTGGGTATGTATATATGTATTTTATAGTTTTTTTACTGTTTTATTATTATTTTTAAAATTATATTTATTATATAAATAATTTATGTATGTTATTATAAATTATGTAGTTATATTATGTTGACAGTTCTTACTTCTTTGGTTATCACATTGTAGTATTTTTTACATGTGTCGGTAATGGTTAAAAGAAAAATTTAGGCAAACTGTCGCACCTAGCATAATTTTATTATATTTGATTTATTATATTACGTAATTTTATTTGATTCATGGGGCTCAGTGAAAATCAGCGCTGCAGCAGAAATGTTGCAGCCTATGCTGACCTGAGTGCCTATTTGTCGCAGCAGCTCACTCATTTATTTTTTATGTATTTATCTTGTCTATTTTTTGTTGGTAAATTTATATATATTATTTTTTACGTTTTTATTATTGTATAAGCTGTTGTGTGCAAATAAATATTTTTTCTTTTCTTTCTTTCTTTCTTTCTAAATCTATTCAAAAATTATATAACAAAAATCGAAATTGGTACAGTTTTTTTTTTAAACAATTTATAAACTACATGCCCCTTTGACCCCGGGCTCTAATATATTGGAGGTTCCACCTTTCACTAATATATATATATATATATAGTTTTAGTATCTTACAGCGAAATATTACATTGAGTACCTACAACAAATTGTTATTTCTTAATACTATTACAAAAAATGATTTTTTGATTAATTGATCTGTAGATTTAAAGGAAAATTTAATTTAAATAATCTACGACTTGTTGTCGACAATACATGACTTGTCTAAGGTTTCATCAAGACAAACCAAGAACGTTATCTACATATTTTTTACATTAACTAAAAGGTGCTAAAAGATGTTTCTTTATCCATAACAATATTATAGCTTTACGATGAGAAAACTGCAAAAAATACTATCGTCCAGCTGCGATGTTCTAGGTGATTCACTGTGCAGCGTGTCGAGTGTAGGCCTTTAAAAGTAGAGATTTAGGACTCTGCGTTATAGAGGCTCTGATGATTATTATTTAATGATTCTTACCATAGGATTGGGACATGCTTCATTTAAACATATTTCCCCAGATCGGAAAGATGGAGGACCGTCACCTTTAGTTGGTCTCCTCATCACTCTTCTTAGTTTCTTCATTTTTTTTCTTGATATTAAATTACCATCGGAATCTTCATAATATATCCTTTTAATATTATTTGTATCTTCGGTCTGAAATTATAATACAAATTAATTTGTCTTAATATTGCTTACTTAACCGCTAGACCACGGAGGCAGTTTAGTTATTTTTTGTATAATAAAGTTTAGTATATAATTACCACATACTTGACTCTTGTTTATCATTTCCATTTTCTGTTTGTGTTGTTCTGGAGGCATTCTGATGTATGGTTGACATATCCAGGGAGGTAATATAAGGTTATACCCTCTTCTTGTCATGTTTTCCTGATCCGGGAAATGTATATGACCCTCATGGTATGGCAAGTATTTCTTTCTAATAATAATACACACTTGTCTAAAATTATCTAAGTTTTGTCCAGTTGCTAATATCTCCCGGCATTCATTGTTCTCTTCAAATAGGAAACTAAAAAATACATATTTCTTATAGATTATTATATTAAGGCCTCAAAACAGGTGCCCACACCAACAACCTGGTGCGTGCAGTTTAATTGACCTTGTACAAGTCGCACGAAAGAGATATGATAGGGCGTGTCGTTATTGTAAATAGACATTATATGAAGTCAAGTCAAAATATATTTATTCATGTAAACCTTATATATATATATATAAAGTATAATATGCAGTTTATCAACCATCTAGTTTCCGTAACACAAGCCTCATAGCTTACCACGGAAATTAGATGGCGCTGTGTGACCTGTCTGGATTTTTTTTTTTTATACTTACAGGCATTTGTGACACGTCAATATATATTTTTTGAATGATTCTACTCCTGCTGCCCATGATTATTTTGAATAATTCTACTCCTGCTGCCCATGATTATTTTAAATGATTCTACTCCTGCTGCCAATGTTTATTTTAAATGATTCTACTCCTGCTGGCCATTATTATTTTGAATGATTCTACTCCTGCTGGCCATGATTATTTTGAATGATTCTACTCCTGCTGCCCATGATTATTTTGAATGATTCTACTCCTGCTGCCCATGATTATTTTGAATGATTCTACTCCTGCTGCCCATGATTATTTTAAATGATTCTACTCCTGCTGCCAATGTTTATTTTAAATGATTCTACTCCTGCTGGCCATTATTATTTTGAATGATTCTACTCCTGCTGCCCATGATTATTTTGAATGATTCTACTCCTGCTGCCCATGATTATTTTGAATGATTCTACTCCTGCTGCCCATGATTATTTTGAATGATTCTACTCCTGCTGCCCATGATTATTTTAAATGATTCTACTCCTGCTGCCAATGTTTATTTTAAATGATTCTACTCCTGCTGCCCATTATTATTTTGAATGATTCTACTCCTGCTGCCCATGATTATTTTGAATGATTCTACTCCTGCTGCCCATGATTATTTTGAATGATTCTACTCCTGCTGCCCATGATTATTTTAAATGATTCTACTCCTGCTGCCAATGTTTATTTTAAATGATTCTACTCCTGCTGGCCATTATTATTTTGAATGATTCTACTCCTGCTGCCCATGATTATTTTGAATGATTCTACTCCTGCTGCCCATGATTATTTTGAATGATTCTACTTCTGCTCACCATTATTATTTTAAATGATTCTACTCCTGCTGCCCATGATTATTTTGAATGATTCTACTCCTGCTGCCCATGATTATTTTGAATGATTCTACTTCTGCTCACCATTATTATTTTGAATGATTCTACTCCTGCTGCCCATGATTATTTTGAATGATTCTACTCCTGCTGCCCATGATTATTTTGAATGATTCTACGCCTGCTGCCCATGATTATTTTGAATGATTCTACTCCTGCTGGACATTATTATTTTAAATGATTTTACTCCTGCTGGCCATTATTATTCTGAATGATTCTACTCCTGCTGCCCATGATTATTTTGAATGATTCTACTCCTGCTGCCCATGATTATTTTGAATGATTCTACTTCTGCTGGCCATTATTATTTTGAATAATTCTACTCCTGCTGCCCATGATTATTTTGAATGGTTCTACTCCTGCTGCCCATGATTATTTTGAATGGTTCTACTCCTGCTGCCCATGATTATTTTAAATGATTTTACTCCTGCTGCCAATGTTTATTTTAAATGATTCTACTCCTGCTGCTCATGACAAAAGCGCAAAACCTCGTGCTTGGCAAGGGTCCCAGGCTGCGACAGCAGCACCCGATAATGGACGAAACGCATGTGCCAGCTACAATGATATAGAATCATGCGTTCTGTTGAGGTACATTTTTCAAATTTCAAACTCCAGCCGAACTAAAAATGATTATATTTTTAAATACTTACATCTTATGAAATATTTTGAACAAATGTCCTCGAATATAGGAGCTTGGACATGGGTATTTTTCTACTAAATCAAGGTATTCTTCGGCCATTTCCCAAGTGACAGGATTGATACCTTCAAAAAGGGCTGGATTGGTGAGTATCCCTTCTGCACTCATCACTCCATCTACTCCTGTGTGGTGCAAACATCTCTGAACGTCCTTCAAGCATTGAATATTTCCATTAGCAAACATAGGCACTGATACTGCTTTTCTGGAAATTAGAGGAACTTTAAGGGTTTAAGTAAATATTTTTTATTAAAGCAAAAAGTAAATTGCAAAAAAAAGGTTCGGTAAAGAAACAGATACATAACCATGTTTTCCAAACCATTGATGTATCTTAGTGTTTTAGAAGAAATTGTCGACTTTTCCTACCATGAATTTTGTATTAAAATGTGGTACCAACATACACTAATTTGATTATATATGTATATTGAATTATTGGTTTAAGTGGAAAGGATATTGTTTCTGCACTTCATAGTAAAATGGCCCCTTAACCCTACATTCCTTAATGTAGTCACATTTTGATGAAATAATAAATAAACGAAAGACCTAAACATAAATTGTCATAAAAAAACAAAAATACAAGCAAGCATAACCAAAGTACCTAACAGCTTTGATATGTTCCCAGCTGGCGACACCAGTTAGGGGTCCCTTTTGATCCCGAGTCCGGCCGTGGACTGTGAGCAACTTACAGCCGGCATCCTGCAACATGAGTGCATACTCCACAGATTTCTCTATGCTCTCAAATACCCTCACTTTACAAGTTATAGGTACCTTAACAGCTCTGGACATTGCATGCACTGAAAAAATAAAATGATTTTTTTTTCTTGTTTATCCTTTAAATAGTAGAGATATAATAATAATAATACTACATAAGACTGATTTTAACTTTATAATGCCATGTAAAGCAGAAAATATCTCTATTAATTGACACATTTTTTTGATTTTTTATACAGTTTATGAGATAATTGAATTTTAGCGGTGGTTTTCAATATACAAGTACAATTAAAACATAAACAAGGTAAAAATAGAGTGAAGGTATGATGTTCTTTTAAAAATATATTTAGTGTACCCCAATGTCATAAATCAGTTATTTCGTTTAAAGACATAAAAAATAGATTTATATTAAATATTTTTCATTCTATCTGTAAAAAAAAAAAAAAAAAAAAAAAAAAAAAAAAAAAAAAAAAAAAAAAAAAAAAAAAAAAAAAAAAAAAACAAAGTTTAACGTCCCGTTCGGCCATAAAATAAATATTGTTCCATTGTATTTAAAACTTATGAATGGAGTGTAAAATCGTGCGTATTATTTTTTGATCTATTTCTTAAATTAAGTACCTAATAAAAAAATAAAAATGTTAACCCAGAACTATGGAGTAAATATTGCCTAATAGATGGATTCCGCTAGGTTACGGATTCTTTATTTGTTTTTTTTTCATTTTGTTCCTAAAACTTCTTATGATTTCTCTTTTGCATTGTTTTTCATAGTGTATTTTTTATTTTTATTTGTCTGATTGTAATACCAGCTCACCGGAAATGGAGAAGCAATTAAAATTAAAACTATATATTTGTGAAAATATAATTATTATCATATTTTATTACATATATTTATTGTATTATTGTATCTATATATATTATTTACTGTTTTTATATATAACTTATTGTTAATAGTACTACATACTTATAGATATGTCTGATTCGGATGAATACCACTCCCTAAACTCTAGCACAAGTTCGAATTACAGCTTCCATGATGTTCTGTCTTCATCCGATTCCGACCACGTTCTGCTAGGAGATCGACTACACGAAACCTTTTCCCCATTCTCAAAGAATTTGAATATCTGTCATATTAATGCCCAAAGTATCCCCGCCCATCATGATGAACTTCTTACTTCTTTCAGCAGCCACAATGTCCATATCTGTCTCATATCAGAATCATTCCTAAAACCCTCTCTTCCAAGTACACTGTACCATCTCCCTGGATTTACACTGTTGAGAAATGACCGCATTGGAAAAGGTGGCGGTGGTGTGGCCATCTACATTCGGGACAGTTTTGGGTACAAGGTTGTAGCACAATCTCCCTCTCCATATAATGCTACAGCAGAATTTTTATTAATTGAGCTCAGCCTTGGCTCAATAAGGTGCCTCGTTGGAGTTGTGTATGCCCCGCCATCGTTAAACTACTTTGGTATGTTCGAAAACCTGCTCGAAACTTACATCCCATCCTATGAGCATTGTATAATTATGGGCGATTTCAATACATGTTTATTAAAAAAAGATATGCGATCGAAGAAATTAGAAAACCTAGTCAAGTCGGTAAATATGAAAATTCTCCCTTTAAATCCTACCCATTACACTCATAATTACCCAGATTCACTCCTAGACCTAATTCTTACCTCCAACCCTAATCGTATTGCTACCCATGGTCAGTGTGCTGCGCCTGGGTTCTCTAAACATGATCTCGTTTACGCTTCCTATAAAATCAAACTTGCAAAAATTAAACCTAAGTTAATACTGCAGCGTAATTTTGCGAGAATGGATCGGGAGGCATTGGAAAAAGATGCTAGGGAAATTAACTGGGCCAGCTTGACTCTTTTGGAGACTGTGGATGAGCAAATAGCTCAGTTTAACAACCTCATTACCAATCTTTACGATCGTCATGCGCCTATTCGTCAAATCCGGATTAAACATGCACCAGCTCCCTGGCTCGATGACAAAATCCGAAAAGCCATGAAACTAAGGGACCATCTAAAACGTATACATAAAAGATCACCCACTGATGTTAACTGGGATAAATACAAACAAGCAAGAAATCGCGTCAGTCGGCTCTGCAGGAATGCAAAACGTCAATACTTCCACAAAACAGTCAAAGAATGTGCTCCACAAAATATTTGGAAAGCTCTACGATCTCTTGGGATCGGGAAAACACGCCAAAATATAGCTCCATCTATTGACATAAACTGTCTAAATAAACATTTTTCTACTCCACCTATTAGTATAGACCCTACCTTAAAATCTAAAACTATATCCCAAATATCATCCCCTGTAAACGCAAACAGTAATTTCAACTTTCAGCCAGTGACTGCAGCTCAAATTAACAAAATATTACTTTCCCTTCACACAAAAGCGGTCGGTCATGATGGCCACAGAGATAGGGAAGCAGAGGTGATCTAACTGCGGTCAAAGCGTGGCATTTCTCACACACAAGTAATGTTCGCACACTAATACAGAAGACAGGACCGGACTCATTTGCGAAATGTCAAAATATTATTATATAAGTATAATTATGCATATCGCTCACAAATCCGTCCTGAATCAGTGTATAAAGCCCACTTCGGAAGATAGGTTTTGTGTTCTACGATTAAAATAATGAAATGAGTATTTTTAGCTATATGGTTTTTTAAAAAATACAACATAATATAATAAAATCGTTTATTTATATTTTCTTACATATATTATTCAAAGCAATGGCACGCTAATTTTGGACCGGATGGCGAGTGGTATCTGGGTCTCGAAGAGATACCGAACCCCTCTGTACCGGCCGAATGGGCCCTAAATGGTCGGGGGGGGAACGTAAAAATTATGACGAGACAACCAGATGGTAATGCGGTTGAAGTTGCTTGGAGTTTTCTGTAATGTTTATACCCTATTTAAAATTTCAAACATGTCTCTTTTCTTTTATCCAAAAAAGTACTTTTTTTTTACCGCTCTCATATTATTCTGAAAAATAAATAATAATTATTGTTTTATAACTTAACTTCCATAAATGTTTTGTAAGTATGAAATAAATCTAAGTATTGTATCTATACAAGGTGGAGTTTTGAGACGGGACAGTAAGGGCAAATATCTTAACCGTTATAGTTACAGGAAAACGTTCCTAGGAGACCATCCATAACTTATTGAGATATTCTGAACTTCATTCACAGATTTTGGAAAAATCTAGTCAGCAAAAACTTTTGTTTTTATGCCGATCGATCCTGTTTCTTATATGGATCAAAAGTCTCTACTGGAGCAACTGAGGTTTGAGTACTAGAAATGACAGAAACCAAACCAAAAAGGCCAAAAAGGTAGCTCGGTTGATAGAATGCATTCCCTAAAATCCAAAAAAGGTCGGTTTGAACCCCGGCATGTACCAATGAGAAATACACTTTTCTTGCATACATTAGTCAGATTTACAACACCACCGTTCCCGTGCCTTGGAGAGCTTTAAGCCGTGGTCTAGTGGTAACAAACGTTGCCGTGAACTCGGGAGGTCGTGGGTTCGATTCCCACCGGGGGCAAGTTGTACATTGTATAATTTGTCTCGGTCTGGGTGTTTATATGTATAATATGTAAATATTTAAAAAAAAAAAAAAAAAAAGTATAATATGTAGTTTATCAACCATCTAGTTTCCGTGTGACTTGTCTGGAAATATTAAAAAAAAAAAAAAACCTTTTTTACTAATTAACCCGGTTCTACTAATACCAACTTGTGAAATCGTTAAGAAATTGTCATTAAAATTTACATGAGACCCTCGCCAATCCGTCTGGCCAGCGTGGCGTGTGTAGGCCGAATTCTCCAGAAATATTTCTGGAAGACCCATCTCCAATAGTGGAGGTCTAGGTCTCTGTATTCTAAGGGCTGTGATGATAAATAGAGGCGTGAAAGACGGACAAACATACATACATACATACACACATACATAAAAAGCTTTTTTCACGTTTATAATATTAGTATGGACACCCAGACAACCTAAGCGAAAAACGTAAATATATTTTTGGCCTTGGGTAAGAATCGAATCTACGCACTGCGGGCACTCTGTGGATACAATTCCATAGGATTTACCACTAGACCACGGAGGCGGTCACAACAATAAAACGGTAAAAAAATAATATAAAAATTATTAATTTTACAAATCCGACCCTGTGTTGATGGAACTGTCAATGTTGTTGTTTTGCAACAATTTTTACGTTTTTCTCTAATAAAGCAACAAAAATTGTAAGATTATTATTTTAATTTCGTTAGAATACAATGAAATATATCTTCTGTCTCTCACATATTTTGAAATTACAAGAATAATCACTAATTTTATTGAATTATGTGTTTGAATGCATGGTGTCAACATTTAAAACTTACTTGTGGAAGGTTATTCCTAGCACTTTTTTATGTTTTGCACTGTCGCACATATAAGCACTACACTAGACCATGATTTAGTAAAATTTTCAAGATGTAATTTTAGTTAAATAATGAATAATCACAATAATAAGTCGAGATGGTTGAGTTCGCTGTTGTTACTTTATTGTCTGTCAATTGCCTTGTAGTCTATGGTTTCAATGAAAAAATGCCACGGTTGCTCGTTTATGCAGTGTGTATGTGAACTGAGGAAGTGAGATAGCTATATGATCTTTGCGATGAGAATGAGTAAGCGCTACTTATATGGTTATACGACTAAATAATATGTTGTCTCTGCTTCCTTAACTCTGTGATGATGGCATTGGCCGTAACATGCTGATGCCTATCATCCACATAATTTTACCCTTCATAACACATATTATAAACTCTTCTCTGTCCACGGGCACATTCCCTTCTCAATGGAAAAAGGCTTACGTCTTGCCTACTCCCAAAAAGGCTTCACCTTCACTACTCACAGATTTTCGACCCATATCTATCCTTCCCTTTCTCTCCAAGATTCTGGAACGTGTTGTTCATTATCAATTCACTGATTTCATAAATAGTCAAAATCTGTTTAATCACTTTCAGTCGGGTTTTCGTCCCGCACATAGCACAACCTCCGCTCTTCTTAAAATAACAGATGACATTCGTTCTGCAATTGATAGTCGGAAACTTACTCTTTTAACTCTTCTTGACTTTAGCAACGCCTTTAACTGTGTTGACCACGAGATCCTTATGGCTGTATTACGTACCTTAAACATTTCTAACACGGTTAACATGTGGTTCTACAGCTACTTGGGTGATCGTGAGCAGCGCATCAGAGTTGATGACACGTTTTCTGATTGGTGCTCTACAATAGTAGGCGTACCACAAGGTGGTGTCCTGTCACCCTTGTTGTTCTCGGTATTCATAAACAAGGCTTCAGAAGTAATACGCTGCAATTACCACCTTTATGCGGACGATCTGCAACTTTACGCTCACTTTGACAAGGAAGAGGGGGCGACTGCTGTAGCCCAAATGAACCAAGACTTGGATGCAATCCGTGAGTGGTCTTATAGGTTTGGCTTGTTAGTAAATCCCAAAAAAACGCAAGTGATGATCATTGGCAGTAGGGAAATACATAATAAGATAGAGTTGGCTACACTTCCATTTGTCAGATTCAGCGGCATCGACATCCCATACTGCCACACTGTAAGGAATCTTGGACTGCTAATAAGCCAAGACCTTTCTTGGGATGACCAAGTTAATGAGATCAGTAGGCGGGTGTTTGCATCTATGCATACCTTAAAAAGGGCTCAATTCTTCCTGCCATTCTCGACAAAGCTAGCGCTAGCTAACACCCTGTTGCTACCCATTATTGACTATGCCGATGTCTGCTATCCTGATCTCACAGAAGAGCTACTGAATAAACTAGATCGACTTCTCAACTTATGCAACGCTATTTATTTGGCCTGCGTAAGTATGATCATGTCTCCCAATTTCGTATTCAGCTAAAGTGGCTTAATATTCGTTTTCGCAGACATCAGCATATCCTAACCACTCTCTTCGGCATCCTTAACAACCCTCTCTCGCCACCATACGTAAAAGAACGCTTTAAGTTTCTCTTCTCAACTCATGATCGCGAATTGCGATCTGTGCAGAACAACCTCCTCTCTATTCCTATCCACTCCTCGACCAGATATTCAAATTATTTTACTGTTACTGCAGCATCACTCTGGAACTCCCTTCCTCTTTCCCTTCGCACTCTTCAAACTGCAGGCTCCTTCAAAAATAATTTATACTCTCACTTTTTATCTATACAAAATATTCGTAGTTGACCTCATTCCTATTCCGTATTGTGGAAAAAAAAAAAAAAAAAAAAAAAAAAACTAAGTGTATGTATTCTATGTAAATATTACCCTTTCAGTAAGTATTATGTGTAGTGTATTGTATGTGTGTATCATGTATGTATAGTATGTATTGTTGTTTATGTAGTTTATTATACCAGTATTATAATAATAATAGTAAGTATTAGTATAAATTAATATTTTATAGTATCTCTCATTATCTATCATTTATATATTTTTTGGCACTCTGCCTGTAATTGGTTACTTTTCACAAAGGTTAGCTGGTAGAAGATGCCTTAAGGCATAAAGCTCGCCTATGCGCTTAGTTTTAAGTTATTTAACTTTGTGCAATAAAGAATTTTTATTTATTATTATTTTTTTTTTTTTTTGTTTTGTAGAGAACAGCATTATAGCTCGACGACAGTAGCATAAGTCTAAAGCAAGTATCATCTCAAAGCAAATCTTCAGCAAAGGTCTAAGAATTTGTTGTTGGCTAGAAGTAAGGAATCCTGCCGTTAATTATTAATAATAATAATACCAACCTATATCTTTTAAAAGCTCCCAGTCTTCTTGTAAAAATGACCCGTACCTGCCTCTCTTGGCTATTGCTTGTGGGCACCCTAAGTTTACATCAATGCCATCACAATAGCCCTCAGCCAGTTTGGCAGCTTCAGCCATTATCTCAGGGTTATTCCCACAAAACTGTAATCAAAGAGAGAGGAAGACAAGATTCACCATGGGGCTGACGCATCTATCGTGTGTGGGTAAGACATGAGAAGAATGGTTTCTTGGGCTTGCAACCGATAATAGACAGGTTTGAAACGGAGGCCTCCTTCTTTACTATATTGCTCATGTATACGCTTACCATCCACCAGTCCACTCCTCTTTCTACCCAACCTTGTTGATAGGCAGAAACTCACAACTAAGTGACAATAACAAAGTTCTTATATACAAAACCATCCTCAAACCAATTTGGACATATGGTATTCAGCTGTGGGGAACAGCTAGCAATAGTAACATCGACATCCTGGAGAGATTTCAGAGCAAAGCTCTGAGGCTTATGCTTAACATTCCTTTCTATATTAGAAACAAATATATTCACGAGGACCTGAGAATGAACACTATAAGAGAGGAAATAACCTTATACAGCCACGGGTATCAACTGAGACTCGCATCACACCCAAAAAACTGCTTAGGCCCAATTCTTTTAATATGTGGTACAAAGAATTTGCTGGAACTCCTCTTGCACCTACTTCCACTGCGTAAAGCTGAGTCTTGAACCTGTTCTTGATAATTTCTTTTGTGAGATCATAATATTTCTGTTTATTGACGTAAAAAAATACTTACTTGGAACTTTTAGGAAACAGTGCCAGCACATGCTTAAAAATATTTTGGGCTTTAGCAATGTTCTTTAGTAACTCTCTTATAATTTTGAATTT
This sequence comes from Tinea semifulvella, assembly GCA_910589645.1. NCBI lineage: Eukaryota > Metazoa > Arthropoda > Insecta > Lepidoptera > Tineidae > Tinea > Tinea semifulvella. Next base: position 12,356,582 of record OU342585.1, read on the forward strand.
TTCAAAATTATTTTGACAAAAATACTGTAACTAATACATTTTGGTATAGGTTGACCAAATATACTATTATTGCAGTATGTCATTAACAATATGACATCTATTGACACTGACACAGAATAAATAATATAATATTTAATTTAGCACATAAATATATTACTTAGGAAAGACAAAATTAATAAATAATAGCATTTACATGACACATTTTTGGATTTTTTTTTATAATAGCACTACATGTAACCTTAAGCCCACGAGATGGTAAGTGACAATGTTATCAACTGGAATTTTGAAGGTTGGCTGGCTATAGTAAAGTGGAAACATAGAGGCTGGAAGAGTGTTCCAACAGATTTATGATTCCCATAACAACCCCATTGAACTATAGACTCCCATCCAATACTGCAAAAAAGGCCTAACTTTATATAAAAACCCATGTTTTGAAGTTATTTTTTAAAACACAACCATAACCTCAGAATCGGAATACATCTAGTTATGTCTATAGCTAGCTTGGTGAAATGTTTAATTTTTGACCCGCACATTATGCAGATATGAATAGGTAAGAAATATATCCAGCAAAACAATTAGTGTAAGGGTTTGCCATAAAAATCCCTACCTACCGCTAAAAATTTAGGGACAAGGAAGCAAGACTTATGTTCTTAACTTTAGGAAATTTTGTACAAAGAATGAGCATACAGTATTTAAACCTGTGGAAATAACCAGGCTGCGGAATAAGAAGGGTTTCTTCAAAGTAACAAGTAAAAAATAAAATGTAGTAACCTACCTGAATGATTAGTGGCCGATCCTCTTTAGTTGTTTGTAATGAATCTTTCCTATATTTAGAATCTTTTGTGAATACGTTACTATGGTACATTGGTGAATAACAGAGTTGAGCACCATGTCTTCGAGTAAGTAACCTCCAAGCTAATTCGCTAGCATCAACCATAGGAGCTACCACGTATTGTGGCTTTCCAATATCATCAAACCACATATTAGACATTTTTAAATATTTGATTCATTTGCAATGGTATAAATAATAAAATATAACGTAAAATAGAAGAAAAGAAACTACGTATTTTCAAAACAGTTTGACAATTATGTATGACATTATAATTTTTAAATTGTAAAGGCAACTATTATAACGCAGACGCAAATCGTGTTTGACTTGTCGCTGTAAGAAGCACTTTATTTTATTCATTTTATTATTTCGCTTTGATAGGCCGTGTTTGACTTGGAAAATTGTTACCTCAAAGCGTTTCACAACATTTTTGACCATGCACAATTTGTTTTGATTGTACAACCCACTTTACGTTTGACTTATCGTTTTGAGCGTTTTTCTTCACTTTTATTGCTTTGAAAGTCTTTCGACTTAGCGTTGCTCTATGATTTTCATACAATTTAAGAAAATTCGGTAAATAAAAGCGTTTAACGCTATGCTTTGCTTTCAAGTCAAACACGGAACAACTCGAAAATAGCACAATATTTGTACTCTTTGTAGTCTGTGCACAATATGTCAAACAAACACGGCAAATGTCCCTAGGTCTGTCCTGTGTTTGACTTAACGCTTTAAGCACTTTTTTCGCTTTGAAAATTGTTCGACTTGTCGTTGCTCTATGGTTTTCATATATTTAAAACAAAATTCAGTAAAAAAAAAAGCGTTATTCACATAGATTTAGTATAAAGTTATACACCTTGCGTTGTTTTCAAGTCGAACACTGTTGTTCGGTTGTCTATGGCTTTTCTGTTATTGTAAAATCGTGGTTTTCTAATTTTCTATTTGTGGTTTTATTTTGTTAAATTAACATTTGGTTCCTCTCATTATATTTATATCGTGTGTAATATTAGTAATTAAATATAATTAGTGTTTATTATTAGTTGACACTTGACTTCAAATAACTTGAGTATCATGTTTATAAAATACGTTAAGATATTTTGAAAAATACCTTTGATTAATTGTATACTTATTCATTCAAAATGACGCAAGACATTATAGTAAGTATATAACATTTAAATACTTGCAAAAATTTGGTCCTAGATATTTATAAAGTTAATGTAAACACTGCATCGTTTTGAGGTTATAATAATAAATCTGGAAGAATACTGTACACACTCAAAAATTAAAGCTTTACGAAAATATTTTCCTTTTTTCCAGAGTCGTTTTTATTCAAGTCTCAATCAACCGCCGCGCATCAAGATACCATCCCTAACACAAATAATAGAGCTAAGTGTGCCGAACAAAGATTTGCAAGCTATATTTCCGGAGTTGGTGTGTAATATCTTCGGCGGGCCATCATTTCAAGGAGGATGGGGCTTAAGGAACATCAGTTCTCAGGAACGGAGATATGAATATGACTTGATCCATAACTTTCTTCATCCTCAAGGACCCATGTTCATGTTGTGTTACAAACTGCTGGCAGATCCTTACCTGACCTATGACTTACATACTAAATTATTGCCTGTAAGTTTTTTAAATTTTGTGTGCTAATGCAAAACCTAACATGACAAAAAAATATTTATTGGTACAAATTAAAAAAAAGTAATAATATGATAAAAAAACTTATATGCACTATTTCTCTAAAATTTTGTACATGAAAGAAAATCTGATATATGCATAAGATTTAAATGTGTTGATAATATAATATGTAGACACACAGTTATGTAGTCTTTTTTACTTCAGTACATTTATAGAGTAAGCTGGATAGAGAGAGGAACAGAATGGTGGATAGTGAGAACCTTATCACTTGACATTAATTAATTAATCCTATTTGTCATTTCAATTAAATTATTATACCTTTCTTTAGTTTACTATATATGTCTACTATATTTAATTGTTTAATCTTTATACACCCATGGGCTAAACATAGTGTACCCAATTTATAACCATTGTACCATTCTATAAAATACCTATTGTTATAAAGAAATATATGAATTTGAATTAGATTAAGCATGTACCATACTGGATAGTTCAATATGTATTTTATGTAAAGAAATTATTATTATTTATGTAAATCAATTGTATATTGGAAAAATAAGTTGGTAAAAATGTACAATCACTGATGGCATAGGGCTTGTCCAAACGGCTGACAGATAAATCAGGATACAAAAGGCTGGCAATTATTTCTACCAATGTATTAGCCTTGCTATACAGTGGGAAAATGTTGCCAGTTTGCTTATGACTGTCTCTGGAGGACACTTCATAGGATTATGTTGATAAGTAATGCAAGAATATCTTCAATAGTATCAATTTCAATTATTAAAACCATTATTTATATTTAAATGGATTGGTCAAAAATATTGTTTCTTTTCAGATAGAACTACAACATTCATTTAAAACAGGAAGATGTGAAAAGTTTTATGCAGATTTACTGAGATTTGATTCTCATCTAATGGACTCACCAAAACTTGCACTCAGTATCCTTTTATTTTTATTTTTTAGGGTATAATTGTGAAGTATTGTTTTTAATTATTTTTATTGCCTATTTTGGTAGTAAAGTAGCTAATATCAAGCAAGTTACTAATAAAAAAAAACAATGTTTTTATTAGTGCTTTAAATAAATTGACATGTATTTCAACTTAATCCACTATCAGATCCATTTGACTATTATATTTTTCACTTTGCCCTAAACCTGCTGTATGGAAGCCCAAATAAGAGTGCCCAAAGTACAGACATACTGTACTTTAACCTGGTTATTGACTATGTACTGCACTTCCTGCCTACTGACCCCAGTGTTGCCGTGTTACCATTCATTCCCCATTATCAGGGGAAAATGCCAGTGGTGGCTCCTATGCAGAATGTAAACAGGTAATTATTTAGATTGTGTAAAATATTAATTGTAAAACAGAGATAGACTTATGACTATTAACAGTGCTTGAGTAAGGTTATTGGCGGACTGATGGTGTTAATTTGCCCAGTCTGCCGGTGCGGGGAAGTACCCACTGTTTGTGCTGTAAAGTGTATCCACACGATACGGGATCAGGCTCGAATTTTCGCATAGTGTTAAAGACTGATGCCAGTTATGATTGTCCGATTACAGTTGGTAACATTCATGACTTTGCGCGCCACTTACTATCAGGTTGACGCAAGGTTAAATGTTAGGCAACTATATATATATTTTTAAAGCAGTAAATCTGATATGATAAATATATAATCACAATCTAGAGTAATAGGGTATTAACCAGGTATATTAATAAAATTTCATATATGAATAGCTTTGTTAGTTAATAAACTCTTTAGTAAATTATTATATTCATCATCATAAGCCTGTGTCACTCCACTGCTGGATGTAGGTCCCAACGCTCGCCACTGCATGCTTTTTGCAACCCTCATCCATCTGTCGCCAGCAACCTTCTTTAGATCATCCGCCCATCTAGGGCTCTTATTATTATGTTTTAATTTATAATTATATTACTCCTACCTCACATCGCAACAGCCTTTGTTCTCAATGTTTGACTGTCATGGAGTCCTTAGAGGCAAAAATCCATCTTTGCCGTCTTTGCAATTGCGCAATTATGGGGGGGTGGCCCAGTTGTAAGAATGCTAAAATCCAAAAAGGTTGCATTTAGAACCCCAATGAACATGTAGCAATAAGTAATACACAATAGATTTACAATATTCCTGTTCCTCGGAGAGCAAGCAGACCCAGTTCCACTAATACCAACTTGATGTAGGCCGAATTCTCCAGAAATATGTTCTAGGAAATGATGATGTTACTATTTTAAAATATTTATATACTTATAATATTTGCAGAACCTTTACTACCCCATCATTACTCCTGAAGCCTGATTTGTCTGACCTCAACAACCAGCATGCTCAGTCCGAGACCCGGAATGAAGTGTGGAGGTCTGAGACTGTGCTGCAAGTCTTTACAGACATCTGGATGAGCGTGCAGAACAAAAACTATGATAACTATAATAATGTAAGTTAAATTTACATACTTGTTGTATAGAAAAGTAACTTATATAGAGAATACAAATTCTAAGCATTCCATGGATCACAATGTGGGTGCTGGGTCCATTGTGTGTGTGTTCATTCATAGAAAGATCCATAAATTAAGGTCAATGTCGGTATTTTAAAGTAGTTTTTACTTACGAGTATGACATAATGATCAAGAAAACAAAACATTTTATACTTTTATGAAAAATAATTGGTTTTTTTATATATTGAAAATTTACTTTTTGGAAAGTCTTCATTTTCGTTTACAAATTCGGCACAAATTGCTTGTTTTTTTTTCTTCAAAATATATAATACATCGGCCACATCACTATTTAATTTTGTCTAACCCTGGTAACACTTCGCTATGTGTCAAGCTTCTCTTATGGATTATGATTTTAACTATACAATCCAAGTAATTAAATGAAATAGTTACAGATGTTCCGAGGCTACACAAACACCAATACATGCGCCGAGCGAGTCCGTCTATGTCGTGTGGTAGTCAAACAAGTACACCAATACTCCTCCATACAGTCAGACCCAGTGGCGAGGGCCACAGCACTAAGAAGATATTCCCGACAACTTATATGCAAAAAAGGTTATTTTTTTATTAACTAACAGTATTTTTTTAAAGAGAGAGTATGAGTGTCCTTTACACAGACTTTGTACAAACAGCCCATCTGGCCAGCAAGCGTGGCAAGTGTAGGGCATATTCTCCAGTTGACTTTGTATATGGTCTTACCGTGTTATTCTATTGATAGAAACAAACAACTTTTCCTTAAAAACCATATATCGGAAATAAGAGAAAAAAATGGCTTTACAGTAAAGTAAAGTATCATCACGACCGTTTCCCTTTCGGGGTGGTCAGAAACCACGCTTATAAATAAGCGGATTCACATTTAGCCAACTTTGATTCACATTAGGCCAATCATGACAAGTGGCAAGTCGTCGATGTCTCCAGCGTACCAAACTCGGGAAATGTCACAAATAAAAAATAGGTACCTCTGAGTTTAAATTCACGGACTTAACCGCTAGACCATGGAGGCAGGCAGGCTTCATACAACTGTTAATTTAAAATAGCCAATTTGCATGGAGAAGAAACAAAAATTATATATATATACCTTTATATACTACTGGTATATACTCGTATATAACGTTCGACTTTACATTTTGTATGAAAATAATATTTTGATAATCTTTATGATTTGTACTCTTTAAAAACGGAATAAAATAACTTATTTGTTACATTTCTCGAATCTGTTCCGCCAAAGACATTTAGGAACTTGCCATTTGACATAATGGGACTAGTAAAGATGACAAGTACTTTTTTGTAGGTTATCAATGTGTGAAACACCTGATTGAAGTATGGCCCCTTGATGCATCATTCAAAGTTGTACTGGAACTGTGGCTAAGTCTGATACAGCCATGGAGATATGAATCTAATTCGCAACCTGTTAATTGGCAAATGTAAGTTCTACTTTTTTAATGCTTTTAAAAATGAGAAATAAAAACTTGATACATCTGATATAGATATCTCTTATTGTGATAATAATAATAAAATATTTCACTACTCCGAAAATAAAGCGTCTTGTAAACGCTTGTGACGTTTTACTTGACGTCATAAATATTATTAAGCACATTGCAAATTCTACATAAATAACGCTTAAAACACAGGCATAAAGCGAGCTACATGAACAATGATGGCCTTAGTTTATAGGTTAAAAAATGTTTGAAATTTTTTTGCTTTTTGTAATTTTAGGCTAGATGATATTCAATTTGAGCGCGGTATATCCGACTCTACAGCCAACTACGTGCAATTTGTGGCAGAGAACTTTCCGACGTACACCTGTATATTACAGATGATGCTACACAGGTTCCTAAGGCTGGATCTTAGTGCATATAAAAATGCCATTATGCTCTTTAGATTGGGAAAGGTAACATATACAATAAGCGTTATTATACCCTTCTACTGCCATGTCATATTTTTTTTTCTAATATTTCCAGACAGGTCACACAGCGCCATCTAGTTTCCGTGGTAAGCTACGGGGCTTGTGTTACGGAAACTAGATGGTTGATAAACTACATATTATACTTTCTTTTTTTGTAAATATATACATATAAACACCCAGACCGAGACAAATTATACAATGTACAACTTGCCCCCGGTGGGAATCGAACCCACGACCTCCCGAGTTCACGGCAACGTTTGTTACCACTAGACCACGGAGGCGGGCATTTCAATCATACTATAGTCAATTCGCGTTAAGAAATTAGTGTTTTTTTTTGTTGGTATTAGTGCGATTAAATTAGTTATATATTTTAAGCTATATATTTTTTACAAATATATTCATTAAATTTGTTTTTTTGTCTGAAGCACATTTTTGAAAAGATTATCGGCCAGTTGCAGGAAGACGTTATGCTTATGAGGCACGTCATTGGCCGAAATAACCAAATCGACAATTAAACTACCAATCGCGTGGCGTTTATCAAACTATTGATCTGATTATTTTAATCATTCTTTCTGCAAGTGACTGAGTTTAATGAATGATTAGCATCTATTAAGTTTATTACGACATCATTTTTTTTATTTACATCATAATTTCTCCACTCTCTCCTTCCCCACACATCACACATTCGTTTCCAAGTCGTTTGCGGATGTGGCTGTACATCTTTGGAACCAGTTACGGGTGGACATCCGCCAAGCTCCAAATAGAACACTATTTAAGAAACTGGTCTATGCGCACTATTTAAATTCACTATAAGTTTAATGCACTCTCTGCTATATTTATTTCTCTCATTATAGTCATCATATAGTAGGTATATTATATTTATGTATATTCATAGAACTTATATGTATGTAGTTTTATTTGTATGTATATGTGTATGTATTAGTATATAAATAAGTATTCAATTCAATTCGTTTATTTTGCGAGTAGGCATAGGACAAAAAGAGATGTATTCTGCACTTTTACACGTAAATTTTTACAATATTGATATAAAACAATATCATTTTATAGTACATACTGGTGAATCTTGCTTGTTATACAGTCTATTAAATGAACCTAATTCACCCAAGTATCTTAAAGATAATTTCAGTTTTCTAAGCTCTTTTCATGATAGAATTCTTCGCTCCTCCTTCAACTCCACAATTTCTATACCTTCTCACCACACTTCCTACGTTTCGAACTCATTTGCTGTTGTCGCTGCGAATCTTTGGAATAACTTACCATTTGATATCAGAGAAGCCCCCAATCGTGCAATATTTAAAAACCAGGTATACAAATACTTTTTAACTAACTAAGTAACCTAACCTAAACCTTTCTTTTCAATCTTTTTTTCTCTTAATATCAGCATAATAGCAGCAGCAGCATCACATTGTTAATTTTGTCACACTCTCCTCATCATGTAAGTAGTTTTATTTATATTATATTAGTATATCTATAGTATGACTTATTTATGTATTAGTATGTAAATTGTATGTAGATATTAGTATGTATATATTTATATTACAATTATATTTCTGTTTTATTTAAATTTCATCTAATTTTTAATTGCACCTATCCTGTCTAAATGTCCTAAAGGTTTGGCTGTCAGAGAATGCCTGGCGGCATTAAGTCCGCCTTTGTACATAGTGCAATTAAGTTTTAAAATAAAATAAATAAATAAATCTGGAGCAGTACATGATAACTATCATTTGGAAAGAGAAACAATAAAATAACAAAATTATTAATACAGAATAACGCTTAACATTATAGCTGCTGTAGATAGGCATTGTCACACTATAAGCTAACACGGACACAATTATAAGAATATAATTATTCTTAATAATTATTCATAAGTATATTGACGTTTAATATTTTCTATTAGTTTTGATAGCACCTGCCTTATCTTGTCGTAACTGCTTTAGTTATCCCAAAGGTTTGCCATTTTGTTTAGGTCTATATATTATATATATTTTTTTTTTAGGTATTTGCACAAACTCAGTTGTTAAGCGTCGTAAAAGATTTAGAACAAGCTGTATTAAGTAACAACAATGGATTTGCTCATACCAATAATCCTTATGATAATAGGTAAGACTTGGGGGATGATTCACGAGCTATACAGATGGATGTCGCATTCGACATAATACAAAAAGATCAGTTTTAATAGACATTCGAGTATATCGCATGCGACATTATTTCTACAGCCTGAGAATGACTCCTCTGATAACTCCGTTTCATCATTATCATTCATCATTACAGCCCCAAGAACACAGCGTCCTGGACCTCCACTATTGGAGATGGGCCTTCCAGAACATATATCTGGAGAATTTGGCCTACACTTGACGCTCTGGCCAGATGGGTTGGAGGACGCTGTGTTCTTGGGGCTGTAATAATGAATGATAATGATGAAACGGAGTTATCAGAGGAGTGGACGAAGAGGATGCGACAGCTAGGACGCTGTGTTCTAGGGGCTGTAATGATGATAATGATGAATTATTATTGTTTGTAGTTATTCATTGTCAGCAAGATGGGGTGCTGTGGCTAAACAAGCTATCGCAGAATTAAATATGAATCCAAATTTGCCTTACGAACCATTATGGACGGAGCAAAACAAGTCTATGATGATAGATTTCATAAAAAGAATTGTAAACGCTCAACATACTGCAGAAAAAAGCTGTGAACAACTACAGAAGTCTATCGACAAGAAACAACAGGGTATTTATATATATATATATATATTTCAGCTTTACGCAGTGGAAGTTGGTGCGAGAGGAGTTCCAGCAAAATCTTTGCATCACTTACTGAAAGAATTGGGCCTAAGCAGGTCTGCAGGAGATACATTTATGGAACGAGCTTCCAAGACGGCATTAACGGAATCATACAGTATTTGGTTGGGTAGGGAGAGAAGTAGAATGGTGGATGGTGAGCGTATTATCGCGCAATAAAAAAAAAGGAGGCCTCCTTTTCTTAAACCGGCCTATTGTCGGTCGCAAGCCCGAGACATCATTCTACTCATCTCTTACCCACACACGATGGACCCGGCACCCGCACGGTGAATCCATGGAATGCTTAGAAATTTGTCTTCTTTTTCTTATTAGTGGTTTCATCTCACAATAAACCTACTAGGGTTTAAAACCGGAAAATCACGATTTCGAAATATGTTTCCGTCCAAGAAAGATTTAATACTTAACAAGATAGATTGATTTATGTACCGATATATAATTACTACTAACTAGGTATGATGACAGAAAATAGAAGAAAAATATTATATGAGAAAACTGCTGACTAAGTGATTAAGTTTGGTTTGATTCTAATATATATTTTTTTTAATTACTTAAAAAAGTTCCAATATAAACTACTTAAATATTTATTAGTTTTAATTTTGAAGCATAACACTGGTTTTACTGCCTCCGTGGTCTAGCCGTTAAGTCCGTGGATTTAGACTGGACCGTGGACACAATAATATTTATTAATGTAAATATACACATTTAATTTATATTTAATTTATTTGTGATATTTCTCAAATTTGGTACGCTGGAAACATCGACGAGCTTGCCTCTTGTCATGATTGGCCTATAGTAAAGTTGACTAAATGTGAATCCGCTTATTTATAAGCGTGGTTTCTGACCACCCCGAAAGGGAAACGGTCGTGATGATATTTTACTTTTCTAGTTTTTGTAATAACGCACGCTTGGTATTGTCCGTGCTGATAAAGTTAGGACGCTGTGTTCTAGGGGCTTTACTGAAATAATGAAAAAGCAATGTCTTTAAAAATTTTCAGGTTTCTGGGCGATGTTTTTTGGAGCTACAAGTGAGGATTATGTGGCTCTGGGAGAAATGAAAGAAGTGCCCAAATATTTAAACAGTGCCCTTCAATACTTTACTGTTATATTTGGTGTGAGTAATTCTATACTATTATTTATTAATTATTGAATTAAGGAATTGGAAATATTCTTTGTTTGCCAAAAATGTCAAAAGATAAAGACAGCAACTGGTTGTAAGTCTGGGATTGGTGCCATTGTCAAAAAGAAAACCTAACTTAACTTTTTTTTAATTTTTAATAATTCCCTTCTAGTAATTTACCTTTTTTTTTATTTCCTATCTTTTGCTGAAAATTTGGTTCAGATGCAAGTTCAGACAAACTTCCGTAGACATTTTGTGAATCTTTCTCTTAATATTTTTTTGCAGATCAACAACAATGTGATATCTCAAGAGTCGTTTGAAGAACATTCTATAGAACAATCTTCATCATATAACTCTAGTACCTTACAGCAATCGATTACTCAAAAGGTAAATTCTTATACATTATTTGATTTATTTAACTATTTGTTTGTGGTTTAATAAGTTATTATACAAACATATTCACAGACAAAAAAATAAAGTTATTTATTTTAAAATTACCAATTTGGGCCCACGGAGTCCAGGCGCAAAAAAGTTTATAATAATAATTTGTTTATTGTCAGGCAACAGATGGCCCATAGATAAATACCTTACAACTAAAATACATATAAAATAACATTAAAATTAATTAATCTAAAGCTTCCGTATCTTCGTCTTCTTGTGGTCATAGAAGTACCCATCAGGTACTGTGACCACCTTCTGAGGAGTACTAGAAGCTTCAGTGAACGGTCCTGGCGTCCCTGCTGGGGGTGGGGCAGAGGGAGTAGGTGCTGCGCGGGGCCCAGGAACATCGTTGGTGCTGTGTGAAGCAAATCCACGAATGTATTTGCGGTACACAACACCGAGCGGCCAGAATTCCTTCTTCAGGAATATTTTAAATGCCTTGAATCCGCGTTCCGTGCCCCCTCGGTGACATGAGGGTTCCTTTTTTCGCCCAAAGAATCAATATTGCAATTCAGCTGATAAATTTAGCCATCGTTCTGGCCACCATTCCACGCGGACGTGCTTATATCCCTATCCGTAGTAATTAATATTAATATTATTAAATAAAAGAGTATCATGACCGTTTCCCTTTCGGGGTGGTCAGAAACCACGCTTATAAATAAACGGATTCACATTTAACTTTACTATAGGCCAATCAAGACAAATGCCAAGCTCGTCGATGTATCCAGTGTACCAAACTCGAGAAACTTTACACATAAATTAAATGTATATATTTACATTAATAAATATTTTTGTGTCCCGATCAGGAATCGAACCCGGTACCTCCGAGTCTAAATCCACGGACTTAACCGCTAGACCACGGAGGCAATTTTATTTATTTATTTGTAAATGTATTTTTCTTAATTTTGTTTAAATAAAAATGTTTTATTTTAGACGTCATGTTTTTGTTATGGTATGTAAGTTTTGAGAGGGTTTAACGCATCCGTCTCGCTCGCACAATCCAATATTTTTCAAGTCAGTGTGTACTTGTAATGTAGTCTATTAACTTACTAGGAAATAAATTTATGGACATTTTGGACATATTTTCATGCGAGAGGAGGAGTTCCAGCAAAATCTTTGCATCACTTACTGAAAGAATTGGGCCTAAGCAGGTCTGCAGGAGATACATTTATGGAACGAGCTTCCAAGACGGCATTAACGGAATCATACAGTATTTGGTTGGGTAGGGAGAGAAGTGGAATGGGGGATGGTGAGCGTATTATCGCTCAATAAAATAAAAAGGGAGGTCTCCTTTTTAACCAGCCTATTGAATTCTCATCTCTTACCCACACGCGATGGACCTGGCACCCGCACGGTGAATCCATGGAATGCTTAGAAAGGACAATGCAACTTATTGGGCTCAAAAAAAAAGGAACGAGCAGAAATAAATATAATACCATATTATAGATCTCATTAATACAGCCAACTTTTATTATGTAGTGTATTTATTTACATTAATAAATATTTTTGTGTCACGACCAGGAATCGAACTCAGTACATACCTCCGAGTCTAAATCCACGGACTTAACCGCTAGACCACGTAGGCAGTTGCTCTGGCGAGGCTCTATATATATATATATGTTTCTAATTTTAGTAACTACCATCTCCAGAACTACTGATCTGATTTTCTCGTAGTGGTTATGGATTTTGTTAACGCATACAGAGGTAATGCTTTACATAGGCTTTACACAATAGGCTTAGGTAGTACAGGTTTTTATACATGTTATAGGTTAGAGTGGGGAAAAACTATTCCACCTATGTAGGCGTAGGTAGTAAGGATAGATGGAAAGACTGGAAAATTCAAACTGCAAATTGTCGGTGTCATGAGAATTATTGTAGGTAATATTTTGTAATGTCCTTTGTCTTCTGTCTTCTTTATGTACCTACCTTATTTTCTAATGCCTGTAATTTTATTACCTATTAAGTTGATAGATTACATTTCTCAAAGTATAGTCTTGAAAAATCTTTGAAATTATTGAATTGTGCGAGCGAGAGAACGTATTGTTGATTGTAAAATTTGACTTTTAGTTACGAAATAGATCGACGTCCGTTGCTTACATGGGAGACCCGGACCTCATGCCAATCACATCATATGAAAACACCATTCTAGTCAGGATGCTGTATCAAATATCTAGCAAAATCAATGAAATGGTACGTTTTTTAACATATAGCTCTATTGATATACAGTTTACTATAACAGACCATGGACCATGTTTGGTTTAAGAACATTTTCCCTAGCAGGATATCTTCTAGTCATATGCTTCATGTATTCATCTTGTTTTGTTCCACAGAACGCCTTTTATTTAAATTGGTCAAGTAAGATCTTGACAATCTAAGAGATCTCCAGTATTACATGTCCATAGGGATAACAATATACGGTTATATGGGATATTATTATTAAAATGTCATGGTCAACATAAATGTCGCATTAAAAAAATATTCAAAAACCACGCTTATAAATAAGCGGATTCACATTTAGCCAACTTTACCATAGGCCAATCATGACAAGTGGCAAGCTCGTCGATGTCTCCAGCGTACCAAACTCGAGAAATATCACAAATAAATTAAATGTATATATTTACATTAATTAATATTTTTTGTCCTGATCAGGAATCGAACCCAGTATGTACCTCCGAGTCTAAGTCCACGGACTTAACCGTTACACCACGTAGGCAGTTGCTCTGACGAGGCTCTATATATATATATATATATATGTTTATAATTTTAGTAACTACTACCTCCAGAACTACTGATCTGATTTACTCGTAATGGTTATAGATTTGTTAATGTATACAGAGGTAATGCTTTACATGTTTTATTAATCAATACGAACAACTATGCCTTGAGTTTTGCGAGACTTGCGCAAGACCAACCAAGACTAGGGTTTGTCTTTAGGGTGCTTTTTTGCAAGACCAACACAATTACCAAATCTGTCAAATTAATAAAATCGGTTCAGTAATATAGGCGTGAAAACGAGACAAACACAGTGATTGACAGTCACACAGACTAAGCTTCTTTTACATTTATAATATTAGTATAGATTTTAGAACTGCCTCCGTAAGTCTAGCGGTAAAGTTCGTGGATTTAGACTCGGAGGTACCGGGTTCGATTCCTGGTCGGGACACAAAAATATTTATTAATGTATTTATAAAATCCGTGGTCTAGTGGTAACAAACGTTGCCGTGAACTCGGGAGGTCTGGGTGTTTATATGTATAATATGTATATATTTACAAAAAAAAGGTATAATATGTAGTTTATCAACCATCTAGTTTCCGTAACACAAGCCTCGTAGCTTACTACGGAAATTAGATGGCGCTGTGTGACCTGTCTGGAAATATTTATTTATTTATAATTTATTTGTGATATTTCTCGAGTTTGGTACGGCTGGAGACATCGACGGGCTTGCCACTTGTCATGATTGGCCTATAGTAAAGTTGGCTAAATGTGAATCCGCTTATTTATAAGCGTGGTTTCTGACCACCCCGAAAGGGAAACGGTTTTGATGATACTTTATTTTACTCTAGATTTTAGACACATAATTTATGTTCATAATGACATTTTAATTTAATTAGTTAATTAGGTATGTAATAATATATAATTTTACTGACAGAACCCATATACAGCCGCAACAACAGTTTAATTTATTTACCTAAGGTAGGTAAATATTTATATTTAATATAGGTACCTAGGTATATTTTTGGTTATTTTTGTTATTGTGTTGATGTTCCTATGACACTACTAGTTCTGCTCCTTGTCTTCACATTGCACTCTCGAGGCAAGACAGATATTTTAACGTTAAATATATATTGTGTACAATTTTGTTTAAATTATATTGACTTAACCAAATTCCGTTGGGAATGTACGGTGATACACTAAGAATAAGAAAACATTTCAGTATGGACCGCAGTTGTCAAGATTGTGGAATTCCGACAACTTCTTGGGTCTGGTGTCGCGCGAGGTGTTGCAGGAGCCGTGCACTATACACTCGTACGTACAAGACAATTCTCACCACAACAGTGTCGCAGAACAACGACTCCCTCCCAGACTGTCCCTAAGGAAACTCGGCACTCACGCCTTCATCGCATGGATGGTCATCGGATACCTCGTAGCAAAATTATTCGGATTCTCAGCAATAACATATTTATTCATCGTATTCCTTATATGGTTCTCTATAATCTTAATAAAATCCACAGCTAAAGCTTTAGGACTTTCAAAAAGCACTGATTAGTTTGTCGAATTGTTTGTTCAATAAATATTTTCTGTATTAAATTTGTTGTTTTATTCATATTTGGTTGCGGCTAAACTCATCATCAGAACCTTTAGAACACAGACTTCGTCTTCCACGATTGGAAATGAGCCATCCAGAACATATATCTGGAGAATTAAGCCTAAATTGGCCACGCTGGCCAGACGGGTTGGTGAGGGACCGCCTCCGTGGTCTAGTGGTAACAAACGTTGCCGTGAACTCGGGAGGTCGTGGGTTTGATTCCCACCGGGGGCAAGTTGTACATTGTATAATTTGTCTCGGTCTGGGTGTTTATATGTATATATTTACAAAAAAAAAAAGTGTAATAAGTATGTAGTTTATCAACCATCTAGTTTCCGTAACACAAGCCTCGTAGCTTACCACGGAAACTAGATGGCGCTGTGTGACCTGTCTGGAAATATTTATTATTATTATTATATTACAAAAAAAAAAGGGTCCGATATCAATTTTATAATGACATTTTATTAACGATTCCACAAGTTGGTATTAGTGGTACCGGGACCGACTGCTTAACGTGCTCTCCGAGGCACGGGAACGGTGTGGTTGTTAGTCTATGACAAATGTACTTGGCGTTTGTCTATGGTTCAAATGGTCATAAAAAAATCGGTAAAAAAAGCAAGCTTTGCTTTATATTCAGATTCTATCAGATTTCCGCTGTTCGAGAGTAAAACAAACTTCCTCTGGTTATCAAACGGGCGATGTCTATTAATATATTTAAAAATCACCTTATCGCTCACTTTCTTAACAAACAACATAGCTCTTCTTAATACCTACACCTATTATACCACTTTTATTGTGTAAACAGTACTATATTGTACCTATTTTCGTATGTGTATATATATATATATATCTTTATTCATTTAAGTATTAGTATGTATCGATTATTATGTATTGTATATTTATAATAATGCACCCCGCAATCTTCTACCACACAAAGGTTAGCTGTTATAAAATGCCGGAAGGCATAAGTTCGCCCTTGTACATTACTTTTTTGTGCAATAGAGTTTATAAATAAAATTTGCTTTCAAGTCGAACATAGCACTAGTGTGACACTGCATTTTTTTTATATGAATATATATCGTTAGGTAACCCATCAACCTTGTATTATGTTTCTTGCCATCAACCGTTACTTTTGTTAGCGTGTTTTATTTCATTGAAAGTGGATTTTATTTCGGTGAAAGTTTAGACTATGGGGTATTCATTTAAGGAATGATATAGTATTCTTTGAGAAAGAGAGAAAATGCTTATTGTCATCATGGAACTCGCATACATATTCAAGTTTTAGTGGGAATTACAAAGCCGCCTAAATTACATCGAAATAAACCACAAAAATCATTGAAAAAATAATTTAATTCTTACAAAATAGGCTAAAATATTATGAGCAATAGTTGTCGAGCGTGAGTTTAGGTACTATATTCATAGAGGAAAGTTCTTGGAAGAGCAGTTTGCAGGCGTACGGCATGTCCACGGAACTGACGGCGGCCGCGGACTTGCACGAGATACACCAGCCGCGCGCCGCCAGCCGACCGCACGTGCCGCAGATATCCGCACTGAACGCGTCAGACGCCAACATTAGACGTTCCATTAACAGCATACTGTCAACAAAGATAACTTTTTAAACGCATTTTATATAAAATGCACACTATAGATAGTTTCCGGTTAAATTTAACTTTTTATAAAATTTATTTATTTTATTAATCCTGTAACGGAATTATGTTTATTTACTAATTTAAGCTATTTTAATATTTTTCCCATCACCTTACATGATCCCCAAGGTTAGCTGGTGAAGAATGCCTTATGGCGTTATAGCTCGCCTATGTACTAGGTTTTTAAGTGCAATAAAGCATTTAAATAAAATGCTAAACGACCGTGAATAGGCTGACGTTCGTCGGGAGCCCTTGCTGGATGCATTAAACTCGCCTATGTACACTAATTTCAAGTTTTTGTGCAATAAAGTATTTAAATAAAATGCTAAACGACCGTGAATAGGCTGACGTTCGTCGGGAGCCCTTGCTGGATGCATTAAACTCGCCTATGTACACTAATTTCAAGTTTTTGTGCAATAAAGTATTTAAATAAAATGCTAAACGACCGTGAATAGGCTGACGTTCGTCGGGAGCCCTTGCTGGATGCATTAAACTCGCCTATGTACACTAATTTCAAGTTTTTGTGCAATAAAGTATTTAAATAAAATGCTAAACGACCGTGAATAGGCTGACGTTCGTCGGGAGCCCTTGCTGGGTGCATTAAACTCGCCTATGTACACTAATTTCAAGTTTTTGTGCAATAAAGTATTTAAATAAAATGCTAAACGACCGTGAATAGGCTGACGTTCGTCGGGAGCCCTTGCTGGATGCATTAAACTCGCCTATGTACACTAATTTCAAGTTTTTGTGCAATAAAGTATTTAAATAAAATGCTAAACGACCGTGAATAGGCTGACGTTCGTCGGGAGCCCTTGCTGGATGCATTAAACTCGCCTATGTACACTAATTTCAAGTTTTTGTGCAATAAAGTATTTAAATAAATAGATGACCGATAGTGTGCGTACATATATAGTGCATAATATATTTCCATTGGGAAAACTAGGGTCTCGATCGGAATACTACGGCAACCGAAGTGTAATCAATTATTGTAATAAATGAGTGACATTTTCGCAGATAAAGTGTCATTTTCATATTCATTAATATGGAACTTTATTATTTAGTGTCAAATGTCAAAATAAAACATAAACCTAAAAAAGGGAGCACGATAAATACGAACTTTTCCGATAAAATGCGATGGAAAACCATTATACACTACATCTGTACAGTCTAGCACAGTGGCCTTTGCGCGCTGTACAACAAACCTTATGTTCGACTTGAAGCTCTAAACGATTTTTTTACTTAAAATTGCTTTAAAGTGAATAAAAATGCTACTTTCAAAGCGAAATAAAGTCAAAAAAAGCTGTTACAGTGCCAAGTCGAACAAGGGGCAGTCGCAATGAGAAACATCCAACCCTGAACCGTTTGCCTCAGTGTATCTTCCCCCAGCTACCAATCATCCGCGTCAACTTAGAAACCCCTTTCGCTTTAGATTACGAACTTTTTCTGTAATTATTTACACTCCCCTCGGTGGCTTATCTCATTGCATCTTGTTCTGACCGTGACTCCAGTTACCTGGCTCCGTATCCGATGAGACAGTCCCGCTCCATCTCCCCGAGCCGCAGCCCGCCCTCCCGAGAGCGACCCTCGGTGGGTTGTCGAGTGAGGACGGCGCGAGGTCCGCGAGCTCGAGCGTGCTGTCCTGACCGTGACCCCAGTTACCTGGCTCCGTATCCGATGAGACAGTCCCACTCCATCTCCCCGAGCCGCAGCCCGCCCTCCCGGGAGCGACCCTCGGTGGGTTGTCGAGTGAGGACGGCGCGAGGTCCGCGAGCTCGAGCGTGCTGTCCTGACCGTGACCCCAGTTACCTGGCTCCGTATCCGATGAGACAGTCCCGCTCCATCTCCCCGAGCCGCAGCCCGCCCTCCCGGGAGCGACCCTCGGTGGGTTGTCGAGTGAGGACGGCGCGAGGTCCGCGAGCTCGAGCGTGCTGTCCTGACCGTGACCCCAGTTACCTGGCTCCGTATCCGATGAGACAGTCCCGCTCCATCTCCCCGAGCCGCAGCCCGCCCTCCCGGGAGCGACCCTCGGTGGGTTGTCGAGTGAGGACGGCGCGAGGTCCGCGAGCTCGAGCGTGCTGTCCTGACCGTGACCCCAGTTACCTGGCTCCGTATCCGATGAGACAGTCCCGCTCCATCTCCCCGAGCCGCAGCCCGCCCTCCCGGGAGCGACCCTCGGTGGGTTGTCGAGTGAGGACGGCGCGAGGTCCGCGAGCTCGAGCGTGCTGTCCTGACCGTGACCCCAGTTACCTGGCTCCGTATCCGATGAGACAGTCCCGCTCCATCTCCCCGAGCCGCAGCCCGCCCTCCCGGGAGCGACCCTCGGTGGGTTGTCGAGTGAGGACGGCGCGAGGTCCGCGAGCTCGAGCGTGCTGTCCTGACCGTGACCCCAGTTACCTGGCTCCGTATCCGATGAGACAGTCCCGCTCCATCTCCCCGAGCCGCAGCCCGCCCTCCCGGGAGCGACCCTCGGTGGGTTGTCGAGTGAGGACGGCGCGAGGTCCGCGAGCTCGAGCGTGCTGTCCTGACCGTGACCCCAGTTACCTGGCTCCGTATCCGATGAGACAGTCCCGCTCCATCTCCCCGAGCCGCAGCCCGCCCTCCCGGGAGCGACCCTCGGTGGGTTGTCGAGTGAGGACGGCGCGAGGTCCGCGAGCTCGAGCGTGCTGTCCTGACCGTGACCCCAGTTACCTGGCTCCGTATCCGATGAGACAGTCCCGCTCCATCTCCCCGAGCCTCAGCCCGCCCTCCCGGGAGCGACCCTCGGTGGGTTGTCGAGTGAGGACGGCGCGAGGTCCGCGAGCTCGAGCGTGCATCTTGTCCTGTACCATATGCTTCAGCTTTTGATAATATACCTGAGAACAAAGTTAAAAATACTCTACTAGAAAAATCTATAAATATGATGATAAAGGGCTCAAACAAAGAATAACATGCCTAAACTCTTAGACTTGACTAGGTTAAATAAAGAGATAGATTGCAGGTATACAAGCTATAGGCCAAAAAGGAAATAAACTCACAGGTCCAGAATAAATGTAAGCTTCTAGTGGTTCTCCAGTTAGACCTGAATAAAATATATCTTTCCCGTGATAATTGAAACCATGCTTCTCCAGTTCATCACAAACATCTTTCACTTTGGATCCACCAAAAGCAGTGCCTATAAAAAGAAAAAAACTATTTTACAATATCAAAAAGAAATAATATAATATAATTATAAACACTGTATAAAAATACTTTAGTACGAGCTTTCTTTACAAACAGGCAAATTATTGACAAAAAATATTGCTACAAATTGTCTTGATAATAATAGCTCTCAACCTTTTTAGCTCACATCCAAGTGTCAATTTATGACATATTTCACAACGGTGAGAAATAGCCATTTTGTCGTATCTTGCCATATCTTACAGCCCATGTTATATTATTTTACATTAATACTTACCATAATGAAATTTCCCCTCCATCAAGCCGGCCTTTCCTCCCAACAGTTCCATGGTCTTCCCGACTGTCATCCGAGAGGGAAATCCATGAGGGTTCATGATCATATCAGGAGTGATTCCCTGGTCATTAAATGGCATATCTTCTTGCTGCACTATGAGGCCAGTCACACCCTTCTGTCCGTGCCGAGAACTGAACTTATCCCCAATTTCGGGAACCCTTGTTTGCCTCAATAAAACTTTTATTAAAAACGCATCTTCTGAATTAGAAGTAACCATGACTCTTTCTATATAAGATTCAACAGGACCCTTGTAAGTTATAGGCACTTCCTTGTATTCGACAGATTGTGGCAGTCCTTGCGCCGTAACCGTACTTAGTGTAGCTGTCGGCATCTCTTTGTTAATTAACACTTGTCTATTTTCAACCATTTCACCCGGACTAGCGATACCATCAGTATCTAGTATCTCGTGAGCCCTGATAACTCTACCAGTGCTATCTCTGGATGGACCTAAAATTCTATCAGACGTTTGATTCGGATATCTTTTCATAGTTGTTTTAGAACTTTTGTAAATTAAGCAGCGACCATATCCGCGGTCGATTGAAGCTCGATTTAAAATTAAGGCATCTTCTATATCATATCCACTATAACTCATGACAGCCACCGTGGCATTTTGCCCTGCAGGCAGTTTGTCAAAATTTGTTAATTCTATTGTTCTAGTTTTTACCATCGGACATTGTGGGTACACTAAATTATACATAAGGGTGTCGATTCTGTTCTTTTGGTTATATCCAATAGTACCTAGAAAATAAACAACGTCGTTTATTTAAGGGTGGAGCTATGGGCAAAAGGTATGGAGCTTTGTCTACATTGACGAGTTTGGAAATTAAAATACTTAAGTACGTACGTAATGGTCGTATGATTCGTATCAAAAGTAGTGATAGACTAAATTGGTTCAAAATGATGTCTCTCGAAAATCGCCGTAAAAGATATGACCTAATATATTTGCACAAACTGATACATTACCAAGTTGACTCAGAAGCCCTCCTATCCCTGCTGAACTTCAACATATACTACCGCACGCGCACACCTAGAACTTTTGTACTTAAAACATACTTTAACAACACATCTTACTTCAACCCTATGGTTAGAATGTGCCGTTTCTTTGATGACATAAATAGGAAACATAGTGACCTAATTGACATATTTGACTCCAGGCTTGTGCACCTTAAGAAAAGTATCCCAAGACATTATAAGAATAGATCCTAATTTCATTTGATTGCCTAATACGGAAAAGGGAATTAAATAAATCATTGGACATATACCTATTAATAATAATAATAATAGAAATATTATTATTCATTTGATTTGATTTTGACCTTTATATTATTTTAATTTTTGACATTAATTAGCTACTGACAATTACTTTTTTTTTTTTTTATATAATAAATTCTCACAACGAAACAAATGTATGTTTAAGTGTATATTCAATGCATTGCACTGATAAATTGTGATTGGGGGTCGGTTTCAAAATCACCTCCTTTTCTCATACTGCAATATGATTAAGAAACCACCTCCTAACCTTACCATTGGAATGGTTGTAAAAATAGCAAGCTGTATGCTCAAATTTTTGAGATGAAGTCCAGATCTTAGTTAGTTGTATGTATCTGTTTATATTTTGGTATGACTGCATCTTGTTATGAGCATCTAATAAATAAATAAATAAATAAAAAAATGCGACTCCGTGTGCGTGTTATTGTCTACACACCACTATAAATAACATTCAGTACCGCAATGGAATAGCATATTTACAAAACGTAAGGTATCTATTTTAGTACATATTTCCAATATCTAGTGTGAACTGGCAATTCGTCCTAACTGTCAACTTTTCCAAGACAACAAAAAACTAATTATTTTGATAGAGGTAACTAACTGCCCCGTAGTTTAGCAGTTAAGTCCGTGGATTTAGACTCAGAGATACCGGGTTCGATTCCTACACCCACTCACGTCGAGGCTCAATCTACTGATTGAGGCTTCCGCCAAGTCCTCTGGCCGCCAACCTAAAAACCCCTCCGACCTTTCCAGTCGCCGATCCAGCCGCCGCTGTCTTCGTCCCTCTCAATGGCTCCACCGCAGACCCCTACCCCTCAGGTTGGGTCTGTTGCCGTTGAGTAGACTTTGCTTGCTTCGCATGCTTGCATGAACGCGGCGACCGAGTGCCTTCACTCCGTAGCCACGACTTAGCTGTTAAGGCACGCAGGGCCGTCAGTAAAAGAGAGACGGTTTATAGAGTTTTAGTCCGTAGGCGCCTTGGAGGCCTCACGGTGAGTCGGGCATGCGACCTCCCTCTGTGGCCCGTCAGGCTGGGGTCGTATCGTCAGGCGATTTTGCGAACTCCGTCTTTAAAATAAAATAAGATTCCTGATCGGGTCACAATAATTTATTTGTGATATTTCTCTAGTCTGGTACGCTAGAGACATCGACGAGCTTGCCAATTTTCAAGATGGCCCATTGTAAAGTTGTCTAAATGTGAATACACTTCTTTAAAAAAAGGCTTAGTTTCTGATGACTCCGAAAGGTCGCGACGATGAACTTTTAGGTATAATTGTATTTTTGGTTCATTACGGCATATAATATTTGAGATAGGACTAATTTGACAGTTCACAGACGATATGTTTCTTGGATTGTGGAGTCCTTTACAATCAGTTTACTTTCATAAGAACTAGTAGTTTAATAAATTATTGAGATATTATGTTTGAACTTACCCATCGCTTGTTTCCCCATAGCACATTGATAAGTATTGCGCGGACTCTGGTTGTGATGCGGGTACGGAACGAGACCAGCACAAACACCTAATATTGTAAATGGCTCGATTTCCAAATGAGTCGTTCTGTAGTGATCTATTTCCGACTCGGTAGTTGCTATGTGACTATCGTTCTCTTCATTTACATCTAAATATTCTATAAAACCATCTTTAAGAAAATCTTGAAACTTTCTCAATCCTCTATTCAATTCGGTTAAATGCTGTTCTAGTACTAAAGGGGTCCCATTTTCGACTATAATGTAAGGGCGACACAATCTCCCGCCATCGGTACAAATGTACACGGTTCTCTGATTGTGATTTGGGTAAATTGATACAAAAGTAGACAATAAACCTCGTCGTCTAAACATTCTAAATATTCTAATGAGCTTTTTATATTGTCGTGTAATTCCTAAAATATTACCTGAAATGACAAAAATAGTGTATAAGTATTCAGCTGGTCAAAATAGGAACCTAACAAATTAACCCCGCGCGCCCTCGTCTCCCGCCGCAGTGTAGTTCGTTCATTGACTAATGAGATTTAGTTAAAGTTAAATACAATCCAATTATTAAAACTAATATTAACAGTAAAACTAAGAACTAAGTATATAAAATAAAAAAATAAAAAAACGAACATTAAACATCTATACTGGGACAATGACAGTCTCGCCATAGTTAGATAGATAAATTCTTTATTGGAAAATAATACATTTTACAGTACATAGGCGAGCTTAATGTCTAAAAACATTTTCTAACAGCTAACCTTTGGGAGATGTGAGCAGGGATTGTAAGGTGCATGACCGCTAATATTTGATATAAAGAGATTTATTGAGTTAAAAACTTATAACTGAAAAAAGTACGATATTAAATCTATAATATAAATACATACAATACATAGATAACACATACATATACTGGTTACATATATATACATACAATAATATACCGATTTAATCAAGTTTAATTTAGTAGGTATAGTTAATAATACTAACAATATTCCGGACAAAAGTGTGTTCATTTATTAAAAAAAAACAAATAATTTAGAGACTAACAAGTTTGTAACATTGCATAGAATACAAATAAGCAAGTAAAATTTAACAACAAGAACATCTAAAAACTCTATATTTCATTAAAAGATAATGTTTTGGTATGTTATTTAATTTAAAAACTATGGGTTTTTGACATTATTATTATCATTTTAAAAATATTTATAATATTAAATGTGAAAACTTTGAAGCCGACTCACAGCTCCGTATGTCTAATATTTTTTCAGATAATCAGCCAAATATCGGCACTACCGCGAAAAATTGAGAGAAATTAAGATTTTAGCACATTTAATTACCTTTAACTAAACCTAATAAAAAATAAACTATAAGTAATATATCGAATATAAAGTTATTAAAAGTATCATCACGACCGTTTCCCTTAAGGGGTGGTCAGAAACCACGCTTATAAATAAGCAAATTCACATATAGTCTGTCTCTAGCGTACCAAACTCGAGAAATATCACAAATAAAATAATAATTGATTAAATTAACAAATATTATTGTGTCCCGACCAGGAATCGAATCCGGTCTAAAATGTATCCGAGTCTAAATCCATGGACTTAACCGCTAGGCTACGGAGGCAGTTAGTAAAGTCTGACATTTATTGACACATATTATACTAAAATCATTTCAAAATGTAGTCTAAAACTCTTCCAAGGGCTAAATAACATACTAAAAAAGCAGCATCACGTTGTTTTGCGTTTAAAATGAAGAATTTGACTAGCCTATAATAATCCTTTTCTTTTTAATTATTCATTTCATTTTTTCATTACAGCCCCTAGGACACAGCGTCCTAGACCTCCACTGCTGGAGATGGGCCTTCCAGAACATATATCTGGAGAATTTGGCCTACACTCGCCACGCTAGCCAGACGGCTTGGCGGGGATATGATGTCAATTTATTAACGATTCCACAAGTTGGTATTAGTGGAACCGGGACCGACGGCTTAACGTGCTCTCCGAGGCACGGGAACGGTGGTGTTGTATATTTATGGCAAATGTACTTAAGAAAAGTGTATTTCTCATTGGTGCATGCCGGGTGGGTTTGAACCAACCTTTGTAGGATTTAAGGAACGCGTTCTTACAACCGAGCCACCACCGAGCCTTTTTTTTATTATGGCTGTAAAAATCACATTACATTGTAACTAATAAAATAAAATAAAATCAGTTTTTATTTGTCACAAAAATAGTTAATAAACTAAAGATACATACCATTCAGAAATACCATATAAACCAAAGGATGGTTGATTTCCTCTCCTCCCAACAGCTTGACGTCTTCAACTCCAGCATTACAGGCAAGTCTTGCAACAGGTTCTTCTGGACTTTCCGTAGTTATATGAGTCATGAGAGCCAGATTCTTTACTAATCCACATGCTTCTCCTTCTGGAGTATCAGAGGGACATAACATTCCCCACTGAGAAGGTTGGAGTGACCGAGGACCGGAGACTTTACGAGTCTTCTCAAACTGAGAGTTGACTCTGGTCATCATTCCCAGAGCTGATATGTAACTCAGACGACTCAATACCTGAGTAACACCATGCCTCTCCATTTTGAAACGTTTTATTGTCCAGTTTCCCTAAAAATCAATTATTAATTCTAATGTAGTAGTAGTATCATCACGACCGTTTCCCTTTGGGGTTGTCAGAAACCACGCTTATAAATAAGCGAATTCACATTCAGCCAACTTTATTATAGGCCAATCATGACAAGTGGCAAGCTCGTCAATGTTTCCAGCATACCAAACTCGAGAAATATAACAAATAAATTAAATATTAATTAAATGTAATATACATTAATAAATATTAATTAAATGTATTTATATACATTAATAAATATTTTTGTGTCCCGACCAGGAATCGAACCCGGTGTTAAGACCAAATGCCCTAACATCAGTTAACCGACCACGGAGAGGAGCCTCTCTGCGGTCGGCTAATAGCTTTAAGTTTAAATATATTTTTGGTACCGCGGAGTCATTGTCGGGCATTCGCGGTTCATAGAGGCATCAAAAAGAAATACAGTCCATCATTCACATAATTCACCAGCCAAAGTACCCCGAGTCATCCTACAACGGGCCTTGGCCCCAACACCCGGTACCACCAAGTCTAAATCCACGGACTTAACCGCTAGACCACGGAGGCAGTTATTATTAATTCTAATATTAACGAAATACATATTAATGAGCAATGTTATGTTACAGCACATGCTGTTGTCTTGTACAAATGTACTACACTCGCAGTAGGAAAAAGCAAGAAGTGGCTCGCTGACCAGCTGAACTCTCCAGCAGAACTCTCAAGTCACCTCGCGAGTTTGCCGAAGACAAGGAACGGAGAAGGCGTAGATGATTCATTCGAAACATGGAAGCCAAGAAAAATGGTGTTTTCAAAATAAATAAGGTGCCCCCAATAATAATAAATATTATTGTGTTCCGACCAGGAATCAAGCCCGGTACCTTATACTAAAATATAATACTTATACTAATATATAAAAAGTATATAAATTATACTCACTGAAGAAATAGCTGTAAATAATCCATTAGCAATCAAATCTGGCCTCATGTGTTTAACCACATCAAATTGAGCAGCTTTAATTTTAGGAATAACATTATCTGCTATTGATTTTAGCTCCCAATTAAATCTTTTGAATAGATCCTCAAACATTAGGGCTAGCAGTGATCCGGCCAATTCCATTCTTTTATTTCCATAATAATCTGGATCGTCTATAGCAGCTTTATTTCCTTCTGCATTGATGACTCGTTTCACCATAATAGCTAGGTAAATAGCTTTAACATAGAAATTGAAATCTTCGACCGTCACATGAGCTAGTATAGTGGTTGCTAGTAGATCTCTAGCTTCATCAATTGGTGTTCTGGCTTTTGAGGCAGCTGTATGAAACCTAAAAACATCAATAGCTATCATTGTAAGTACAGTATACTGCTGTTGTAGTATTTTATAGTGTAGTAATTGATATTTTTGTAGATATTTTAAGTATGTTTGCTCAGGGGAGGCCTTAGGCATAGCGAGGTACCGGACAAGACCCTGGTCTTTATGGAATTGAAACTCTACTTGGGTTGTTGCTTAAGTGCACAAAACTCCTGCAAGAGCAAGGCCCACGGCCATTGCCCTGCTCGACGCCCCCCTTAGTTAAGTTATGCTAACTCCCTTATGAAAACCTTATCTACCCTGCCCGATTATCTATGTAAATCTTTCTAGCAAGCCAACACCCATATTCTAAGACATATATGGATGCAAGTATCTTTATAAATAGGGAGAAAAAAAGTGATACAAATGGTTCAAATTACTTATTATTAAAAGATAATATACTTTAACTCAGATCTATTAAGAATTAAAGTATATTATCTTTGACTATTAATTTTAATATTGCAACTGAATATATGCTGAATAAATATTAATTGAAAATACATGTATAAATAAACTTATTATCTGTAAAAATATGAATTTTAAATCACCTCTTTACTTTCAATTTACTGCCAATATAAGCCAAAGCTTGTTTTTGAGTGAATATTTTTAAATTATGACAGTCCAAGATGCAGGGAGCCATTCTCTTCATAGTTACATCATCAGTCCCAATCAACTGCATGATTTCTTGGTCACTGCATATTCCCATTGCCTTAAAAGCTACTGTTACAGGGATATCCTGAAAATCATTTTAATAAATATATTCTGTAAAACAATTTGTATTTATTTAATTGCAATGGCTAAAAATTAAACCCTGAATAAAGGTGCAGTAAAAAGGCTATGAAATAAAAGGGCATGTATGAATGTCAACTAAGCAAAAGATGTATCATGACAAATGCCGCTTAATTTTGTCTACCCTGGAAGAGAGCTGGCGAAAAGATATATGTATATGCAATGACTAATAAAAAAATGTATTTAGGACAAAAATTACCAATTTTCAAATAATAGTAAGTTAATATTATCTACGGAAATTAAGGTATTGGTAATAAAGTATGTCTTCTAATATGCCAGTATATAGACTCACTTATATAATAAACTTATATGTTCTGTAATTTGTTGTGGAAATTAATAAATAAAAAAATTAGATGTGTTAAATCACAAATTATCAATTAAAATTAATTAACTTTATAAATTAGTATAATTTTGAAAAAACAGAAATTAATTATGTCTAAACGGCTGACGGAAAAATCTGGAGACAGGGAGGCTGGCAAATATTTCTGCCAATTAGCCTTGCAGAGGGGGAATGTTGCCAATCTCTTTGGGGCTATTTCTGATGGAATGTCTCTGGAGGACTTTTTTATTTATAGGTAGTTTTATTTTTTTATTAGTTTTAGTTTATATTTAATTTTACTTATGTTGCAATAATTAGATAATTAAAGATATATATATATTTACAATATTATTTTATTAAGTTATTATTATTAATAGAGCTTTACCACTTAATAGAGCTGTGTCTAATGTGTATATTTTTTTAAAATATATAAGTACCCATTAACACAGTCTACTTATTTGATTATAGATCAGCAAAAATTTTGCTCTTGAGGAAGAAATTATGGCCTGTCAGAGCCAGTTCCTATTAAACCTAAAATTTTTGGACTTCCACTCTATCTAATAGTTTTGAAAGTTTCCGAGAGATACTGGGTAAAAGTATTCAAACTTACATCAGATAAAGCATTATGTCTTAGAACATATTTTCCTTTTTTGACAATAACATTGGTCCGGGTCTTTTTCTCGTGCGTGGAGCTAGTCACTTGACATTGGATGGCACCCTTAAACTCATCCACAATCATACGATTTCTAGATAATTGTTCTTGAATTAGAATAACTTTTTCTTGACCTGTGAAGGTAAAATAATGTAGGCTCATATTATAAAGTGGGCTTGGACTTTGCCTAGGACATTGTCGATGAAGTGCCAATACCTGCTAACGGTGTACAATGTTTAATTTACAGAGGACGAAAAAACCGTTTTTATTTTAAACGGCCAACAACTGTGTGCCTCGTACCATGATACTCAGTACGCGCGGTGATGGGCGACGCCCGTCATACAGATCGCAATAATTAAGCAACACTCGCTATTCCAAAACGTTATCATAGTATTTCTTAACTCTTGGCGAAACTTTAGTATATGCTGATCTGGTTAGGCCAAATTAATGGTCTAAATTAATTTAAAGTTAGTAAGTAAGTAGTTAGTATCAGTATAAAGTATATTATTATGCAAGTTTATTATTGTAATGGAAATAACATTAAATTTTGCATGGACCTATGTCCTATGTTGCATGTGACTACATAATTATTTTTCTTCATTTATAATGACTGTTTTTACCATAACTTAACATTGGCAACAAAACTTTTTCAATGTCTCCAGTAAGAAAAATATGTGCCCTTTATCACCAATATGAAATAAAGAATCCCAAGGCATTTTGGTCACAAGGATCTTTGCATCTAGCAGAATCTTATAGTAGCAATGATCAGGCAGCCTTAGGATTATAACAGCAATAACAATGTGTATCGAGCTACAGATGTAATGATCTAGCACCTGCAGCATGAATTCATGATTTGCTAAGAAATTTGTTAGTAATCAGTAGTTGACTTTAATTGCAATTAAAAAGCATTTCTCTCTTTCAGACAACTTTAGCATATTTGGATCATCAATGTCTATAGATAGGCCTATCCAAAACGCAATCCAAAAACGTGCCGCTTGCCACGTGTACCTACCAAATTTGGGGGTCAATTCTCAAGCTATGATAATGTCACATGCGATATTTAGAAAATCTTTCGCAATGCATACTAAAAGACTAGTTTCACTCAATATTATTATTAGGTAAGCGCGCTCTACGCTTGCTAGCTCGCGACTGTTGGTGCAGCTACATGACTTCGATTGGTTTTGCGGAAACGTTTTTATATCAGTGATAGCCTATCTATATACGATGATTTGGATATATGATTTTCAGTGAAAGGTTATAATAATAAGCTTACCTCTAATAATAAAGTAACCACCAGGGTCATGAGGACATTCATTAAGTTGAGATAATTCAAATTCAGTTTTGTCTGTCAATATGCAATTTGAAGATCGCAACATCAATGGCATTCTATAAAAAAAAACATAGTAAATATTAAGTAATATTAAATAATTAAGTTCAAGCTGGGTTACATTCTTATAACAAAACTATTTATCCTCTATAGAATTTTTCAATATTTATTTATTATTACATTTATTAATACTTGAAGTAAATTTATTACATAGGTACTAAAAAGTATAAATAATTAAAACTACTTAAAAGTAAAAATTAAAATAAATATAAACTAAACCTAAAAAAATAAACTATAAGTAAATAGTGTCCTCTAGAGACGAGTCTTTAGTGATAGTCCCAAGAAGACTGGCAACTTTTTCCTTGTGTATAGCTAAGCTAATACGCTGGCAGAAATAATTGCCAGCTTTCCTGTCTCTAGACTTTTCCGTTAGCCGTTTGGATAAGCAGAAACCGCCGCAATGTTTCTAATGTGTCTACACATGTCGCATCCCACACCAGGGACCTGCCAAGTTTCCACGGCGCAATGGTCATGCCGTCGGGTTCCGCGGAAAACCAGAGGGTTCTAGGATCGCAGGTTCTCCAGCAGTGACAAAAGCCCTTCGAATGATGCCGTTCAAAGCAGCATAACAAGGAATGGGGCCATAAAAAATAAAAAACCATAAATATACTAAGTAATCCAACATATAAGTTTACATATAGGTTTTAAAATTTAGTACAATAATGAAAGAGAAGAAAACATCACTGCATTACAATATATAAGGCAAATTACTCAGGAAATAAGAACAGATATAATTACATTAAAAAAAAACTTTTACTTAGACAATTAAATAATAATTATTATGACTATGGCTATAAAATTTCAGAGCAAGTCAAAATTTAAATATCACTTTACACTTTAAGGATAACTAACTTTTCAACAGCAGAATGCAAATTCATAAAAAAATAATTTATTAATTGTAGATTGATAATTATAACATATTTAGTTACTCAACTCATGCTAGGTTTTAAGATACAAATATGAGCACTGACAGTGTATATAAAACTCATATATAAATATACATAGCCTGTTGTGTCTTCTTTTAATATATTTATCGGCTCTTAGACGCGCGTGCCCACTCTCTTCCGTCGCTCACAGGTGACTGCCTGTTTTACGACCGCACGTGCGCTAGAGATGTCATAATGCTTCCTTCTCTTTCACTTACAAACACTACATAGCCAATTTAGGAGTCTGTGCACTGTGCTTACACAAATATTACTATTTTAAATTACAGTATTAGATTTTATCTTTGTAATGGTGCTTGAAAACGGTGCCTGTTGCTAGAGCAAGTAAAGGCACGAGCAGTGTTACACAAATTGTGAATTTAATTGTTTAAAAATGTCTTTCAAAACAAGTAATCTCATATAGTCTTTTGCAGATTGCACTTGCTCATACTGGCTCAAGTTGCTGAGCCTGCACACATTTACTAATTACTTTACACAGTATATTACATAAATGTAACCTTTGAAAGTGCTTTAATATGCACCTTGTACCAACACCCTTAACATAAATATCAGTTAGTTACCTTCCAATCAATAGTTTATTTCGTATGACCCGTTGGTTCCCCCGAGTGTACTCTATGTCCACAGTAATAGGAGCAGAATATGTCATGTCCCGCAAACGACATTCATGTGGAGTAGTGGGCTTGGTGACGTTGAAGCCTTCCTCAAGGTCCGGAGTTCCGACATACGCATTAAGGTATTTTACATAAAATAAAGGATCAGAATCACACAAAACCTTTTCATTAGCCTGCACAATTTTTTTGATTTCTACATTTATAAAATAATTGAAGGAATCTATGTGTTGTTTTACTAAACCTTTTATTTGAAGAAATGCTGGAACTAATTTCCATTTTTCCTGTGAAATACAGAAAGGTATAAATATATTGAAAAAGCAAAATTAAGTTTTATATACAGTAAAATAATGTATGTTAACTAACCTCCAAAGGTTTAACTGGATCTCTAATTTTATATTTAGGAGACTTATCTAAGTCATTTTGGTCTTTTCTTATTTCACCCATGCTGTCCTGTTTAATTTAATTTACAAATCACTTTCATTTTAATTAAAATACCCATCAACACCGAGTTTTGAGGTTAACGTAAGTCGTTCCGGTGACAGCACCACAGACCATATAGACAGCACCAACCAAGGACCATGACAGCCAGAAAAGTAGAAAATATTATTTTTCGAAAGCTATTTTGCTACAGCCGGAACATAATATGGTAATACTATAATTGGACATCCTAAATTTCTGATGACTTAGAATGATGAACCTTTAAAAACCTTTAATCATATTTTTTTATATACTTTCTTATCTATTTTAGACGGCACTGAAGTAACTAGAACGTATTTACCATAGACAATAAAGTTAATATTTTGAGATTCATTACCTATATTTTACATTAATTATTTTTTACTTGACCAAAACGTTAAACCTAATTAACAGTACACAGTGTACGATAAAATATTAAATTGGGCTACAATTATAAACACGCTTGATTGATATCTTTTTAAAAAGAAGAAAGTCTATTGTCTTTTTTTCACTTTCACAAGATTTGTTTCAAGTTCAAGTGATTGTGTTCAATAATAATGCTAAATATGTAATTTACGTAATTATTTGTATCTTTTTTATATTTCGACAATGTGTAAAAAACATAATTGGTCGTAAAGTGTACCGGCAACATGACGTATGAATTACCAATACCACGCACTGTGCGGATTCTTCTCTTGGGAGAACCTGGAGTTGGAAAGACTTCATTAATTCTGTCCTTGGTTTCTGAAGAATTCATTGACCATGTCCCACCAAAGACCGAAGAAATTACAATTCCAGCAGATGTCACCCCAGAACAAGTGCCTACAAATATTGTTGATATTTCAGGTACCTATCTCTTGTACAAATATGTTAAATTAATAACTCAAATACAATTTTAAAAAGTATATGCAAATACAAGTCTTACAAGAAATTTACCTGTTGTAGGTTTAAGGATGTAGGTTTTTTTTTTTTTTTAATTGTAGGTAAAAAATCCTTTATAGTATTCTTAATTTTGTAATTATAAAATTTGTTTTAATAAATAATGATAACTAAATACTAAACTGAGTTGATCAGTTATCTATTATTAACTAAGCAGGTGGTATGTAAGCATTCCTATAGTAATATATAGTTAATAATTAAAATACTATAAGCAGGATATCAATTATATGTCGTACCAAACACATAATAATAAATAAACACTGGGTAATGAGGTGGAATAGGTGTGGAAATATACAATGCTATTAATATTATTAGTTTGCTAGCATCCATGTATTTTTAGCCTCCAACGGAATAGCAACATAGTTTGAACATTTATGTGCAATTGTTTGTATAAGGAATCGGCAGTTTCAATATATAGGGATTGGTATTGTGTAAGTAGGGAACTTTATTTTTGCCTGTGTACTGTAGTAGTCACCAAAATTAAATCCTTTAGGAGGCTGTAATATGTTGTACTGTTTATATGTTGTTGTCATGTCCAAACCAAGGTACATTGCTGCCAAATTTCATAATTGGAGAGCTCCTTTATCATTTACAATATTAGTAAGCAGTGTCATGCATTATAGTCAAATACATAATAATTTACACTTCATTTTCAAATTAATTTTAGTAGGAGAACAGAGTTTGGAGCAAGTGGCAGACGAGATTGAGAAGGCCCATGTGATATGCATTGTGTTTGCGGTGGACAGACAAGACACACTGGACAAAGTGGGTACATATTGGCTGCCACTTGTCAGGGAAAACACTAATGACGATTGTAAAAAACCCATTATTCTTGTGGGAAACAAAATAGATCTCATTGACTATTCCATCATTGACGTAAGTATAAATACCTTTGCTGTAGAAAGTTTTTAATTACTACTAAAGGAAAAGTTTTACTTTATATATAATCTTTGTTTTATATGTAAAAAAGGCATTCTAAATATTCTTATCAAATAATTGTTACACCTAAGATGCAGATAGACCTTTGACTACCAAAAGTTTTCATAATATGCAACCTTGACTGTAATTTTAATTTATATCAGTATATATTGTCAGTGAAAATGTTAAAATTCTGAAACCTATGCTGAAAATAAGTTCTGTATATCACTGAAAGGGATTTAATTTTCTGCGTCTTTTAGTTATAGTTTCATAACAATTGGTGCCTTTTAAGTAAGTTAATAGGTTTAAACATATGCCCCCATTATCAGTGGCAGATTTACACTAAGGCCTGATAGGCCCGGGCCAAACATTTAAAAAATAAATATTATAGCAGGCGGGCTGCACTGCACGGTACAATCTATACCGCATTGTATAACAATAATCTCCCTTAAATTACTTTCGTACATTTTATCTATAAAATGTAAAAAAAGATTTTTTTCTTATGAAAATTTGCTATAGTATAGACTTTTAACCTTTCCACTGACAATATATTTTATAATAATAGTCTTAACTCGTGTAGTCCTTTGGTTTCTATTTCTTTGTAGACCTCAAAATAATATATTGCCACTTGATACACCAAACAACTTTTTGCCAACTTTACACAAGATAATGCATAATTTTTTGCTGATTTCAATAATGTGTATATAACTCAATATTGATTATGTCGCTTTGTAATTTTTCCCTTTCAAGTGTTCATATTATATTATTTATGTATGTTTTCTTATAATATATTTATCTAGAAAGGTTATGTATGTTTTTAGAACATTTGGGACATTGCTGAAGAATATCCTGAGGTGGATCGTTGTATAGAATGTTCGGCAAAAACTTTGACCAATGTATCTGAGATGTTTTACAATGCACAGAAGGCAGTGTTACACCCTATTGACCCGATATATAATATTGAAGAACAGGAGGTATATCACTATTTAACAATATATATATTGAAAATTCAACAAAATCTCTGATTGCCAAACCAAAGAACATTTTTTAATTGCTTACTTAATTTATTTTATTCCTGGAATTTAATTTCAAAATTAATAACTGAAGGTAGTTTATTGATCATTTATATTTAATAAAGTTTGGCTTTGATGCAACATTGGATGTGAATCCATAATTCCATAAACATTGTCCTTTGTCAATTCAATTTAATATGGATTATATATTTTGTCGTAACATTTGGCTTCTTTAGGTGTGACTATGTATCTAAGAGCCAGAATTGTTTTTCAGCTAACAGATAAGTGCAAGAAAGCATTAACAAGGATATTTAAAATATGTGATATGGATGGAGATGGGATGTTGGATGACTATGAGATCACACTGTTCCAGAAGAAATGTTTTGATACTCCATTGCAGCTACAGGTACTTTTATTGTTTTTTGTGTATAATATGTTAAGTATACAGTGTTCTGCAGCTATATCTCTCCTGCTCAAATGACTTTCACATAATGTGTTTATTGGATTGTATGTATACTTGTAAATAAGACTATTTTTTGTATATGATAATTTATGATGCTAAACTTAGGTTTATTGATTAGTTCAAGTTTTAAAATTTTAATTTTTGCCTATTATTAATAATTACCATATTATTTACTTAATGTATGTATGTATGTTATGTGATAATAATTGCTAGGATGCTAGCTCCAGCAATACAATATTATTGTTGCTGGAGGCAGAGGTTGAACGAGATTTTTGTGCATATTATTCTTGTAAAATAATATTTATTTATTTATTATATACACTGTTTTATTTACTGCAATAGTGATAATTATAATGTCTACTACTAATCCAATAAAGGTAAAGTTGCCAGGTAGCTAGTACTAGAAGAAGAAGACAATTTTCTAAGCATTCCATGGATTCACCATGCGTTGACGGGTCTATTGTGTGTGGGAAAGAGAGATGAGAAGTATGATGTCTTGGGCTTGCAACCGACTATAGGCTGGTTTACAAAGGAGGCGTCCTTTTTTTATTGCGCAACAAGACGCTCACTATCCACCATTCTGCTGATAAAAAAAAAATATATATAATTCCTACCTGTTACAATAATAACACTAAGTTGCACCAAAATGTAGTCTGTAATTATAACAACAGAAGATAAAAATGGAGTTGAATGTAATCAGTTTTTTAACTTTATTTGTTACAATTATAGATACTTCATCACGACCGTTTCCCTTTCAGAGTGGTCAAAAACTACGCTTTTGAAATAAGCGGATTCACATTAAGCCAACTTTTTACTATAGGTCAATCATGACAAGTGGCAAGCTCGTCAATGTCTCCAGCGTACCAAACTCGAGAAATATCACAAATAAATTAAATATTAAATTAATGTATTTATTAAATTAATAAATATTTTTGTGTCCCAACCAGGAATCGAACCCGGTACCTCCGAGTCTAAATCCACGGACTTAACCGCTAGTCCACGGAGGCAGTAATATTAGTAAAACCCATCCTAAGTGTAGAATTTTGTGGCATAACTTAAATGAGTCTATTGGCTCAATTGTTTTGTGATATTGGGTCTATTACTCATTAATTCACTTGTGATTTTTAAGGTAAATTATCAGTACCATATTTTTTTCCATTAGATATTAGACGAGGTGAAGTCTGTGATAGCCCAGAACGTTGCTGGCGGTATTGAAAATGAATCTATAACTATGAAGGGGTTTTTGTTCCTGCATTGTTTGTTTATCCAGAAAGGAAGGAATGAAACCACCTGGACTGTACTAAGGAAGTTTGGATATGATGAGAACCTAGAGTTGATTAACACTTATTTATATTGCAGGTAAGTTTATATTCCAATCATGTCTTATCATCCCAGACTCCAGAACACACAGTTCTATAGTTCCACCACTTATTATACACGCAAATTATTTATTCTATTTTAATATGCTTTCAATCTAACTAAACTCTCAATCTGTTGCAAGAATGTAAAAAAATTGAACTCCAGCCAAACAGCTATCTAATTTATTTTGGCACTAAATTCTTACTAACGACATCCTCAAGTTTTTTAAACTTGAGTTAATTTCTTTATTTAGAACATGTTTTAAGGAAAGAAAAGTAAATAATTCAAAATATGCACCTATATATACTAAATAAACTCCTAATTATGCTAATCGTAAGGTATTATCACGACCGTACTTCTTGCGGGGTGGTCGGAAACCACGCTTTTAAAGAAGCGGATTCACATTTACCCCGCGTTCGTTTTATAGCATTTCCAACATCTCGTAGCAACTTCATAAACCAGCGCGAAATGTCGTTTTGTTAAGAAATACCACTTTTTTTAACAATGCTAACACTAAATAAAACGAGCGGTGAGGCTACTTTTTGACAAGTATTTTTGTTCATGTTTTATCATACCATGGCATCCAACACACATGATATTATTATGGTCTTTTATTTATTACATAAAATCGTTTAAGATACCTTTTTAACAAATATAATAGAAAAAAACTATAAAGTATATAAAAATTATGTTAACGACATCTGTTAAAAAGTAACATCAATAATCAATCCTTTCAACACGGTACTGACACACGAAATTAGCATCAAATGTTAGAAGTTTCATTAAACGAACGACTTGTGCTAAAAAAAGTGGTATTTTCATGCTAACATTTCTTAAAACGCGGCCTTAGCTAACTTTTCTATAGGCCAATTATGAAGTGGCAAGCTCGTCGATGTCTCTAGCGTACCAAACTTGAGAAATATCATAAATAAATTATTGTGTCCCGACTAGTGGTGTGCGTTGCAGAGACGCAACGTTTTAAGCACCGTTTTTGTCATTGGTACTTTGCGCAACTCTTTTCCCGTTTTGTATTTGCAAAATACAAAATTTAGACATTAAGGTTGATAGTATAAAGAAGATTAAATTGATAAGCTTAACCTATTCCATTACTTATTTTTCTTAATACACAAAAATATACAATAAATAACAAAGATAAATTAATAATAATAATAAAAGAACAGAAGAATATACTCGTAAAACTAACATCAAGAAGAAAGAAAGGAATATAATTATAAGAAAAACATTACAGTGTTATGAAATAGGTTTACCTACTAAATTAGATACACACACATCGCATTTTCGCACTTATAATGAAAATTAAATTAACTACATGAAATAATAAATAAATATATTATATATACCTTTTTTGTAAATGAAATAGAATCCATTATATTATAAAGTAAAATACTTTGGTTATTTCTAAATTATAAAGTACCTTATTAACATAACCTAATAGGTTAACAGTTTTATCAATTCGCCGCCGCCGCACCGTCCTGAAACCAGTTGCAACGAGAACCGTTTCCGAAACTAGTTTTCGTTCCACGGAAAACGGTTGCGTTTAATTTTCAAAAAATTCGACATAGACCCACTATTAGTCCCGACCAGGAACCAAACTGATACGTTCGTATCTTAATCCACAGAGGTATTTTTTGATATTCTCTGTAACTCCTGATTTAGACACATACACTTGAAAAATTTACCATTAATTTAGCAAATTTTTCTTGATATTTTAGCATCAAAGTGCCAGCAGGATGTACCTCAGAGTTATCGTACAAAGGCCAGCAGTTCCTAAGCCAGTTGTTCGACCGTTTTGATCAAGACAAGGACGGAGCCCTCAATCCCAATGAACTGAAGAATGTGTTCTCATGTTGCCCGGTCATACCGTGGCATAATTTACGGTATACAGTGCCAACCAATGAAAAAGTAAGATCACAAACATTATTTACTGTAGTAGAATATGCATGGGCAAATATGGACAATCATAGTAAGAAATAAATGTGGGAATATTTTCCCAACTAATATTTTTTTATTAATATAACTGAGACCTGCATTGCCAAAGATGGCCCATCTGTACATATTTCTGGAGAATTTGGCCTATACCCACCACTTCTGATGTCAATTTTAACATTTTCCACGGCTTCACCGTGCGGGTGCCGGGCGCATCGTGTGTGGGTAAGAGATGAGAAGAACGGTGTCTCGGGCTTGCGACCGACAATAGGCTGGTTTACAAAATCTTTTATTTTATTGCGCAATCTTATTGGGCCACCTTTAATATATTAGTACAAATTAAAAAATACCTATATACCTATATATAATCTAATTGATACATTATTATTAATTAAATAACACCACCTATGGTCCGTTTCATGCATTGGTTCAATACTTTTCTCATCTCACATGTTCGTTGAACATTATAATTTTTACAATTTATATATTGTGAAATATTGGGCGGGGTGGGGTGGTGGCTCGGTTGTAAGAACGTGTCCTTAAATCCTACAAAGGCCGGTTCAAACCCACCCGGCATATGTACCAATGAGAAATAAACTTTTCTTACGTTCATTTGTCATAGATTTACAACACCACCGTTCCCGTGCGGAGAGCACGTTAAGCCGTTGGACCCGGTTTCACTAATACCAACTTGTGAAATCGTTATTAAATTGTCATGAAAAAATTACATATTCTCGCCAAGCCGTCTGGCCAGCTTGGCGAGTGTAGGCCAAATTCCCCAGATATATGTGCTGGAAGTCCCATCTCCAGCAGTGGAGGTCTAGGACGCTGTGTAATAATAAATCTAGGGTCTGTAATGAAATGAAAAGTAATGAACCTGGTACTTAAAAACTGTAGTTTATACTAACTTTTTATTTTTGGTTTAAAAGTTTAATAGTATTATTATTTTCCAGGGCTACTTAACGTTACAAGGCTGGATGAGTCGCTGGTCGCTCATGACTCTCCTAGACTTGCAGAATACAAGTGCTTACCTCGCTTACTTGGGATTCAATTTCCATGAAAATGATACACAAAAAAGTGCAATACATAGTGAGTAACCTAAATTGATTTCCCCTCGCTAACTCCTTTTGTGTATTGATTCCTAGCATAAAAGTTTAACAAATTCCATTGAAATTTATCGAAACTTTCCACAAATATAGCTGCCTTCGTGGGCTAGCGGTTAAGTCCGTGGATTTAGACTCGGAGGTACCGGGTTCGATTCCTGGTCGTGACACAAAAATTAATGCAATTAAATACATTTAATTAATATTTAATTTATTTGTGATATAGTTTGGTACGCTGGAGACACCGACGAGCTTGCCCCTTGCCATGATTGTAGTAAAGTTGGCTAAATGTGAATCCGCTTCTTTATAAGCGTGGTTTCTGACCACCCCGGAAGGGAAACGGTCGTGATGATACCATCATTTATTTATTTTTTGAATATATTTCACAAAGGTTAGCTGGTAGAAGATGCTTTAAGCATAGAGTTTGCTTTGAATTTGTGGACCAGACCGTGGTCAGTGTTAACGTTTCTGCTTTAGACGACATGGGGGTTACTGGGCTGATATGTATATATTTGTATGGTTGCAGTAACCCGCGAGAAGAAGGTGGACATTGCTAAGAAGCAGTCTAGTCGCAGCGTGTTCCAATGTCACGTCATTGGTCCTCGCTCCTGTGGGAAAACATCACTCTGCAGGAGCTTTCTCGGCATAGCACACAAGGTTAGTAAAACGTAACAGTTACTGTAAGTAAGTCGGTCAAGGCACAGAAACCAGATATTGATCAGGAAAGGTGTAGTTCCTTGATCCTAGTTTTGCAACACTGATATGTGGTTAGTAAAGTATCATCACGACCGTTTCCCTTTCGGGGTGGTCAGAAACCACACTTATAAATAAGCGGATTCACATTTAGCCAACTTTACTATTGGCCAATCATCACAAGTGGCAAACTCATTGATATCTCCAGCGTACCAAACTCGAGAAATATCACAAATAAATTAAATATTAATTAATTGTATTTATTTACATTAATAAATATTTTTTTTGTGTCCTGACCAGGAATCGATCTCCTAGTCTTAATCCAAGCATTTAACCGCTAGATCACGGAGGCAGTTTTTGATATGTGGTTGTCATATTTTATTTGCATATAAATGTTAAATATTAGTTACTTATTTATACAATCCATTTTAAAATCTTGTCATGCTAATTTTATTATTTAGGCCGCGTTCGTTTTATAGCATTTCCAACATCTCGTTGCAACTTCATAAATCAGCGAGAAATGTCGTTTTTGTTAAGAAATACCTCTTTTTTTAACAATGCTAACATTTCTTAAATAAAACGAGCGGTGAGGCTACTTTTTGACAAGTATTCTCGTTCATGTTTTATCATACCATGGCATCCAACACACATGATATTATTATGGTCTTTGAATTTATTACATAAAATTATTTAAAATACCTTTTTAACAAATATAATAGAAAACTATAAAAATGGTAAACAAACCATTTTATATGTTAATGACATCTGTCAGAAAGTAACATCAATAACCCTCCTTTCAACACGGTACTGACATACGAAATTAGCATCAAATGTTAGAATTTTCATTAAACGAACGACTTGTGCTAAAAAAAGTGGTATATTCATGCTAACATTTCTTAAAACGAACGCGGCCTTACTGTAAATTGTTTTACGACCCAAGTTTTATAAAATTTAATTATTATTATCAACTTTGTAATTCATATGA
The DNA here is from genome assembly GCA_910589645.1 of Tinea semifulvella. NCBI lineage: Eukaryota > Metazoa > Arthropoda > Insecta > Lepidoptera > Tineidae > Tinea > Tinea semifulvella. The sequence continues at coordinate 12,398,550 of OU342585.1, forward strand.
AATGCATAAAACTACCTTCTTATCTGAAAAAATCGTATTTATCGTGCTCACTCAATTACCTTAAATTTAATTCACCGTAAATGTGTAATTTTCCAAAAATATTTTTTTATTGGCTTAGATAATTGTGCTGTTGCCTGGGTTCGATTCCCACCGGGGGCAAGTTCTACATTGTATAATTTGTCTCGGTCTGGGTGTTTATATGTATAATATGTAGTTTATCAACCATCTAGTTTCCGTAACACAAGCCTCGTGCTTACCACGGAAATTAGATGGCGCTGTGTGACGTGTCTGGAAATATTTATTATTATTGTATTATAAATAGACTCGGAGTTACCGGGTTCGATTCCTGGTCGGGACACAAAAATATCTGTTAATGTAAATAAATACATTTAATTAATATTTAATTTATTTGTGATATTTCTCGAGTTTGGTACGCTGGAGACATCGACGAGCTTGCCACTTGTCATGATTGGCCTATAGTAAAGTTGGCTAAATGTGAATCCGCTTATTTATAGGCGTGGTTTCTGACCACCCCGAAAAAAAGGTTGTGGTGATACTTTACTTTTATAAATAAAGTAATATTTTCAGAAACGAAAGCCACACACGCATGAGAAGGGAGACGGGGACGCTACAAGCAACTGCTGCATTAACTCTGTTCTGGTGTATGGACAAGAAAAGCACTTGGTTCTGAGAGAGATTCCCATGACTCGAGTGTCGGACCCGCTGCAGCCCAGCGAGGTCAACTGCGACGTGGCCTGTCTCATGTACGACGTCGCCACGCCACGCTCCTTCGAGTACATCGCCAGGATATACATAGTGAGGACATCGATTAACTAAAGTAGCTAACTCCGTGGTCTAGTGGTAACAAACGTTGCCGTGAACTCGGGAGGTCGTGGGTTCGATTCCCACCGGGGGCAAATTGTACATTGTATAATTTGTCTCGGTCTGGGTGTTTCTATGTATATATTTACAAAAAAAAAAAGTATAATATGTAGTTTATCAACCATCTAGTTTCCGTAACACAAGCCTCGTAGCTTACCACGGAAACTAGATGGCGCTGTGTGACCTGCTTGGAAATATTTATTTATACCATGGATATGTGGCGTCAAATATAAGATACGGCATATTATTGTGGGGCAATGCAGTGGAAATAAATAGAATCTTTATTGGACAAAAACAATGCATTCGCGCTGATTGTAACACACCTCCTATGACTTCCTGTCGTCCTTTATTTATAAAACTAAAATTACTGACTGTTCCTTCTATCTATATACTTGAATTCTGCAACATCTGGAATTTGATGATAACATCATTAACTCATAAGAACGAAAGATATATGAATATTACGTGATAATTGGCTGTATGGGCTAGACCCTTTGCCTTTACTATCACCTCATTCATCATTCATCGATTGATTGAATGTGATTAGTTTATAATAATATATTCGGTCAATGAGTAAAAACAATTTTTCAATAACAGCGATGTAGTCTTCCACGGGATAATTTATTTGGCAATTCTTTTATATTTATTTATTGTCAATAACACATTTTTCTTTATTAAGTTAAGATTACATTTTGATTAAATAAATCATGCTTGTATTGGCCTCTTGACTCTTTGTTGAGTATATCAACTTTTGGAAAGAATTCTGGATATTGTCTTGACAAATAGGGCTACTAAATTCTAATACCAACTAAATTGATAACTAAACAAAAAACTGCCTCCGTGGTCTAGCGGTTAAGTCCGTGGATTTGGACTCGGAGGTACTGGGTTCGATTCCTGGTCGGGACACAAAAATATTAATTAATGTATATATATAAATACATTTAATTAATATTTAATTTATTAGTGATATTTCTCGAGTTTGGTACGCTGGAGACATCGACGAGCTTGCCACTTGTTATGATTAGCCTATAGTAAAGTTGGCTAAATGTAAATCCGCTTATTTATAAGCGTGGTTTCTGACCACCCCGGAAGGGAAACGGTCGTGGTGATACTTTACTTTTACCAACTAAATTCATGACATTTTATTTGTTACATAAATTAATTTACATTTTTTTTATAATTTTAACGGGTCTTTACGCGATTTACCTTAGAGAGTCGACCCGTGACCACGGCCAATGCAACTTGGCTGAAACGTCGGGAGAAATATGTCTCTAAGGTAAATCGCGTAAAGACCCGTTAAAATTATAAAAACTATTATGAATATGCGCGAAAGTTTAAAAAGTTTAATTTACATTGTATAAATTAGTTAGAATAAATTTGTTTGCCAGAAATGGCGGAGTATGTAAGCTATTTAAAAACTATGTACCTATTTACCATATTACATACAAATAATTGTTTTATGTAGAAGTACTTTGCGGAGAGCTCCATCCCCGTGCTGGTGGTGGGCGCGGCGCAGGGCGGCCCGGCGCGGCAGGAGTACCTGCTGCAGCCAGACGAGTTCTGTCGGAAGTACCGCATGCTCCCCCCACAGGAGTACCACCTGCAACACAACAACGACCAGATCTTCGCCAAACTAGCCACCATGGCTGCATTTCCGTAAGTTCATAACCATAAATGAAATGAAATATTTATTTGCAGGAAACATGGTAACAAACAATATTAGGTCTTATTAATATTAAATATGTCACATATTTCGCCATAAGCATGCAAAAATTTACAACAACTGTTATAGAAGTAAAGTTACTAAAAACACAGCGTTGCTTCTTTAGTAACTTTACTTCATAAAAACCTTTGTGTTGCTTAAAGTTACTAAAAACTCAGCGTTGCTTCTTTAGTAACTTTACTTCATAAAAACCTTTGTGTTGCTTAAAGTTACTAAAACTCAGCGTTGCTTCTTTAGTAACTTTACTTCACAAAAACCTTTGTGTTGCTTAAAGTTACTAAAACTCAGCGTTGCTTCTTTAGTAACTTTACTTTACAAAAACCTTTGTGCTGCTTAAAATACACATAGTATTCCTCCAAAGTATAGAAACATTCCTGAACTAGCCACGCATGCAGTACTCTGCAGAATCTTTTATAAGGCATCTCTGTCTATACCTTTGGCAAACAATTATATATTTTAGCGCTCATGTAGGAGGCGTTTCGTCTATAGATTTCTAATTTAGGTATAGGCATTACTAAGGATGTGTGTAATGGAACGTTTGCCATTATTATTACTTTGTTGATACAGCTCAATATTTGTCTTAACAAATTTACATGCCTCAAAGATGTATACACATGGTAATGGTACAACATAATAAAAGTAAAGTAAAGTATCATCACGACCGTTTCCCTCTGGTGGTCAGAAACCGTGGTCAGAAACCACGCTTATAAGTAAACGGATTCACATTTAGTCAACTTTCAGAAACCACGCTTATAAATAAACGGATTCATAATAAGTATATATATAATCATAAGATAATGACGAACAAAAATTCTTGATTATTTCCAAAATATTTTTTCAGCTGCGGGTAGATGGCAATTGACAAATTTCGGTTCACATAGAACACAGATTCTCTAACTTATTTTGTCTACCGCCCAATTGACCGAATATAACTTAATAATCAATCTTGTGTAATAGGTGGGCCCTGTGGCGCCCTTACTGCCCCCCTCTAGGCGTCCAGCAACAGCCCCGCAAGGGGGCGTTATTACCCACTTTGGGAAAGACTAGAAAATGGCGCTAGTAGATGGTAGGGATTACTAAATTTAATGTCCGTGATTTGCACATATTTGTCATTCATTCCTTAATTCCAATCAATTGGTTCAATAATTTTTTATTAGCACCTTAGTAAAAAAAATTAAATGTTCTGTAACTAGTACCAAATTAACAATATTTTTTAAATTTCGGGCGCAGTTAATTGGTTTCATTAATTGAATTTCGGATATACTATTCCTATATAGAAGCTAAAGTACTCAGTACCCAATATAGCCGGAATTGTTATGCAATGGAAACAAAGATATTTAATAAGCTAATATATTTACTAAGGGAACTGCCACTAAAACTGTTTAAATTTAAAGTCAAACAAATGGTGTTTTTATTAGACAAAAAAATACCTAGACACTAAGCTCGATAAAGTCCTGTGACTAAATAAGTATTTGTATGTTAAAAATAGCAAATCATGTGATATAATTACATATAACAATTTACATCCCTGTACCTACCTACCATGTTTCTGACAAATAAACTATTTTAAATACATTACACCTCAAATCGAACATGGCTATAAAATGGCAATCATTAGATGGCTCTTAAGTATCTGATCAAGCAACTGTAAAGCTGGAGTAGACATTTTTTTCTGTCATTTGATTCATTTAAATAGCTTTGTTTTTTTTAAATAATAATAAACAATCAACATAAGCTAAAATGATAAGAATCTGTAAATGACAAAAATAGTCAACTTTACTGAACCCATCACAGACAAGCTTGTTGATGTAAATTTTGTGTAAAATGTCCCAGACCAGGATTCGAACGCTGTATGCTCGCGTTATAATGTACTACAACAACCCATTATTTCTGTTATTTTATACGATTTCTTTGTTAGTCAATTTCAAGCAGCTTGGATTTTATTCAGCAAACACAGGTAAGTTTGGCTGTTTTCTTTTTTAATTCTATTAGTTTAATAGACTAGGGCTGAAATATGTGCAAATATATAATAATAATAATAATAATAATATTTTTATTGCATAAATACAACAGTTTCATAATGATACACTTTGTTAGTACTTAAGGCTATTTGTTAGTTGTACAAAGGGTGTATTAAAGTAGACTTTCTAACTCCACACCAAGCTACTTGTGTTATGGAAGTTAGCCTATTATTCTAGGCTATAAATTACAATTAAAAATATTAGTGTTTACAAATAATAATTAAATAAATAAAATAAATAAATAAAAATATATATTATATACTTTGCCTAGTATGCTTACTGTTAGAAATCTTCTAAAAGGGTTGTCACACTTTGCATTCCTCTTCCTCGCACACCAACATTTTTAAAGGTTTTTCAAGCTGACTATACTTCTGAGCATCAATCAATTTTCAAGGAAATAAAATTACTGTCATTTATATTTATTACAAATTGCTAACTAAACCTTACTGAACAGAAATGTCAACACAGTTTCTTAACTGTCAAACCATAGACAACTATCAAAACTTTTCATGCAGCTAAAAAAAGATCCTATATGTAGATTAATAGCCTTTTAAAATTTTCTATTCAATTGCCCGGTACTTCGACCAATACCAAGTGGATGGAGAGTTTGAAAAATTGCATTTGGCTACATACCTACTTTGTGTAATGCTGTCAGAGAAATGCGATTCTCTTCACCACCCCACAATTCATTTAAAAACACAAGAATATTTAACAAAGATTGACGCGATAATGAGAAAACAGAATGAATATTCAGGAGAATTACAGGTTCCAAATTCAAATGAATTATTATTGATTTCATTTTAAATAGGCGGTAGGCAGACTGATGGGCGGTAATTTGTCGAGTCTGCCGGGGCGGGGAAGTATCCACCGCTTGTGCCGATAAACCCAGTAAAGTGTATCCACACGTTTCGGGATCAGGCTCGAATTGCCCTGTCAAGCCGGCATGCTGTTAAGACTGATATCAGTTATGAGTGTGCTAACATTCGTGGACCTCGCGCGCCACTTACCATTAGGTGAGCGCAAGGTCACATGTCGTGCTAGTATTAAAAAAAAAAAAAAAAAAGTGTAACAGTATTTATGACCAGACTATGTAAATTAGCTTGATAGGACACCAAAAAATGACAAATATAGAAATTAAATATCGTCACACGATTCCTTGCGGTGTAGGCAGAGACAATTGGGCTTGACACGAGCTCTTTCGCTTCGTCGACATTCATCGACCTCTTCCCCTTTTGTTAAGAAGGCTTTTTAAAGGTACCTTCAGCCAATGTTTTATTTATTTGATATGCGAGTCTCGGCCTTCTCTCCAGGGCTCTACCAGGGCCTGTTGTGCCATTTTTGCAAGTTATAATTCAATAATTTTGTAATGTTTCCAGACATCTGAAAAACTTCGCGAGTTTAAACGGCGACACGTCGACCTGGTGGAAGGCGGGGCTCGGGGTCGCCGCCGCCACGCTCATGGGGCTCCTACTCGTCAAGCTGCTAAACGTTCCCAGACGATGAACACAATCACCAATAACGTTGTAGATATTTGTATAAAATAATAGTATTAATATAATTCTCAGAAAATTATGAAAGCTCTTAGATGCTACCAAAGAAATAAATATTTCGTTAATAAAAATATCTTTATTTTCTCCATCTACCTACCCGTAATTCTTCATAAAATTATACTTTCTCACTTATTCGACTTGAAAGCATATAAAGCAAAGCTTGCTTTTTGGACCGAATTTTATATGGAAACCATAGACAAACGCCAAGTCGAACGACTTTCAAGAGCGAAATAAAGTGAATAAAATGTTGACAGTATTTGGAACGCACACAAGTAATAATAGCAAACTACTGATAGTTGACCATCCATATTATTGATAATATTAAAAATTAAGCAACTATCGATAGATAACTCGTCAGGAACGACTACCGATCCCTATGATCGATAAGGGAATAAGCACGATTATATTTTTTATTGCTTTTAAAGACAGATTAACACTATAAAGAAAACGGATTTTCTTACAAAATAATGGTATTTTGCTATTGATGATTACATCCAAAAATGGTACATCACTATCGCGCCATCACGGTGACGTCACAACACATAAAACAAGAGTGTGGTTCGATTGTGTATTATTTTAAATACGTTTAAAAAGCAAATAAAATCGTGATATTCCCTATTGATAGTGGACTATGTCGAGCGGCCTTACCAACTTAAAGTAAAAAAAAAGTATTCAAGTGAAGTTTTTGTTTTGTAAATTAATTTGCTGTGGATATTGTTGGTCAAAGTAGTGCTTTTTTGTTTAATAATGGAATATGTGGAATAATCATTGAAAATTATAAATTGGACTTAAAATATAGGGCACAAGTTGCAATTTATTTTTTACGGTTTTCCCGCGCTGTGAACTCCCATATTTTACCCGACGTGTTCGAGCTATAATGCTGCGAGCTACTCCAAGAAAAGCATCAAATTCTGCAACATCTGGAATTTGATGATAACCTCATTAACTCATAAAAAAGAAAGATATATTACGTCAGACTTGGTTGTATGGGCTAGACCCTTTGCCTTCCCTATCACCTCATTCATCATCCAACGGGAGAAGAGAACACACAATAAAAACCAAAACTTTTGCCTTCCCATAAAGGGAAAATAATACAAAAAAAAACTGTCAAAATGATTGGCAGGTCGCGGTAAACAAAAACATAAATTTAAAATGAAAAAATATTGTTAAAATTTTAAAGCACAAAATGTCCAAAAAACCTACTCGAAGCAATGCCCGAAACCGTACTAGTAGCCGGTCGAGGTACTCTCCTGCAGATAGTCATGCGCCCGTACGAACCCCGAATACATCAGTTAGCACCCACCCTCCTCCACCTCGAGGCTCGATGTTTAAAGACGCGGCGGCCATCGCCGGGGGAGTTACAGTGGGCACCACTGTCGGCCACCTGGCAGGAGAAGCCATATCAGGGTTGTTTGGCGGCAGACGCCGTGAAGAAGTGGTAAGAGAACTCCCACAAAATTACCAGCTAGGAACAGAGCCCACTGGACCTTGTGCCTACGAAGTATCGCAATTTCTGCAATGCGCAAGTAGTAACGACGATCTGCAACCCTGTCAAGATTTAAACGAAGCTCTTAGAGAATGCAAACGAAAAAATCGAATACCATAAATAGTCGTACATCATTCGGTAGGTAATAAAAACAAATCCTATAACTATTTTTGACAACTTGAAAAACCTTCAAGATTGTTAAACGCTTTTGCATCCCTCTCGCTCTCACAACCCAATATTTTTCAATGGGATGTATCAGGCAAAGCTTTTTGTAGATGTCGTAGCGGCACTGGTACCTTATTTTACACCTATATTTTTTTAAATGTTTTCGTGGTTTTATGTTTATAACAGAAAAATGTATTTTAAATTAACGTTACCTAACTTAAAAGACGAATTAAAAAGCGCAGTCTATAAAAAGAAAAAAGGTTTTATTAATAGAACGGCAATTTTAAGATCACCATATCTTTGATTTCGATTAGAAATCTCGATTTGTACACTTAAAAGCTGCTCACTTCTGCATAATATTCTGAAAATAATAAATTTCGTAATAAAATACAAGATTTCTATGCAACTGACAGTTCTATTAGGTACCATCTATCGTGATAAAAAGTTAGTGATACACCCCATTCTGTGTGTACTTTTGAGAATTGTAGTCTACTTTCCAGGAAATAAAATTACGTTCATTTTCATATAGGTACATAATTTTAGACAGAAAAATGAGTGAAAACATTGATTTTCCTTTAAAACAAATCGCCGGGTTAGAGCGAAAACCAACTAACTATTTTTTTTTAATAAATTCACTGTTTTACACCAGTAGTTTAAATAACTTTGCTTTTCGCACTGTGACGCTTAGTTATGAAGTCAGTCTTAATTAAAATTCAAAAGTAATTAAATTTGCATAAAATATTTATTGGAAAAATGGCTAACTTAGTTGGTTTTTATTCTACACGTCGAAATATATCGAAATATGTGACCAAAAATGTCTGTAATTCTATTTCCTAGTACGTTGATAGACTACATTACTCAAAGTACATTTTGACATTAAAAAATATGTATTGTGCGAGAGAGAGGGATGCAAAAGCGTTAAACTATCTTAACATCATTATTATTATACAGTTTCAGATGTTTATATTTTTTAAAAGAGTTAATTCTAAACATAAAAAATGTGTTTTCTTTTAGAGCTTGACATAGTATTTATCAACAGAACATTTGAAACCCTTGTTTAGGTTGGCCGCAATAAAGGTGTTAATAAATAAAAGACGGTGTCACTTATGATAATTTATTTATTACATACATCTATGTGATCGACATAGTATCAGGTGGTTTATACAGCATAAATGTACAAATATTTCCTTAATGTAATTTTACGCGACATATATTGTAAAAGTGACTACAAGATTCGAACGTAAACCTATATTTTTATGCTAACTAATACATTATTTTTTTAGATTAAAGAAAAAAATACTTGTTCCATACATAAACAATAAAAAAAAAATTGTTTTAATTGTTGAAAATAAAATTGTTTAATTATTTAAAACCTGAAGTTAAATTAAAACTTAATCTAAAGTAGTCAGTTTATTTGATCTTACACCTAATATGGTCTCTGACGATCCCTGCCACTGAAACAAAAAAAACAAATTAGAACCAAACATTTGTTTGGTTGGTGAAAAGCTTTAGCGATGCATCAAAGTATTTTGTCTCTCACCCTCCGCCCTCCCCGCGCATAGCCCCGCGGTCCCCGCCGTACCCTCCCGGTCTCCTGTCCCCCCCGCGGTCTCCCCTGTCTCCGCCGCGGTCTCCTCCCCTCCCCCCTCCCCAGCCGCGGCCGCCGCCCCCTCCCCTCCCCCGACCGCCGCTGGGAGGTCCACCTCTCTCCCCACCACTACCGCTCCCACCCTCTGTAAAATAATAAATAACATACATTGTCTATATCATAGAAAAGTCTATATATCGTCGCTTAGCTAATAATACCCATAATTTTGCCTATTTTTCAGAGGAGTGAAAAACTGTTTTTCTAATTGAATTAAAATAAACTTCATGATTTAATTAGATATATCGTCTGGCCAGCGTGGCGAGTGTAGGCCGAATTCTTCACATATATTTTCTGGAAGGCCCATCTCCAACAGTGGTCTAATACGCTGTGTTCTAGGGGCTGTAATGAAATAAATGATGTACATATACATACAACATCTATTATATATGTACCAATTAGGTTTCACAGCATCACCAATAAAAAAGAAAAATAAATTAGGAACTTTAAAAATACTTATTATATATATCAAACTTTATATAACTTATTATATAGATCAAACTATAATTATATAGTTCAAAAGGTTTCTTAAATTCAATTAAAAAGACACCCCTGTGCCCTTTGAACTGTAATAGGAGTGAATTATATTTTTTTAATGTTACTAACATACTTATAATTAATAAACTTTTAAGTAAACCAAGGATAAAAACTATCTTTTTTCTATTACTTTACAAATTAGTTAAAAAAGATACTGACCGCTGCCGGGTTTGGATTCGTTGCACCTATTGCAGTTCCTGCGCCACGAGAAGTTGGTGTTCCCGCAGCTGGAGCAGCGCCAGTCTCCCTCGCGGTTGTTGGAGTTGGGTCCCCCGCCGCCTCCCCCTCCCCCTCGGCCGCCGCCTCCCCCCATGTCCCCGCCGCGCCCCCTCCCTCCGCCCCTCCCCCCGCGGAATCCCCCTCCGCCTCCCCCGCCGCCCCCTCCCCCAGGCTTGCCCCCTCCCCAAGTGTTTTGTCTCTGAGCGAGAGAGACTTTGATAGTGGAACCGTTGAAGGGCTTTCCGTCGAACCACTGTATGGCGGAGGAGGCCGCGCTGGGGTCCTCGTAGGTGACGGTGGCCTCTCCTTTGGGTAAGCCCGTCGCCTTGTCTTTGTACATCCACACCTTGGGGCGCTGCGTTCTTTTGTCAGTCTAAACAAAAAACAAATATTGTTAGATTACAAAAATACATTACGAGTCGGAGATTTATTTAAAACTTTATTGCACGAAGTACAAAGGCGGACTTAATGCCCGTAGACATTTTCTGGCAGCCAAACCTTGGGGACAAATTTGAACTATTATAGGTGCAATGAAAGAAATATTAACAGCTTAATTATACACTTACATATTATACTGTTATATATACTATAATATCAATATACTAAATACAAACACATACATAAACCTACATATATATACACTTACTAACATTGTGAGGAGCTTTTCAGGTAGTGTAGATACACGAGTTTTTTTAACAAAGTTCTGGTCGGTGCTTGTCTTGTAACATACATATCTTTACGTCAGTTCCCTTGCGTGGTAGGCAGAGACAATTGAGCGCCGTTTGTCACATTTAACACATATTTATTCCGCTTCTTCGACATTCATCAGCGTTTTGATACATGCCCTTTTGTTTCGTAGACTCTTTATTGCACCTTCTGCTAGTGTTTATTTATTTGGTCGTGATAGGTGAGTCTTGGTCTCCACATCTTTCGTACTATATAACTGGTTCGTTAATCTTTCTTCACACATCCTTTCGACATGTCTGAACCATCGGAGCATGCCTTTACTTATTTTTGTCCCTATACATTTTATTATATACCTACTCTTGTGTATTTCGTCGTACAATGTAAATATATTTATAAAAAATATCACACCAACCTTAATAATACCGATGGCCCCGAAGTGTCTGCAAAGTTCATCTTCTGTAGTCTCGGGGTTCATGTCCTGTATGAACACGGTGTCCTCCTGAGTGACCATGTCCCCACTGCCTCCGCCCCCGCCGCCGCGGTCACCCCCAAATCCTCCGCCACCTATTAAATATAAAAAATGAATATCACACCACCAATTTTTGCTCCTACTCTACAAACTGAGCCGAATCTAATTGCTTTTATCTATACACCGACCATTATTAAATCCTATTCTCCGCATCAAAACATTATTTTAACCCAAATAGCTCAGTTTAAATCCTTGCCGCAATAATCCTATCTATATTACAATTTTTTTACCCGCAGTTTCTTTTAATACTTGTTTATACCAATACCAAAGTTATTTCTTAAAACAAGTCCCTGACGATTTAACCCCTCGTTCCGAGACACAGTAACCTAAGCACGCTTATAACCATTCCGAGACGTGCATAACAGTATCGCCAAACCTTTGTCTTCAGCAAATGACGTCATTCCTTGCGCTCAATCTGCTTACGATATCGAGCTGGATCACTCTTCAGCGCTGTCAGTTGTTTATCATTAATGCCGTTGTGTCGTGCGCCATTTAATTGCAAGAAATAATTTGAAAACATCTAATATTGCACGTTATTTTAGAAGTATAATCATGATCGTGGTCGGAACTTTAATTTATTGTCTCGACCAGGAATCTATTCCAGCACCTCCGCGTTTAAATCCACGGACATAACCGTTAGACCATGGATAAGACCAAAATAAATTACACCAGAGGAAGCTAAAAAAGCCAGCAGACGTAAGTCAAAGATGTAGAACTATTTACATTTAAAACTGTTATGTAGGAATAAAAATGTAATTTAGTCAGCTCCGAATTTATATCACGCTCTGATAGTTGTCGAAGCGACTGTCAGTATCATATTTATTCTAAGCGTTCTCAGCATTCGGAACGAGGGGTAAGCCTAACCTGTAGTATGATTCCCAGTATAAACGATCACCACCTTTAAACTACGTACGCTAATGTACCAACTATGTGATTATTTCCGTTACCACCAATATTATATAATGTACCGGGACGCAAGTTAAACGCTTATCATATGCTAAAATAACCAAAACCTGTACATCACATTGGTATAACTAACAATAGTGACGTAACAATTGAATACCCTTAAATTTAAACCTTGTAGTACGCACTTAAATTAACCCACACTTAATTATAATTCATTTCCAATACGTTTATACCGAATCAAAAACCCTGAATAACGTTTAATATACCTTTTGCTTCCAGATTACAAAACCATTTAAAACTTAGTAGATATCTATCTGAAGACGCCTACACACTTCGTTCGCGAACCTGTGGCGTTTATAGAGTATGTAACAACTTGTAGTTAAAATGCTTAACAACTCAAAGATATGGTTTTTTATTAGACTGGCCAAACATAAGGACTTATAATTTTAAGGGGTCTTTACGCGATTTATTTTACGATATACTGGTATATTTCTACCAACGATCTTAAAACCAGAGCCATCTTCATCGTGGAATAGAGTAATTAACCGGATTCGACATAGATATCCCTTTCAGCACGAAAAAATATTATAAGAATTCAAATGATTATTGATAACTTTGAGGTTCTTGTGGTCTAAAAGATCTTTAAAAAAATGTGAAATAATTCTTCCCCTAGCGAATTCCACTTAACCCCCTCCGCATACGAGTATTCGTGTGTTGTCATTTTCTACTATGCTAGCGCATCATCTACTTATGCACGTTTTTTTCTTTACTAGTCCTTAAAATTTAATAAAATATAATTACTAAGTAGCTAGATGAGTGCACGAACCATCGAGGTCGTTTCGAAGCGTCAAAACAGAATTTGGAGACAGCTAGTTTTTTTTTTTAATGACGCACGCTTGGTATTGTCCGTGCTGAAAGGGATATAGTGAAGTCGTGTGTCGCGATTTCTACAAACTTTTAATATAAGTGGGTAGGTCTACCGCCCATTATGTACGAAGGACGCGCAGTTTCAGTAGACCCGTGACCACACCAGCCAAGTTGCATACTTGGCTGAAACGTCGAGAGAAATATGTCTCTAAGGTAATCGCGTAAAGACCTGTTAAAATTATAAAATCTATTATGATTGTGCAAGAAAGTTAATAATTTTGAACCTAAGTTTTAATACATTCACATTTCGATATAACCTCTTTATATAAACGTTACAGAATCGCCTAACGCCACTGGTTTGCAATAAGTGATGGGTTTTTAAATGGATAAAAACTCAAAATGGAATAAAATTTACATTTTTTACTCGAGTCCAGATATCCAAAAAGACGGATATTTTTTTTTATTAATATTTCACGTAACTTTAAAATTATAATATTAGAAAAGTAGTAATTATAAACCAAAAGAATAATTGAATTCCATAAAATTTGCAATAAAAAATACAGCCTCCATTTGTCCCAGTCCGTTATGGCGCTCGGTCCCGCGCATATTCAGACTAGAGTATTTTTGTTTATGGCTAATTTTATGAAATTTAAGTAAAATATTAATCTTTTTGGATGAAACTGGAGTAAAAATGGAAATGAGTGATCCAGTCTGAGGTTAAAACCCCTTCACTATTAGCAAGTACCTAAACCTTTTTTGCCTAAGTAGGTAAAACGTGGATATATTTCACATTGGTTTAATGCTCGAAACGACTCACAATTTGAGTTTTTTTGATAATGTCCTACATGTATCCTCATATGTAAAAAAAAACGCAATTTGTGGGTATCATTCAAACATATAAACCAAAAACCTACGACATTAAAGCCAAACCGGTCTAAAACGTCGTGAATCAGTCAATGTTGTAAATTCTAGCTTTAACACCGTGACTTTATTTTCCATACTGGTCACAGAATGAGAAAGGGCGACGAGCTAAACATACAACCGGAACAGTATGGCTTGCACCAACGTTACCAAGCGCTTATCCTAGTTACGCACAGTAAATGTAAAGTTTACAGGGCTGCCAAAATTGTAGTTAACCAATAACGTTACATCTTGTTTCATATAAACTCGTATCCAATTTAACCAATAAATTCAGCAGACGCCGATGCACATAAATGTCGATGAGCCTCTGGTGAAACCCTGATATCGTGAACGCCTTGCAGAATCGCACTTCATTGATCTTGTTAATTACGTACACCACTTTTTACTAATAATTTAATACACCCTTATAATAAATATTCTTATACACAACTAACCAATATTAATGCTAATCCCCATAATCCAAGTTATTACAAATATAATCTTGAAAAAAAAAAAAAACCGATGCTACAGATACCGTATGCTAATAGCAAACTCATTTAGTTAATAACCATGATGAACCGGAGTTTTGGCAGCCCTTGTATTTATAAGTAAATATAATATTAGAACAGCACCTGTCGCCATAGCGAGGAGCTTTACCTTTGTTAAAACCTCCCCCCCTGCCGCCGCCACTAAAACAATAAGAACACCACTTAGTACACTGGCGGGCCGGGGATGTGACGTCACACTACGGAGGTACACTTCCACATGTCACCCAATATTCGCTGTACTCCTCGATCCATTTAAAATATACCTTCAGACCTTGAAATCTTTGAACATAAGGTTTTATGGTGATTAACAGACACAACATGCTTAACATAAAAATATTTAACAATAACCAAATAGGTACAACCATTATAACATCAAAATTGACGCAAGTTCTTTTGTGTTTTATAGGCACTGTGTGCTTATTCTAGATTGTTCTTGTAAGCCATATTTTAAGAGTTTAACATACGTAAATCCTGAAGTAATTTGCAATACCTAATAAACCTTAAAGCAGCAGTTCCTCGATCTTCTTACTCTTACCTCGATCTTCGTCTTGATGTATCTTTTTATCCAGTTGCCTGACTCGAATGGTATTCGTGGGTGGGTGTAGGGTGTACCACTTCAATATCAAAGACTCATGTTTCCATTCACTCGCTGGATCTCAGACGATATAATTGCCTAGTTTTTGTACACCCAAATACATGAATACAAACAATGCTTGTTTACGCAAATGTTGAACTTATAATTATTTATTAATTGACTACAAAATTTCGAACACATTTGTAAAAAGCAAGGCTGTAAAACTCAATGCATGCCCGCCCACCTTGATCCTTAGCTCTCATGGATACATTTGAACATCAAATTAGTAATACGATCCCAGATAAACTAGCTGTATCAGCCTGTAATACACATCTTGGTGTTTTCTCGGAACTGGATAAAAGCTATTCTTTTGAACTTACCATTCCATGGGAATCAAATATTTTAAAAGAACACAAAATGAGGTCGAACAAATATTATGATCTTACAGAAGAAATAATTAGGAACTGATTCCAAACTCAGCTTTACGCAGTGGAAGTTCGTGCGACAGGATTTCCAGCAATATCTTTTACACTAAGCTTCCGAGATGCATTAATGGAATCTTACAGTATTTGGTTAGGTAGGGAGTAGAAGCTGAGTGGTGGATAGTTGTTGCTAATATAAAAAAGGAGGCCTCCTTTCTGAACCAGCCTATGGTCGGTCGCAAGCCCGGTACACCATTCTTCTTCTCTCTCTTTTCCACACATGATGGACCGGGAGGATGCGGGTGCACGGCGAATCCATGTAATGCTTAGCAATTTGTCTTCTTCCTTTATATTAGGTTTTTGTTTCATTTATATTTCATCGTAGAATTTGCATTGGCCATCGCCCCATTTTAGCATAAAATATTAATCTTAGCATAATAAAACACTCTTAGCATAATAATATATGAACCTTATTACATCTATTGTGACCTTAGCAAAATCGTTGCTCATCGCAAAACTATAAAAAAAATGCGAACCTAAAATATGGCTTACAAATATGTCGTGTACTTTTAAAGAAAATATCATAAATTTTAAGTATGAAGCATCAACACACAGAGGTGGATAAATATGAAGCATCACCACACAAAGGTGGATAAATATGAAGCATCACCACACAAAGGTGAATAAATATGAAGCATCACCACACAAAGATGGATAAATATGAAGCATCACCACACAAAGGTGGATAAATATCTATATGCAAGTGTCCTAAATTACCTTTAATCTTTGTTGACCAACTCAACATAATAAATATAAAATCAGTTTTTAAATAATCATCAAGAAAAATATATCACAAATTATTGTGTACCGATCAGGAATTAAACCCAGTACCTCTCCGTTTTTAAATCTACGTACTTAACCGCTAGACCACAGAGGTCGTTTGACAGAATTATAGATTCTATTTTAGGAAACTTAAATTTTATTAAATAAGGTGGTCAACAAAAATTGCTAAATTAGAATGCCCTATAATATTAAATTAACCCAAACTTATTAACTCAAATCATGTGCCACTAGCACAACCTTATTACCATTCTTTTACACATGCCACTATAACGTGAATAAACGTCAAAATAAATGGCTTATGTTAACCCTTTATTGCTGTCAATTTTTTAAGCCAAGTATTATTATTAATGCGCGCGCAGTCGAAAAAAGGTATCATGAGGTGGGCGTATGTTTCGTGCGCTGTAATTGGCTCCAAAGTCCCAGGTCATGCGAAGAAATCCCTTCCACATTACGTTCATAGCTAGCCCTACGTGCCGCTACCTCAAGCCGAAAGAGTTGTTGCTGTATACAACAATAAGGCCGCCATTACTTTGCTGCGCACAGACACGCTACGCACGTTGACTTAGCTAAGCTTGTATGAAAATATATGAGCTAACATCCACTGCAATCCACGCACTATAGGTACTAAGTATTTGTTTGTATACAACATGTTCAATAGGTGGTAGGCGGACTGATGGTGGTAATTTGCCCAGTCTGCCGGGGCGGGGAAGTATCCACCGATTATGCCGATAACCCAGTCAAGTGTATCCACACGTTTCGGGATCACCCTCGAATTGCCGTCATGCCCAGTCAAGCCTGCATAGTATTAGCGACTGATATCAGTCATAAGTGTCTGATTCCAGTTGCTAACATTTGTGGACCTTGAACGCCACTTACCATTAGATGGGCGCATGGTCACATGTCGTGCTAGTATAATAAAAAACAAAGAGAAGCTAAGTCAACGTGCGTAGCGTGTCCGTGCGCAGAAAAAAAAAATTTAAACTTTATCATCATCAAATATGTCAATGGGTAATACTTTATCACTATAAAAGGGGTCAACTTAATTTCTTGATTTAAAATAGATGCTGGTGGAATATTCTTTCCGCTTGATTCTATATGCAATACATTTTTTTTCCTTATAGGTTAAACAATAACACAGTAGTAGTACATTCAATAACTCAGTTTTATTGACTTCCTTCCTTGTATGCTTTATATAAGATCTTTGTGAATTAAAATGAGTACCATCACAACCGTAATCCCTAGTGGTTTTTTTAATGAGCAAGTTACTACTATAGGCTCATCATGACTAGTGGAGAGCTCGAAGTGTGAACCTTGTTGAAGTCAATAGCGTACCAAATTTGTAAAATGCCGCAAAAATATTTTTGTCATAACCAGGAATCGAACACACACCCGCACACATTTTAATCTACGACTTTAACCACTAAACCACAGAGGCAGGTGTGTAAGGTAAAAATATAATTTTCAGCTTAACTAATACAAATTGTTTCCATCCTTAACTTTTATTATTTTTTAAAAGGCAAGCATTGCATAGCTCATAATGCCTATATCAAGTACTTGTGTAAAAAAATAATCAAATAACATACCACATTCTGTAATAAAATAATTGATCTTGTAGTAAACTGTTCGAAATTGTAATTTTATTATTATGTTATTGTAATGTTAAATACTAACCCGTATCCTCCGTCTCTCCCGCCTCCATCTCTGTTGTAGGAAGGTCGGTCTCCCCCATAGCCGCCGCCCCCGCGGTCTCCCCCGAAGCCGTTCCCCCCGCCTCCCCCTCCGTACCCCCCCGAGCTCCCTCGGTCTCCCCCGCCGTACCCGCCGCCGCCGCCGCGGTCTCCCCCCCCATACCCGCCGGAGCCCCCACCATTATTGCGATCGCGATCGTAACTGCTTTCACTAGCATTGTAACTGGAGCCATAACTCTGTTGTCCATAACTGTTCCCGGACGAGCTGTTATCATAGCTTGCATTGGATGCTGAAAAGAAAACAAAAAAGGAGGTTACTTTCTAGTTTTATTATAGTGGGACTATTTGTCAACAAGTTAATGCAACTAGTAATAATTTATTTTGAACTCCCTAGACTAGTTCACTCTTTAGCCCCACAGCTTTAGGAAACCTTAGTATTGGCTATGGATAAAAGCATTGTAGCTCCTAAGGTATAGACAGCTATCAGCAATGACTATATGTTTGTGTCCCTCGCCATCCTGTCTGACCAGTGTAAGCCACTGAATCTAATATATTCTGTAAGGTAATAATAATCTGGAAGGCCAATCTTCTTATCTTAAGACAATGGGAGCAATCTGCTAAGAAGATCTTCAAAGAACTGTTGATGCGGCTGGTTAGTGTCATGTGTGGTAAAAGGGGTTAGAAGATTTCCCAAGCAGCAAACCAGCATTGCTGCAAAGTGCGGGAATATTGCCAACGATTTTAGCACACATCTACATAACAGATATATGGCTTCATGACATATATGCTACATAAGTGAATATAGGCGCCTCCATGGTCTAGTGGTAACAAACGTTGCCGTAAACTCGGGAGGTCGTGGGTTCGATTCCCACCGGGGGCAAGTTGTACATTGTATAATTTGTCTCGGTCTGGGTGTTTATATGTATAATATGTATATATTTACAAAAAAATTAATTATAATGTGTAGTTTATCAACCATCTAGTTTCCGTAACACAAGCCTCGTAGCTTACCACAGAAACTAGATGGCGCTGTGTGACCTGTCTGGAAATATTTATTTTATAGAATAAGAATATTATTTTATTTATAGTTTTGTTTGAGTAACAATGCCTAGAAACAAGAACAACAAAAAGTGAGGCAAGTTGTAAAACTGCCGAAACCACTTAACAACCCACGTCAGTCTTAACCCATTTAACTCTGCCAATACACCTCATGCATTTTCAGAATTTTAATCAGGGAGGCAGCAATGTTCCATATGCACCCTTTTTTGTCATTACTAATCATAGGATTCTATTTTCTTATTTTGGCAACAAAAGGAGATATTTCTCCATTATAGCAATTAGTAAGAATTTGGTGCAATTGTGGTGAAAAACTATGGAAGCAAAATTACTTCTTCAACTATTAGAATCGCAATATATGGTGATTCTTAGAAACTTTTTTTTTAACTTTGACATTGAAATATTTTTTGTTGCAAATGATCCCACATTTTATTTAGTATTTTATTTGTAACAAGGGTGGAAATTACTTGTCTGTATTAACTTTCAGGTCTATGTTGATTATTGTTAAATTGAAATGTTTAATTTGACCGGAGTACTATTTCATTTTTATATTAGATGTGCTTAGAAAAAAATATTAAATGAAAATCTTTTTAAATTTAAAATAAAATCAATATATGAATGCATATCATGCGGAGTCACTTTGTCATGAAGATCTGGTTGTTAAGTTCATATACTTTATTCTGAATACTTTTTTTTTAACTGGGGTAAGGTTATTCAAAATGTTAGCAGCAACAAATGGGTAAATCAT
Source organism: Tinea semifulvella (assembly GCA_910589645.1). Taxonomy (NCBI): domain Eukaryota; kingdom Metazoa; phylum Arthropoda; class Insecta; order Lepidoptera; family Tineidae; genus Tinea; species Tinea semifulvella. The sequence continues at coordinate 12,418,546 of OU342585.1, forward strand.
TGTACTAACAGCTCTTGGGATTTTTATTTGATTATAGTTGTTAAGTAAGTCACAAATAGTAATGGTTTTTTACTGAATAAAATACACAATGACAAAGACAGACTTATTCGTACATTGAACAAATCATTCATGATACACTAACAGAATCATACAGAATTTGGTTGCGTAGGAAGAGGAACAGAATGGTGTCTTGTTGCGCAGTAAAAACAGGCGGCCTGCTTTGTAAAACAGCCCTTTGCAAGCCCAAGACACCGTTCTTCTCCTCTCTCTTTCCCACACATAATGTACCCGGCACCCACACTTTAAATCCATGGAAATGTCAAAAAATTGTCTTATTTAAAATTCTAATGGTAAGCATATTATTTTTTGTATGCAATATCAGTCTATAAGATATAAAGATAGTTAAAATTATTTCATAGCTTTTATAAACAGTTAGATCTTTAGTTATTGTTCGTGGTCGTTAGACCACGCAGATTAACTAACCTGCATTTTGTGAACTCCAACTTGAATCAGACTGTCCAGAGAAGCTGGACGGGTTGTACGCACCCTGTTGTCCAGAACCGTAACTCCCAGCTGCAGAATTGTGAGGTGGCGGCATGGAATATTGGGACGCGTAGTTGTTGCCGCCGCCGCCGCCGCTTCCTCCGCCGTAGCCTCCACCGGAGTAAGCTAAAAATACATAGCAAATTTATACTACAGTAACTTTATTTCCTATATTAACACAATCTATTAAACAATTTACTTACGTTCGCTCATAATTATTTGTTAAACAATTAAATATTACAAAAAAATGATGACACGCTCCCGCCTCTCACGAAATTGGCGACAGAAGAAAGAAAATGGCGTCCAAATTAGTGAGGGGTCCGTCCAAAATGTTTTACACGATTTGTAATTTTTAGGTGTCAATAAATATTTTAGAAAAAGATATAAACTTTAATTTGGTAACTACAGAAACATATTTCTTGTTTACCCAGATATATTAGTATAAATATTGGCAACAATCGATATATATGATGGGATCCGCATTGAATTGGTACGTCACTAGACTTATACTTTATTCAAAGACAAACCTGCGTCGATTTATATTTCTACAACTAAATTGGCATCGATAATACATTGTTGTCCGTCCATCAAATTAAAATTAACTTAATTTGCAGTTCCGTAATAAAGGCGAGACAAACATAAATACAGACACAGCTACTTTCATATTTATAATATTAGTATGGACAAATATCAGCGAAACAACACATCAATAAAAAGTATTTATTTGCCCGATAAGTATAACCAATATATCTATATGCTGTAACGCCATCTATACAATTTATGTTGTATCTATATTATTTCCAATCTCAATCACCTTATTACCTCACTTTTTACTATCACAAAGGTTAACTAGTAGAGAATCATTAAGTTCGCTCGTTTATAAATTATGTGTAATAGTTTTTTTTTTCTTTCATACTAGCTCGACATGCAACCTTGCGCCCACCTGATAGTAAGTGGCGCGCGAGGTCCATGAATGTTAGCAACTGGTATCAGACATTCATGACTGACATCAGTTCCTAACACTATGCAGGCTTGACGGCAATTCGAGCCTGATCTCGAAACACTTTACTGGGTTTATCGGCACGAACGGTGGATACTTCTCCGCCCGGCAGACTGGACAAATCACCACTATCAGTCTGCCTACCACCTATTAAAAACCTATACTATACTTATTTTGAAACAAAGACATAGCAACATATCTTTATTTAATAAAATAGTATAACAATTGCACGTATTTGGGTACTTAAAATTTTGACTGACACGGCAATTTTACAGCCACGAATTTATATTTATGGACATAAATATTATTATTAGTAGATTGTTAGCAGACACGGCCGTTTTACAGCCACGAATTTATATTTTAGGACATAAATGTTATTAGATTATAAGCTGACACGGCCTTTTTGCCACGAATTAAATTTTAAGTATCTGGTTATAATTATGATCAAAATCCTCGCTTCGTCCAGCCATGGCTGATGATAGTATATTTTTTAGAAATATATATTCTCTTATATTGTATAAAAATATATGTATTGGCCATAGATATAGGATACTAAATCTATGGTATTGGCAATATCCAAGTGTTGTGTACTAACCTAAGGAAATAAATTATTTGATTTAATTATTTATAGCTTAAAGTAAATTACCTTTCAGTATATCTACATTTTATATAATACAGCTATTAGCAATGAAAAAGACGAATTAAAATGAAATAAAGCGCTTACAGCGAGGTCAGCGACAAGTCGAACATGGAGTAGGTAGTTTTCTGTGAGAATACTTTTATTTAATTTTAAATAAAACGGGTATTATTAAAAACCTTTATTAATCAGTATCGAATAATTTATTCATTGGTTATTCGTGTAATAGTGGTCGACAACAATGACTTTCGAGAAGCTGTGGGGTCACATGTCGTGGTCAGAGCCTATCCTTCACAGGGTTCTAAGAAACACCAGCCAAATTTCTAGTTCCGTAATATAGGCGTGAAGGCAAGACAAACATATATACATAGCAACATTCAACATTATTAGTATGGACAAGTATCAGTAAAACAACACATCAATAGTAATTTAGACTAAGGTTCCTTCAAACTGCGAGGACTCTTCCGGAGGTCTGCAGGAACGTAACGGGTCTCCTGGCCTTCCAGGAGGAGATCGGATGGCTCCGCTGAAGGAGTAAAGGTCACGCACAATGGTCCAATGGAGACTAAGTGCGGAAAAGCCACCGTAATCACAATCACACAAGTATTTATTTGCCCGATAAGTATAACCAATATGAAAGTATAACTAAATGCTGTAACGCCATCTATACAATTTATGTTCTATCTATATTATTTCCAATCCCAATCACCCTATTCGCTATCGTAGCATGGCGAAAACATCAAATCGTTTGCTCGACCACGCTACGCGAAATAAAAGAATATCCTTGGATGAGGTTAACATAACGTTAGTTGGGACTCACCGGTGTGTAGCATTATGCAATCTTATAAAAATGTACGGTTATGTTCCTATATAGGTACCTACATAATAGAATGGTGAAATAAAACAAATATTCTAGTCACAATACATTGATTAAATACTTATTTAATTTTATTACGAGATTAGAAATGGCTAAATAAAACTTTATGAAAGGTTGACAAATCTGGTTCCACGTTGGAGCTGCTACTTGCAGGGATTCCACTGCTTCCTCTGAAAATATATAATATCGTCAATATTTTTTGGGTATCAACAAAGAGATCAAATTTAGATTAGATTAGAGCGGGCGTTGGTTATTTTTATACAAAAAGTTCCTTACATTTTTTTAAAGCAATTATCTTTGTTTTTCTTCTCTAGAAGTAGCATGCAGGTCGGTTGTCAGTGGAACAACAAAATCAACTAGAAAGTGTACATCAAACACGACTATAACCACTGTCAAAGACTAATTAATTCTAAATTTTAATTCTTATAACGTTTGGCTTCTTAAATATAATGTCTCTAGGTGTTTAGAGTTTGCATTCACTTTTAAAAAAAGAGCGCTTTGTTTTGCTTTTAAGTCGAACACGGCAGTAGTATAAAATGTTGGAAATCGTAACAACTAGTTAGGTTTTTTACTTAACTTCTGTGTTATTACAATTAGATTGTCAAAATAACTCGCAATTCATGACAACACAGGAAAACACTACTACAGAAATTTCCAACACTTCAGAGGTAGAGGTATAGATTATTGTGATTCTACTTCAGTAACCCTTGTTTTAAGCAGTGTTATTTTTATATATCACCATGGCAAGCTTAGCACATTAGTTCTCCTTGAAAGTAAAAATTGGCATTTGCCATCATTGCAGATGGAACATACTTTTAACGAGGACAACAAATGGGCTGGTGTGTGGTGGACTGTTGGTGGTAATTTGCCCAGTCTGCCAGGGCGGAGAAGCATCTACCGTTCGTGCAAACAGCCCCACAACAAACAGTGCAAACAACCCCCCCCCCCCCCAGCCCTCGTGCATAATGAGCATAATGAGAAAACTACTTTCTCAGTCTGCATGGAGACGAGAAAGGGGACATGAACCTGCGAACCGGAATGAGGTCTGTCTCCTCCCCATCAACAGCGATATGCCCGAGTTGTATATTTAAAGGTTGATATCATTTAAGTTAAGGAATTTGGTAAGAATAGCAAAGATAATGGGATTAAGAGAGTGGAGAAGTGAGGTGATAGAGGTAGGAAAGAGTACAATTTTGTAGAGGGAGGATAATAGGATAGTTCTGTCATAGAGTGGACAGGAGAAGAAAATGTGGTTTACATTTCCCTCATCCAACCCACACTCACATATTGATGAGTCCCTCCCTGATCCTGAGTTGAGTGAGCAGCACTCCACCTGAAGGGCATTAACTGGGCTCGATCTCATAGCACCCGTAATGATTGAATGAGGTCAGGTTTTACTGAGTCCAGCTTTGTTAGCTGGATCCATCAGGAAAGACCCGTAGTCCAAAACACTTCTTACCATGGCGTTATAGAGGAGCCTAACAGATATAGATGCTAACATTCATAGACCACGCGCGCCACTAACCATCAGGTGGGATCAAAGTCACATGTTATGCTAGTATATAAAAAAAATATCAAAAAATACAAAACAATTGAGATTTGATTGGAAATTATGTCTTTCAATTAAATAAATGAAAGTTGCATACTGTAACTTTAATATATTTTAAAATTATATTTGTTGTAGTTCAATAATTGCATAGTATATAATTAAAAGTTAGAAAAGTCAAACCTTCCTGATGGGCGTGGATTCACTAAAAGACAATTCATTGGCTGACCATCCAGTTGACGGTTATGGTAAAGATTAACAGCTTTTTGTGCATCTTCCAGTTTTTTGTATATAACTTCAGCTGTCCCTGTTCGTACCAGCCGAGACTCTTGAAGTCCACCAACACCTCCAAAGAGTTCCTAAAAAAAAAAAATTTTAATATTATTAAAATCCTTTGCATATCTTAGGACATTATTCATCTTGTAAAGGGATTTGGGATAAATTGCATTCACACAATTATTTTTATTATAACTTAAGTAGAAAAAACCCTTTATTTTATATAATTTACGTGTGCAAAATGTTTAAAATATCTGATAGCTCTAGTACTAAAAAACTTGATACGAAAACTACATATAAGTAGTACAAAAATTGCCCAAAATAGATGATGCCATTTGATAGTAATATCAAGTCTTTATCATTATTATTTATACTGCCGCCAAGTTATCTGTAGAAAGGCACAAGTTTGTGTTGTCAGTTTTCAAAAATGTATAATTCAGTATACTTGATGTTTTACCTAAAGAAAGTTTCGTGATACTCATTTATATTTTGGCCCTCTTCATTTTCTGAATAAAATCTACGTCTGTTACAAATTCCCATTAAATTTGAAATTGAACAAGATATTTTATTATGAAATGGATTATTATTTATAATTTAGAGCAAATGTTTCCGATGTGCCAATGTTGCCAAGTTCGACTTGACCCTGTAATCGCTTTTTCCGTAAGTTCGACGCAACACTACTTACTACTGAGGGATTGCGGATCCAGGATAACCAAAGCACTACTACTACTATGTCCATTAGCGTCTAAGTTAGGTCAATAGATGGATTTTTGCTAAGGTGCGGGAAGTAGTAATTTTGGCATAATATTTACGATAGTTTTGAATAATAAAATCTGAAATAAACAATAGATAGGTACCTGGATATCTCCACTAGTGACAATGTTGCTTAGATTGCTGACAATGATGCGGTATCCAGATGTATCTTTCTCAGGACTTTCTAGTTTCCGTTCACTTCTCAATGCAGCCATTGGTCTTTTCTTAAGGATAGATGGTAGTCTCTGAGGACTCCTTTCTTTTTCATGTGCTCTACAAATTTAAGTTATAAAACATTAATATTTATTAACACGAGAAAAATTATTTATTATTTTATAAACAAAACATATACCATATTTACTGTATAAATTTAAATATAATTGTTTTGGACAAACTTCTCAACATTCCATGGATTCACAATGCGGTTCGTAAGATTGTACATTGGATGGAAAAAAAAAGTACATCATGCTTTGGTAGAATTTGTGGTATTTTTGGTTCAGAACAACTATTTAATACCACAAGTTTTAGAACAAAACTTTTTCCTTTCTACTCACCTTCTTATAATAAGTTTTTCCTGGACATTTGGGTTGTGTGTAACAATTTTTAAGTTGGACATTGGGGGTCTGTGGTCACGGGTCATCGTGTTTCTGGGCTCAAACAGGAAATCATCTTCATCATCATCCACTATCATTATGTCATTGTTAATTGTTCTTACCAGGGGCTTTAAAGGCAAGTCATATTCTAAAAGAAAACTTATACATAAATAACCACAATCACTTCTTTTCCTGGGGATTATTCAATTTATTATTATTATATTATTAATTCAGTTAAAAGGTAAGCAACAAAGAATTATATTTTATACTTTTAGATATCAAATAGAATTGCCTTCAATCTAAAGATCAGGGTTCATGTACCTGACAGTACATTTGTCATAGATTCATAACACCCAAGCATTTTAAAGCATTGTTTCCACATTAATTTAATTATACAACCAGTGGAATTGTTAAAATGTTGTGTTATGTGTGTGAATTGTTAAAATATGAGATTGCCAACCTGAGAAGGCCAAATACCCCAAAAATAATGTTATGGAATGACCATGGCCAAAGTTCTAAAAGCTATGAAAATGATTAGCCAGTGTCAAAACCCACAATTTGCCTACAGTTCATAGTGAATCAAGATATCTTAGAAGCTCCTCGACTTGTGAGAATAAACAAAAATTAAAATAAAACTGATGTCTTACCCATGGAGTCAGATTCATATTGTCTTCTGTTGAGAAATCCTTTCTTTCCAATTCTTTTTTTGTCAAAGTTTGTTGATTTGTTAGTTACATAGGGATTATGTTGTTTCACACTTACTTGTCTCGAAAAATCAGTAAATACTGAAAATAAAGTTAAAATTTGGAATGTATAAAAGGTAATGCGATTTGGTGTTTTTTTTTATTTCAAATAATATTATTTAATATCTATTTCGTCGCCTACAAAGTAATTCCCCTTGTATATAATACATTTATGTTAAACATTGTTTCCAATTCTCAAAAAAAATAAATATTTTTTGTGATTTTTATATGCTTTCTGTCGATGCAGTTTTTATTGCATCAATCGTTTTGAAAACAGAAGGGGAAAATCACAGGGAGCCAGGTCTGGGGAATATGGTGGCTGCAACATCATTAGTGTTGTTTTTGGCTGATATTCGCAGGGTCGTTTCTGATAGACCCAACTCATGCTCAAATTATTGGAAAAAATTTAATAGCACAAGCCAGTCAATATGTTTAGGTCTTCAGAAACTTCTCTAATGGTGATTCACAATTAGCCAATATTACTTTCATCTGTTATTGACGTTACTCTTCATCATTCTCATATTCTCAGCCCTCTGAGAACATTTTATACCACCGGATAAAACATTTGATTTGGTCCAAGGTGGCTTTACCATATGCCACAGTCACCATTTGAAAAGTGTCTGCATTTAATAAAATTGTATACAGATAACTCTTTTACCTCTTTCCCGTTTTTGTGGTGATCTTGACCAACTTCCAAAATTCTCTTGTATGATTCTGGGTGGCAATCTTCTTCCAGTCTGCAATTTAACAATAAAAATAATTAAATATATTTCATCAACATAATATGCATCTGTATAGAATGTGCTAGTAAAACTAGCCTAATTACATATAAAATAAAATAGTATCTCTAGAAGTTCAAAATGACTGGCTAACTTTGGGCGATTTTTGCATCCCTCCAGCCCTAAAGTGGCGCACACTAATGTACGATTGGTCTCCGGCGTTGCTAAAGTTCTACCTAAACGCTTTTCAAATGTCCCTCCCGGACCAGAGTAATCTGGTAAGGTGGGGAAAAGCTACGGAAAAGAACTGTACATTGTGTGGTGCTGCCATAGGAACTGCTAGACACACACTTGTAGGGTGCGTTACTCTCCTAGAAAAGGGCTATTACTCACGCCGACATGACAAAGTCCTAGGTGTTATCCGTGAAGCAGTAAGTCTTTCTATTGCAAGAGCCAGAAAGGGACTGACTACAAATAAAACTTTGACCACATTTGTAAAGGAAGGGCAAAGCACGAAAACTAAATGCAAGCCCACCTCGATCCTTGGCGCCGCATCAGACTGGAAAATTCTCATGGATACATTTGAACACCATTATAGGATCCCAGATGAACTAGCTGTATCAGCCTATAGGCCAGACATCTTAGTGTTTTCTCGGAACTTGAAAAAAGTTATCCTTATTGAACTTACCGTTCCGTGGGAATCAAATATTCCAAAAGACCACAACATGAAGTCGAATAAATATTATGATCTCACAGAAGAAATGATCAGGAACGGGTTCAAGACTCAGCTTTACGCAGTGGAAGTTGGTGCAAGAGGAGTTCCAGCAAAATCTTTGCATCACTTACTGAAAGAATTGGGCCTAAGCAGGTCTGCCGTCAATACATTTATGGAACGAGCTTCCAAGACGGCATTAACGGAATCATACAGTATTTGGTTGGGTAGGGAGAGAAGTAGAATGGTGGATGGTGAGCGTATTATCGCGCAATAGAAAAAAAAGGAGGCCTCCTTTTCTTAAACCAGCCAATTGTCGGTCGCAAGCCCGAGACACCATTCTTTTCATCTCTTACCCACACACGATGGACCCGGCACCCGCACGGTGAATCCATGGAATGCTTAGAAATTTCAAACTCAAAGTAATACACCATACAATAAACCTTTGAGCTGCGTAGTTGCTGCAGCTTCACGCGAGCATCATTTTGTCTTGCTTTTTGTATAAGTTTCTCTCGTGCATCTACAATCTGAGTTCTCCTCTTTAAAATAATCTTATTACGGGCATCAGCAAGTGGACGTGCCGGCGCAGTATTTTGTTTTTTTGCAGGTCTGTAATATACATACAATATAACAAATTAAATAATTTATTATAATAATAACTAATACAGCGACTCGTATATTTAAATTCCTACCTTTTATTTCGTTTTTTCTTATGTATAATATCTTGTAAGCTCATATTCACATCAGAAGACATTGTTGAATCTTTTGCAATTATAAAAATAAATTAACCTTTAATCGCAAACAACTATTTAACTGTATATTATCAACCAAAAACTTATAGAAACCACAATTGCAAATAGTTAAATACAAAAAACGCAAATAGAAATTGAAGAAATGAAAATGAGAAGCAAGGAGTAGGTACGGACCAAAGAGTACTTTTGTACTGACCACAGACTATGGTATTGACCACAGATTACAGATTAAACCACAGACTATATAGCTGGATTAAACAGTATTGCTATGTTCGACTTGTCGCTTTAAGGGCTTCTATTTCGCTATGAAAGACGTTCGACTTGGCGTTTGTCTATAGTTTTTATACAAAATTCTTTCTTTTATTGAATTTTGCTTAATACCATAGAGCAACGCCAAGTCGAACGACTTACAAAGCGAAAAAGTCTGGGAAAAAGCGCTTAAAGCGACAAGTCAAACATAGATAGTCTGTGATGTGGTCCGTGATAATCTGTGGATCTTATGTGTGACTTGTCGCTTTAAGCGTTTTTTTTCGCTTTGATAGTCGTTCAACTTGGCGTTTCTTTATGGTTTACATACAATTTGCAAAATTCGGAAACAAAAGCAAGGTTTGCTTTGCTTTTATTATTATGTTCCTTATCCCTGTCCTATTAATTAAGAGAAATATCTGTCTACATATAAATCTGTCTTATTTAGTGGTGTGTCGTTGTCGCATTCTTTAAAGACGAGACGCAACCGTTTTTTGATGAAAACTAGTTGCGCAAAAGTTAGAAAAGAAAACTAGTCGTTGCAACTGGTTTTAAGACGCGGCGAAGACGGGCGCAATTAACAATGACGTAATGATAGTGAATGATGATGAAGATGATTTCCTGTTTAAGCCCAGAAACATGTCACCCCAAATGTCTAACTTAAAAATTGTTACATACAACCCAAGTGTCCAAGAAAATCTCATTATAGCAAGGTGAGTAAAAAGGAAAAAGTTTAGTTCTACAAATTGTGGTATCGTAGTTCGCTAAGTGTGAATTCGCTTCAATAAAAAACTAATAAAATAGCGTAGTTTTTTGACTACTCCGGTACCTTATCCCGGTCTTGATGATACCTTACTCTAGATTTCGCGCGCTTTATGTTACAAGAATTCATATTTATTATTTATTATATGATAGGTATAATGACATTTTCAACAACAAAATCCCAGAGGAATCCCCACACAACGCGGGGGACGGGGACGCATTCCATTCGTGCGCGGCTCGAGTTTAAAGTTTTGCACGACTTATCATGTCCCAAACTACAACCAGTTTTATAGTTAATTTAATAAGGAGTCTATTTCATTGACAAAAAAGGTTACATATTTTATTATCGAACTATTTATTAAAGAATAGACGGCTTACCTACTACCGACTACCTAGGAACAAAGTCTGTTTCAATCCTAAACCAATACCGGTTTTATCGTTGCAGAGGAAAAAACTGTCTTTGGAAACAGTTCGTCTTTGTAACGTCCACCACTAGTGTTTGTTATTAGATGATCCTTGGTTATAAATATAAATTATTTATTAGTCTGTGGCTTGTGCATATCCAAACAAGCTGTGAAATCAAGTTTTATTTTATTATTTTTTTAAATTCTATTCGTATCCTATTTTTGATATTGTTTTGTGAAAATGGAAAAAGAAGACGGTGAAATGAGCGACGAAAATATGGTGGTAGATGATGAAGCAATCAAAATGGACACTGGTGATATAAGTATTGTAGGTTAAAGCTTATATTAATAATTTATTTTTATTATTTTTTGAAAGGGGATTTCCGACCTCCCTACGTGGTGGTAGATAAATGAACTGAATTGTGGGGGAGTTTGATGACAAGCTAGCTCTGAAATCCAAAGAAAAGGCAGCAACACTTACTCCTAGCAGCAGCTGACCACGTCGATCCCAGGGATACAGAAAATAACCAGTCTTCTGGTGCTAAAAGTATAAAAATGTGTATTTATAAAGCTAAAAATCCTTAATAAGTTATGACCAATAGGTACACGCGCGTGACTACGCACTACTGATAAATCACACATGGTGACATGTCACCGTGCCGCCGTCTGTGGCTGAGGTGTGCGGGTGAGGCTTTGATGGGCCCTTACTGGCCTTTATGAGAGAGAGAAGACAAATTTCTATGCATTCCATGGATTCACCGTGCGGGTGCCGGGTCCATCGTGTGTGGGTAAGAGATGAGAAGAATGGTGTCTCGGGCTTGCGACCGACAATTGGCTGGTTTAAGAAAAGGAGGCCTCCTTTTTTTTCTATTGCGCGATAATACGCTCACCATCCACCATTCTACTTCTCTCCCTACCCAACCAAATACTGTATGATTCCGTTAATGCCGTCTTGGAAGCTCGTTCCATAAATGTATTGACGGCAGACCTGCTTAGGCCCAATTCTTTCAGTAAGTGATGCAAAGATTTTGCTGGAACTCCTCTTGCACCAACTTCCACTGCGTAAAGCTGAGTCTTGAACCTGTTCCTGAGTCTATAATCTTCTTTAGGACACTTGGTATAGTCCTAATTTACATAGTATGTAGCTAGTAAACAATATACATATAATATGTATAGTTTGGTAAAGATCAGCTTCCAATTTCCATCCAAATGTAGAAGAGTTATACGGCCTCCAAGGTCTAGCAGTTAAATCTATGGATTTACACTCGGAGGTACCGGGTTTGATTTCTGGTCGGGACACAATAAATTATTATTATAAATTATTTAATTTATTAGTAAGTTTTTTTAGTCATGATGGGCCTAAAGTAAAGTTGGGTAAATGTGAATCCAATTCATTTAATTTAAAAAGTGTGGTTTCTGACTACCCGGAAGGGATACGGTACATACATATCTTCACGCCAGATCCCTTGCGGGGTAGGCAGAGACAATTGAGCGCCATTTGACACGATCACAACATACTTCTTTCGCTTCGTCGACATTCATTAACCTCTTCATACATGCCCTTTGGTTACGAAGACTTTTTAATGCACCTTCAGTCAGTGTTTTATTTATTTGATCGTGATATGTGAGTCTCGGTCTGCCAGGGCCTACTACACGGTAGTAATGATAAAAACTTTTACTTTACATACCATAACTAAAACGTCTTAAATGTTTTAGGTGAACACATCAAATAATTCAGGAGTTGTCTCAGAACAGTTGGAGAAAACTGATGCAAATCAATTAGAAGAGCAAGCCAAGAGGTTTGGTTTGAATCTAGTTGGTTCCCGAGCTATAACCCAAAAACAAATAGATGAGCTTTATGATAATGTTACAAAGGAAATAAATGAACGGCATTTTAGATTTGATACATTGCACCTTAGAGGAATAGAAGATTTAACCACCAAAGAAATATTTGAATATCTGGAAGATTATAAACCAGTGTCGTTGGAATGGGTTAATAGAATGTCATGTAAGTATTTTATGTGGACTGGTAATGTAGAAACTGCAAGTGCTTAACTTCATAAATTAAGTGTCTGTTAATAGCGTTTGGTGTTTAGAGGATTTTTAGCTTAAAACATCTAAATGACACATGTTAGTGCATTTGTTTCGATTGTTGTCTGTGGTTGTACACCTTCTTTCAATTTAAAACTTTAAAATTTTTATAAATAAAAAACTGAAAATAAAGCCTCTTTGAGTTACCATTCTTATTAGTTGGTAAATCAATAAATTGGGGAAAAACACAAAATTATGAAACACAAAATTATGTATTGTACATTGTGACTTTAATTTGCAGTTCATTATAAAATTATAGTATTCATGAAACAGGCTGAAACAAATGATAATTCTCTATTTTTAAAATTATGCTGTCTAAATATTTTCTCCTGTGTATGAGACACTCGTGGAATCTGTTGACTGCACTGATGACTGTCCAGCCTTTGAATAGCAATAGTAGCGTAATTGTTGGTCTAATCCCCATTCACTGCAACATCTTGACTAAACAATCCACACTTCAAAGAACCTAACTTGACCCCTCTCCCCTTCTCAATGGTTACTGATTTGATCAAATTTGAAATCATAATAATTTTAGTCATTATGAACCTAAAATCGGTCCAAGACCTATTTTATGAGCAAGGATGTTGAAACATGTGTTCTGTTCTACTGATAATAATGCATTTGTTATTATTTTCAGGTAATATAGTCTGTCAGGATCATATTTCTGCAGCTTTGGCTATTCTCGGACACTCCAGAGAAATTAAAGATGAACGCTTAAAAGATATGCTACGAGAAACTGATGCCAACCACTGGCGAGAAGGTTTCCCTCATCCAAAAAACGATTGTATTTTATTTCGCTTTGCCACAAATAGTGACAAGAATGATGCAAAAATTAAATCACAGAAAAATTTTAGACCAAGACAAATCAAAAGGAATGATATGGATAATACAAATTCAAAAAACCCCTGGGGCGACTTGTGTCAGACATGGGGTATAAATGATCATCAAGAGGTCTTCAACAGACATATTCCATATGACTCAGTTGACGAAGAGGAAGAAGAATATGAAGAAATTGAAGAAAAAGTTGTTAAAGTGCAAAATGCAAGACTAGCTAAAAGACTGGGTAAACGTCAACATATTGTAAAAGAATCTGATGAAAGTAGTTCAGATACAGAATGGACAATCAAGTCTAAAGTGCCGCGAATGAGGATGCATGCTGATGATGAAGAGACAACGGAGACCAGAAAACTACAAAAAATTAAACAGGAACCTTTTAGTGATGCTCGTCACGATGCTACCTTGTCAATTGAAATAGCTAATGAGGAACCAGCTCCTTACATACCTAGACCGACTACTAAATTATCAGATAAATTTAAAGTAACAAAAGAACCGAATAACAGAACTAAAGAAAGGTCTAGTATTAGGTCTAGATTGGGTGTGAAACTGGTTGAATCTGATAGTAATGAGTCTAGTGATGATTCTTCGGATAGTGCTAGACATATAACAAGAAGTAGTAAAGTACATAAAGTAAGCTCGGCAGTGGATAATACAAGCTCTACTGTATGGTCCAGGTTAGAGAATCAAAGAAGTGAATCAAACTCTCTTGGTGATTTAAGAGATAGGCTCAAATCAAAAAAACATGTCAATGATGATTTGAGAAATAGAATAGACAATAGTAATTCAGGGAGATACAAATTGAGAGTAGAAATTGACAATGATAGCTATAGAAGTAAGTAATTAATTAATGATTATTTTTTTAAAGGGTAAAGGACATCATTAATTTTGCCCAACAATTAAAGTGCTGACCAAAAAAGTAATATTCTGTTAGAACTAGTCTGTGCAAGCATCGAAAATGATTTTTTTTAATGCATATTTTTTAAAACCAAATAAAACCATACAACACAACGATTCCCGTGCCTCGGAGAGCATGTTAAGCCGTGTTCAACTCAAACCACTTATTCCAACTTGCGAAATCGTTAATAAATTGTCATTAGACCCTCTCCAACCTGTCTGGCCGGCGCGGTGAGTGTAGTCCACATTTCTGGAAGGCCCATCCAACAGTGGAGGTCTAGGGCTTTGTGTTCTAGAGGCTTTTTTTTATTTTTTTTATTTTGCAAGTAGGCATAGGACAAAAAGATATGTATTCTGCACTTTTACACGTAAATTTTTACAATATTGATATAAAACAATATAATTTTATAGTAATCTTGAGGTTGGTAGGCTAGAGACATCAACAAACTTGTCACTTACTGTCGGCTTACTATTATTAAAGAGAAAAGTGTGGTTTCTGACCACCTCGGATACAGATACTGTAGTGATGACACTTTTTTAGAATGGCCCTATAGCTTGGTGCCATTATAAAAAAATTTAGAAGTACAAGTTCTAACTGAATATCAATTTTTTAACATTGAGACAAAAAAATAATAATTGGATAATGTCTTTTGTTGGTTTAATACAAATTATGAAATTTTACAGCACCAGTAGCCATATTCTGTTTCTTTAAGCGCAAATATTATAGAAAGGAAAGCTGTTATTTTAATTGATATTTTTAATTTCTATCTAAGCTTAGATATGCTTAGCTAAGGCTGTTACAGTACTAGACCGACCGTCGGGGTCATATGAGGCATGTAATTTATGTACTAAAAAAGTTAGTTAATAAATCGTAAAAAAAACTACAATAGAGCGATTTTTTTATAAATTATTGAATAGGTCGTTTGAGATAACTTTTATAAAATATTCCTAGGTCACCTGTTTTAGGTGACTCAATTTACGGTCGGTCAAGCACTGTAACCGGTCTAAGTTCGCACATTTTTAACAATAAAACTAACAGTAAATAAAGGAAACCACTATATAGATAATTTGACGGTTGCGGTTAAAAATACAGACTAGGACTACTTGGTTGCATTTTAAATTAATTTCGAAATGTAATTAATAATTAGCCAAAATTGGCAACATTCATTTTAAGAATGTCATTATAATAATGAAAAATATTTTTTATAATTTATTAATTAAGGTAGTTAAATAAATATATTGAAGTGCTGCTAGATGTCCAAGGTTTTATCCTGAAGCTGGCGGCACTAGCTTTGATTTGCAGATAATAGGACCGGTAATTCAATCCTATCTTCGTGGCTTTATTTCCTTAATAGGGTTTAACACTCGGTCACACAATCTAATATTTACAAAGATTGAGTCTTTCGCGCCATTTTGCGCGGAGATGTCAAGTGCAAGTTATTGTTTTGTAAATTAATTTACTGTGGATATTATTGGTCAAAAGTGGTGTTGTTTTGTTTAATAATGTGCTACAATGTGAATAATTATGGAAAACGATAAATTGGACTTTAAATATGGGGCAAAAGTTGCAGTTTATTTTTTGCGGTTTTCCCGCGCTGTCAACTCCCATATTTTACCCGACGTGTTTGGGCTATAATGCCGCGAGTGACTCCAAAAAAGCATCAAATTCTGCAGCATCTGGAATTTGATGATCCCCAACTCGGTTATGAACATATATTATGCAAATAAATTACGTGTTTAGGACTGATGTATTCTGTACAATGTCCTTTAAAGACAATAAAAAAAAAAAATACAAAGATTTTTCAACTCTATTAACTTCCTAGGAAATAAAATTACATACATTTAGGATATTATTTTCACTTTCTTATATTTTACTAAACCAAATATGAATAAAAAGTCCGTAATTTTATTCCCTAGTATGTTTATGATGGAGCACATTTCTTAAAAGAAGGTACTATCAGAGTTGAAAATAGGATGCAGAAGCGTTTAACCCTCTTTAAGTGCCAGCGTTTCCTATATAGAGGACGGCTCAGGATAGATACGAAACTCAGGCCAGGCAAACAAAATATATTTCAGATTTTTTGTAATAATGTGAGTTAAAGTAAAAAAAAAAAAAAAGTATCATCACGACCGTTTTCCCTTTCGGGGTGGTCAGAAACCACGCTTATCAATAAGCGGATTCACATTTAGCCAACTTTACTGCCGGCCAATCATGACAAGTGGCAAGCTCGTCGATGTCTCCAGCGTACCAAACTCGAGAAATATCACAAATAAATTAAATATTAATTAATCATTATTAATTTTTTTAAAAACTTTTTCCGGGCTTCGGACCATTTAATTAAAAAAAAAAAATGCTTTCAAATTATCTTCTTAAAAATAGGCACTTTGTTTGCCGTTTGAAGTTACTTTCCAACATTTGATCCTTTTAAACGCATTTAAATTGGTAATTGGGGAAGTATCCACCGTTCGTGCCCATAAACCCAGTAAAGTGTATCCACACGTTTTGGGATCAGGCCGAGTCAAGCCGGCATAGTGTTAAAGACTGATGTCAGTCATGAGTTCTGATTCCAGTTTAAAGTACTGAGGGGCAATGTCAAAATCGATATCTCAATGCAATTATAACGTGACCACCAGTGCATTATTAACAGACCAAGGCTTGTATAGTGCTATACTCAAATAATGCAAATAGTAAAGTATTTATTTTGCCTGCAGCAATCTGTTACTTACCTATCGTTCCGATACGCGATAATAGTAACCTAAGCAAGCTTAAAGGTGTTCCGATACGCGCTTAAACTGTTTTGCCAAAGCTGTGTGACGTCACAAACGACATCATTTCTCGCGCTTAGACTGCTCACGATATCGAGGTAGATTGCTCTGAGCGCTGTCAGTTTTTTGTCATTATGTCGCGCGCCATTTTCAAGTTTATTTAATATTAGGTTTTCTTTTAAATTATTGAATATTGTAATTCGTTTATACTGTTTGTATGTTACTTCTAAAACAAATCTATAATTAATATTAAAGTAGGAAGTGGAAAAAAAAATGTCTGTAACACGGCATTTTATTTTAAAAGATCAAAATAAGTTAATAATATTAAACTTTACACATATAAAGATGAATAAACCGAGAGATGTAAATTTGTTAGTATTCATACTCAAAGATATGGAATCCGCAATTTATCTTCCATACATTTAAAAAAAAACAAATAATTTATGAATGAAAATGTGATTTCGACCGTTCCGAATTGATATCACGCTCTGAGCATCCAAATCGCGATATTTGATTCGGAACGACACGGTCAGTGTCATATTCGTTCTAAGCGCTCTGAGCGCGATTCGGAATAAGGGGTTAGTCACAAACGTTACTAGTGGATATTGTTATTTACGTCAGAGAATGCGTCAAAATTACAAAATATTATTCAATTCTCAACTCTATTTCTCGTACGTCTGTCAACCCTGGTGGGTGACGGGAAATCAGTGTTGTCACTTAAAATAAAATCGCCAACCAAGCAAAAGTGGTTATTTCAAAACCTGGCTTCTTATGTTATGTTCGACTTGAAAGCATATACCTAAAGCATAGCTTGCTTTTTTACCGAATTTTGTATGAAAATCATAGCCACACGCCAAGTCGAACGACTTTCAAAGCGAAATAAAGTGAAAAAAAATTGCTTAAAAACACCGTCTTCAAAAAGAAAAAAATGTTGAATTAATAGAACGGCATTTTTGAGATCACCATATCTTTGATTTAGCTTGGAAATCTCGATTTAAACATTTAAAAGCTGCTCACTTCGGCATAATATCCAGAACATAATAAATTTCGTAATAAAAATACAAGTTTTCTATGTAACTGACAGTTATATCATGCGCCATCTATCGTCATAAAATGTTAGTTTAACTCCATTAAAGTGAGATAGACAACAGGGAGTGAGAGGGACAAACTGTTCAAATCCAATGGCGCCAACAACTGCTGTGTGTGTGTATCTCTCTTGCTCGCACTCAGTCTTTTATGGAGCGCCGTGATTTATTTTAAATAATTATCGACAAAAAGACGTGATTAAGTAAATAAATATTACTAAAATGAGACCATCGATTTTGTCAATGCTACCTACACAATATTTCATCACGTTATTTATTGTAAAAAATTTAGAAAGATGTCGTAAAAATCTTTTCGAATGTGTATATCGAATGTTGTCTGTTTTTTTTGGACGTTCTTTTTGTACTTAAGTTAACGTACCTACTTAAGTGATTAATGAATTACCAGCACTTTGATTAGAATACAATATTCTAACCCAAACCGTTGGTCAGCTTTAAATAATAATTAGTGTTACTTATAATATGATTGTATTTGTTTTTATTATAAATAAGTGGCATAATAAGTCTAGCTCTGATGCTTCCTATTTGCGTTTGGCGATCATAGTCAACTCAACTAAACTAAACTCAACTCACATAGACACAATCATCGTGCAAGCATCCACACATTCGTCCGTACTCGTATTTCCCTTTAATGCGTGATCGAAAAACCTACAACTCAGGGATCGTCGGCGATCATCGACGCTGCTTGGGGACTACAGGCGATTATGAGCGATCACATGAAAAAGCATCTTGTTAGGCCGGCATAGTGGTAGAGACTGATGTCGGTCGTGGTGACCGGAGTCAGTTGCTCCCATTCTTGGACTTTGCGTACTGCTTACCATCAGGTGGGCGCGATGTCACATGTCGTGTTCAGTATATAAAAAAAAAAAGACAGGTAATGCGCAGAAGCCGAAATTAAGGAATCATACGGGCACGCGTCGTGTGCGCTGATTAGCTTTCCAGTCTCACATACGCATTAATTCCCTCCACACTACCTTCAGAGCTAGACTTACGTGCCGCCTATAATAACGTGGTGACTTGTTCTGCGTTAGACATTTACCAGTACAGATGTAGTGCATAATGTTTTTTTTTATTCGAAAAGTTCGTATTTATCGTGCTCTCTCAATTAACTTTAGTACAATAACATTTTCCATTTTGACACTAAGTAATAAAGTTCTATATTAGTGGATATGAAAATGTATAAACACAAACAAGGATCATAAGAGTTCTGTGTCTACGTGAAAATGACACTCATTGAATACAATATAATTGATTGACACTTCGGGTGCAGTCGTATTCCAAATGAGAAATACATTATGCACTATATATGCACATATTTGTAGTAATAGGTCGTTAATTTTTTTATCCCGAAGAACGAGAAAGAGATATAATCACACAAAACCGGACGACACATAACTTAGCCTATCTATAAATAGGTATTTGAAATAGTTATTATATTTACAGAATGTTTGTTTATATCTTGTTGTAGGTATCAATATTAGAATTATTTTTATTAGCAAATAACAATCTACTATTGTATAGTAGGTATAAAAAATTAAATGAATGAATAAAATGAATACCTATAATTTAATACGCATCCTTCCGAAATAAATCGCGAGATTCAAAACATTTAAGGCGGTAACTATTTGGCCTTCATTACAGCCCCTAAAACACAGCGTCCTAGACCTCCACTGCTGGTGATGGGCCTTCCAGAACATACTCGTATATCTGGAGAATTTGGCCTACACTCAATTGAATTAAAAAAAATGATGTCAATTTTTAATGACAATTTATTAACGATTCCACAAGTTGATATTAGTGGAACCGGGACCGACGGCTTAACGTGCTCTCCGAGGCACGGGAACGGTGGTGTTGTTAATCTATGACAAATGTACGTAAGAAAAGTGCATTTCTCATTGGTACATGCCGAGTGGGTTTGAACCGACCTTTGTAGGATTCAAGGAACGCGTTCTTACAACCGAGCCACCACCGCGCCGATTTGGCCTTACTGTAACGAAATAAATAGTCGTCGCCGGTTCCCGATAGGATTATTTAGGACCGTTTAACTATTGTTTACAGGCACGTGATTGACTGAATAGCAAATTGACAAGCTAACTACCACAGATCAAGAAATCCACGCGTTTCTGTGCTCTGTGCCTCATTGGTACATATCGGGGTGCGAACCAACCTCTTTTTAGGATTTTTTTTTAAAGACATCAAAAATCGCCTTTCGACATGAACCCAGCCTGAGGGGCCACCGCGAGAGTTCGCATGCCCGAATCACCGTGAGGCCTCATAAGGAGACCCCAAGGCGCCTACGGACTAAGAAAAGTATCATCACGACAGTTTTCCTTTCGGGGTGGTCAGAAACCACGCTCTTAAAGAAGCGGATTCACATTTTTAGCCAATTTCACTATAGGCCAATCATGACAAGTGGCAAGCTCATCGATGTCTCCAGGCAGCGTACCAAACTCGAGAAATATCACAAATAAATTAAATGTATTTATTTACATCAAATCAATATTTTTGTGTCCCGACCAGGAATCGAACCCGGTAGGTCTCTCGACTCGGAGGGTCTAAATCCACGGACTTAACCGCCAGACCACGGACTAAAACCCTTTAAACCGTCTCTATCTCACTGTTGGCCCTGCGTGCCTTAACAGCTAAGTCTTGAGTCGTGTCTACGAAGTGAAGGCACTCGTTTCCCGCGTAATTTTAATATGGATGGAAGAACAAATGTATAAACGGTGGTGACTCGGTTGTAATATCGCTTTACAATCGAATAAAAAAAAGGTTGGCAGTTCTACATACGTACATTTGTCATAGATTTACAACACCATCGTCCTCGTGCCTATAGAGCAGTGGAGCTCTAGAGGCCATATAGTGTTTATAATGATGAATGGAAGGAAGTAAGGAGACTCAGATGCAATATTAAGGAAATCGTTCTTACAACCGGGCAACCACTTTGTGACGCTTGCGCAGAAAGCACGCTAAAGGTTCGATTGAAAATAATACACAGTAAACAGTGATAATCATTTATTTCTATAAAAAATAGTGGAGAACTCTATAAACATGCTTACATGCAAAAACAATTGAGAGTGGAGTGTGAATTATACTTATTTAAATAGAACACGTTACTTTTTTATAGTCTGGATAATGAAAGTAGATAATCAAATTATTCGGAAACTTTCAAATGGCAATACTATTGTGACAGCGTCAATTTTTAAATATGGCTGTTGTTAAACAGTTGCATTTGATTGATAAAGATTTACGTGGGGTGTTACAATTTCTTAAGTTAGTATCATCGATGTATATACATACATGGGCCTATTCAATACAAAACGCACTCTAAAAACGTGCCGCTTGCCACCTACCAACCATTGGTCACAATTCTCAAGCAATGATAATGTTACATGCGATATTTATAGGAAATTCTGTTACAATGCATTCATTCAAAAATACTAGTTTTCGACGCTTGCTACTTCGCGACTGTTGATGCAGCTACATGATTCGATTGGTTTTGCGGGAATTTTTTTATATGAGTGAGAGCCTATCTACATCGTATATACATCGATGGTTAGTATGATTTATTATTTTGATACTTGTTCTTGCAACAAATAATCTTCTCAGTAAAAGCATTTTACTTCAGTTTCTATTTTTTTGCCGTATATTTTCATCAATTGTTTGATAGGAAATTGTGAGGGATACCATACTATTTTTTTAATTTGCCGCGCTTTTTCGTTATATCGCCTCACTTGTTTACACCAGTCGTTTAAAAAACTTCTGCTTTTTTCAGTTATAAAATCGACTAAGTACTGTGACGAAGACAGTGGGTCTAAAAAGCAATTAAACGAACGGTTTTAGCCGAAAACGCAAATTCAAAGGTAATTAAAAGTGCATAATATCTCGGTTTTCGCTCTAACCCGGCGATATACTTTCATTAGCCAGACTAGCATACTGATTTTTATTTTAAAGTATTGTTTTTAAATGGCACTACATTTGATAGACAAATAAAAAAAACTATTAAATTAAGTTCCACTTAAAAGATTTAAACATAATTATTATTTAGGACTTATGATTATCAAATCGGGGCCAATCGTCAGATAATAAATTAGTTTATGACAGTGCATTGCCGGTTATGGTCGTGTTCGACGTACACTTTTAATTATTATTTTGTTGTGTCACGGACAATATGCGTGCTACGGAAATGTAAAAAAAATCTTCGACTTTAGTTAGAAGTTTTGTTATTTGACGATGGCGTAAAATATATAATTAAATTAAATTATATTTGATCTCTGTGTTTATTTGTCATTTGGTTTAATTTAAATGAAAAAATTTAAAAAAATTGTCTTGTGGCACGGATGCTTTAAATATTGTTAAGAATATTGTCGTATATCAAATAAAATGTTATAAATACGAGGTCTGTTAGAAAAGTATCCGACCTTATTTTTTCTTTTGAAAACCTGATGCATTTGAATTAAGCACGCTTGCATAAGCCTACCTTGAACCTTCGTGCTCATGCGTGATTTTTTCCCCGCCTGTAGATAGGCGTCAGTTGTTATCGAGCAGTGTTCGAGTGACGTTGTATGTAGTGCTCTCGTCGGTTTTTCAATGCCAGCAAAATGACGAAACGATTGGAGCAGCGCTACTGCATAAATTTTTGCCAGAAACTGGGCGACAGCCAGGTGAAAACCATTCGGAAGATTCAGACGGCTTTCGGTGACGATGCTATGGCCTTCACACATATTAAAGAGTGGTACAACCGGTTTAAAGACGGTTCACATCGGTGGAAAGCGAGCCACGCTCCGGTCGGCCATCAACATGCCATGTTATTGCCAAAGTGAACGCTGTGGTGATGCGGGACCGTCGTGTGACTATCCTGTAATTGCGGAAGAGGTGGGCATCAGCAGTTTTTCGGCGCATTCCATTGTGGCCGATGATTTGGCCATGAAGAGTGGCGGCGAAATTCCTTGCACTTGGTTCACAATTTTTTGGCGAAAAACCAGACTCCTTACTCTCCTGATATAGCCCCCTGCGACTTTTGGCTATTCCCCAATGTCAAGAGGCTATTGAAAGAAACGCGATTTCAGACAAGAGGACATTATGGCTACAACGACAGCCGAGCTAAAGTCGATTCCGAAAGAAATCAGAATGCTTCCAACAATGGCGGCACGGCTGGGAGAAGTGTGTGGAGTCCCAAAGAGACTATTTTGAGGGTGATTAGGTTTCCAACGCTCCAAGTATGCCAGTTTTTTTTCACCGACTAAAGGCCTGATACTTTTCTAACAAATCTCGTAGTATTTCTGTTACTTGTTAACATTATTATGTAATTATTATTTAGTGTGTATTACCTTCAAAATTTTATACATCATAAGAACTTAAGGGTAAGTACATATATTCCTAAAATCTACTAGCTTTATAAGCTGTGTATAATTTGTCTTTTTATTCGAGTTATATTATATTACATATATTCTTAGATAGTATTTGAATAGGGTATCTAATATCTATATACTCATGCAGTCTACTTATAGAATAATATATAAATATATAATAAAGATTATATAACACATATTATGTATTAGAATCCAATTGAAATGCTATTTGGACCATCAGCATCGCATTGAGGACATGTTTTTTAAATTGAATACTAGCACGACATGTGACGTTGCTCCCTCCTGATGGGAAGTGGCGTGCACGGTCCATGAATGTTAGCAACTATAATCAGACACTCATGACTGATCCCTAACACTATGCCGGCTTGACTAGGTGCTTTTTCACACTTCTCTTGAAGGACTCCAAGTTAAAAAAAATGTTTGTTCAATAGGTGAAAAATCCTGCCACGCCATCAATCAAGCGAAGGCAGCTCGAGCCATGTTACGTCCTGTTATAAATTCCTGCTTGCTGATCCGATTAAAGGGCCAGATCTACAAGATATTTATCCGTTTCCGCCGTACCTACGCCCCAGCCTGGCATCATCTTTTGGCGAAGACCAATAAGAAGATCCAAAGTCAGCAGAATATATCGCACAGAGAGGTTCCCGAGCGCGGTGGTCCGTGCGTAATTCCATCATAGCTCGAGATCTGGTCTGATCTGGTGGACGTCGTTGGTCTCACTATCACTATCGCTCTGTCTTGCTCACGGCACCCAACTTCCTAGAGAAGTGCGCCTGAGCTAGCTATTATTCTAGTTACAGCTCACAACACCTAAAGTGCATGAATTACCAGCGGATGGTTACCAGTTGGGAAAACGGGGGAATGCCAGCCTGGACAACCCCACTGTCTGTAATATTACCTTTAGGTTTTTTTTTTAATTTACTACAAGGTACACATGCTATGTTCGACTTCAGCAAACCTTGTTTTTTTTTACCGAATTATGCTTAAATTGTATGAAAATCATAGAGCAACGCCAAGTCGAACGATTTTTAAAGGGAATAAAATCGCTTAAAGCGACTAGTCAAACTCAGGGATAATAATAAACACAAAACGAGAAATATTTTTTAAAATCTTAAACTTTACATTATTGTGTCTAAGTTGTTTACTTAGCTGCAAATTAATTGCGAAGAACAGACAATCATAATAGCATTTCACTTGGATTATACAATAAATTTTAAATTCGTTACAACAAAAATACATATTAACATTGTGCTTTTCGAGTGATATAAACTATTAAAACAATTTAAAAAGCCTTTTAAAAATAAATGGAAGCACTTAAGATACACACACAATAAAAAAAATAGGCCGTAATAATTGTAAAGTAATATTTAACTAATAAGTTCTATAAAAAAATACTATAATTTTAAGAGTTATTGCGAGGAAAAAGCGGACGGAGCAGGACATCACAATAAAGCCTATACATAAAAAAATCCACACAAAAACATTTATTTATGTTCTTACGGGTCAGACGATCAACAGGGTTTAAGGCTTAGGTTTATCCCTCTCGCTCGCACAATCAAATATATTTTTCAAGTCTTGAGTGTCCTTTTTGTATTTAGTCTATCAACTTTCCATAAAAATAATTACCGACATTTTGGACATATTTTCACTTTGATATACCTAAGCCGCGTTCGTTTTAAGAAATGTTAGCATGAAAATACGACTTTTTTTAGCACAAGTCGTTCGTTTAATGAAAATTCTAACATTTGATGCTAATTTCGTATGTCAGTACCGTGTTGAAAGGCGGGTTATTGATGTTACTTTTTGACAGATGTCAAATGGTTTGTTTACCATTTTTATAACTTTATTTTTATATATTCTGTTTCGACTGCCTCCGTGGTCTAGTGGTAACAAACGTTGCCGTGAACTCGGGAGGTCGTGGGTTCGATTCCCACCGGGGGCAAGTTGTACTTTGTATAATTTGTCTCGGTCTGGGTGTTTATATGTACCTATAATACGTATATATTTACAAAAAAAAAGTATAATATGTAGTTTATCAACCATCTAGTTTCCGTAACACAAGCCTCGTAGCTTACCACGGAAATTAGAAGGCGCTGTGTGACCTGTCTGGAAATATTTATTTATTTATTATATTTGTTAAAAAGGTATTTTAAACGATTTTATGTAATAAATTCAAAGACCATAATAATGTCACGTGTATTGGATGCCATGGTATGATAAAACATGAACGAAAACACTTGTCAAAAAGTAGCCTCACAGCTCGTTTTATTTAAGAAATATTAGTATTGTTAAAAAAGTGGTATTTCTTAACAAAAACGACATTTCGTGCTGGTTTATGAAGTTGCTACGAAATGTTGGAAATGCTATAAAACGAACGCGGCCCTAATTTTAGACAGAGAAAACCATCAAAACATTTATAAAGATTATTTTATTTTATTTTGACAGCAAACAGTCATTTACATAATATTACAAACATAATTACCATTAACAAGACCTTGAGTGTCGAGAATTTATACAAAATACAATAAACGAAAACACAAACAAGCACAGCAGATTAATAATTAAGCAAAAAATAAAATTATTAACATCGAAATTTAATTTGAATTGATAACGTCTATTTAACTAAAACAAATATATGATTAATATAAATGTATGTAATTTTATTTCCTAGAAAGTTAATAGACTACATTTTTCCAATAGTACACTCACACCCGTATTCTAAAACGTTTTCTTTACGGCTCCCCCACTCAACCATTCCTTCCAGCTATCAAACGGGTACCAGACGGACTGCATCCAACTGGATGTATTCAACTGCATGAAGTCGGATCTGAGGTTGCACAGTTGACGGCACACATATAGACCAGGAGCTCAGTGTAAGATTTGACGCCGAAATGGAAGCACATACGTTTATTATTATAACGACGCCGCCGCATGTAATGGAATTGAAAAACCGCAACGTGCAGCGCGGATGTGGATTAAACCTTTGCTTCTTTCTTTTCTTCTTTGATTTTTCATACTGTATCCGAAATTAAGACAAGATGAAGTAAAACAATAAGGATTGCGTTCCCGTATTATAATAGTAGTTTATGAAACTGTTGCATAATAAGCGGTATTATACACGAGTGTGTGTTTAAAAACCGAGCCGCAGGCGAGTGTTTTAATACCTAGTTATGTGCAGTTTCATACACAAATTTATCTACTCTCATACATTGGGATTGAACCTACAAAATAAAAGATAAAAGTTAAAAGAGTAAGAATTTTAAGCAAGAATAAAAATAAACATGAAATGCTATACAACAAAACGTATTGAATTTTTATTTTTTTAAATGACCATGGTACAGAATACATAAGTCCTAAACAATGAAATGGCGCCAAAACCTAGCTTATGACCGCGCACGCGCTATGGCGGGCGCTGCCATAGACAAGTAAAGATTGGAATCAAAACTTTTTTGTAATGGAACCTTTGCCTTAAAAAAAATACGTGTTATATAATATGTATGATTCTATTTTTTAAATGAAATATAACATTATTTTGTTAGAGAAAAAGTGTTATAATGTAATTCTATTTTTAAATTTCAGCAGTATGTTTATAAAGTATGTCATTATAAATTCGTTTTGAAATGTGTAATTCGCATTTTACGATATGAGAGTAGATAAATATATATATTTTTTTTATTACTAAACGCTGTAGCCCTTTTGACATCCATAACTCTGTCTCTTTTATATATGAATATTCAAGTGTGTCGCGATGTACCTAGATTATGAAAAATATAACTATTTTTCGACACTATGTGTGCTGGAAGGAATACTTGAGTGGAAAAGCCGTTGAGTAAATAACAAACACCCGTATTGTAAGGTTCGTCCTCGTCCACTCAACGTTTCCAACCAGCTATCAAAAAAAAAGTCACTGTAATTGTGACAATTAAAATTTAAAATGTTGTATGTACCAGCTTACGGCTGACCTTCAAATAAAACTGGTACAATCGGGTCCATTTTTAACTCTAATCGTAACAATCACGTATCTAAGAATACGGGTGTCGGAATTGAAAAATCCTTGAAAATATTGGATTGTGTGAGCGAGAAAGATGCAAAAGCGTTAAAAATCCGAATTAAAGTATCGTTAAACCGATTAAAGTTGAAGGAGAAAACGTTTTTACTAATTGTACGACCAACTTAATAAGGACATAAATACATTTGAGACAAGCACATAGACATATCAACTGCCTTATCATACGCGTATATAGTAGATCCGTAGTCAACAGACTTTCACCGATCGGTTATCCGAAAGAAATCCCCTTTTTTACTATAGGCAGCCCATCATGACAAGATGTCGATGTCTCTAGCGTACCAAACTCCAGAAATATCACATATAAATTATTGTGTCCCGACCGGAAATCGAACTGGAACCTTGTACCGGAGGCAGTTTTTAATATTGTTTGCTTATTTATTTATCATATTCTAGATTTTATAATAATAAGGCAGCTGATATAATTAAATAATAATAAATAAAGATTTAAATAAACCCTGAGAATAATTATAATTTAAGTAGATAGCATTATATTATGTAATATTTTAAGTACTAATTAAAATTCGTGCGTGTCATAATATCATTTAAGTTACAAAGTGAGTATTTCAAACCCTGATTGTTAGTGGTCCTTCTACGAGTATAATTTAAATTAGTATATAAAAAAACTTTTTAATAGGGATGAGCGATATTTATCGATAATGACCACTTGTTAATATCAATATTTTTAACAATTTATCGATTGAAGGAATTTTAAACTAGAACATTATTTTAAAAAATACCCCCTCTTCCCCTTCCCCGCCGGCTGTTTCGAAAGGAAGAAAGAAAGAGAAAGAAGGAGCGGGAGAGAGCGAGAGAGGCAGCGGCTATACGCGCGCGCCTATCCGCCGCTCTCCCCCTTCCCCGCCGAGCTGTTTACCCTTGAGCGCTGCTCTGACGTACGGACGTAAGTTCAACAAAATAGGTCCCCAACCAAGCGCGCGCAATAAAGTTCTCACTTTAATATTTCTTAGATTATTTTTAGTAATGATTAAGTGTTAAAAAACCATTGATATTATAAAATATTTTGTACTCGATAATATCTATATTAAATATTGATATTTTATTAATATCGCTCATCCCTACTTTTTAGCACAACGTGATAGTTAAAAATATGTCTAAATTTCAATACACACCATCAAACTGATGCAATCGTTTTAGTTTAATTACGAATTACTATTAAAAATAAATATGTTAAATCATCAAAGATTTAACATTCTGATCAGTTTTCCAGCTGTCGATTATGTTATGTTACGTACCTATTTAGTCGTTTATGACCGCAAACGGATAAATAAAAAGATATACCGTGTGACTTTCTGTCTTACGTTAGACTAATATGTGATTCTATTGATAGAAACAAATAACTATTCCTAAAAACACTACATGTCGAAAATGACAAAAAACAAACTGTTAATTTCAAAATAGTGAATTTGTACAGAGAAAAACAAAGACGTCGTTTTCGACATATGGTTTTTTAGGATAATTTGTTTGTTTCTATCAATAGAATCACCACATATTAATCTAACGTAAGACCATACAAAGTCACCACGTTTATAAATATATACATATATATAACTAATAAACATGTTTTAAATATGTAATAGAATTTTCCAATATTGATGATATTATATCAAGTGTATTTGAGTCTGGGGATTACAGTTCCTCAGAATTATATATATATTTTTTAAACCATTTCTTTTTAAATTGTATCTAAAGCAAAGTCATTAAAATCCTAATAAAGTTCTTGATTTTAATAGAAGTAATTAAGAAAATATGGCCATTTATAATATCCTTAAGTAGATATAATTTTGAAATTTAAACAACATGGCCAATTCAAGATGGCGGGCGAAAGTCGCCATTTCGTTTTAAAACTAAAATTCAATTAAATCATATACAATAAAATTTTAAATCTGAGACATTTTAAGGCTTTAAAATGCAATGATTGAGTTATGATATTTAAATGTTAGTAATACTTTTTTGTTAGTAAGTTAAGTCAAAAAGTTTTAGAACCATTTGGATTTGTGTTCTTTTTCTGTATTTTTTTCCTTAGAGACATCGTCCTTGTCTTCCTTTTTCTTGATATGTAAAGTATGCTTGGCCTTCTTCAACTGTTTCTTGACTTTATCCTTTATTTTGTTTTTCTTGGGAGTCGGTATATCTTCGAAGGACTTCATTGACGACGTGTTTGAGTCGCTGTTTCTTTGAGCTGGAATAAAAGTCAATATGTATTATTCTTTTTTATTGACTGATGTGTAATAACCTAACGTGTTGTGTTGTTAAGTACCATACTTACCAAACCTTTTTTTAATCTAGCGTTTGTGATCATCGTTTTCATTTAAAATTAGCTATAAAATAATTCCGTCTATTGGTAACAAAGTCCGTGGTCTAGTGGTAACAAACGTTGCCGTGAACTCGGGAGGTCGTGGGTTCGATTCCCACCGGGGGCAAGTTTTACATTGTATAATTTGTCTCGGTCTGGGTGTTTATATGTACATATTTACAAAAAAAAAAGTATAATATGTAGTTTATCAACCATCTAGTTTCCGTAACACAAGCCTCGTAGCTTACCACGGAAATTAGATGGCGCTGTGTGACCTGTCTGGAAATATTTATTTATTATTAATCTAACAAACGTGATGTTGGCACAAATGCCTTAGTGGCGATTGCCTGGTTTTTACTAGATTGTCTTTACTAGTTTTTAAAAAAAGAAGAGGACTTCACAGTTCACAACAAGCCGGTCATGATTGCATTGCATACTGCTTAAGTTTTCTACTACACAACAATGGATTTTAATCCCGCAGGATTGTTATGCTGGGATCCTGCACTCTAAATATAATTCCAGAAGAAGAATAATTCAAGATGTTTCTGGTCAATATCATTAGATTTAAAGACGGTAACATTATAATATGACAACTTATGTCATCAAAAACTTAGGTAGCTCCATATGAGCTCATTTATATACCCTAATACAAGTATCGATGGACAATAATATTTATTCCTTTGCAACACTTTCTAGTGTTGCTAGCGAATGCCAAAATGTGAGCCGTCTGCTTTCCAATGGTAAATAGTATCGATTAATACTCGATAAGTTTGCGGGCTTGACGCTGCTAAAGAGATTGAAAAAATCGATAATTTGACAGATGAATTCAATACGCCGACATTTTTATGACTAAGGTAGGCACTAGCAGAGTGGTAGTCGATTATTGCATACACCGTTTGAAATGACAGTTCCAACAAGATTATAAAGCTGACTTCGTCTCTGGCGGCGGCGGGGCAACGGAGAATAAACTAATAATAAACGTATATGCAATCAAAGGCTGTGAGGCCTTGTAAAAAACAATGTCATTACTATATTTATATATTATTTGTATATTTGTATATTTCACCTATATAACAATCGTTATATTTTGGTATGTCAGTTAATAAATTTTAAATAATAAAAATAGTTCTATTAACACCATGCATCGTAGACAAAGGAGCATAGGAACACAATACAGTAGAAGGCATAAGACCACAAAACTATACAACTATTTAAAAGAATTTTCCGTCAAAGGCATGTCAATAAATTCTGACAGGTTAAGCATTATTTTGAAAAAAGAGTTTCAATTTTGTTTTAAATTCATTTGGTTGTAGTCTAGTTATAATCTCAGGTAGTTTATTGTATAATGTAATTTTCAACGGCAAACCTTGTTTAAACGTTTTTTTCAACCTGGTTTGCCTTATATAGATTTCATTCTTGTTTCTTAGGTTATACTTAGTCAAACTAGATATTTTTGGAAGAAAATATCACACCTTGTATAACTTGCTTAACGTTTTTTTGCATCACTTACTGAAAGAATTGAGCCTAATCAGGACATCATTTCAGATAACCTTTCCAATATATATTTTTTGGATATCTCATATAGTTTTCTTTTAGCAGCCTTTTGTAATGTGGGAGATTCCTGTATGTAGATACTGACCTCTCTTGCTGGCGATGGAGTCTGCTATGGCCCGGTCCTCGAGTCGCTCCCGAGTGCGCTCGGCCTCCAGCTGCTGCACGAGCGCGTCTCGCAACCGAACTGTCTCCACCAGTCTGGCTACCAATTGCTCCTCACGTGCCTATAAAAAAAATCTTTAAGAAGTACATTTATTTATGTGGAACAACCTTCCTGTTGAAGTCAGACAAGCACCCAGCAGACCAATATTCAAGAAAAGAGTGTACAGTTATTTTTATTAATCCCCAGTTTAACTTTTTACTGACTTTAATCTATTGGTATATATGTTATATTATAGTTGTCTATATATGTTAATTTTTATTATTATTTATTAATTATTTATTATTATTTTATTTCTCTATTTGCACCATACTTATATTTAAATGTCCCAATGTCCCAAAGGTTAACGGGAAGAGAATGTCTTGCGGCATTACGTTCGTCTTTTGTATAGATTAAAAATAAAGTTTTTAAATAATAAAAAAAAAACTATTTATTGCACAAAATAACATTAAAAGTAGTGTACAAGGCATTCCGGCATTTTATAACAACTAACCTTTGGGAGTGTGGCAGAGGATTGCGGGTGCATTAAGATAAATATCGCGACTTACCTTGAGTTTGACTCTGGTAAGTTGAGTAAGTCTTGTTTCAATTGCAAGCTTACAATATTAGTTACGTTGAAAGTAAAAATTTACATTTGATATTATTGCAAATGGCACATACTTTTAACGGCAACAAAAAGGTGGTAGGCAGTCTGATGGTAATACTTTGCCCAGTCTGCCGGGAAAGGGAAGTGACTGATGTCAGTCATAAATATAAAACACCATTCTTCTCATCTCTCCACACACCCACACACGATGGACCCGGCACCCGCACGGTGAATCCATGAAATGCTTAGAAATTTGTCTTCAAGTACTAAGTAAGTTATCAAAAATACATAACTCAGATTCTAAACCATGAAAAAAAAATGCACAACGGGAACAAGAGTGGTATGTTCGGCTAGGATCGGCTATAGCGTTCTCTCTGTCGCACAACATGAGGTCCAATATGTATTTCTCATTCTTGTTGTCGATGTGACATATCAAACACCGGTTACTGTAAGCTAACCTACTTTTCATCGCCAACTTGACTTTCCAGCGTAGCGAGAGAAGGCTTCATAATAAAAATACAAACACAAGGATAAGTGACTAGATGTGCGAATTAATATGGCTCCAAGTTCTTTAGGACAATGTTTTTACTTTCCACATCCGTTGATGCGAACACATGGAAATTCTCATCGGACTGCACGATTTTGTTCAATAAAACGATTGCACGGGGAACGGGGGCACTCTGGAGTAGGTGTGTACGAGCACTCTCCTCAGCAAATAGTCGAAGGCCGCGCGCGCAGGTACTTGTTAGGTACAAACAATGAAATTAATTTTAATATAGATAGATAGATAAATTCTTTATGGCACAGAAAATAATACATTTTACAGTACATAGGCGAGTTTAATGTCTAAAAACATTTTTTAACAGCTACCCTTTGGGAGATGTGAGCAGGGATTATAAGGTACATGACCGCTAATATTTGAGATAAAGAGATTTATTGAGTTAAAAATTTATAACTCTATAATATAAATATATATATATATACACAATAATATACCGATTTAATCAAGTTATGTAGACTCGTCTTGCTTTTTGTAAAAGTGTTTAGTGAGCAAATTTTTATAACATATAAGTGATGGTGCTTTACGAATATGAAGAGGGAGTCGGTTCCACTGGCAAGCTGCTGATACTGTATAGCAGGTAGATATATTTTACCTCTAAGAATATTTAATATATATAAGACTAATGATTTATTGCGTTCTAAGGATTTATAACGGAGCATACCTAATATAATTAATGTGGGATACAAAAAGGGGTAGTGACCATGTGTCTTCTTGTACATGGCTCTGAGAAATAGTTTGAAATGAAGCTAACCTTATCAGAATCCATTCTATTGACAGCCGGCCTGGACTGGATGACTCTGATTTCGTGTTCAATGTCAGCTTGCTCTTGCTCCAAGCGTTGTTGGCGGCGACTGTTGATTTAAAATGAGAAATAAATTATTCACTGACAAAGAGGGTTGTTTGCATCCCTCCCGCTCGCACACTCGAACATTTAAAAAGAATTTTCAAATCCAAGTGCACTTACCGCCTCCGTTAAACGTTGCCGTGAATTCGTGAGGTCGTGGGTTCGATTCCCACCGGGGGCAAGTTGTACATTGTATAATTTGTCTCGGTCTGGGTGTTTATATGTATAATATGTATATATTTACAAAAAAAAAAAGTATAATATGTAGTTTATCAACCATCTAGTTTCCGTAACACAAGCCTCGTAGCTTACCACGGAAACTAGATGGCGCTGTGTGACCTGTCTGAAAATATTTATTTATTTACTTTTGAGAAATGTAGTCTATGTACACAGCACAGATCAGATCATGCGTGGAATACTGTTCACACCTTTGGACTTCAGCCAAGTACCTCACAGATGCTCTGAATGTCCTATAGACGCGAGCTGTTCGAATTGTGGACGATGCCACTATATCTGGAACTCTCCGAGATGTGGCTTCTCGGAGCGTGTTCTACCGGCTATGCTATGGTGAGTGCTCCGAAGAACTTTATAACCTAATCCCTTCCTCTCCATTCCGCAACTGAACCACACGCACAGGTCAGAATATGCACCCACATACCCTAGTTACCATCCCTTTCCTATACCTATAAATTTGGTGACTCATAAATCTGTCGCACAATAAATGTAGAATGCTCTTCCAGCCTCTGTGTTTCCACTTTCCTATAGCCTGGAGTCCTTCAAGTCAAGTGTGAAAAGGCATCTAGTCAAGCCGGCATAGTGTTAGGGACTGATGTCTGGACATAGTGTCCGATTCCAGTTGCTAACATTCATGGACCATGCGCGCCACTTACCATCAAAATGTCAAGGTCAAGGCAAGGGCACATGTCGTGCTAGTATAAATAAAAAAAAAGCAATATAATTTGAAAATATAAATGACTTGGATTTAAAAATATATTTTTCTGTTGACTATTATGATTAAGCCCGATTCCGGCTTGACGTCGACTTATGAGAAGAACAATTGACAGTACTCACATATACATGAGTTCTGTGTGTTTTCGGAACAAGTCATTCTTCTCGTTGACCAGCTCACACAACTGTATCACCAGCTCCTCCACCTCCTCTTGTGGAGCCGAGCACCCCTCCTCTCCTGTAAATACATAATAATATTATGGATGTAAAATAAGTTAATTCTGTACGTCGGACTAAAAGAAGATGAAATGAAAGCCTTAGAGAAATGGGCCCAAAAAAATGATCTGGTGCCATAATCATTCCTTTTTTATCTGATAGTAAATATATGGTGTTTTCATAATCTACAATTAATTTTATTTAATTTACATTTACAATACATTTATGGAACTAGCTTCCAAGACGGCATTAACGGAATCATACAGTATTTGGTTGGGTAGATAGAGAAGTAGAATGGTGGATGGTGAGCGTATTATCGCGCAATAAAAAAAAATGAGGCCTCCTTTTCTTAAACCAGCCTATTGTCGGTCGCAAGCCCGAGACACCATTCTTCTCATCTCTTACCCACACACGATGGACCCGGCACCCGCACGGTGAATCCATGTTTTATTTATAATAAAGTACCTAATCGTATAAATAGTAATTTGTATTGTCATACAAGTATTGTCATTGGGCCTGTTTGTTTTTTTTAATTTTTTTTTTATCACCCGCTGGTAATTCATGCACCTTTACTAGTTTAACAGCGCCCGTGTGGCTCACGAACCCAGGGGGTATTGGTTTGGCTACTATATGACAAATGTACGTAAGAAAAGTGTATTTCAGTCATTGGTACATGTCGGGTTTTGAACTCAACTCTTTAGGATGTTGAGGAATGCGTTCTTACAACCGAGCCACCGCTCTCTTGCCTTTAATAGTTTAGATTATTCTTTGAGACAATATACCTATCTAAATTTATAATCAACAGTGCTTAAAATGATCTGAAATATCCAAGAAATAAAAATGTGCTTTGTTGTGGCTTGGTATCATCCTCTCCTTTTGATTCCTTCCACAACCATAATCCATAATCAAACTCACTATTTAAATAAACGCGGGAACGTAAGCTACAACGGTAAATTCATATGGTGTCTGCTTACGCCCTCTGGTAAAAACGGGTAGAGTTAGAAGAGAGTTCGGTTTCGTCGCCCGTGCAAGTGACACCGTTATAATCAAATATTAAAACATTTAACTAAATACTTCTAATAAGTAATTTAAAGGACAATATGAACATTGAGCCGTGGTTTGGTGTAAGAATGGATCTAGTGATAAGTTATTGTGGCGTGAAATCGTGACCTGGACTGCTGCCACGCGGTGTGAGTGTGACAGGATGTCTTTCCTATACTTTGTCTTGGTGTTTTCTTCCAGCTGAGTTTAGCAGATTTAAGTATCCCCTAGCTTGTATGCTGGCCCTGGAGAAGTATATAAGCGACACAAAACCATAAGTAACTACAATTCATAAACTATTTCTAAATTTCTCCCACGAACACACAACATGCTTAAAGGAAAGTGTGAGAGTAATGAAATAAGTGACTTAAATTAAGTAAAATGCAAGTTGTGACCTTCAGGGTTGTCCATTAATCACGTGAGGTCATTTAACTACTTTTTAACCTCGCTGGAAATACGCTGTGAGGGTTTAACTACCCCTAAAATACAATGCGATATATACAACCCCCTTTCGATCCTCATGTGATTAATGTAAGATCCCTTGCTGATGGGAGTCGCGGCAGAATTTAACAGGGTTTAACGCTTGTGCTCTCCACTCGCTCGCAGAATAAAAAAAAAAACAAGTCTGACGGCCAGTTGCAGAAAGGCTGATTATCTTTTGACATGTTTAACGTACGCCTATGAGACACGGCATTGGCTGAAATAACCAAAGTGACAAGGTAACTACCAATCACGTGGTGAATATCTAAATATTAATCATATATTATTTTAATCATCCTTTCTGTAACTGGCCGTGAGGGTACTTTTGAGAAATGTCAATCAACTTTATAGGAAATAAAATTACAGAATTTTTTGACATATTTTCACTTTCACTTTAATTTTAGACAGAGAAAAATAGCAAAAACAATTATAACGACTTTCCTCTATTTGTAAATATATCATAGAATATATCTCAAAAATGTCCGATTTATTTTTTCCCAGAAAGTACTCAACCTTTTAAAATATTGTATTGTGCGAGCGAGATGAATGCAACAGCCTTAAACCCTCTTGAAGCACAAATATTTGCAGTTGATTCACCTTCGCATTTATCTCTAATCATCTGCTCAATGAGCACGCCCTGTTTCTCGAGCCCCAGCTGCTGAGTCTCGAGCAGGTCGAGTTGTCCCTGCAGCTGGTGGGGGGGCAGCAGTCGGACGGCGCGCCGCGAGGGCAGGGGCAGCCCCGGGGCCGGGCCCTTGCGGCGACACACACCTATACAACAACCAATCCATTATCAACTTTTTAAAATAATTTTTGCCTTATATATAAGCTACATGGTGACTACTGTAATAATGTTGAAAAATCTTGCTACAATATACGAGTCTAGAAGAACAAATTAAATAAGAATACATGGACATAGTCATCGTGGCAAGGTCTTAGCGGAATATTAAACAGCTTTAATGTAGCTTCCCAGCGGGTTGGTCTCGGCATGAACTTGAACAATCTTTGTGGGAATCGCCACTCTTGAAGTTGAGCAGGAAGTCTTGGACAGACTATTTAGCTAGGCGCTGCCAACCTTAGCAAAGAAGCCAACAGAACGACAAAATACCATCCTCTCATCGTTCATATAAAAGTTTTTAAAAATAAGAGTGGACACTAACAGTGGGTCTGATCCAAATTCAAGGTCGCTCGCTCACTTTAGTCAGATCTTTTTATATTAGCAAGCTGAAGTGGCAATGGGGCAAACACATCTGCCGCAAAAACAACGACAGATGTGATAAACGGATTCTAGAGGGAAGACCACGTAGGAGACGACGCAAAGTGAAACGACCCCCGGTCAGATGGACGGATGACCTGAAGAAGCTCGCTGGCGGGTGATGGATGAAGGTTGTAAAATACCGCAGACCTGCAGTTGTGAACTTTGGGAGAGGCCGAGTCTATGTAAGTAGGCGAAGAGAAGCCTAGTGTCTAGGGTCTGGTGCTGGTCTTAGAGACATCCTGTTTCTACTGAACTAGCCGTAATATCTTGTTTTAGTTTTCACAAAATGAATAGGATAGGTTGGAACACCTTTGAAGCAAAAAAAATGCTTTTCAGAGATATTACAAAGTGAAGGCAACTTAAATTGACTCGGCATTATCAGTCATGAAAATTTTAAAATTATAGTAAAAGGCAGTTCATTGATATTATAAACGCAACACAATCTAACACATTATTGTTTTGAGAAGACTGTTTCTTCTTGTCTAAAGACTTCATCTTTAGGGAGTCATTATTCTACAAGTAGATCTGATTATTATATGATTATATTCGTATATTTCAGCAAAGTTTCTCAATATTTGATAGTTGGTAAATTCTATTGATGTATGAAATTTCGTTGATAATAAATCCGTAAAGAAAAAAGTGTTATGGAAAGCATAGAAACAATCAATGCAAGATTTTAAGGAACTATAAGTATGAATGTGGTAGTACCAAAAGAGAATAAAGTTGAAAAATTAAAATAGAAATAACATAAGAGCACGCAAGTTTGTAACATTCCAATTACTACAATTCCATTAACAGTGCATTTAGACTTTAGAAAATATTGGCTACAACTTCGACTCAATCAAGAAAAATCAATACAGGAACACAGTTATGTGGAACAAACTACCCGAAGACATATTATGTAAACAGTTTTAAAAACAAATGGAAAAATGGCTAATAACTCACATTAGTGTTTTATAGGCATATGAATTAACCTCTTTAGACTCCGTGTTCTATACATAGGACAAAGTTGAGAAATTAATGAAGTTACCGCCTCCGTGGTCTAGTGGTAACAAACGTTGCCGTGAACTCGGGAGGTCGTGGGTTCGATTCCCAGCGGGGGCAAGTTGTGCATTGTATAATTTGTCTCGGTCTGGGTGTTTATATGTATATGTATATATTTACAAAAAAAAAGTATAATATGTAGTTTATTATACAAAGGACATCTAGGGAAAAACTCGAGTTTACGATGGATTTTTATTTTTATTTATCTTAGGGTAGAAGATCTAAAATTAAAGATCGAACAAGATTCAGATTTACAAAATCGAACTTCGAAAATTGAGCGCGATAGGAATCCTAAAATATGCCGGGGTCTGTAGAGGTTAAACAATAATATTAATGACTGGTTATTATTATTTATCGAGCTGGTAACATTATTTAGTTTTTTACTTAATATACATATGTATGGTCATGTTCGACTTGGCGCTTTTTCGCTTTGACAGGCGTTAAAGTAGCGTTTTCATTTACTATAACAAAATTTAGCAAAAAAATTGCTAGGATTGCTCGAAGTATTTATAGACCTTTGATAGTGCCATATGCCCGCACCAACTACCGTCAAAACTCGTTTTTAGCGAGAGCATCAAGAGAACTCAACCACCTAGTTGAGGACATGGATAATTGATCTGTAAATTAGTTAATTGGGCGATGTCTAGAGCTTTTTTTGCAGTATAACACAGCAGACGTATTCTAATGGTGTACATTGCAGAATTTACATCTATCTGATTTATAGATTTATTTTGTAAATTATTGTGGTTTATTATTATTATTTATAAGTTATTTTTTAGTTGTATAAGATATTTGTGAAAACTTTTAATTGTCATCTAGTTTTTTTATATAAGTAATCATTTGTTAGAAGCTGTAAGTATTCCTAGAAAATAAATAAATAAAATAAGTAATAAATAAATAAATATTTCCAGACAGGTCACACAGCGCCATCTAGTTTCCATGGTAAGCTACGAGGCTTGTGTTACGGAAACTAGATAGTTCATAAACTACATATTATACATATAAACACCCAGACCGAGACAAATTATACAATGTACAACTTGCCCCCGGTGGGAATCGAGCCCACGACCTCCCACGGAGGCGGTAAATTTCTCACAATGAGTAAATTTTCACAATAATATTATTTAACAATATTAGTAAAAAAACAGTAGATTTTTTCTTGATTGATGTCTTTACAAAAGAAATGCGAGTAAATAATACATACACGAGGATTTATAAGCATTCACATTATTTATTACTTACTTTCATTTAGCGAAGATAATGTACCGTCTTTTTCTAGAGTGCCAGCGTCATGGGTACTTGTATTGGAAATATTATCCGGAGGAGTCGGCGCCATTTTCTTCTTACGTGATCTCGGAGTTAGT
Organism: Tinea semifulvella; assembly: GCA_910589645.1. Taxonomy (NCBI): domain Eukaryota; kingdom Metazoa; phylum Arthropoda; class Insecta; order Lepidoptera; family Tineidae; genus Tinea; species Tinea semifulvella. The sequence goes on from OU342585.1 coordinate 12,458,612, forward strand.
TTATACTTCTAAAAGTTATATATTTATTTAATAAATCAACGACCTAATATAGCTAATAAAGTAAAGTATCATCACGACCGTGCCATAAAACACGCTTTTTATTTATTTAGCGGATTCACATTTAGCCAATCATGATAACAAGTGGCAAGTCGTCGATGTCTCTAGCGTACCAAACTCGAGAAATATCACAAACAAATTATTGTGTCCCGACCAGGAAACGAACCCAGTACCTCCGAGTCTAAATCCGAGAACTTCACCGCTACACCACGGAGACAGTTAAATAGCTAATCTTTTGCCAAATCACATTTTTAATGAGGCTAATCAATTTTAAGCCAATTTTACTGGGTCCGTAATAAATGATGATCTCGATTTTTTAGAATTCGATAAATTGACAAAATATATCGAACCGCCCGTTTTTGTTAATAAATATAGTATATAAAAATTGTATTATAATAACCGAGAAAGGTGTTGTTGAACACCAGAAGAACGCTTCCAAATTGTGGAATTTACTTTTTAAATAAATCTGTTCACGTAGTTTATAGAGCACTTCGTCCATTTTACGGTCAACATAATCCTAGCCTAGTGAGCAAGCAATTCGTGCAGTTATATCATGTGCAGATCGTTTTCGCACCATTTTTACTCGTACTATTCTCGATTCAAAAGAATCAACAAGACAAAGAAATGTGCGTACCGAAGAGAGTATTTTGCGAAGTGTTGAAGAAGACGCCGAAATGTCGATTCGTCGCAAAGTAGTGAAAAATTGGAATCATCGAATGGACTTTGTAACTCGTAGCCGCGGCGGACATATGCCGGAAATCATATTTAAAAAATATAGCAATAAAATTATCTTCACGTCAGATCCCTTGCGGGGTAGGCAGAGACAATTGAGCGCCACTTGATACGATCACGACATACTTCGTCGACATTCATCAACCTCTTCATACATTCCCTTTTGTTACGAAAGCTTTTTAATGTGCCTTCAGCCAGTGTTTTATTTATTTGATCGTGATATGTGAATCTCGGTCTGCCAGGGCCTCTTTCACCCACAACTTTCGCCTTATATATCTGGTTCGTCAATCTTTCTTCGCTCATCCTCTCAACATGCCCGAATCATCGTAGCATGACTTTCCTTATTTTTATCCCTATGCTTTCATTTATACCCATCATTTTCCGTATTTCGACGTTACGTATGCGGTCCGTCAAAGTGACGCCGCATATCCGACCTCATTTCTACTGCATTAACCCTACTCTCATGCGTATTCTGACATGACATAAATTATCTACCAAATTATAATAAAATAAAATAAAACATTTCAACAATATTTCTGTCTTGTTCTATTATTTAAAGTTTTCAAGCTCTTACAAAAACACTCAATACATGGAGGTTAAGATGATTAAAACTTACATCAGAATTAATTGTGGAGTTGAATGAGCTGGTTGAAGCTATACTGGCGACATCGTCCATGGAGCCGGCGTGAGCAACTTCGGTAATAGCTATGACCGGGGGAGGAGGCGCGCGGGACTTCTTCTTGCGTGAGGACACAAGGTTCGGTGTGCTGCTTGTTATTGGAGATTTGCAGTACATTTTAGATCTGAAAGTGTACATAGTTTTAAAAAGAGTTTAATAGTTTCAGTCAATATATCAAGTGACAATATCCAATCAATATACTCGTAAGGTCTACTGCGTCAAAAGAGCAAATATTTTTTAGGCTGGTATTGGTAGCCTCTATTTGAAATAAAAAGGTCACTTTAAAAAAAAAAACATTATTCGAAAAATACAAATATAGGATATCACATCATGAATAACAGAGTTGTAAATATAGGCATATCAGCAATGCGCTGCTGGCCTATTAATCAATAATAATAATAATAAACTAAATACTTGCATGGTGAATAAGACCACGCCTGAAAGTCGCTATATCCATCGTGATAAATACCTAAAGGCTGGGGAGTGTTATTAATAATTGATCATATATCGATGACCACAAGAAGATGAAAATAATATAATAAGAAAGCTTTAGATTCATTAATATAATTACTTAGAGTTAATGCTTTTTTATATGTATGTTCAAAATCAAAATATTTTTATTGTGGATCATAGGTTTTTAGTATAGGTATTGTACATGCTGTTATAATGGTCGCTATGTCCCGTCCATTGGACATACAATAATTATTTAAACATTACAAAAGGTTTTTACAATGTTGTTGATGGGTGATGGTAAGGGGCATGCTAATTGTTCCTCTCATGTTTCGGAAAGTAAGTCTGCTACGCTGTAGTAGCATCTTTCAGACAGAAAGCTTTGAAGCTTCGACTTAAAAACTCTCATGTTTTCAACTTCATGGATGGATTTGGGAACTTTATTGTAAATTTTGTTAGTTGTAATGATATCTATGGGACATCGGTTGCCTGATAATATAAATGATTTATTATTATTTAAAAAAAAAACGCAATACCTATCTTGTGTTTCTTCATCAGAAGATGGCTCCTCGCCGTCTGACCAAAACGGGTTAGCAGCAATTACCCTTTTTCTAACAAAAGAAAACATAAATTATGTGTAAACTAAACTATAAAAAATAATATTTATTATTATAGTATTAATAAAATGATAATATTTACTTTTGTGATGGATCATCATCATCTTCATCACTGCTTCCAAAAGGGTTAGTACTGACTTTATTAGTTTTTGTTGAGTTACCCACTACCTCCTAAAATACATTAAAAAAATATTTATAATTGCTACATATATAATCTTAACTATTTTATTTGTGCATAAACAAATTACAATCATTGAAAGTGTTTAAAAAACATGATTTCAAAGCATGAGTTAAATGTGAATCCAGCGTGATTTCTGGCCACCCCGCAAGGAAAACGGAAGTGATGATACTTTACTTTACTATGAGTTTCGTGAAAGCCGTGTTTGTAGCTAGGTTCAAGCCTTAAATAGTTCGAAGCGCTGTTATTGTAGGATTCGCAGCGTGCTTAGAATATATTTATGAAGTCATGTAAAACTTATGCAATGTTTGACTTGAAAGCATATAAAGAAAAGCTTGCTGTTTTGTATGAAAACCATAGACAAACGTTAAGTCGAACGACTTTCAAAGCAAAATAAAGCGCTTAAAGCGACAAGTCAAACATAGGGGTAGTCAAACGTTCACAAGACGCTTTTTTTCGGGGTTGTGTACAAAAGAATACTAACATAGTAAAATGTCAGTCATATCGTTTCTAAGCGCCAAACATTTAAGATTGAAAATAATTTGTCCGTGAATAGCTAACCATAGTAGGGGGTTGTTTTATTTACATTTGAGTATAAAAATGAAACATGTATATTATTCAAAACAACAGATCATAACAAACGCACACTAATGTGTGATATGTCAGTTTTGAAATGTCACACTGGTGTCCATGTAGCTATTTTATGCTTAGAACGTTTTTAGTGCCGAATGCTACATTTAAAAAATGAAAAATATAGCAATCGCAGTTCCTACATGAACACACTATAATTATACAACCAGACTGCAATTCTAAATCAGCACACAAAATAAGAAAAATACATGTAATAAACAAAATTCTACAACAAACTTTACAACTGATTTTGTCAAATAACTCGCAATAAATAAATCCAATCGCGAATGTGTGAGAATACTTGTCTTATATAGCACCATTTTTTCTTTCAAAACTTAATCAGGCATTTTTTTATATGTTTAAAACAAAAAATAACAATAAATATTTTTTGATTTAAGATTATTTGGTTATAAATCATATGGTTCAATTGATCGTTCGATCACTCTTTCTATGTTCGACTTGAAAGCAAAGCAAACCGTTCAACGCAAATGAATGAAACCATAGAGCAACGCCAAGTCGAACGATTTTCAAAGCGAAAAAAAGCGCTTAATGCGTCAAGTCAAACACCCCGTGTTAGTAGTACCAACATTACTTTTTTACTAAAACCTAGCACACCACTGGCTGTCAAATTAATTTTAGGCATTAAGAATTGGAATATACTCGTAGATGTAAATTACACAATAAAAATTATAAAAATATGCAAATAAATAATAACATTACAATTAACTAATCAGTTTCATAAAATGAAAAATTACAACTAAAACATACATGTAATTATGGGTATTTGAAATTATATTACCTCTTCATCATCATCAGAAAATGGGTTTAAATCATCTGGATATTCCTTACGCTCTGACACTTGTTTATCTTGTTTTTTCTTGGACTTCTTTAATCTTGGAGGAATTGTGATTTTACGTCTTTCTGTTTTTACAGGTTCGTCGACTTCCGCAATTTTAGGTAATTGAGATGAATTACTACTTAAATCGTTCTCAGCTAATCTCGAATCATCCGTAATGTTAGTTGGCGATTTAATACTAATATCTTCATCTTTCTCTGATACAGAAACTTTTGATTTGTCAAGTTTGGTTTCATTTAAAACATCTGTTTTATCGAGTTTGTTTTCATTTAATACTTCTGTTGTACCAAGTTTGGGTTCATTTGAAACATCTGTTTTATCAAGTTTAGTTTCATTTAAAACATCTGTTTTATCGAGTTTGTTTTCATTGAATACTTCTGTTGTACCAAGTTTGGCTTCATTTAAAACATCTGTTTTATCAAGTTTAGCTTCATTTAAAACATTTGTTTTATCGAGTTCAGTTTCATTTAAAACATCTGTTTTGTCAGGTTTAGTTTCATTTAACACATCTGTTTTATCAAGTGTAGCTTCTTTTAATACATCCGTTTTATCAAATTTGGCTACATTGAAAACATTTGTTACATCTAATTCAGTTCCATTTAAAACTTCTGTTTTATCAAGTTTTGTTTCATTTAGAACTTTAATAGTGTCGTTATTTTTCAATACATCACTATCATCCTTTAAAAGATCACTAGATAATTGAGTTTGTAAAAAGTTGAATTTATTAATGTTACTCTTGTAAAGATCGTCTGGGATTACTTTATAAATCAAAGTCTCTGTAATCTTCTGTTCAGAATCCAAGGATGTTGTATCACATTCTTTTTTTGTGTCATTTAGTGTTTCGTTTTCAAAAGGTATTGATTTATTTGTTAATACCTTATTATATAAATTAGGCATAGTTAGTGGAGAGTCATTGCCATGATCTGTGTTGTTTAATATAGTAGGTTTAACTTCTTCCGTTTGTGCGTCTTTAATTTGAGCATCTTTTAATGATTTTTCACTCAGTTTTTCTTCATTATTTTCTTTACTATTGTTCTTTTCAAATAAACTAATTTTGTCTATAAATGAAAATTAAGATTAAAAATTAACAGTAACATTTACTTATCTATAATGTAACACATTTGCCCAAAAAAATATGAAATAGTTACTTTACTTACCTAACACTGAAAGGGGTCTAGCTTTTGGTTTCCCAGTGAATTTATCATCTTCCTTTGTTTCATCAGTTCTGTCTGCATCACTGAATGCCAGCATTCCCATTTGTACATCATTGTTGTTTAAGTATTTGGTATTTGTTTCACATTCACAGGTATCACAGCAGATCGCAGACTTGCCTTTAATATTAGGACAGCTGCTTGGGCTCAGTTGAACTGAACATTTTGAACATCTAAAGCATCTTCTATGGTATAATTTGTGAGATACAATGAGCCTTTGTGCTAAGTAAACAGATTCATTGCACACTGCACATTTATCTAAATCTGCTTTCACAAAATTTCTCGATACCTGTAATATTTATATATATTTATAAGGATCCTAGATCTAGGATACAAAATTTAAAATACACATAAGATAAAGACTGCAGTAGTAAACTCAAGTGCTAGAGTGAGTAAATCTGTAAGGATGAATCTTTGGAATATCAAAATTAAATCAGTCATTAAGTTCATACATATTTTTTTATAATTAAATATTGTTGCAAACAATAATTAAAATCCTAGCTATTTTCAGACATTTATGTTGTTGAATAACAACCTGAATCATAAAAACGTGCTCTGTAAGGTGCAAAGTATTAGATAACAAATTGAATTGAGTAATCAAGAAACAATATTGTTCAATTGGTTGAATGAAGACGAGGTCACCCAACCAATAGAAAATATTTACTTCCTATTACTAAGTAATTGATAGGGAACTAAGGATTTTTTTGTTTTTTTTTTCTTGAGCAATGACAATAGATTGATTTAGAATTACAATTTCTTAGCAATGGATTCATTACGTGGGTTTAGGATATAGAGAAGAAGAATAGTGTATTGGCTTGCAAACAATGTATGTTGCCATAGGATTTAAAGGGGCATCCTTTTTGTAAAGTTTGCTTTAATGAAGAAGTAGATTCAAGTCAATTTAATTTATTCCACAAACACACTCTTTTTAACACATACCTACATGCTAATAAGTAAATAAACTACTACCCAACTATTTTCAAACAAACTAACATTTGCTTTTAACTAAGATTGTGTTCCAAAATTATAAATATTCATTGTTGGAGAGAGGAGCAGAATGGTGGGAAATAAATGATTGATGGTGAGCGTGTTGTGCAGTAAAATAGGGAGGCCACATTTTAAATCTTTAAAAAATTTGTCTGCAAGACCGAGACCCCATTTTTCTCAACACACAATGGGCCCGGCACCTGCACAGTAAATCCATTGAATACTAAGAAATTTTTCTTCTTCTATTAGCGTCAAAATAAATAATACATATTGCTCTCTATATATTTTATTTATCGCTTATGCTTTATACCATATTTAGTGGTATGGAGGTAGGGAGAGCCATGTCGTCAATCAGAGATAACAAACCAGTTCTTTTGAGGTTAATAATTATAGGTTTGTAATACCTGGGGTATGTGCAAAGGACATTGTATGTTTTTCTATACTATAGTATTTTGTATAGCATTTATTTACAAACCTTTTAACAACTAAAGGACATTATACGTACTAAATTAATATTATACACATACTGAAAGAATTAGGCCTAAGCAGGTCTGGCGTCAATACATTTATGGAGCGAGCTTTCAAGACGGCATTAACGGAATCATACAGTATTTGGTTGGGTAGGGACAGAAGTAGAATGGTGGATGGTGAGTGTATTATCGCGCAATAAAAAAAAAGGAGGCCTCCTTTTCTTAAACCAGCCTATTGTCGGTTGCAAGCCCGAGACACCATTCTTCTCATCTCATCGTGGGTACACACACGATGGACCCGGCAACCGCACGGTGAATCCATGGAATGCTTAGAAATTTGTCTTCTTCTTCTATATATAATATAGGTTTTTACATAGTGCAAATAATCTTAATCAATTCAATTACTTTGATCACAGGTAATAGAACAAAAAATATTTATTTTAAGAAACAGGCTACTTACACTAGACAGAGGAGTAAGTGATGGTGAAACACTGACTTCTTTGGCTTCATTTTCAACATACTTTGGGCTCACTGTAATGATTATTTTTTTAATTACATTATTTATTATTATTGTAACTAATAACATACCTTACAGAGAATAATATCCAAATTATTCAATGAAGATGAATGTAAAATGTATTACAATAACAACAAAGATCATTTAATCTATCAATATTTTGTTATGTATAATATGTTACTGCAAAAGCACAAATTATAGTAAATCATAAGATTTTCCATATAACCTAAGATTAAATTAGTTACAGACCGAAATATTTATTGATTATCATACATTTTGCTAGAAACATGATATTGAAAAAAAATTACATGGCTCGGTATATTGTTTTATAATCGCAGCCCTTGCTACCTGTATCATATACAGACCATAATAGGAAACTCACTGTGGCAATTATATGTGTCTAAGATAAGAAACAATATTAGTCGTAGTTGGAAATTAACAATGATCACATCTAACCACTAGATAGACTGTTTGGAAAGATTACTCTAGAAAATCTTAGGATTCACCATGGTTTGGTAATTTAAAGTAACATAAACTTTTTCAATATCAGATAAGAGAAAGGTCTTACCAGTGTGTCCAAGACGTTGATAAAATTGAGATAAATATGTCAAGATAGATAATCTGTCAGGGACATCATTCTCGACCATGTCCTCTGGATCTAAAAGTGCTGGTATACCAAGTTCCTTTTCAGCAATACTAAATGCTAGTTGATTGTTATAATAAATATCTTCTGGGTTAAGGGTAGAAAGATCTCTGAAAATATTATTTGTCATAAAAACATCTTTCTTTTCCAAACTAGAAAGTGTGAAAGCATTATTGATAAAGCAATTTATTGCAAAATGGTATAAGTTATCACTTACATTAAATCTGGCCTGAAGTAATGAACAAGAGCACAAAATGCAATACCATTTCTCCAGGATGTTGTCATATTTTCTATGTGAGCATTAGGACAATCTTTGACTAACCGCTTGCACCAAAGCTCTAAAGCTTTTGTACCTCTTTTTTCAGACATCTTTAATGCTTATTATACATATATCTTATATATTGAATATACTAATTTATACATAACATTCACATGACTCACACATAACTAAAAACAGCACAAACACAATGTATTTCTATTTCGGCTACATTTAGTTAAGTAGTAGTTAAGGAAAATGCAGTTATTGAGTTCTAGATTTGTTGGAATAATATTTTATTGCTTTATCTTTTCTGTAATCATTGTTATAAATAATGTTATGATGAATTTTGAAACGAAAATGTTTAGTTGGCATAAGAAACTTTTTGACATTTACTAAAATGCGTTCTAATATTTAAATTATTAATTCTTTAGAAGTAGTTCACTTAGGCACTTATAATAGCTATAAGTCTGTCTCTTTCTTCGATTACTATATATCTGTCAAAAATGATTTAAATTTTTGGAACAAAACCTAAATAGTGTTGTGAACCAAAAACGTAACCAATTAGATAATTGAATTTAATGATCAAAAGTGCAATATATTTATAAGTTCGGAAGTTTAATGTTTAGCTTTAGTATTATCAAAATCGCACCATTTTTCTATATTTATCCCGATATTGCATTTCCATATCCTGTCGCACCTCCTTTCCATGTTTTAAGGCGATGTGCTGTTATGTCTCAGGGACTGATGTCACTATTAGTCGACCTCTCCCAGCATAGCCGAGACGCTAATCCTGGAAGAGTCGAGCTGCCGAGAATATTAGGCCTATTGAGAAGTTCCAATCGGCGATTAGCTTATTAATTAGATTGAGTATAAGGATTTGACATGGTGGATTTCTACGTGCTAACTAAGTTTTACAAACATTCAATGACTGTTAGGCGATACGAAGGTCGCCTGGTCAGCTAGTTGCTGTATAAAGTGAAAACTTTAAGTGATCTCACTCGATACTAAAGTAAACTGGATATAACAAATTTTTTTCCGATATTAATATTATTAAATTCCGAAAACTTGTATTAGTTCCATACATTTGCCCACCAAATAATATATGTCTTGATTTAGTTTTCCTGCTTTATTAATTTGCCTTAATAACATCCAAAAACAGTAACGATTTTTATTTTTAAATACTTAATGTATTTAAGTTTAACCCTTAATTCAAAGTAATATAATTATAAATATATAAAAAAACATTCACAATTAAGTTATTATAAGTTATAGGGTGTACAGTTTTTGACGATATCTACGAATATATCAGTTTAGCTTTTTTATATCTAACAGAGATTGTATATTTAAAAATATTGAGTGAAATCACCGTGTCCGAACTGTATATGGAACATGGGATGTGGTCTAGAGGTACCACTAGTACATACCATATGTCCTTAAATTCCAGTCCTTACAATACAATGATTGTTGATTCTCGGCAGTAATGTTTTGCATCCGGTAATTTTATTAAGTGAGTACAATTCGTTGGGAATTGACGTCTTTAAGATCTTGATCAATTTAGAACCCTTTTGTAATGCATTTATATCGTTATTTATGGATTATGTTTGTTGTTTGATCCTAATATGACTTAAAACTGATTGTATATGCTGATATTAAGTTGAAGGCGTAGGTAGCTTAATTAAAAACTACCTAATAAAATAATAATGTAAACTATTTTGTTTTGACAGCACCTACTATTAGTTGTGAAGTTAACCTACATTGTATAAAATTAGCCGCATGTGGAGGATGTCCAGTCTATTGATTTTTATAACGACTATAATTTACCTATTTACCACTGTATAGTGTAGTAGTGACCCTCTATTATACTGTAATGACACATTGTTAATAAGCTCCCATTATGCAATAATTTACTGCGTAGATTCCGAGATAGCCGGTTTGGTATAAATTATGGATAGGAACTTACTACTTAATGGTAAACTAAAAAAAATGCAACCTTGTTATATGTTACATGGGCTTAGGCCTAGTAACTTTGTTGTACATCAACTACCTAGTAGGTGTATTGTATTCGTTTAAGTGTTTGGTTTAGTTTAAAAATAATGTAGTACTACTATAGTAAGTACAAATTACTAAATACACCGTTCTACAAGTTACACCACGTCTAATTTTATAGTTCAAGGCCACAAGAAAATCGATATTTCGTATCGGCGCAAATGTAACTTTTACTACAGAGATCCTCTAATATAATAATTTAATTTAAATTTACTATATTACTAGTTAATAACTAATGTTATTATCAGTCGAACAATAAATTGTACAAGTTTATAGGTAGGTACAGTAGGTATTCAACGTGGTTAACTTATTGATTTGTACCTAGCTATTATACTTGTAGACCCCTACATCCTTTCGTGAGTTAGTTGATCGGTTGTTATGTAGGCGACAAACAATTTAACTACTACTCGCTATATTGAAACCAGCACATTGTTCGAGCAGCTTCTCGGACTGGACGTTACCAATGAATCATTTTAACTAAGTGATTTAAAAATGAAAACCAAGTACAGTTTTATTGTTCTCTTGCTGTTAATAAGTGTTGTGAGTTTTGAAGGTAAAAAGATATCCAAAGGCAGAGGTTCAAGCAGAAGTTCAAGCCGTAAAACAAGTAATTCTCAACCAGTACCAACATCTCATAGTTATTCCCAGTCTGCACCAAAGCCTAGTTATTCTCACCCTGCGCCAAAACCAAGTTTTACTGGATGGCAAGAAAAACCAGCGCAATCACAATCATCAGGCTCGAGACAAAATAAACCAACACAAACTCATTCCTATCCCTCGAGTCAAACAGGTTTATCAGGACAATCAGTTAAACCACAACCTTCAAACACAGGTAATGTTCAAAAAAGTCATGCGTATCCTCAAAACAGTGGCAGTAATGCTAATCAACCACAACAAACTTCTGGAAATCAGCAGTCTAATGTGAATCACGGATATCCAACTTCAAATGGAATGTCAGGATCTGGAACTGGTGCTAGCAATCCATCTCAACAAGGAGGATTGTCGGGTAATGCTGCAAAACAACCACCAAGTTATCAAGAAAGTGTTCAAAAAAGTAATTCTTATCAACAAAATCATGGATATCCAAACAATCCACATAGCCCAAATAATCAGCAAAATCATGGTTATCCAGCAAACCATGGTATGTCCGGCAACTCAGGCACTGGTGTAGGATACCCAGCTCATCAAGGGCCAGGTGGAGGCTACGGCAATAACTATAATCGAGCTCCCCCACCGCCATACCCTGGAAACTATGGCCCGAGTTATGGAGGAGGTTATGGAGGAAGTCACAATCCTGGGTATGGCTCCCAAATGCCTGGTTACTTTGGAAATTACGGCAATAGCGGTCGTGGTTTTGGAGGAATGACATCTAGAAGTGCCCTAACAGGCGTAGGAATAGCTGGCGCTGGTGTTGGTACATTATTAACTGGTTTGGCATTATGGAATTTAGCCCGATCCACGGGAAATCGTCACCATACAGTAGTATACGACAATCGTGGTCAACCGGTCGCTGTCGCGCCTAGTGATAATTCAACTGCTGTCGATCCTATATTAGGAGAATTGGTAAATTGCACATTAACAATTAGCAGTAAAAACGCTACAGAGGTGCTCGCAATTCCATGTGCGATTGCAACTTCATTTACACCGGAAGCCGACGTCAAAGATACAAGTGATATGAAAAATGATAATGACACTACGACATGCATGGTGACCGTGGTTACTAAAGCGAGTCGGGAATTCATGACCACAATCCCTTGTTCTATTTTACTAAATTCAGCTGCAGAGAATAACGTAACCGAGCCTCCTGAAATATTTAATAGCACAGGAAATATGACAAACGAAACTGCTGGGAATATGACTATGGAAGCTTACCCGTCAGTGCCAGCTATTCAATTGCACGAAAGTATGAATAATACCTCTATTAAACCAAATAACTGCACTTCACCTGAACCAGGTGAAACTAGAGATCCCATAAATCCTTGTTATGCTGTTACGCATGATGTAACAGTTCAGCCACTCGTAGAAGACGACGGAGAAAATTTACCATCTACAACTTCACCATAATTTATATTAATTTAAATATAATTTATAGTAAATGAAGTTGTATTGAATAATAAATATATATATATCAAGACTAAATTAAATACTCTTTTATGTATCTACTTTAGAAAAACGAATGAATTTATTTGTTGGTTCCTTTGTTTTTATTTTTTGGAAATTATATAATAGTTATTAGTATTATTATTGTATAAGTAAAGTACCTATTTGGTATTCTCGTATGGTTGAGAAAAACGTAATCTCACTCAAATACTAGTACATAAATATACACACAATAATAACACATTGAACATAGTCTCATACAAAAAAACTGTCAAGATTAAGGAGAACAATTGTTTATGTGCGTGTAAGTTATGTTATATTAAAATTTTCTTTACTTTTTCCGATATATTGTGACACTCATTATTTGCACATCGTAATCTGTCATAATCAAATAAAAAGCTGCTAGCACGAATATTTCGCCTTGACACGGGTTGTTCAGTATCTGAGCCGTTGTGGCTCGGTAAAACTTGCCTCACTTAGTGTGCGCAAACTTCGTTTTTAGGCGTTATTATTCTAAGCATACGAGCATACTTAATTTTAATGGTTATAATAGTTATGTTATTAAAAATTATAAAATCAAATATACGAGTAATTCCGTATTTTTATTTATGAAACTTCGATCTCCAGTAAGCAAAACTAAAGATAGATATTGGGCTTGGCAGGAAATCTACATAATAACAAATTTAAAATCATTTGTCGCACAAAATACAGGTTAATATATGGTAGTACAATTTTACAATCCAACTGTATTCTACCATACTGGTACACAAATAAATGAACATATACTATATTTTCAATATATATAATTATCAGAAATAAATAATTAATTACTCATTCAAATGTCAACCCTAAAATTTCTGAATACTATAAAAACTTTCCATTTCATTATCATCTGAAATTTGATTATTGATGCGACTAGACTGAATATACAGACACGGTAAGGGTAAAATGTTATATTCTCAAAAGTATAGTCTACAGAGGTCACCCTCTCCTTTGCACGAATATATTTGGCGTCAATTGCTCCCATTCGCCGACCTCGCGTACCACTTACCATCAGGTGGGAGCAATGACACATGTCTTGCTCAGTATCATTACAGTCTCTAGAACACAGCGTCCTAGACCTCCTTAGTTGGAGATGGACCGGACCTTCCAGAATATATAGGAGTATCTGGAGAATTTGCCTACACTCGCCACGCTGGCCAGATGTGTTGGCGAGGATCTAATGTCAATTTATTAACGAGTCCACAAGTTGGTCTTAGTGGAAACGGGTTCAACGGCTTAACATGCTCTCCGAGGCACGGGTACGGTGGTTTGTAAATCAATGACAAATGTACTTAAAAAAGTGTATTTTTCGTTGGTACACGCCGGGGAAGTTTGAACAGACCTTTGTAGGATTTGTAGGTAAGCGTTCTTACAATCGAGCCACCACCGCGAGCTTTGCTCAGTATAAAAATAGTAAATTATAAAACATTTTTGGTATTATAAATAGCATTACTATTTCTACTGCAATGCCCCAATTACAATGCCATATCTTAGTACAGACAGAGTGTAGCCATCAGTAGCCATATACAAAGTAATAGCTGCTATACTATTTCTATTTCTTTATTTTCTCGATGACGGATCTAATTTGATAGTTGTAGTGTTGTAGCCAAATAAGTAATGATATCTATTATATATATACTTTATTAAAAGTACGATTAGTGAATATTTTAAAATCGTAAATAAGCCTTCCTAAAAGATATGTTATCGAAGAAATAGCTGCCGAATGTGGTCATTGGGTTCTTCGACTTCCGCCGTATCATTGCCAGTACAATGCTATAGAACTAATATGGGCACAAATCAAGGGACACGCCGCTAAAAAACAATACCCATCCACCTTTTACGGCAAACAAGATGTTAGATTTATTAAAAAATGCATGTGTGGAAGTAACTGCCGAAAACTGGGAAAATATTGTGAGAAGAACCCAAAACACTATAATGTCGGATTGGAAAATTCATGTGGCATTCGATAATTTAGAAGAACAGGAACTTATAATAAATGATGGGGAGAACTCATCGAGTAACAATGTCGATTCATCAGATTTTGATTAAAATAAATAAAAATTACCTGTCGGTATAATTATTTCGTTCATTGTCGAGTACCTACCTTTACCTACTTATTTTACAACAGCTATACTTATTACAATAGGCATGGTAACTGTGAATGACGTCACAAATTTATATACAATATAGATATTTCAATCATAACATCACTATTCATATTGCCATAGATTGTAACTTTATTAAAATGTTGGTTATTTATGGTACTTTAAATAAAAATACTGCATATATGCACTCAAAGTGTGTTGGATGAATATTATATGGGATAAAGGTACAAAATTAGGTAGTTGTCGTATTTTTTATACCTCGCATTTAAAAGTTTATTTTTTGTGTAATTTTTTTTTTTTTTGGTTGTATTCTCCCGATGGATGATGAATGAGATGATAGGGAAGGCAAAGGGTCTAGCCCATACAGCCAAGTCTGACGTAATATATCTTTGTTTTTCATGAATTAATGAGGTCATCATCAAATTCCAGATGCTGCAGAATTTGATGCTTTTCTTGGAGTCACTCGCGGAACCATCCACTCATCAAACACGTCGGGTGACCTCATTAACTCATAAAAAAGAAAGATATATTACGTCAGACTTGGCTGTATGGGCTAGACCCTTTGCCTTGCCTATCACCTCATTCATCATCCATCGGGAGAAGAGAAACAAAAAAAAAAAAAACAAATATATTGACGTTTATCATTGCGTTTATTTTTCAACAATTCTTTGAAATTGTAATATACGTGGTTTCGTTTAAATTCGAAATGTCTTATTAAACAAAGTAATCAATGTACTACATTCAATAAAAATAAGCCATTTTTAAAATTGTGTTAGTGCTATAATCTGTCCACCACTAACTTATATTTATTTAAACTTTATCATTTAGTTAGGTACACAAAGTTTATGTATATGTAGGATGTTATAGAATTATTTAGCATTAACGATGTCGGACCCGACTATCCAGACTTTCTGTTGCCATCGTACCGGTAAAAATGAAGACATTGCTGTTAAAATAATGAATGAATTTAATTCAGATTCCTATAATGCAGTATGTCTGGCCTCTTCTATTGTTGGAATCATAGGTGCCATTTATCAAGTAAGTCGTTATCTAGTTTCCTCTTAGAACCCACTTTATACCTCAATATAGTTCAGTTGAAAAATATATATTTATACCTACTGAGACCGATAACAGACACTGCGTCCACCTGATGGTAATAGGTACTCTAGGCCCAAGATTGGGAGTAACTGACACCAGCCATTGCTGACTGACATCAGACCCACTAACACTAGGCCTGCGTAATAGAATGCTTTACACAATTTGCTTGTAGGACTCCAGTGGTGGCAATAGTTTAAGCAACCCATTCACCTGCTGGTTATATAAATGCGAGAACATACAAGTTACAGATCTTATATGTATGCATAGTGACCAGCCTTTGCTATGTGGGTGTATATTTTGGTCTGTATGTGTTAATAATATTTATATAGTATCTTATCATGTTTTTTAGATACTTCCACATGTGGACAAGAATGATGTTAACAGATGGCACTCATTTTCATCTAGTCGGGGAAGACAAATCATCATCTGGTTGGCTGTAGCAGATTTATTAGCATCATTGGGTATTACATTCTGTATCTTTACATGATCCTAAATCTTCAGTCTTAGCCTCTAGACCAGGGGTGGCCGACTTGACTAGACCCAAGATCTACTATTTACTGACGAAATACTGTGCAATCTACCAATTACATACTTCATGAAATCTCAAATGAAAAATTACAGTACAGAATTATGTAGTATTTTTTATTTTCTATTAAGAGGAATAACATATCTGAAAATTATTCATAGTAGCTACTTATTTTATCTGCTTCTTTATGAGCGTGCTTTCTGACCACCCTGGAAGAGAATGTACTGTAAGGGATTGTGATGTACGGACTTTACTTTTTTAAACCATTTATTTAGAGTGAGCATTATGTATGAGCGTCTGCAAAGCGAGAACGGTGTTTATTACTCACATAAATATGTTAAACCAAAACACGAATGCAGTTGTTCATCACATTTCTTCAAATTTGGATATTTCTTGTAGGAAACCAATGCCCAGAAATGATACAAGATGATGCGTGCAGCAGTTGGTAATTAAGATGTGCAGTCTGTTTTTAATTATTTATATTTTTTGCCTTGCCACAATTGTTTGGACTAATAGTCGCGATCAACCACCCCTGCTCAAGACAATAGAGGCAGTCAATATGGATTAATATTTTTTATATTGTAATTCAACCTTAACATGTTAAGCACCAACCCCAATAAACCATTTTATACATTATTGAAATTCCTGAATGAAAAAGATCTGTTTTCTGTCATATAAAAGTCATGCACACTGACTGAAATATTTGTGGAGGCCGAGATTTCATACCATAATGTATGAAAAAGTGGTTCCTGGTGATTACCGTCCAAAAGGAAACATGCTTGCGAAGGACTGTCTGTATTTACTACAACGTGTTAATATGTTGAATATAAACTTTATATATATAGAATATTATTATTTCAGGAGTCCTTATAAGATCAATTTCATGGCTTCAGTTTAAGAATATAATGCCAATGCCAAATGATGACATGAGTGTATTGTTTTGTGCAATTACTTCTGTAAGTTTGCATTTTAATGAATTATTAAATTTTAATTTCAATTAAAGGTAATTTATAAATACCTGAGAACACTAACTATTTTTAATATTATTTTTAGGCTTGGACTCAATATTTTTATACAGCAACTTGGTTTTGGACATTGTTTTATGCAGTTGACACTTGGCTAACGTTACAAGGCAGAGATTCCCACCCAACCTTATACCACTCCCTTGCATGGGGAATCCCTGCAGCTAGTACTGCAATAGGCCTCTCAATTTTATATATTCCTGATGCTACGTGAGTATTTTTATAGTATTCATATTTTTTTATAATGACAGGCATTCAAGTAGTGTTTTCATTCACTTCACAAAAGAGAGTGCATTGCTTAGTATTTGAACAGGATCATATACTCGTACATAGGTGGATGGTGAGTGTATTATTGCGCAATAAAATAAAAAGGGAGGCCTCCTTTTTTTAAAACCAGCCCAAAGTCGATTGCAAGCCGTAGACACCATTCTTCTCATCTCGTACCCAAACACGATGATCCCGGCACCCGCACAGTGAATCCATGGAGTGCTTCGAAATTTGTCTTCTCTCTCTCTAGTATTTACAGGGTAGAGAGAGCTACCAAATTAGTGATGTACTCATATGTAAATAAAAGAAATATGAGAAAACTAAATTAAGTAAAAAAATGTAGCAGTGTGAGTCAATATATTCATTAGCAATACCAGGTCCATTGTGTTTGGGAGCTATATAGTATTTATATGGGTAGATGGGGCAACCTAATTGTGATATACTAGTAAGTAAATAGAAGAAAGGCGAAAAACCATAAAAAGTAATGTGCACAGGAAATTTTCAAAGAGTTTGTCAAAACAGCTCATCAACACCTCAGGGCTGGGGAATATTTGGGCCAAAGTGATTTGAAACAAGTTTTTTATACATACTATTTTTATTTTGTTTATCCTTTATTTTTTTATTGATATTTTTATTATTAATTAGTTTATTTTATATTATTAGTAAAAAAAAAATAGGAGATAGAGAGAAGGCAAATTTCGTAGCATTTTAACCCATTGTGTTTGGAAGAAGAGAAGTAAAATTGTGTCTTAGACTTGAGACAGGCTTAGTTAAGGAAACAAATAACATTAAACATAAATCAATTATAAATTGAAAAACTAATTTATAATTTACAAATCATAATATCTTAATGGATCAAACTGACCTTTGAATTCATTCTAAGAATGCAAAATGTTGCACTAGACTGAACAGGATGATATAAACTTGCTATGCTGATAAAATTATAATTTATTTTATATATCTATTTCAGTTGCCACAACCTTAGTTCACTTTCTACTGCATTATTGAAAATATTGCCCAACTACTGTGCAACATATTTACCGATTGCCATAGTCATGATAGTAAATCCCATCATGTATTTAAAAGCTGGTAAAGATGTTGAACTTGCTGTCGCCTTGCCAATGGCTCAGGTAATAATATATTATAGCATATTCGCGAGAGTTTGGTACTCTAGTCTAGAGACATCGACGAGCTTGCTACTGCTATGATGTATATATAGTACTATATTAAATGCCAAATGTGAATCAGCTTCTTTATAAGCGTGGTTTCTGACAAGGGATACGGTTGTGATGATACTTCTGACAATGCCTCTATACAGCTGCAATTTATTATTATTATTAAATAATAGGCGAGCAGCGCATTGCTGATATGCCTATATCAAGCACTGGTGTAAAGTTCATAAAATAGTCAGTTATCACCATAGTCTATGTCAATTGTCACTAGCCACTTGTCCAGTTTGTTTTTAAAAGTGTTTACAGTTGGGAACTTCAATATGTCTTCCGGTATTTTGTTCCACATATTTACTCTGTTATTCATAAAGTGATATTTCACATTTGTATTATTGGATTTTCGTATCAATTTCATTCCGTGATCACGACAGGGAAATAATGGTCTATTATATTGCAGTATATTATAGGATTGAAATAATAGTTTTATTAATTATATACTGACATTATTATTATGTATTCAAAGCTTACTAGCCTCTTTCCACAGCATATTCCTTATTATACTTAATATTTTATAACATGTGATATTTAAATTGTTACGACATTTAATATTTAGCTTTATTTTAGTGTAGGTATAAATGACAATGCCCCTATACAGCTGCAATCTACTTTTAGAATTAGGTTTATTATTCTAAGGCACCCTTATTAGCACACTGTTCCTTGCTAACAGCCATTTTTATCATCATCATCATCATCATCACAGCCCCTTGAACACAGAGTCCTTTACCTCTACTGTTGAAGATAGGCCTTCCAGATTTTTTCTGGAGAATTTGGCCTACACTCGTCAAGATAGAGATGGGCCTTCCAGAATATATATCTGGAGAATTAGACTCGCCAAGCTGGCCAGACGGGTTGGCGAGGATCTGATGTCAATTTTTAATGACAATTTATTAACAATTCCACAAGTTGGTATTAGTGGAACCGGGACCGACGGCTTAACATGCTTTTCGAGGCACGAGAATGGTGGCGTTGTATGACAAACATACGTAAGAAAAGTGTATTTCTCATTGGTACATGCGGCGGTTTTGAACCAACCTATGCTTTGTAAGGAAAGCATTCTAACAAACGAGCCACCACTAAAATGCTAAATTAAAAAAAAACACATTCATTTTTATTAATTTTAAAACATATTATTGCTTGGTTTTGTTAATATTTTTGGTGGTGGCTAAAATATTGGAAAAATATCCTCTTTTATGGGAAAGGAAAGACTCAGAAATTACTTGAATTATTTAAGAATAATATACCTATATAAGTAAACACGCGGCGGTGGCTCGGTTGTTGGCTTTAATAAGAAAAACACTTTTCTTACATACATTTAAAACACCACCGTTCTTGTGCCTCGGAGAGCATGTAAAGCCGTCGGTCACTGTTCCAATAATACCAACTTGTGGAATCGTTAATAAATTGTCATTAAAAATTGACATCAGATCCTCGCCAACCCGTCTGGCCAGCTTGGCGAGTCTAATTCTCCAGATATATATTCTGGAAGGCCCATCTCTATCTTCAATACACATCTTTAAAAAACTACTTAATACTCTCTTTTTAAACAAGCAGACCAATATACTTTAAATATAAAAAAAAATCTTCCTGTATGTTAATAAGTATTTAAGTAGTCTATGTATACATACTAATTATGTAGTTTATAAAAAAATTAAATAAGTTAAAAATTGCGTTCCACATAATATACTGTCTCACTCTTCCAAAGGCTAGCTGGTAGAAAAAGCCGAAATGGCTTTAAGTTCGCCTTTGTACATACTTTTAAGTGCAATAACATATTTTTATAATAATAACAATAACAGTGGTGTTCTAGGAAGCTGTGTTCTAGGGTCTGTAATGATAAAAAAAGAGTAACGAAATTTTGTATTAAATAAAACACCAATTTTATTTTTTATTTCAGTTTACAAGTAAGGAGCGTCGTCTAGTGGATGCCTTAAGACTGAAGTTTTTCCTCATTAATGCTGTATTTTATGCCTGTTGGTTACCTAATCTCATTAATGGCATTCTTCTCTGGACAATGTGGTTCAATATGCCCATAAAAGTTGTTATTGCAATTTGGTACATTATGGTTAGTTAATATTTTGTATGACTACAGAAATTTCTGGAGAATATGACCAAGCCGTCTGGCCAGCGTGGCGAGTGTAGGCCAAATTCTCCAGATATATGTTGCCAGACAGATTGGCAAGGGATTGTTTAATAGGTGTTGTTAGCTAGTTTCACCACAATATCGATTATTTAATAATAATTATTCATAGTTTATTTTTTCATTAGGTTTAATTTTATTTAAGTAGTTTGTAATTATTACTTTATATTTAGTAAATATTTTTATCTACTCTCATATCGTAAAATGCGAATTACAAACTTCAAAACGAATTTATAATGACATACTTTATAAACATACTGCTGAAATTTAAAAATAGAATCACATTATAACACTTTTTCTCTAACAAAATAATGTTATATTTTATTTTAAAAATAGAACCATAATATTATATAACACTTTTTTTTTTAAGGCAAAGGTTCCATTACAAAAAAGTTTCCATTTTTTACTTGTCTATGATAGCGCCCGCCATAGCGCGTGCGCGGTCATAAGCTAGGTTTTGGCGCCATTTCATAGGACTTATGTATTCTGTACCATGGTCATTTAAAAAAATAAAAATTGGCGCCACGTACGTTTTGTTGTATAGCATTTCGTGTGATTTTTTTTATAGTTGCTTAAAATTCTTACTCTTTTAACTTTTATTTTGTAGGTTCAATCCCAATGTATGAGAGTAGATAAATTAGTGTATGAAACTGCATATAACTAGGTATTAAAACACTCGTGTGATACTATTAAAAACCTCGCCTATATGTTTCAGGCATTAATGAACCCAATGCAAGCTTTATTAAATGCTTTTGTTTATCGGAGATGGCGGAATACCGGCATCAGTATGTCACTACTGAAGAGAGATCGGAAGAGTAAGAAAGAACCAGATTTCTTTGAAGAAAGATCTCCTCTCCTGGGCTCTGAACCACCGCGACTCCACCTGGCACCAATGGCGACCACCTCCAGTATAAATAACTATGCTACAATTTAAATTTTAAAACCAATTCTTAATAATTTTCCTATAATTCTCTAAAAACCGGAGCTAGGTTAATAAAGGGTTTAACGTTTTCGTATACCTCCCGCTCGCACTATCCAATATTTTAAATAGTATACCTACTTTTAAGAAATGTACTCTATCAATTTACAAGGAAATAAAATTTCTGTGATTTTAGAACATTAATTAAAGACTTGTTTTAGTAAAATAAAGGAAAATCATTATCTACCTTTTGGTCTAGCGGTTAATGGGTTCGATTCCTGGTCTCACTATAATAATAATTTAAATAAATAAATTAAATTTATACTTGATATTTCACGAGTTTGGAGAAAACACTTGAGACATCGACGAGCTTGCCACTTGTTATGATTGACCTATAGTAAAGTTGGCTAAATGTGAATCCGTTTCTTTCTTCTTTGGTTTCTGACCACCCCAAAAGAGAAACGGTCGTGATGATACTTTACTAAAGGAAAATCATTATTAATGTTTTTGCAAAATTTCTGTTCAAAATGAGTTACCTATATAAAAGTAGAAATATTTTTGATATGTCTGTAATATTATGTGTTAGTAAATTGATAACTATATTTCTAAAAGGTACACTCAAGATTTGTTTTTTTTATTGTAATTATTGGATTGTGCGAGCGAGAGGTATGCAAAAGCGTTTAAAACCTCTAAATTTGTGATGATGATGAATAAAGTCGAAATAATAGACTAATATTGGTTGTCTATGAAATTGGTATGTTTAAAAAATTATAAGACCCAAACAGTATTATATGGGTGTTAATTATTAATATTTTTTATAAATAAGTCTGAGATAACTTTGTTATTAATAGTTCCTAAATAGTTTTAAGATATATTAATCTTACTAACGTATTGCAAAGTAGATGTAGATGCATAGTTACACTATAATTTTACCAAAAATCTTGGCCTGCATTTATACAATTTTTATGAACCCAAATTAAAAAAAAAAATTTTTTTTTATTTATTAAATTATTGTGTAAAAAAAGTATGTTTATTCTCTTTGACATACACTATTTACCCAGATAGAAATAGACAGCCAAAGCTATAATTACTGTATAAAATAGTGGCAACTGGTTCAACAAACTACAAAAAAGATCCAGTCGTACTAATGAAAATATGTTTGTCATAGATTTACAGTATAGCATATGATTGGGCAGGGAGAGAAGCAGAGTGGTGAGCTTTTTAAACCAGTGTATCTTAGTGCAAGCCCTATACACCATTCTGGTGAATCCATAGAATGCTAAGAAATTTGTATTCTTTGTTGCGTTTTCTGTATACAAATTTACAAAAAATAAATGCAAACATATAATTTTTAAATGGTTAAACTTATAATCCTACCTCACTACGGAAGATTTGCTAAAGGTAGTATAATAGTTTCATTTAGAAACGAGTATCCTTGGAGTGCACTACTCTATAAGATATATATATATATACTCGTATATTATGTATGTAATATAGTATTATTATATAAACCCTTCTCCTCTCCCTCTTGCACAAGCTTTTATGAATATACAATATATAGATGAAAAAAAAAAATATAGATACTTATCACCATTAAAGATGGGAAAGCACTGGGTCTCCATAGCACAGATCCCATGTTTTGGATCCCAGGGCACATTATTAGTTAAAGCACCAGCCTGCCCCCTACATTACTTCATTTTTATTTAAAAGTAGTGTTGTATTTTGTTTCTTATTTGTTATTTTATGTAACTATTTTATGTAGCTTTTTTTATTAATAAAATATTTGAATTTGGACCTTGAAGAGAACGTTGAGATGTCGCGCGTTAGAAGCAAGCACTGCTGTGCTGTGCTAAAAAGATATTGTGGGAAAGAAATAGGAACTTCGCATTGCTGATATCAATAAATTTGTAAAAATAGTGTTTGTGTTGAACTATATTTTAATGCCTTAACTTTTACCTTATAGTATTATATTACATAATTCATTTAAAAATACAATATTAACAACAATTATCACATATAGTATATATTCATGGAGTCATGATACATTGTCTGGTGGGGCCATGGTTAAATCTGTGACATCTTTTACTATCATATGTGCAATCTGCCACGCCATTTCCTCTTCTACCTGAGTAGAATTTGGTACTAATTTGTTTACCATTTTTTTAAAAACAGATTTTCGTTTTTTGTCTGGATCTGGTTCAAATTTTGATTCAAATCTGCCCAAACTGTTAATCCTGCCAAGATTTAAGCCATCCTGCCTCTTTCTCTGCCACAAGGAGTCTGCATTGTAGAGCTGGCTTGAGTCTATGGTCATGTCGGGTACAGAGTGATTCCTCTTCTTCCTCTGGAAGTGTGGGTCTTCCATGGCCAGTAGTGTATTTTGTGTGCTTATACTAATTTCACTACTACAGTCGGAATAAGTTTTCTTGTGATTTCGGCTATATTGGTCTACAGAATTCATCATTTCCGAAAGATATTTATAATAAACTTCTGAATCTAAAAAACCCCTAACATAGTTTGACACAGTTTTAAAAACAATTTGATAAGGTAAATCTAAACAGTCATGTAGCGGTCCACCCTCTCTACAGATGTCCCCTTCTACTTTGAGCCTCACCTCTGTGGAGAAGCCAATGGGACTGGTAGCTTGCAAAGAGAAGTACTTCTGGTAAAGAATAATTGCATCATTTTGAGCCTGCTCAGGATCTGGTTCCATATCATTTAACAAATTGTCTCTAAAGTACATCACAGCTATTAGAAATTCCAAGAGCAAACTGCATGACTCTTGTTCCAAATATTCAGTGAAGAAAAACAATATGGAATCATTGTGCAGGATGTCAGTAAGAGATAGAGAGCCATTAGTTAATACATCTATTTGTGCCTTTATGTACAGAGGACTCTTCTGAAAACCCTCAAAGTAAGTAGATTCCATTTGGTAGAAAACTATATCTTGCACAGGTTTAAAGCAATCTTCTGGTATATCTCCCTCTGGCTGACATATATTAGATATAACTACTTTTCTTACATTATCAGGAAGATCTAACTTGTGAGGAGCTTCCAAAGCTATATATTTTTTAAATAAACTGATAGCTTCCTCAGTAATATTAGTTATGTTGTGATTTTTACAATCTGTGCAGTTTGCATTACTACAATTGTGACAAATATTAAAGTGAGATCCTATAGTATTATACTCTTCATTTTCTAGTTCACAGCTGTATCTCCGTGTCAGTTGACACTTGTTCATATGATTACTCTCGACATTAAAACTTTTAGTGCGAAGGATTTTAGAGTGGTTTTCGTTTACTTTTGTCACCATTTTATGGGTTACAAGTTTAGACTTTAAATTATTTAGTTCCAACCAACATTTTAAGAGGACAATCATGCCAATAGATTCCATGTATTGTATGAAATACTTTACACCATTGGAGTCCGATACAATGTCTAGTAGACTCAGAGATAATCTTGATTTCTTGACAAAATATGTTGTTAAATCTGAAATAATTAAAAGTTTTCAACATATATTTCATTATTACAACCCCAAGAACAAAAAGTCCAAGGTCCGGATTAATAGTTGTTACTCCACTAGTGCTTAGCACTAACCATTGCTCAGAACTATCAAAGTGACAGTTTTTATAAAACTGAAAAACTGTCACTTTGATAGTTCTGAGCAATGGCTCGTGCTAAGCACTGGCGGAGCAACAACT
This sequence comes from Tinea semifulvella, assembly GCA_910589645.1. NCBI lineage: Eukaryota > Metazoa > Arthropoda > Insecta > Lepidoptera > Tineidae > Tinea > Tinea semifulvella. Next base: position 12,484,090 of record OU342585.1, read on the forward strand.
ATTAATCTGGACCTGAGAGTCCTGAGCAATGGCTCGTGCTAAACACTGGCGGAGCAACAACTTTTAGTCCAGACCGAAATTTCCATTGGTGGAGATAGGTCAGCCAGAATATATTTCTGGAGAATTTAGCCTTAACCACAATACATATATATATAATATCATAATACTATTTTTAATATAAATTATCATTACTAAAATATATGCTGTAAAACACATACCTTCGTCTTCATTAATAGTCTCCAAAGAATATATCCTGGATGCATTATTCAGCCTTTCTGGTGGTCTTACGGGACAGCCTGATTTGCCTTTAGCTAAAAGAAAGAAAACGTACCATTGTAATGATCCATAACACTAAAAAAGTGTGATTACGTTGTTACATTGTATTATATTTTAACATGTAATTTACCAGCACTCTTCCAAAACTTAATCATCTTATTAATTCTTTGTCTAGTTACATTTCGAAAACTTTATATAAATTAAAACCTACAAGGAAAACTAAACAATATTTTTAAAATAAAATGTAAACAATAATAATGGAAGAATCGCAGTCAACCATAGACAAGAAAGACGATGTTAGTTGACAGATGATAAACGTCAGCCTCCTTCGATGTTGTCAGATGATAAAATACAACCTTGATTAAAAAATAATATCTAATGGGGTGTATCAGGCAAAGCTTTTTGTAGATGTCGCTAACGGCACTGGTACCTTGTTAACACCTTTTGACGCATCATTTTTTAATGTTTTTGTAGTTTTTTTATTTTTATAACAGAAAAATGTATTTTAAATTAACGCTACCTACCTTAAAATACGAATTAAGAAAGCGAACACCGTCTTTAAAAAGAAAAAAAGGTTGTATTAATAGATCGGAAATTTTGAGATCACCATATCTTTGATTTCGCTTGGAAATCTCGATTTGTACACTTAAAAGCTGCTCACTTCGACATAATATCCAGAAAATAATAAATTTCGTAATAAAATACAAGTTTTCTATGCAACTGACAGTTATATAAGGTACCAACTATCATGCGCCATCTATCGTGATAAAAAGTTAGTGATACACCCCATTAGTGAGCAGCTTTTAAGTGTACAAATCGAGATTCCCAAGCGAAATCAAAGATATGGAGATCTCAAAATTGCCGTTGTATTAATTCAGCCTTTTTTCTTTTTAAAGACGGTGTTCGCTTTCTTAATTCGTATTTTAAGGTAGGTAACGGTAATTTTAAATAAATTTTTCTGTTATAAAAATAAAAAAAACTACAAAAACATTTAAAAAATGATGCGTCAATGGTGTAAACAAGGTACCAGTGCCGCTAGCGACATCTACAAAAAGCTTTGCCTGATACACCCCATTATGGCAGCATCGTAGACCAGCTTGGTCACCACGGCCTGTCTTGTCAGAAAAGTGTTTGTCGTCGTTTCCGCCATGGTTCTGTCAATAATGTAATTCACCGGGCTTTGGTTACTGTTACTGCTTGCAGTAATGTAAAAGACCCGATGGATTGACTTTGGTGCCGTGGTCCATGGGTCGAGCATTGGTGTGGGACGCTACTTGTGTCGACACCTTTGCTCGGTCTCATGTCCAGGGCACATTTGTCAGGGTTGGGGCGGCTGCGGACTCGGCTGAAAAGACCAAATGTCGCAAATACGAGTCTGTTGCTAATGACTACGTGTTTGTACCTTTTGGTCATGAGACAATGGGACCGTGGCGTGGGGGCCAAGCGCTAAGAAGTTCTTTAAAGAACTGTCTAAGCGGCTGGTTAATTCATATTTTTCGCGCAGCAAATCAGCATCGCCGTGAAGCGAGGGAATGCTGCGAGTGTTCTTGGCACACTGCCACATGATCAAGTCATGGGTGAATATTTTATATTTAGTTTAGATTTTATTTTAATTATAGTTTTCTGTCTTAATAAAATAAATATTAATAATATTAACATTTATTCGAAAAAAAATATTTACAACATATAAAATTAAATTAATATTAATAATAAGTCCCATCCGCGTGGATATTATATAATAATAATTATATTAACCACTTAAACCTTTTTATTATCTCCAAAGATGGTAGGTACCTATTGCGACTTGCGAATAAAATGCTGGTACCTATATACAGGTTGTGGTGTAAATAGTGGTCCAACGTTAAGGCGGCTATAGTACATTCACCTATCACGTAAAAAAAAATAACCATTTTTAACCATAGGTATTGGAATTATATCTTTTTTAAATATTAGTAAAACATCGAAAAACATTTTATTAATGTGACTAACTTCTACAAATGGCATTATTATTTAGGTCTGTTTTTTGTGTTTTACGGGTAAATACTAGCGCCAGCACATCAATTTCGATTTTTAAAGTACGAGTAATATCCAAATAATAATAAATCAAAAACTAAAACTTCAATCCTTGTTAAAAACGAATCATGCAAATTTAGATGTACTACAGATACTCCATCATTATAAAAATATGCAAATTTGTATTTAAACTTCAAAATAGTAAAAAAAATGCTGTAATTACATTTATAACTATTTTTAGTCATTTGGACCTTATTTAAAGTTTCTGTTGCGGTATTTGAGTTAGACATCTTAGAGCGCTTTTTTTTTACTGAATTTTGCTTTGAATCGAATGAAAACGCTGCTTGGACGCCTATCAAAAAAAAAATAGTAAAATAAGCGCGCTTAGAGCACCAAGTTGAACACACCTGTGGTATTATGTTCCTTGCCCATGGTAGTGCTCTTTTGATGGTCCAACCAGGTCCAACTTATTATAATTTAGCCCTAATAATATCTGTGGTTACGTTTACAGCTATTCGTAGACAAATTTTGCAACGCATTTATTTTTTGGACAGGTAGTATTTCTTAGGCATTTGGGCTAGACAATAAAACCCTGGACAACTTTAAAAAAGACTTTCGCTTTTTTTACTTTATTTCGCTTTGAAAATCGTTCTACTTGCCCAGTGTTTGACTTGTAGCTTTAAGCGCTTTTTTCACTTGCTTTCGCTTTAAAAGTCGTTCGATTTAGCGTTTCTCTATGGTTTTCATGAAAAATTAGATAAAAAGCCAGCTTTGCTTCATTTGCTTTCAAGTCGCACTTAGGATTGGCGGCGTTTCTCTATGGTTTTCATACATTTTAAGCAAAATTCGGTAAAAAACTTTGCTTTGCTTTGGCTTTAAGTCGAACACAGCATTTGTATAATCATTTATACTTATTAACTGCTTAATATTAACAGCAAAAGTAAAATATATTTAGAATTAAAACTAGATATTTGGTAGACCAAACCAGTTTAGAAACTGGTTTTCCGATTGATGTTACACCGCTCCAATAATAACACAGATGTTTTTTTATGTCATAAACAAGAGGCGCTGCTAAATTTTACGTTAGATTTAACGGTTTAACGAGCAAATTGTTCATGGACCTTACGTAATCCGAGGACGCAGTGCACTAGTCGAGGCTATCGACCTTCCCGCGGCGACTTGAAAGAACTGTTATGTTGTTGGAAATAACTTTGCCTCGACCTGCGCAGGGCGTCCAGTTTGCCAGTCGTATCTGCCAACCGCTAGCGGGAAGCAGTCACAATCTTGCGCAATACAAATCTGCAAAATATTCACCCGCCTATTTTAACTCGCGTACCTTGTAAGGTACACTCATTTAAGGATAATAATGGTTCCTAAAATAATATTGATCGTTTCTATGCTCTTTACAATCGCTTTCTTCAGTGATGCTGCAACTATAAATCAGCGACAGACCGGAGATCTAAATGTTCATGTAAATGTGAAAGATTTTAAAATTATAGCACTTATGAAGAACAGCAAGGAAGAGTATATGGTAAGAAAAGTGTTTTAATTTATACCGCAGATTTTTTACTCAAATACACTAGCAGATATGGTCCCCAGTTAACAACGGTACCTACACTTAATAAATAAACGTCCAAGTATGAAAAAACAATACAATATAACACTTTAACGCGAGTTTACTTTTTAATAGTTCAATGATTGATTCAGTAAATAGACTCGTTAAACACTTTTGGTTACACACATCATAAAATAATACATTATTTGGTTAAACGGTTTTTCGGGTTAACTGACGTCTATGAAAACAAAGTTAGGTAGGTACAGTTTTCTTGATTCGAATCCAATCCAATATTGATATCTCTTAAAGCGCAATCTTTGAGTTGAAACACTTTTGATCTATGTGTGTTATTAACTGTCAAATTATTCCTATGAACAAACAAAATTTCGCGTTATTTTTCAATAAAAGAAGTAAGAGCGGTGGTGGCTCGGTTGTAAGAACGCTTTCTTTTAATACAAAAGGCCGTAGTTTGAACCCGGCATGTATCAATGAGAAATATACTTTTTTTAACGTACAATTGTTATAGATTTTCGAGTACATCACCATTGTTCCAGTCTTGGAGAGCACGTTAAGCCGTCGGTCCCGATTCCTCTAAAGCAACTTGCGGAATAGTTAATAAATTGTCATCAGGTTAATGGTCTGTGGCCAGGGTGGCGAGTGTAGGGCAAATTCTTTAGATATATGTTCTGAAAGGCAGTGGAGGTCTAGGACTCCGTGTTCTAGGGGCTATAATAATAGACTCGTAAAAATATCTCATAATTTGGTTAACGCCAAAGCGTACAGTTGGCTACACAACATGTACCAACCTTCTCTAGGTTTTTTTTATTTACAACAAAGATACATTAAACATTTTCTTCCAGGATTACGACTACGCGTACGATTACTCAGAAATGACAATAAAACCACAGACTGGTAGTTCATTGAAACCGTTAAATCAAACCACCACCGACTTCTCGGCAGATAACTCTACCGAAACCACGACACAGTCAATTGTTGAAATAACTTTAGCGCCAGTTAGAAATGTGTCTGTTTCCGAGCCTCTCGTACAAAACAATACGGCTATACCATTGACTGAACTTCCGATTTATAATACTACTCCCACAGCATTGGACCCGTCGTCATCCGCAAGTCCTAATGTCGAAGAGCAGACGTCGGTACAGCCAGCACAGAATGGAACAGAATGCAGGAAAGGTTTTTCAGTGAATAAGAAAGGAGAGTGCGAACTGAAACTTCAAACGAGTAGCACCAATGCGTAAGTACATAATAATAATTATTATTATTAATTAAAAGGCGAGCGGTGCATTGCATACGAGTATATCAAGCACTGGTGTAAAGTTCATTAAAATTGTCGGTTATTTCTATTGTCACTAGCCACTTGTCCAGTTTGTTTTTAAGTGTTTACAGTTAGGGACTGCAATATGTCATCTGGTATAATATAATACTAAACGTATTTACACCAACCACCTAGGGGGCATTATAATAACAATAATAATAATCGTTTATTTCCAATAAAATCCTATGTACATGTTTTTCTATAATTAACAATACGAAGGCCGGTATTGTGGGGTCTCAATTACATTAAATCTAAAATTTACATAAATTCAAATTAAATTCTAAATACCTACAATAATTCCAAAATAAAAAAACATTAAAAAAAAATAAGAAATTAATCAAAGGTTAATAAATACACTATATATAATATAAAGAATAACTATAGTAAATGAATAAATAATTAGTCCTATAAATTAAATCCCAAGAATGTAAATTATGAAAGACGGTAGGTATGCACTTAATGAAAGATTATTTTATTAGATTTATTTTGTGATGTCAAATATATTCTCAGTTTCTAAATATGTCAGAGTGATTAGGTAATAGTAAAGAATATTTTTAAGTCTTGTATTTGTAGTTATGTTTATGTCCAATATTTTATTAAAATAATTATAGATATAAGGTCCTTGAAATAATGATAATTATAAATGTCTCAATAATAATAATAATAATAAATATTTCCAGACAGGTCACACAGCGCCATCTAGTTTCCGTGGTAAGCTACGAGGCTTGTGTTACGGAAACTGGATGGTTGATACCGAGACAAATTATACAATGTACAACTTGCCCCCGGTGGGAATCGAACCCACGACCTCCCGTGTTCACGGCAACGTTTGTTACCACTATATCCCTCCCCTCAATCTGACTTGTCAGCTTTAAGTATATACGAGTATGTTAGCGTCTTCATCAAGCAGTGTGAAAGTTGAAGAGCCTGTACGCTTTCAAGAATTTCTGGATGGATTCCATATTTGAAAACCGTATTCCAACAATAGTCTTAATAAGTTTGTCTTCTATATTTTTAGAAAAGTGTTTAGGATATTAGCAAACGAAACTGTGTATACTGAAATTATCTTGAATAATTCGTAACGAGTTACTCTGTGTAGTCTAGGGAATACTTTTGCCGTGTTCAACTTGCTGTGTTTGAGTTGTCACTTTAAATGCCTTTTTTTACTTTATTTCGCTTTGTTTCTCTATGGTTTTCATAGAAATGCCACTAAAGAAGGATTCAGTTAGCGACCCCTAATCGCGTATTAATATTGCATTTTACTTTGAGAGGCTTTTACATAGTTTTCATACACTTTAAAGCAAAATACAGTAAAAAACGCTATTTTGCTTTTACATAAACACGAAGTTAGTGATACACCCCGTGTTTGACTTGTCGCTATAAAAGCTTTTTGTACTTTATATCGCTTTGTAAGTTATTCGACATGCACTTTAAGCAAAATTCAGTAAAAACGCGCTTTGCTTTCAAGTCAAATATGAAACAGATGCACCCAAGTAAACTCAATAAATACTTGTTTATACTCGTAAAAAATCTAGCTCGGTTTGTCTTATCATTATACCTACTTTAAAGTTACATTTAGCAACTCATACTGTAGGTATATACAAGTAGACAATAATATCCTTTGAATAATGTTGTAATAAGGTTTACTTTTCAACATTTGTATAGTGGTCAATGCTGGCTGTAGGTACTAGAGATGCACTGAAACTGGTTAAACTTGTGATTATCCTGTATCTTAATTTACTAGAATCAAGCTTGGTAAAGGATTTCTTGATGCTTTCCTCTTACCTATAATATGTGCTCATTCCTACCTTTAGGTAGATCCGCGCTTTTAATTAATTGGTGTTACAGATACTCCAATACACCATGCAAGGAAAAGTCAGACGTTATTAATAATATAAAAATAACACATTTATTAAACTTATTAGATAATAGTTAATTATACTAAGTCCAGGAAAACAAAACTTTAAATATAATGTCAATTTCTCATTAAATTTCATTCACTCACAAAATTTCCAACATGCTTTACTGAGTTTGGACAGATCGTCAGCAAAGATGTCAAGATGTGGTGTTGACTCAAGCAAATTCCTAAGTGCACGAGGCAACGGAGAGTAGCCGTGCGCCACCGTGTGGTAGGTAGCTGGCACCAGCAATCTGTGAGCACGCGCGCGGAGATATCTGTCAGGTGCATACAATCGCACCAACTGTGACACCAGCTCGGGACTGTCCAACTCGCCGCGTAGGACACGGCAAGATAGCATCACGGAGTTATAATCGCACCTGGTTTCCAGAGAATTAAATCTGAGGACGCCCAAAATAAATTTTGTCGGATACATAAAAGGATAATATTTTTTATTTTGTATAAAAAACGAAGGAATGCTTTTTGCACCTTTTCTAAAAGCAAAATGTAACTGCTCTCATGTGGCCTCCACACTATGGGCGCAGCCTCAATTTTACTCCTAACCAATCCCATGTACAATATTAGCACCCTGGAAGCTCCTGACATTGCGGATAACAATACCCAACCTGCGGAATCATTTGACGGCCAATGCTGAAATATGGTCATTGAATGTGAGTCTCGAGTCAAACAACACGCCCAGATCCTTAATTTCATTAACACGGGTAATAGCGTCAGGGCCTAAATTATAATCTGCGCATATAGGACATACAAGGATCTGGTATACGACATAATGCAGCATTTGACAGCGTTGAAGATAAGCTTATTTTTAACACTCCATCTGTATACAGCATCTATGTCATTCTGTAATTTTTCGCAATCTATAACATTTTTAATAGGGTGAATTAACTTATGGTCGTCAGCATATAGAATGTTCTTGCTTCACTTCTTTTTCCAAGTCATTTATCATCATATAATTGCCCCAAAATTGATCCCTGACTAACGCCCGACCGTGTATGATAAGATTTTGAAAAATAGCTACCATATCGTACAAATTGCCGGCGATCATTTAAGTAACTGGAAAACAGTTTTAGCAAAATCGGCGACAAAATCCAAATGGCACAACTTACCCAAGTTGTCCCATGTCGTTGTCAACTATATCGAATGCATTCATAAAAACAAAGTAAACAACGTCGATCTGATTACCCCTGTCGAGATTGCAAGAAAGTATATCCGTTGTAGTCAATAAGTTTGTGTGAACCAAACGTTGGAACCTGAAGCCATGCTGGGAACTACTTATATATGGACGAATTTGACGGTTTATTTTTCATGTAAAATCCGTTCAAAAACCTTTGCGACCGCTGACAGGATCGCTATAGGCCGATATTTCTCCACCGACAGTTTATCGCTAGTCTTAGGGACCAAATACAACCTATCGAAAGGTTAAAAATGCGAACTAATCAATTTTCCAGCTTCTCCCTGCAAGCCATCAATATGTATGGATGAATACCATCAGGGCCAACCGCTGATGTTGGCTTCAATTTAGACAAACCCGCCCTTACATCAGTGTAAGATACTTCTCCCACGTGAATTAGATTGGTAGTCGAAGACGTATTACCTTTCTTATAACCTCTATATAGTTAAGGGTAGGTACGTCGGTGACAAATACTCCTGAAAATTCAAGATTGGTCTCAGTAGCAGCGATAAGATCACCATCTGTTAGAATTAGACTGTGCCTCCAGTACTTAAACTTAGTTTTGAAGCCCCTAACGTTTTGATAAAATAAACTAAACGTAGGGTTAGGTGTCTTAACAAATGCCAGTCGCCCAATCTTTCTGCGTTGCATATTACTTTTTGCTACTGATCCTTGGGCCTCGAAAAAATGACCATTCCTTAATCTTTGAATGATCTACGAATGTCTTTTCATTGTACTTTGTAGTTTAACTTATTTTAATTTTTTTGTTTCAGACTGCTGAATTTGGTGAAGCTGTCACAAAAGTTAAAATTAAGGCGCGAAAATTGAAAGAACCATGCTTACCTACATGAAAATTAAATTTTAGGAATACATTTGTTAAACCAACATGGAACCTTTCGGAATGTTCAATAAAGTAGAAATAAATTTTAGGCATTACAAGTGACTTGAAAATTAAAATAAGACTGCTATAAGTAACTATTAAAAATAGTCACCTTGTTTTGTTCTATGTCAATGTCATAGGGACAGAGAAATAAGATTTAATAGTCTTCGTTTAGTAAAAAAACATACTGATTAAAGCTGTTTGATTCTAATATAAATAGTGAGGCTATATATGTAACATGTACTATGCATTCATTTATTACTTAAGACGAGTTTTAAGTGTTTGACCCCCTCCCCCTTGTTTAAATTTATTACTTAAGAATCTAAAGGAAAAAAAAAACATATAGGTTATCAACTTTGGTTTAGTATTAACTTTATCATTAATATCATCTAATCATATTATCTAAATTCCGTGTTCGACTTAAAAGCAAAGCAAAGCGCGCTTTTTTTTACTGAATTTGCTTAAAAGGAATGAAAAGGACTTCAGACATCAAAGAAAAATAAAGTAAAAAAAGCGCTTACAGTGCCAAGTCGAACATGGAGAATGTATGTTTGTAATGTTGATCAGTCCAGGGGCTCTAAACTTACTCGGAAAGTGTATCTCCCCCGGAGATAATCTTAACTTTGCACTTTTTTGTAATCTTACGTAAGAACTATCGAGACCCCTCCCACCCCTTTGTAAGAAATAATGACATGGAAAGGGGATCCCTAAAAATTGACTTAAGTAATAAATGAATGGCTCCTTATGTAAAATAAATGGTAAATGATTTATAATAATTTTATCTAATAATAGATGCCATAATCCTGATTGTGAATTACTTTTTACTTACTCGTATTACAGATATGTCATTCTAGTGGCATTGGCTGCATGGGCGTGGTTGCATTTTGTTTAAAGTGATGAAAAATAACTTTTTTCCATTTGCAATACAATATAACTTTTAAAAATCGTGCATCGCGTCCGTCCTACCTACTCGCTAGCAGCGCTGCAAACATACCACAGTTTTCTATATAATCTGTGCATACCAAGCTCGGCTGCCGCGGGCAATCTTTCACGGAAGACGTCATAAGCCGCTTTGCTGAAGACAATCGAAAGTAACTTTTCAAATAGCTAATGTATAATTAAAGAATTTACATAAAATAATACCAATTTTAATTCGTTTTTTTTGGCTTATAATAAATCTGATTTGCACCCCCTGGCTCAGAATCTGGGTACGCCTATGATTAGTTGTGTAATTTTGTCTAATTGAAATTGTCTTATACTCATATAGTATTCAATCAGTGCCATTTTACAATAGATTTATAAACTTTCGCAATCATAATAGTTTTTATAAATGAAGGTCTTTACTCGATTTGTATTAGATTCATATAATAGGTGTAGTATAAATAAATTCATTATTTTAGCATAATATTGAAGGCTTTTTTTAAAGGATAGTTAGAATGATGACACCATCTTGTTCAATAAGTTGTTATTATTTAGAAGATATTTGCATTAAATGGTGCAATTAATGGCGCCTATAATAGGTGCAGCATCAGACTTTTGATTTAGCATTAGTTACAAATTCATGTAAGCTGTTAGCACTGTTGGCGACCCTATTATAATAGTAAAATAAAAATTACTCACCTTATAGAAGTCGACCTTCACAAGACATTTCATGAGAATTTTTAACCAAAATTGTTTGCTATAGACAGGAACAAGTGGTAATAACTTGGTGCCAGGTCTGGACTATGATGGATGCAAAAATGCCACACACATTAATAGCAACTTGCCAGTACCTCCCGAGAGTTTGCTTGGGATGTTCTTATACATCCTGTCTATAACAAACAAGTTTCAATGGCCCTCATATCCATGGTTGATGCAACTTGAGTGGCTAGAGAAATATCTAAGTTAAATCATGTAAACCTAATAATTATATATTTATACTTTACAAAAATAAAAAAACATTTTAAAACATAATTCTTTTTATTAATTTGTGCTATCTAGGTTGAGGTTGAATTAGCTAGATATAGGTGACAGCAAATAAGTCTAGCTCTGAGGGTAATATGGAAGGGATTACTGCTTATGACATGCGACTGGTGAGCAAATCAGCATGCACAATACATACCCCTGCCACCATACCTTAATTTCGACTTAACTGTTCCAGTTGGACTTACATGCCAATATGTACATAAAAGTGGAAGTATTGATCGACTCCCAAAATGGGACGGCTTATCTTATCAATAAACATTATTATAGTAACAAGATTAAATTTGTACTTTTATTAAACAGCAAAGTATTTTTAGAGACAATTTTCATTTACAGAGACAATTTTTAAATAAATACATCACACAGTCACACAATAACAACAAATATAAATTACTCAAATTTTCTTAGCTTTACACACATTTTATTTTACAATATTAATTTTATTTTACAAAAACAAAAAACCTAGGCATTGAAGATTGAAAGTGTTTTCTGTTTGTGTAGACGTTGACAACAGTTACAGAATGACATCAGGATGGAGCCAATTGGGCTATAGTTTTACTAAGACATTTATAATAAGGAAAATACTGAACATTTACAATTTATTACGGGGGCGGGGCTATTTACATTCCCTGTCTACGGGCTATTCTATTCCATACATTAATTGAGTTCCACTTGGAATCAAAGAAAAGCCAAGCTCGCTTTTTTTTACTGAAATTCAAAAGACAAAAGCTTCAAGTAATTACCTTATTAAATAAAACATGTATAAAGCAAAAAAACTAATAATAAGTGTAATATTTTTATGATAGACAAAATTATAATTTAGCATTGTCTAGAGCTTGCAGAGGCAGAAAAGGAGAGGTATGAATGCTCCAATAGTTATGAACACTGGAAGTAAAACAGATGAGTCATCTAAGGAGTAAGGGTCCGGCTGCTTGGGTCCACTGGTTTTCCTGGCAGGGACAACCTTCTCCTCTACTTCTTCCTCCTCCTTGGGGTCCTCAGTCTCTGTCTCCGGCCAAACAAGAGGAGGCAGTTGGGGAACTTCATCTATTGAACCACGCATTACATACAGAGCATTGATCTTAGGATTGTCCCTGTAGCCCTTGATGAACTCAACTTTAATCTTACCTCCTCTTATATCAGATTCCTCTTTATTGTAATAAAGTTTACCATTACTAATTGTGTAAGGTACATACTCATCGTGTGCAACACCCCGCCCAACTTTGTCAAAGATGTCCAAGTCCGCCACAATGGTGTGGTCCCCATTCAGTACTACATCAAACACTTTCATATTGGGAGCATTGAAATAGACTTCACTAAACTTAAGTACCAATACATAATCACCATCCTTACTTGCTGGGATATCATAACCGAAAGTGCTATGGTGATATCGCTCAGTTTGGTACAATATTTCATCCTTGGGGTTCACTCGTCCCAATAAGACCAATTGCCTTCCAAAATCAGATGCCGTTCCTGTTCTGCCGTGCAAAGGATCCTTCTCGTAATGTACTCCGTAAATATCTGTATGTGCAGGTCCACCAGCATTAATTGCGTATATAATCTCTCCCAAACTTGTTGCATATTGTATTAAATTAAGTAAAGAAACAGTAATTATTAAGAATAACGATTGATTAAACATTTTTGGTGACGAAAGCAGTTCACTATTAACCTTAGGAATTTTAACATAAAACTTAACACACCTTAACTTTATGTAACTTATTGAAATACTATATATTCTAAAATAACTATTATACAACTTTAAAATGATTAACTGTATCTGAATATACAATTTTTAACCGGTAAACAAATCAGGGACATGTCTACGGTGAGGTAGGGGCAAGGGGGATCGATGTCACAAATGACATTTTGGGACCGATGTTGCAAGATGAAAAATATAAGGGGTGTATAAATCACGAAACAATAGAGTCCTTTTCGCTATTTTGCGCCAGCATGTCAAGTGCAAGTTTTCGTTTTGTAAATTAATTTACTGTGGATATTGTTGGTCAAAAGTTGTGTTGTTTTGTTTAATAATGGGCTTAAATGTGAATAATTATTAATAGAAATGATTTATTTATTTATTTATTTTTATTTATTTATTTAAGGAGTAGAAAACAATATTAGGCCTAAAAACATATTTTTACAGTGATCAATATTTATAAAATACAACCTAATACCTTAAGGATCACCCACTTAGATTTAGTTAAAACTTTAACAAATAAATATCTTAAATTACTATCTTAAACTAAAAATAACATTAATTAATTGTACATATCTTACAGCAATATAGAAACCCTAGCATGTAATATAGGATATTCGTAATATATATACTTACATACATATATACATAAACCTACATGTATACATTTATATATACACATACATATAATACAACTACACTGAAAAATATAATACTCGTATATAATAACTAAAAAAAATATTCACATTTATTTACTTTTGTTATTAGTTATCGCGTCAAGTACATTTAATTTATAGGCTGCGGGGGTATTACCAAATAAGTCCACAGAAAGTAGCTTATCGTTATAAAGAGTACACATCCGGCGAATTGGGGCTCGAAATCCAGCGTTAGTTCGGGAAGATGGCACATGAAATAGGTATTTGGACCTGGTGCTTCTGGGTTTAACTATATATAGGATTTGTTCGGTAAGTTCGGGGCAGTTGTAGCTGCTCAAGCATATATTGCGTAACATAACACTGTCAGTTAATGATCTACGATCTTTCAAAGAAGGAAGCTTGTATTGAAGAAGTAGGTTGTCGTATGACAAATAGCCTGAGCCCAACTTACGATTTAGACCACGAAGGAACCTCTTTTGCAACATTTCCACCTTCTTGTCATATTTGGCATAAAAAGGGTTCCATATGCACGAAGCGTAGTCCAGATGCGATCGAACAAGTGACTTGTAAAGACTAATGCATGGTAAAATCTTTGTAAACGGCTTGGTTGAGCGGTAAACAAAGCCCAACATTTTGTATGCTTTGTTGCATGCATACTCAACATGGTCGTCGAAAGCAAGGTTGCAATCAAAGTACACTCCAAGGTCCTTTATCTTGTCAACAGAGTTCAGGGTGCTGCCGCTTATTTTATATGAGTATTTAATAGGTGTTTTCTTTTTGGAAAAAGAGATATGCTGGCATTTATCATAAGCCAATAGAATTTTGTTTTCAGTGCAATAAGCATCAAGTCTATCCAAGTCTTCCTGTAGACGTCTGCAGTCCTCCTCCTCACCAATGACACTGTAAACCTTGAGGTCGTCGGCATACATTAAAAAGTTACTATGTTGAAAGCATTTGTCGATGTCATTGATGAAGAGAACGTACTGCAAAGGACCCAGAATTGAGCCCTGTGGCACGCCAGATGTTATAGGTATGGGCCTTGAAGAGTAGCCATTTATGACAACAACCTGAGTTCTGTTGCCAAGATAAGACGTGAACCACCTAAGCAAGTTGCCCTTAATACCGTTATAAGCAAGTTTCTGTAGCAGTATGTAATGGTCAACTGTGTCAAACGCTTTACGGAAATCTGTATAAACTGCATCTATTTGAGCGTGTCTATCCATATTCTCGAAAAGGCAGTTAGCGTAAATTGAAAGGTTTGTCACGGTCGACCTATTTTTTACAAAACCGTGCTGTTGTGAAATTATATTATTTTGTAAAAGAGGGTATATAGCGTTATGCACCAGTTTTTCAAGTATTTTAGGTAAAATGGATAGGATTGATATTGGACGGTATTTTTCAACCATCTTCCTTGATCCGGATTTGTGAATGGGAGTAATGAAACCGAGTTTCCACCTGTTGGGAAATACACCTTCTTTAAGGCATTTATTAAATAATATAGTAAGGGGAATACATAAATGGGAGCGTAAATTCTTTATAAATATTGGGCTAATTTTATCAGGACCAGGACCCTTGTTTCCGTCTATATTCTTAAGTAATACATTGATATCTTTCGTAGTAAATACAATATCACTGATCAAAGAAGATGAAGAAGATGGCTCAATTTGATTTAATAGTTCAGTGTTTATTATAGAGGTAGGAGTAAAGACAGAGCTGAAGAAAGAGGAGAACAATTCACTAACTTCCTGAGGATTACTGGTAGAATGCTGGCCGAAGGACATTGTGTGAGGATATTTAAATGGTGTATTTTTGAGAGATGATACATATTGCCAGAAATATTTAGGTGTCTTAGTAATTGAGTCCTGAACAACGTCTAGATAGCTATTATGATCTGCCTTCATTAACTGTTTACAGCGAGACCTGAGCAGTGAAAATTCCCTATAATCGGCAATGGATTTGTAGGTTTTCCATTTTCTCCACAACTTGAGTTTTCTTTTAAGAGCGCTTATCAATGGTTTAGAAAACCAGATCGGATGCTTCACTGCCTGCTTTTTCAAGGGTATGTAATTGTCCATTATTTCGTATAAAATATCGTAAAACTTTGCCACTGCCGTCTCTGTGTCCGCATCACCCAAGTTTAACTCCCAATCTATTTTGCTTAGTGATACGATGATAGACTGATAATCAGCCTTGTAAAAGTTATATTTCTTAACGTTAGTATGTGGAAGTGAGACTTTAAACTTTAAATTTAATGTAATTTCTAACGGAGGGTGATGTCGGTCAATGGTCGTTAATACAGTCTCAGCCTGGCATGTCGAGCAGTCATGGTTTGATAATATCAGGTCAAGAAACCTGTCATTTTCGTTACTTATGTTGTTGTACTGTTGGAGTCCCAGGAATGCCATAGTGCTAACAAGGCGACGTGAAATCTCTGTCGCTACGTTTGTCGGGGCTCCAACAGATGCTTGTCCATCAAAGCTCCAGCCTAAGTTTGGTAGGTTATAATCACCTGAGATACAACAAGTACAGTTAGGATAGTTTAGGAATAAATGTTCCAACGCATTAAAATGTTGATCGTATACGTTAGGAGGTGATGCAGGAGGAATGTACACACCACATAAAAGGAGATGATGGTGTTCTAGATTAACTTGAATAAAAATATCTTCAACATAATTACTTTCATATTCAGCTAAACGAGTGGCCGCGAAAACTGAACGAACTGCGATCATAACGCCTCCTCCGTCTGATTTATTTATTTGTGACAGATTGCGATCACGACGAAAGACAGTGTATCTATCATCAATAAACTCCGCGTCATGTATGCCAGGCTGCAGCCATGTTTCAGTCAGAACTATTATATCGTACTCACTAGATAGTATGTTTAAGCGTAAGTTGGATAATTTAGTTTTTAACCCACCGCAGTTTTGATAATATAAATAAATTGGATTGTTAACCGTGCCGGTAACTATATGGTGTTAATATTGACACCACCAATGTTAAGGAGTGTATTGTTTGACGCAACTTTGAGTTAAATAATTTATGTTGAGTAATGAATAATAGGTTTAAAAATAAACAATAATAAATACAAATAAAGGTAATTATATGAGCAATAGATGATACAATATAAAAATATATAAATACATATGCATAAATAATAAAAATTATTAATGTTAAAATACATGCGAGAATTTCATAATTGCTCACAGGACATAAGCCGACTTGAAAGTTAGAAAAAAACAAAAATAAAACTAATAAAATTTGTCCAATAAAGTACGGATTGACATTAAAGTAGTTACAATAATTAGTCGAACATAAGGAAACACAGCAAATTAATTGTCACAGTTTCATGATGTCCTCCACTCGGCGAACAGACCTCACTCGGCTGTTATCTGTCTTGCGTATCAATATGTTAGCGTTTTTCACCCAAATATACTTATAACCGTTTGCCCTGGCAGCATCACGGGCTTTGGCATACAGTATTTTATTTTTAAGTGTCAGGTGTTCATTTACGAAAATTGGGCGAGATTGGGACTGTCCGCCGCTCACACCCAACAGCTGGTCCGAAGACAGGCCGCGGCGCACCCGCACTGCAGCTATGACATCATCGCGTAAACGGCGAGAGTTCAGTTGAACTACAATATTTTTGGGTCGATCGACTGCGGCGTTGTGAGCGACTCTGTGTATGTCCTTAATAGCTTCCTGCGGTATTTGTAAGTTTATGACATCACCTAGCTTATCTATTATGTTAATTAAATTTTCTCCACGTAGTTCAGGGACATTTTGGATCTCAAGGTTACACGTACGCGCTCTCTGCTCCATATCTTCAAACTTGTTTTGCAGTTCATATATTTCGGAGCGCAAAGCAGTATTTTCCTCGGACAACTGCTTGTTATTGTCATGTATGATATTTGTTTTTTCTTCCATTGCTCCCACTCTGCTGTCCAAGTTGAGTATAGTTTGCGATAACGAAGACAACTGTAAGTCCAAACTTGATTGCAATTGGAAAATGTCATTCTGCAATTCCCTACGCATAGTTGCGAACCTGGTATCGATGTGAGCCATCAACGCTTCCATGTCCAGGTTAATTGTGGAAGTAGGTGCTTGCTGTGTATCAGTATGCGTTTTTGCTTTTTTGCAAGATGGGCATCTCCATTTGGCTTTATTCATTGCCAACATTTTTTTATACTCGGAATCTGATAATGAACCGCACGAATAATGCATAGAGGAGGTACAGGCACAACACCTAATTAGGCAACTGTCTTCCAATGCGAGGTGGCACTTACTACAAATCATTTTGCTACAGTTTCCAACCACCAATATTGTACGTCCGAAATAATAACGATCTAACGTTACAATTACACAGCGCCCTCTTTTGGCGTAGCGCGACACCTCTATGAGGATCAGATACAAGTAACAATGTTCAAATTTTTATTTTTATGTATAATAATAATGTTATATTTTAATGCACAAATTAGCCGGTAGATGTCACTCTCTTCAATTAATGACGTATTGATAGTGTCCAACGAAATATAAATATAAAAAGCGAAGTCTTCCAGCCGAGATTTGAACCCAACAAGCAAGGGTTTTCGAGATCGAAACTCTAACCACCGGACTGACGATGCGTATAGCGGGGGCGTGAAAATCTCAGCTACGAGGACCGAGCCCGTTCAAAGTCCAAGCCTTTGTTTCTCGTGTCATCGGTAATTTTACCTGCAATAATTTATTTATTGCATGTTATTTAGACACGTTTAGGTTGGACTGTTTTACGTTTTATTCACTTAATACACCACAGATGTTAAAAACAAGTATACAGTTCGATGCACTATATTTCAAGGAATATATCAATCTAAATTCAATCGATAAAGTTAAACTTTTAACGACGGATTTTGTTTATTTTTTGTTAGCACACACTTTAACACGACTATCACGGCGTCCGTTCTTGAGTTGAACATTACATTCCGGGGCTATTTACATTCCCTGTCTATTTTATTCCATGCATTGATCGAGTTCCACTTGGAAGCAAAGCATAGCAAAGCTCGCTTTTTTTTACTGAAATTCAAAGATAATAAATAGAAAGAAAACGCAATTCGAACGTAGACAGATCTATTATTTCTAACGACTTTCAAGCGAAATAAAATAATAAAAGCGCTTACAGCGGCAAGTCGAACATGGGAAATTTTCCTCCAGCATTGGGAAAAAACGAGGGTTGCCATTTATGTAAATGAACACTGGCCGTGCTGTAAATGTTGTCCAAGTAATTAAGTTACCTACACAACATATTTTATACGTTCATTTGTTTAATTTTATTAGTTTGCTTAGATGGTAAATGACTTTGTGGCGGCACATAAAATGGTACCTTCACCAAATGAACCTCTCTTCTCAATGATACATGCCGGGGTTCAAACAGCGACTTTTTGGATTGAATTATTAAAATAAATTGGGTAAATAATCGTTTTTTTAAAACGTTTTGTTTCTTCGAAATTTAATCCAAAAAGTCGCTGTTTGAACCCCGGCATGTATCATTGAGAAGAGAGGAGTAGGAGATATATTTACATCACTAGGATCCCTACAAATACAAACTAGTGGATTGGTTTTAAAAAAAATAGCATTTAGAACATTGTATCTTAGCGAATACTAAACCGCATTTCAATAATTTTAAAATTACTATAACACGAATTTAATGGGAGCTCCGTGGTTTGTACAACAAGGGTTAATGAGATTCACGAGGGAATTATTAAGTTAGCCCTTCGTCACTCTAACACCAGGCTTGTTGCATAACAAAACCTTGGGCTCTTGGCGGTTAACTGATTTAGGTACAATTAGCAAATGGTCCCGTAGATCATTCGTAGGGTAATTTTCCCGTGCCGTACCTACGTATACTCATTTATTATTTCGGAGCTGTGCCAGTTAGGCGATTATTATATTTAATTAGTTTGTCTGATCATCCATTAACCAATTTCCAATTCAAGATAACCTTTTCCAAAGGATGATTTAGATAATCGTTATAATATTTTTTTATTTAAACACTTTATTGCAGAATAAATTTTGGGACAAGAGAGAGATCATAAATAAATATAGGAGTAGGTTCAAAAATAATTACAAAAAGAGAATAAGTTGACATAACCTAATATATGATACATATATGAAATAATAATTGCTTTATGCAAGTCGAACGACTGTTTGGATTGGCTTATTCGGAGCGTGCTAAGAATCAAATCATTTATTTCCTTAGGTTAGTACACAACACTTGGATATTGTCAATACATATATTTTTATACAATACAAGCTTGGCTGGACCGAATCTAACAGCAATACAATTTATAATAAATAAAACATTGTTGCCATAAGCAAGGATTATAAGAATATATTTATGTCGTCAAGTAAAACGTTATCAAACGTTCTCGCTTTATTTTCGGGGTAGTGCATAATGAAATGAAATGTCGAATAAAATAAAGAACATATCCATTCGAATTCACCTGCCTAAATCCTATACTTCTGCTATGTTCGACTTGAAAGAAAATAAAGCTCAGCTTGCTTTTCTTACTGAATTTTGCATAAAACCATAGACAAAAGCCAAGTCGAACGACTTTCAAAGCGAAATAAAGTGAAAAAACAACCTTATCCCTTCTTCTCTATTCCGCAACCGAACCACTCGCACAGGCCAAAATATGCATCCACATACCGTAGCCACTATCCCTACGCGTACATACAAATTTGGAGACTCTTACTTTAGTGTGTTTCCCCATTCCTATAACCTGGAGTCCTTCAAACGAAGTGTGAAAAAGCATCTTTATAGACCGCGATAGTGGTAGGGACTGATGTCGGTTGTCTGAGGCTGGCGTCAGTTGCTCCCTTTCTTGAACCCCTCGTACCGCTTACCATCAGGTGGGCGCGGTGTCACATGTCGTGCTCAGTATAAAAAAAAAAAACACAAGAGTTCATAACGGTGTTTGTTCAAGCACAAATTAACTTTTATATAATTTCTTTTTTTTTCTATAGTTTAAGACGGTATGTTTAACGCATGCTCTAATAGTCTATAATCAAAAGGGCAATACCATGTTAATTACCAGTTTTAGTAAGATTATAAATATGATTGTACCTTTTGTTAACTGTTCATTAAATAAATTAATAAATAAAGCTACTGGAGCCAAAAGTAAAACGAACGTTAATTTAGGATTAATTAAAACATCAGTTTCAATAAGTAACGATGAGTTTGTAAATTTAAAAAAGTAAACAAAAGGAAGCATTTGACATCAGATATTCATCTATCTACCTTTTAATTATTAGCTAACTAAATATTTACTTAAATTAAAGATAGAATTACTTACAAATAGGTTAACGTTAAAGACGAGGATCAAAGAAATTAGGGAAAATTTGGTAGTAAATAGAATTAACACAAAATAGGTAGACACTATTAAAGGGTTTGCCAAAATAAATTACACGTTACTTAGGTCCCTAAATATTTAAGTACTCGAATTTTAGTAGGCAGCCACTTATGCTATTAAGATGGGACCATTAATACTTAATAGGATTATGACAGAATTTTCATTGAAAAGATGAACAATAAACATGAATAAAAAACTAAAATTTCACTTTATTTCGCTTTGAAAATCGTTCGACTTGGCGTTGCTCTATGGTTTTTCATACATTTTAAGCAAACTTCGGTAAGAAAGTCGTTAAACGCTTTGCTTTGCTCTCTTTTTCCGATGGATGATAAATGAGGTGATAGGGAAGGCAAAGGGTCTAGCCCATACAGCCAAGTCTGACGTAATATATATTTCTTTTTTATGAGTTAATGAGGTAATCATCAAATTCCAGATGCTGCAGAATTTGATGCTTTTCTGGAGTCACTCGCGGCACCATAGCTCAAATACGTCGGGTAAAATATGGGAGTTGACAGCGCGGGAAAACCGCAAAAAATAAACTGCAACTTGTGCCCCATATTTAAAGTTGAATTTATCGTTTTCCATAATTATTCACATTGTAGCACATTATTAAACAAAACAACACCACTTTTGACCAATAATATCCACAGTAAATTAATTTACAAAACAAAAACTTGCACTTGAAATGTCCACGCAAAATGGCGCGAAGAACCGCTTTGCTTTGCTTTCAATTCGAACATAGCATCAATAAAATAATAAATATGTGCGTTCGGATAGCTGTTCATTACGTTTACAACGCTTATTTTGATCTCGTCCGTTTTTTATTCAAAACATTTTATACATTTCGCATATAACGCTCACTTCACTAATTTTGCTATCCAAACGGTTGGGGCGTGAAGCGACACCAGCTTCAAATGTCATTTGTTAGTTTGTCGTAACCAATGGTTTATTTATATTCACTTCCTAGGGTGAATTATGTATTCAGAAATAAAGTTCTCACACATTTCAAATCATCAGTATAATTTATTAGCTTATATCGAGTAGCTTATAATTTATATCAAGTTCTAGATGTTTTTTTAAGCAAATATGTATTGTTTTATTTTTGAAGTCATATTTTTGTTATTTTATATAGGTTTTGTTAATTTTATTTTTAAAAGTTTTTAATTTCTTTTTTTATTGGTGAATGCTGTGACACCTAATTGGTACGTATATTGGGTAAGTTATAATTATATTATGTTATGTGTGTGATTATATGAACTGTTATGTGTAGATACTATATATAAAAAATATATATGTACGAGTACCATTGTGAATATGCAAAGACGAAATAGTATTTGAGAATTTAAAAAAATAATTAATTTATAAAACAAAAAACCCGACTGCGTAAAAAATAACTTTAATTAAATATACGGGCGAAAGTTTTACGTGACAACGACTTTGAGTGGTAAAATAATTTTAATGTAAATATTCATTCGTATAGTAGGAAGAAGGATGAAATAATAGTAACAATTTAAAACATTTATTTATACAAAGAATTATATTTAAAACATTAATTTATACAAAGAATCTCGCACTGAATTTCATATTAACAAAATTTTATTTTTACCTTTACACATACATACGTATTTATATACAAATATACATACAATAACTTGCAATACATTTGCGTACAATGAAACAGCGTTTACTACAACTTAACTTGTTCCTATCTGAGTGATTTTGTTGAGGATAGGGCGATGATAGGAGAAATATGAAATGAAAGGAAGTGTTTCTGCTGTAATGTGCCTAGAAAATGTCAAGTCAATGTCTTTCACTTTTTATGTCTGTCTCTCTCGCTCTTAGGCGGGCTAACCATGCCCGAGTGGAAGGGACGCGTGCCTCTCACTCGCTCTCATTGTGAGCGCATAACGTGAGCGGAGCGTAACGCAGTTTCTTGAAGTGTCACCCGGCAAACCAATTTATAAGACGTTGTCACGTCAATAAAAGAACTAAATTAAAACTAAAAAGGAACATAAATCTTAAGCGCAAAATGGCGGACATGTCAAGTGCAAGATTTTGTTTTGTATATTAATTTAAACTAAATTACAAATGCGATTCAGTTAAACATTCAGTTATTTTAATAGTAAATATCCAAACAATATACTCGTATATATTTAAAAAAACATGTCTATGGTCTAAGCCAGGGTTGCACAGACTTATTAATACTAGGGGCCACTCGGCCAAATCATGAACTGATAGCGGGCCGGCCGCCAGAAGTAGGTATAGGTAGTTAAAGACAATAAATAATTGATAAAAATTTATTAAAATTAAAAAAGAAATTATTAATTTGAAGCGTGGCACTGCATAGTGCTTACAATCTTTTTTATATTTGGCTCAAATTTACTTGTAGCAACACGTAAAACTGCTTCCAAACTTTCATTTGCAAGGCGGTTTCGATTTTTTGTTTTATTATTATTTAGTATTGAAAAAGTTTGTTCACATATATAGGTAGAACCAAATAAGCTGGCACATTTCAGAGCGTTTATGCGCAACTCTTCGTACATATTTTTATCAATGCAGCGGTAAAAGTTCAGCAAGTCTCCTTCGTTGAATTTGTTGCGTAAATCTTGGTCATTTTGAATGTCGATAATTTCTAACTGCATTGACTCTGGCGCATTTTCAACTGAAATAGTGAAAGGATTGCTGAATATGTCCAACAGAGGTTTCACTTTTTTAAACTCCGAAAATCTGTCTTCAAAAGATTGAATCAAAATATCTAGCTTTTCTACATAACTGAAATTAATCGCAGTTTTGTTGAATTTTTCAGCCATTTTCTTATAATTCGGAAAATGATTATAATTTCCAGAATTCAATTGTGATCTGAAAAGTGTCAGCTTGCATTGAAAGGATGTTACATGAGCATAGAGCTGGGATATCAGTTGATTTTTGCCTTGAAGCCGTGTGTTCAAGACATTCAAATGATTTGTAATGTCAACTAAATAAGCTAAATCACACAACCAATCAGGATTTTTAAGTTCCGGGACATCCCTTTGCTTTTCCGCCAGAAATATTCCAATTTCTTCTATTAAATTTAGAAATCGTTCCAGTGTCAATCCACGACTTAGCCACCTTACTTCTGTATAATACAGTAAATCTCCGTATTCGCTTTCGATGTCATCAAGGAATTGTTTGAATTGTCTGTGATTGAGTCCTCGTGATTTTATGAAATTTACAGTCGAAACTACTACTTTCATTACATTTTGAAATTCATTTTTTTTAGAACAGAGGGCTTCCTGGTGTATAATGCAGTGAAACTGCATGAGATCTTCAGTGTTTATGTTTTTTTCTTGCAGGTGCTTTTTCAGCAAAGTAACTAGCCCGGAATTGATACCAATCATGGAAGGAGCACCGTCAGTCGCAACTCCCGATAACTTAGATAAGTCCAAATCAGTTTTTGAACACTCGTCCAAAAGTCCATTGAGTATATCAACTCCTTTGGTTTGACCTTTCAATGAACACATTCCTAATAACTCTTCGAAGACTTCAAAATCTTGAGTAACACCTCGTATGAATATGAGAAGTTGAGCTGTGGAACTAATATCAGTCGATTCGTCGAGTGCTAATGAAAAAATTTCCATGATCTTAGTTTTTTCAATTAATTGTTCCGCAATATTACCTGACAAGGACATAATTCGTCTTTGGATAGTCATACGATTCAGTTGAATTTTCTCAAACTTTTTTGCTGCTTCTGGACACATTTTCTTAGCGGCAATTTCCATGCATTCTTTTACAAAATCGCCATCATTGAAGGGGCGACTTCGCTTTGCTATCATTCGAGAAATTTCATAACTAACTTCTGTAGCCGTTTCTGAATCTTGAATGTGTTTTGTAAACATAGCTTGCTGACCAATAAGCTCCCGTTTTAAAGACAACATTTTTTGCTTTCTTAATTCGCCTGTAAACTTGGTAAAAGAAGGATGCTGCGTTTCATAGTGCCTTTTTACATTATAATCCTTTGCAATCGCAACAGAATTCTTGCAAATTAAACAAACGACTTTGTTATGCGACCATACAAAAAAGTATTTCTCAGTCCAAATTTCTTGAAACTGCCGATTTTCATCTTTAACCTTACGTTTTTTACTAGGTCCTGGCTTCTCCATGTTGCGTTCTAATCCTGGCTAGGATTAACACAGCACCTAAAAACAATTACAGTACCCACTTAAATTACCTATCCTTTTTTAAATTATCAAAAATAATTGATTAAATATTATTTCTCAGAAATTTTAAGATTTTTATACAGATTTTATCTGAAATAATGACGTAATTATTACAGTTAGAGAAATTCTTATAAAAATAGTAATTTCTTTGTTTATTTTAATATTTAGCCAACATTAAAGCTAAATTTGATTAAAATTGATTAAATAGGTAGGGAAACACTTATTAATAACAGAGTTTTACTTACGTTTTCACAACACAATTATACACGGCACTTGACGGGTTAACACTGCAACAGGAAATCTACGTTGAATGTGGATCAAAATATATGACACCGGCTAGTCGAGTTAAAATCTACACTAGAACTATTGCCTCCCAAAAACACTAATAAACTGCACTTATTCTCAATCACTTATTACTTCGCTTTGTATTTTCGCGCTTATTTCTTTCTGTTGTTGACACTTCACTCAAATGAAAAGCGAACTGTTCGGCCGCTGCGGTTAACGTGATTTTTATACCGCGCAAACGACTCTGGAAGCTTCGTGTAGATACGCGAGCAATCGGGAATACGGGACTATATCTATCTCGCTTGCTCACCGCGCTAGAAAATTCTTGATTTCTATAGCGAGCGATGTTACTTGACTTAGCAATTTTGGGCGCTAGATTCAAATTGCGCGCGCGCGAGTTTCACATTACTTTTCGAACATATTTTTTTTTTGTTTTATTCTGGAATAGAATTCAATATTTTTCGAATGCACGAGAGTATTATTTTTGCTGTCGGCGGGCCACCAGTATTCGACCCACGGGCCGCATGCGGCCCGCGGGCCGCGGTCTGTGCATCCATGGTCTAAGCCAAAATAACCTAGAGATTGGACTACCTAATACCCTAATGGAATTAAAACGATTTGAAACAAATCACTGTTTTTATATGCTACAAAGTTTCTACAACACTAGACCTTAGGGTATTTTTACATGCATCGGTAAAAGCTCGGTCACCGTGATGTGTAAAGTTTATTAAGTCCTTGTAGATTTCTTTCACTGTCACTGTCAAACCTGAAGACCCTGGTGGGTAGTTCGTCTTGTGGTGTTATGTATAATAAATATGATTATCTTAAAACCAGTAGTTATTTTTATGTATAGTATTTATAATACATGTTTATGTATTAATGTTATGTATATAGTATTTAAGTATATGTATGTTTATATAGGAATTGCTTACTTTTATGATATTTATTGGAATAAAAATAATTTATAAATATAATTTTCACTATCCCCGATCTAACAAAGAAATCTCATTTGTCCCCACGGTCAACGGTCAGAGAATGCCTTACCATTATGTTCGCCGATTGTAAATTACAATAAAGATTAAAATAAATAAATAAAATAAAATAAAGTATGAGCTCCAATATGCAGATAGCTTTCACAAGGCACGGCAACTGTGACGGTATCGACGCAGCAACCATCTTAGCACTAATGTATTAACCTGTATAGAATCGTTCACACGAAAAGGGTATTTCTCATTTATAATATTAGGTTTCATATTACGTATTTTAGCGTTACTTTTTTATTACCATTTTTCAATTTCATGTACCTACATATTTTAGGCTAGCAAACCCGACAATATTTTATTGTCTATTACTTCATCTTATTTTGTTTGTTAACTAACTCTTTATGTACCTTTTTCTCAAAAAAAAAATACTTACATGAAAAAATTTTTTAATTAATTAAATATAATAAATAAAATTAAAGCGACGTCCAGAGATAGAGATAGTCCCAAGCAGAATGCAATTTTTAGTATTTAGTATTAATCGACGATGCCATTTCAGCAATTTTTTTTTTAATATGTCTATATTTAAAAACTTTGATTAAATGCATTTAAATATGGCTATTCCATAATTATATTATTATGTTGAGTTGTATCGTATGTGTGTATTTCTCTCGTTCCTTGTCTGGACATGATTGTATTATTTTATTAACCATTACTACCATCGCTGCTTGCTTACGCAGGGGTAGACGAAGCTGCGTTACACCGGTTAATTATAAAAAATATTGTGCTCGAAAGCTAATTTGGATTTTGTCAGACATAGGTACGTCCAAGGAACCGCCCGTGGCCGTGAAGTGATGTTAGCGGTCGAATATGGCATTCCCCGCGCAATAATTACATATCTTCACGCCAGATCCCTTGCGGGGTAGGCAAAGACAATTGAGCGCCATTTGACACGATCACGACACACTTCTTTCGCTTCGTCGACATTCATCAACCTCTTCATACATGCCCTTTTGTTACGAAAGCTTTTTAATGTGCCTTCAGCCAGTGTTTTATTTATTTGATCGTGATATGTGAGTCTCGGTCTGCCAGGGCCTCTTTCACCCACAACTTTCGCATTATATATCTGGTTCGTCAATCTTTCTTCGCTCATCCTCTCAACATGCCCGAACCATCCTAGCCTTTCCTTATTTTTGTCCCTATGCTTTCTTTTATACCCACCATTTTCCGTATTTCCCGCGCAATAAACGAGTCAATATACATTACTGCAAAGACGGTTGCTGCGAAAACCGTGTTTATAGTAGTTAATAAAGAATATAGTAACTAATTGGGAAAAGAGTGGCTACTCTCGCGAAAAAGTAAGCCTTGTGTCATCCGAACACTAGCGCGCCAGGTAGATGGTAGGATTCAAAGAGTGCCATACATAGCCACCTATATAGATATAGCTTCTCTATTGGAGTAATTCCATAGATTTAGTTTCTATATCTATGAGTAATTCATACAACTGTGCGCCTAAATTTAAAAATATGGTATTGACAACTTACACATTACATTTAAATTTTAATTATTAGGTTGGCCTGTTGACAACAACAATGGCCGACATGTTGAATGAATTGAATCATTTGATTGAATGTTTACGTATATAATATATTAATAATATATTATCTTCATATATGTATATCATTTATCATTTAACTCTGTAACTGTAAGTATTACTTTTAGTCATAGTTCTCATTATTAATATTTTTTAAATATTGTTACTATTATTAATTAAATTTCTTAAACATATAATGTATCATAATTAAGTGTAGTTTGACATGTTGTGGTCACCTGTTACTAGGGTACCATTCATTTTTTTTACTGTTTGCTTCTATTGATAGAATTGGATTCAATGTGTACTCTGTTGATGATCCTAATTAAATAAATAAATATCTACTATAATAAGTATATATTGATGACTATATATGTAGTCTATGTATACATACTATTTATGTAGTTTATTGGTTAGAATTGCACCCCCCATATTTATACTGTCTCACTCTCCCAAAGGTTAGCTGGTAGAAAAAGCCGAAATGGCTTTTAGTTCGCCTTTGTACATACTTTTAAGTAAAGTGCAATCAAGTATTTAACAATAATAATAATAAGAATTGAATATAATGTTCAAACATCGATGTATATAGATAAGCCTATTTAATACAAAACGCACTCTTAAAAACGTGCCGCTTGCTTTGTGTACCTACCAACTTTGGGGGGCAATTCTCAAGCAAGGATAATGCCACATGCTTTATTCATCGGAAATTATATCACAATGCATACAAAAAGACTAGTTTTACCCGATATAAATAAAATAAATAAATAAATATTTCCAGACAGGTCACACAGCGCCATCTTATTTCCGTGGTAAGCTACGAGGCTTGTGTTACGGAAACTAGATGGTTGATAAACTACATATTATACTTTTTTTTTTTAAATACATACATATTATACATATAAACACCCAGACCGAGACAAATTATACAATGTACAACTTGCCCCCGGTGGGAATCGAACCCACGACCTCCCGAGTTCATGGCAACGTTTGTTACCACTAGACCACGGAGGATTAATATTTATATTAGGCGCTCTCGACGCTTGCTATTTCGCGACTGTTGGTGCAGCTACATGACTTCGATTGGTTTTACGGGAACGTTTTTATATGTGATAGTGAGGGCCTATCTATATACATCGATGTGTTCAAACCATCAGACAAGAAGTTAGTTCTCCCTACCAGCTAATAGGCGGAGCCTCTTTTCATATAAATCAAAAAATTACAATTGCTTGTACTAAGTTTCCACCCCAGATAAGCCAGCGCATTACACGATCACGGTACGGTCGCCCTGCCTTGTGAAAGCTGTCTATGTATTAGCTCATACATCTCTACATAACACGGCACGGCCATTGTGTGAGATGGCCCTAAAGGTTTAGTTTTATTGGTTGTAAATAGTTGTAAACAAACGAATCAACTGTTTATTACTTTCTTTTAAGTTGTAAAATGTTAGTAGGGTACAATAATTGGGTCAGAAAAAAACCTTATATAAAAGTAAGTCACAGTAAGTGCCTTCACTCCGTAGCCACGACTCAGACTTAGCTGTAAAGGCACACAGGGCCAACAGTGAGATAGAGACAGTTTATAGGATTTTAGTCCGTAGGCGCCCTGGGGCTACACTAGGAAGCTTCACGGATGAGTCGGGCATGCGACCCCCACCCGCGTTGGCCCTTCAGGCAGGGGGCGTATCATTGATGATTTATCGATTCACCGTCTATAAATAAAAATAAAAAAAAAGTAACTGTAGGTCAGTTAGAAAAAAGTACGCAGCAGATTGTCAAAATAGTGAATTCCTTTATTTACTGTCATGTGATCTTCTTCACTATCGCCAGAAAAGCTGATTCAGTATTTGCTGGGTGTTTACCAAACTCGAGAAATATCACAAATCAATTAAATATTAAATAAAATTTAATTTATATATATAAAACATTTGTGATCCTATCTGCTAGTGTGATATTTTTTTAGCGCGAGTTAAGTAGAAAAAAGTCAGTTAAGTAGTGTAAAAATTACAAATTTGGCCGTAAGACGTAGTAGTATGCCGTTATATTGTAATAATGGCGCCCGAAAAGAACAGTTTTCGACAATATAATTTTCCAACTTTATAATGTTTATAATGCTCGGTGTTTATCAGATTATTTAAAAACGTTAGAAAAAAAAGATGGCTTATTTATTTTATTTATTTATTTATTTCAAAACTTTAATGCACAAAGTACAAAAGGCGGACTTAATGCCCGTAGACATTCTCTGACAGCCAAACCTTTGGGACTAATTAGAACAACTGTAGGTGCAAGGAAAGTATAAGTGACACATCAATTAGATATAAATACTTATATAATAAACTTACTTATATATAATCTACTTATAAATATAAATATACTAAATACTAATATATACACAATAATAAACATACATATAAAACTTACAAATTTTGTTAGGAGCTATTTAGAAAATGTGAGTAGACCAGCTTTTTAAATGATGATCTGGTAGATGCCTGCCTTATGGTAATAGGTAGATTGTTCCACAGATTTGTAGCAACAACCGCAAAGGAATGCTTACTTTATTATAACTTATTTATAAATCCTACCTACTAACCTGTATCCATACGTCGATGTCGGCTGATTCCTAATGAATCGGAAAACCCTGATAAAGTTGCAAAGTTCAGGTTTCTATTACATTTAACAAAGTAAAAAAGTTACTTGAAATAAGAAAAAAGCTGACTGAAATATAAGCAAATATTTACATATACAAAGTTGTTTATATAATCACTAGATTTAGGCCTGGGCACATCGAATGCGTAGAATGTAGACGGTCACAGGCAACTTTAGTTACCGAAGGGTATTTTATTATTCGAATAATTGCTTGTTTATAAAGGAATAAAATAATAGGACGCTGTTACGCAAAAAAAAAAAAAATCATAAATTTAATCATGAATGCCAATCAGGTCCTTAGGATGATACGATCCAGATATAAACGCCGTTTTTGGCATATTCTAAATGTAATAAAGTTCCATCTTCAATGGACACATCTTAAAATTAACATACTATAAATTGGACGAATTTATTTAACTATAATATATGTATGTCGCCTTTGTACATACTTTTAAGTAAAGTGCAATAAAGTATTTAATAATAATACAAAATATTTGTATTCGAAAAATAATATTTACACAATATAAAATAATAATTACAAACTACTAAAATAAAATTAAATAACTATTAACTAAACCTAATAAAAAAAAATATAAATAAAAAATATTCTCAAGAGACGTCCCATCAGAGATAGTCCCGAGAAGACAGGCAACATTTCCCCTCTGTATAGCGAGGCTAATACGTTAGCAGAAATAATTGCCAGCCTTCCTATCACCAGATTTCTCCGTCAGGCGTT
Organism: Tinea semifulvella; assembly: GCA_910589645.1. Taxonomy (NCBI): domain Eukaryota; kingdom Metazoa; phylum Arthropoda; class Insecta; order Lepidoptera; family Tineidae; genus Tinea; species Tinea semifulvella. The sequence continues at coordinate 12,515,365 of OU342585.1, forward strand.
TGGACACTCCTATCGTCTCGACCCAAAACGGCGCAAACTCGTAACCTGTACCGAGGTTGACGTATTTGCGTAGCTTGAGGTTCTCAGCAAATTGCCGCACTCCCCGCGCTGGACGAGGTTGCCTGGATGTGAGATGGGGCTAATGTGTCTACACATGTCGCATTCCACACCAGAGACTTGCCAAGTAAGTTTTCACGGCCCAACGTTCATTAACCAAAAAAACTACTAACATAATAAGTAAAACAATTTAAAAGGCTCGACGCCACACGAGACGTATACCAAAAAAACAGTCAAACCACCAGACGGGTTTTTGTTAATGTTAAGACGGAAAATCCGAACCTAGTCTACCCTACACGTATATTAAAAAAACAATAACCTAGTACTTTCAGGTACGAGTATCACATCGTCTCACTGTCGCTCAGCGGTCGTTTTATGTAGCGGTAGGTTTATCATACTTGTGGGTGTAATGTGTAGAGTTATAGACTCAGGCGAGACTGATGCCTAGACTTATAGACTCAGGCGAGACTGAGACTGTGTTTGACTTGGAAAAATTTTACTTCAAAGTGCTGACTGAAATTTTTCATTGGAAGCAAAGTACGTTACATGGACGGCTAATAAATGTTTATGGTGTACCCAGGTCTTTTGCAGTTTTTTGTTCGATAAATCCATACTAATTTTAAATGTGAAAGTATGTATGTGTGTATGTCTGTTTGTCCGTCCTTTACGGCTATAATACTGAAATTTGGCAGAGATGTACTTAAACTACGATAAAACAAAGGGTTTTTTTTCTACTTAAATTGTAATTTTGTTAGAATAATTTATCTCTATTATAACTATGTTATATACTATACAGTTATCTATGTTATATAATGTATGATAACTGTGAATATATAATTTAGCCCAAATCTCCATACAGGAACGGACATGACGACAACATCTAAATAATATATCGTCTATAAACTGGTAATTTGTCCTAACTCTATATTAGTAACTCGATATTATTTATTTATTTAAAAACTTTATTGCACAAAATACAAAGGCGGACTTAATGCCCGTAGACATTCTCTGACAGCCAAACCTTAGGGACAAATTTGAACAAATATAGGTGCAATGAAAGCAATGGTAAAATATACAATTAAATAATGACTTAACATATTTTATAAACGTACTTAGTTATTAGTAAGTATCATTATCATCACGACCGTTTCCATTCCGGGGTGGCCAGAAACCACGCTTATAAAGAAGGGGATTCACATTTAGCCAACTTTGCTATAGGCCAATCAAGACAAGTGGCAAGCTCGTAGATGTCTCTAGCGTATTAAACTCGAGAACATCACAAATAAATTGTCAACCATTTAAGTTCTGCTCGATAGTCAGAAATATGGTCAAACTTGCGTCAATAGACAATTAACCTAATGCAAATTAATTAAATAATAATTAAATTTATTTATTTACATTATTATTACTGTGACCCGACCAGAAATCGAACCCGGTACGTACGACTAATCCACGGACTTAACCGCTAGACCACGTAGGCAGTTGTACAATATTAGTAAGTATAGATAAATTTTTTTGGTTAAAATAAAAAACAGATACTTTTAAAATTTCGCTTAGTGACTAATTGAATAATGAGTAGGTATATCCTTTTTATTTTTGTTTCAAAACGCCACGAAGAACAATTTACGTCTATTTTTTTTTTCTTAAAAGTTGATATAGGACTAATTGCCAGTTAACTACTGACGATACGAGGGGCGTTCAAAATATTCTCGGTATGTGGATAAAAACAAACAAGTACGAAAAGTTTGATATTTTAATTTTTCAATATACTCCCCCCTATGTTCATACACTTATAAGATCGATCAATTATTTTTTTTAATCCCTCATAAAAATATTTTTTATCTTTGGTGTAAAAATGCTCCTCCACGGCCGTCTTCAACGCTTCATCGTCAGAAAATTTATTTCCCCGCAGATCCTTTTTAAGATTGGGAAACAAAAAGAAGTCGCTTGGGGCTAAGTCCGGACTATAGGGTGGATGAGTAACAGTTTCAAACCCACATTCAACAATAGCTGCCTTGGCAATATGAGCAGTATGGACAGGGGCGTTGTCATGCAGAAGCAGAACACCTTTGGTTAACTTTCCTCGCCTCTTTTCTTTGATCGCATCTCTTAATTGACGTATAACGTTAGCGTAGTACTGCCCTGTGATATTTACACCTTTTTCTTTATAATCGATAAGCAAAACTCCTTCACAATCCCAAAATATTGTGGCCATGACCTTGCCAGCTGACGGGATTACCTTGAACTTCTTGGGATGAGCTGAACCCTTAATGTGCCAATGCATGGACTCCTGTTTGCTCTCTGGGTCATAATGATGAACCCAGGTTTCATCTCCAGTAACTATTTTTTGCAGCACCTCATCGGGATTTTCACCACACAGGTCGATAAAATCTGAACAGCAAGCCACACGCATATCCTTTTGAAGAAGCGTCAGCATTCGCGGAACCCATCTTGCACTTACTTTTGACATATTAAGATGGTCATGTATAATGTCATGTACGGTACCAATAGAGAGATTGGTTACTTGAGCTATAGATTTTACCTTCACTCGGCCGTCTTCCAATATAAGTTTTTCCACTTTATCAATATTTTCTTGTGAGGTAGCCACTACAGGCCGGCCAGGTCTAGGGTCATCTTCAATACTCTCCCTTCCACGCTTAAATTCGCTTGACCATTTTTGAATAGTAGATAAAGAAGGAGCAGACTCACGGTAAACACAATCCATTTCCTCTTTTATGGTTTTTTGATTTTTACCCTGTTTTGTCAAGAATTTTATGACGGATCGGTGCTCTAATTTCGTTAAAATTGTTAATTCGCTCATGGTGTTCATGTTTGTTCGGCAATTGCAGAAAAACAAAAGAACATCTCGGTTCCAATTTTACTTTTTTTTAATGTCAATGGATGAATCTTAGCGGCCAGTAACAAATATATATATAAAAGAGGTTGTAACGTATCAATACCGAGAATATTTTGAACGCCCCTCGTATGTGAATTACTATTGCCACGTGAAGGTTTTATTCGCTAACTAGGTAGGTACTATATTACACGGGCAACGCCGGGTAAAACAGTTAGTACCTGATAATACTCACACTCAATATTGCCTTGACGGATTTATTTGCATAATGTTCGAATAAAAATCTATTGAGTTTATAAATAAAATCAGCAGCGGTTGCGCAATAAGTTTATGTAGGCGGGAATATTCGGAAATCTTTATTTTTCATCTTTGCCAACAGCAGGCAGAATTTAAAAACTACTTAAATATTTATTAGTGTTTTACTTTGTAGCATAACACTTGTTTTATGTATGATTTTATATATACCGAAATTCCCGGCTCTCAAAATCAGAAGCGGTTCCGGAAACCCTATATCCACTAGCAAAACTTCAAATTTTTATAAATAAAAGTTTAAGAAAAAAATAGGAGGAGTTCTTCGCGCCATTTTGCGCAGACAAGTCAAGTGCAAGTTTTTGTTTTGTAAATTAATTTACTGTGGATATTGTTAGTCAAAAGTGGGGTTGTTTTGTTTAATATAAATACTAGTACGGCGATGATTAGACGGGTGATGGCAGGTGAGTACTTCGAGGCATTAGAATAGTTTTATGTTTTCAAGTTTATGTATGCCTATGTGTATGTGTGTGTGTATATACGGATGTTTATTTCTGTTGTATTGATGTAATGCTTATTCCTTCGTAATTCTTGTTGTTGTTATCTTCGCCCTGGGGCGGACCGCTCCGGGGTGATCCCCATTCAGCGTGCGTTAATCACGGCGGGCAACAACCCGCCGGTTGCTTGTTTTACCTCGGCGGCGAGAGCCGCTGGGGAGGGGGCCACTGATGGATCTGTGGCACCTGTAGGACAGTTTCTGTTGAGAACTCTTTATATAGTTTTGCCAGTCTGTGCTGGTTACGCCTCGGCCCCCAAGATCTCACGGGGCAGGCGACGGCCCTCCGGTGGCCGTGCGTGGAGAGGTGCGATGCCCCGAAGATGGTCGAAGCGGCTGTGGTCGGCTCGATCGAACATGGATTTCGAGAGCCTGGCCACGAACTGCTCGATGGTCTCCATCTTCAGGTCATCGTGGAGGACTGTGTTGCGCACGAACCACGGAGCTCCGACTGTCGCGCGCAAGGAGATGTTTTGCTGTGCTTGGATTCTAGCCGCTATGGATGGCGACACCAGGTGGTGCCATGCCGGCCCGGCGTAGGTAAGGCGCGAGCGGACGAACGTCTTATAGATGTTTAGTTTTACCCTGGGTGGTAACGACGAATGCAGCAGCGGCCTCAGTTGGGCCCGAGCGGCTTTCGCGCGGTTGATTGTGTGGCGTGCCATAGGGCCCATACGCAGGCCGCGGTCGATCACGCACCCCAAGTACGTGACAGTGTTCGTCCAGCTCACTTCCCTTCCACGAAACAGCAGCGGGTCGGGCAGGCGCCGGCGAGACGTCAGTATGGCGGCGGTCTTGTCCACATTCGCCGACATCCGCCATCTGTCCAGCCACGGTGGCAGCAAATCTAACAGTCTCTGCATCTTTCTTGCAGCGTCGTCGGCTTTTATGGCCGAGGTGAAATATGCGCTGTCGTCGGCATACAGCGCCAAGACAACGTTCTTTTCCCCTTTTTTGAGGTGTCCGATGAGGGTAGGGATGTCATCTGTAAAGGCGGCATAGATCACTGGAGACAGGCAGCTCCCTTGCGGAACGCCAGCTAAGATGGTCTTCTTTGCGGACGATGCTTCGTCGACCTGCACGAAGAATCTCCTTCCCCCCAGATATGATGACTGCCACCTGACTGCCATGTGTGGTAGATCAGCGTCGAAGAGCTTGGACAGGAGACCGGTGTGCCACACTCTGTCAAACGCCTTCTCCATGTCGACAAAGACGCCGACAGAGCACCGGCCCTTGTTGAGCTCTGACGCCAAATAGTGCAGCACCCGCGTTAGCTGGAGTGTGGTACTGTGCTCTCCGCGGAATCCGAACTGCTCCTTCCTAGGGGTCAGGGGCTCTCGGATTCGTCGGAGAAGCAACTTCTCGAACAACTTCGCGGGGTGCGACAGCAGGGTGATGGGTCTGTAGCTGGAGGGCACCCGGCGGTCCTTACCAGGCTTGGGTAGAGTGATGACCTTCCCGAGCTTCCAGGCACTGGGGAAGTGGCCGTAATTCTTGTACTATTGTATTCATTCTAAATTTTAAATTTATTTTCATTGATTTCTTTGCTTACTTCTATTGTATTTGCCAGCGAACTCTTATTTATTGGCTTTAACGTTTACTATTTCTCCTATATATTTATAAATTAGCTGTAAGAATTCCTAAATAAATAAATAAATAAATAATGTGCTACAATGTGAATAATTATGGGAAACGATAAATTGGACTTTCAATATGGGGCACAGATCGCAGTTAATTTTATGGGGTTTCCCGCGCTGTGGACTTACATATTTTACCCGACGTGTTTAAGCTATAGTGCCGCGATTGGCTCCAAGAACAGCATCAAATTCTGCAGCATCTGGAATTTGATGATGATCTCATTAACTTATAAAAAAGATAGATATATTACGTCAGACTTGGCTGTATGGGCCTTCCCTATCACCTCATTCATCATCCATCGGGAGAAGAGAACTCACACAATAAAATAAATAAAATGTCTATATGAAAATGCATTTGTTTTCCGAACCTGGCTTTAAAATAACATTAAAAGTGAGTCAATATTTCCATTATCTGTGCTCAATCCAAATTGCTTCTTGATATTGAAATATTTCCCTCGGTTGTAGGTATACATAAATATGAATATTTTGTTGACTATGTTTTAGCAAATATTTTTCTCTTCACGATTTTGTAATCCCAAATCTCTGCCAACTTCCATTCCTAGTCCGCTTAATATTTATTAAATTTGGTATTCTACCCCCTGTATTGGAAAATTGAGATCTAATCATAGACTTATACATTATGAAATGTTGGACCAGGCATTTAATACAATATACCTACTCGTATTAGTCAATAGCTGTAAAGCTTGGCTTGGATTCTTCTTCTTTTCTTTGTTTATCTTGAACATCAACTTAAAGCAGATTAGTTCCGAGTAATATGGAATGTGGAGCCTATTCCTCATTGGGAATATCTTCTGGTTTACTCAGCAGCTTGAATCTGTCTGGCTGTCTACATCCAACACTCTGCGTCTTTTTAGATATATTTGTGTCCCGACCAGGAATCGAACCCGGTACGTCCGAGTCTAAATCCACAGATTTAACCGCTTGACCACGAAGGCAGTCAATTTTCTAAAAAAAAAAAAATGTACTTACGCAAAAATGATCCAATCCACATTTTGGTAATTTTAAGTAATATGCCATTAAAGTTGAAACTTAGATTAGTCCAGCATTTATGCGGCGTAGCCAACAGCACAGAAGATGATAGACACATTCAGCTAGGATGGGTGGCATTCGGGAAGCTGCGCCACATCTTATGAAACTACTCCAGTGTTTGAAGACGAAAGTTTTCAACCAGTCAGAGAACCAAAGTTACCGATATAACCTTCAAAATTAGTAAGCTCAAGTGCTAACGGGCCGAACACGTCTGTCGTAGAACCGATGAACGATGGAGTAGACGAGTTCTAGAGGAAAGACCACGTACGGGAAGACGTAGATGGACGCATGACCAGGTTTAGGTCGATATAATCTAAGGCATTGATTGGCATTGATAATTAAATTTCTGATAATTTGTGGATTGGATCCTTCTTGCGTAACTGCGTCCTTATATTAGTCTAGGTAATGTAATACCTATGAATTTGAATTTCATAACTATAATACCTACCACCTAATATCTAGAGGTGGTAGGCATTAGGACTGATGGTGGTAATTTGCACAGTCTGTCGGGGCGAAAGAAAGAAAAGTACTCGTAGAAAGAGACGATTCAGTGTTATTTATCACGAGGTCTTGTCGCTTTGGCAACATCAGTCTTTTCATACTGTGAAATAACACAGATTTACTGGTTTAATTATAAATAAATTTATAAAAGAGATACTTCGCCTTATAGAACCAAGCGCAAGACGGGCAAAATGATAGCTTAGTGACGTCCCGAAACCCCATCGAGTAGCGTTGGAGTCTCCGATCAATTGATTGACCATAATCGATGTATTCGTAAATAATATTTTAACAATCTACCTACATGCCATTTTGTTAAGTATACCTATAGACTCTTGACTGCCCGTAAACAACTATATATATAAAATTACAAATAGAACATGAGAAGTGTAAAATTTATTGCATGCAGGTCTATTTCGAGAGTTCCAGCATATTGGTTCTTCGGCGGAGACATGGGGTGGGGTAAAATTGCGACACTAATATTTAGGGACACAGTATAGAATTAAAATTATCGATACATACTCGTACTATGAGTAGTACGAGTATGTATCGATAATTAAAAACGTATCCATATCCTAAATGACTGCCTCCGTGGTCTAACGGTTAAGTCTCTGGATTTAGGCGCGAAGGTATCGGGTTCCATTCCTGGTCGGGACACAATAATTTATTTAATTTATTTGTGATATTTCTCGAGCATGCCACTTGTCAGATGGGTCTATAATGAAGTTGGCTAAATGTAGATCATCTTCTTTCAAAAGCGTGGTTTCTCACCACCAGGGCCTAAGATACGGGGAGAAGAGGTACGGTCGTGATGATACTTTAGTTTACATATCCCAAATCTAATAGGAAGCTAATTGGTCAATATCTCAATGGAAAACTATCCATCAATTTAACAAACTTTTCTGTGATTTTTCATGATTAGTCAAATATGTAGTATATATACTTGTATACCGAAGTATTACCTAAGTTGTTCTATAAACTTATTTGTAACGTTTACCCTACGAGCTTATATACTTGCATCGTTCGTCACAAGTCGCGTGGTCAAACTACGCATTTACTGCGATTCTATCAATCCTGCCGATGACCACGGACAGCCACGCATCGCTCACCAATAAATATAATAGATACAACAGCTGTTTTAGAAACATGGTTTGAGGCAAATGGCATACTACTTAATATAGAAAAAAATGTAATTGTTAAATATACTACCACAAATAGATATAATTTAAATAATATCGTTAAAAATACATTTCTAGGGTATACTATAGATAATACATTAAGTCATAAAGGTCATATAGAAAAAACCTGTAAAAAACTAGCATCTGCGAATTATGCCTTAAGTAAGCTAAAACATTTGGTTGATTTTGTCACCTTAAAAACAGCCTACTACGCCTTTGTTCATTCGATAATTGCTTACGTTATAACCATATGGGGTAACGCGGCAGATATTCGAAAAGTGTTCATACAACAAAAGAGATCAATTAGAATATTGTTTAATTTAAAAGCCAGAACCACAGTACGAAATTATTTTGTTGATGCCAAGATTATGACAGTCACGTCTCTGTATGTATATAGTTGCTTACAGGAGGTTCATGGGAAAGCTAATGAACTTCCAAAAATATCTAGTTTGACTAAGTATAACCTAAGAAACAAGAATGAAATCTATATAAGGCAAACCAGGTTAAGAAAAACGTTTAAACAAGGTTTGCAGTTGAAAATTACATTATACAATAAACTACCTGAGATTATAACTAGACTACAACCAAGTGAATTTAAAACAAAATTGAAAATCTTTTTCCAAAATAATGCTTTTTATAACCTGTCAGAATTTATTGACATGCCTTTGACGGAAAATTCTTTTAAATAGTTGTATAATTTTGTGGTCTTATGCCTTCTACTGTATTGTGTTCCTATGCTCCTTTGTCTACGATGCATGGTGTTAATAGCATTACTGTTATTATTTTAATATTTGTTAACTGACATACCAAAATATAACGATTGTTATATAGGTGAAATATACAAATATACAAATATATACAAATATACAATAAAATTCCTTACCACGGTGAGTATCAGCTTAGATTGTCTTTTCAAAATAATCATGAAACAATCCAACACACCTTTGAAGTTACCGACTCACGGGCGGATCCAAACGCACTGTTACGGACTTGTCTGTCCTTTCACAGACGGCAGTCTTTCCACGGTGCGGGTTGATCCACGTCCGTCCCTAAAATCACGTACTGTGTAAAGACAAATACTCCAGTTAGTATTACTCCAAACGTTTTTGAAACGGCTGACGACCTTTGCGGTTTATGTAAAGCAGAATCACTTGGAGCTAAGGACACGGTATCGAATCAAAAGTATCGATACTGTTACTCACGAGTTAGTATCGAATAAAAAAGTACTCGATAAAAAAGTAGTGTCCCTATCGATATTACACGAAGCGAGGTCAGCAAGGCGGTTTGTCACTGGCGACGGACGTGCCTTCGATACGAGGAGCAATCCCCTTATAAATTATACGGTGAGCCTTAAAGGAAAACAGTTTCAATTTTTCAACCGCCCGCCCACAAAGCTACCAGATTACCTAATTGACATAATGCCATTTGTACATGCACCACAATAGATTTTGCCGATATCCACGATAAGGATTCAATTTCATCTTCTGTAATGCGTGTCTTTGTTAAGTATAATCATGACTGTAATTCTTTGCAGTTAGAAACACAGTGGAATCATATTCAGCCAACTTTCAGCGAGGCGCTTGGCCAAGGAGTTGTGAAAGCGGCTGACAGAAAGGTCTGGAGACAGGAAGGCTGGCAATTTTTTGCCAACGTATTAGCCTCGCTATACAGAGGGGAAATGTTGTCAGTCTCCTTGGGACTATCTCGGATGGGACGTCTTTTTTATTTATAGTTTAGTTTATTTTTAATTTTATTATTTAGGTAGCTTTTAATTTATATTTATAGTACTTGTAATGTAATTAACTTCGAATAAATATTTAAATTTAGCCAACTTTACTATCATCAAATTACAAAATATTACACGAATGTCAACTCTAATAGCGTTTGACATTAACGTCACCGTTAGTTAAAGTTATAACGTTTGGGGATAAAGAATATATTTCGACAGTAGGTACCTAATCTATGAATAGTTCAAGTTGCAGTCTTATACCATTATTATTATTACGAGTATTAGTAGGTATTAGCATATATATATAGTATTCTTTTTTAAATTTAATATTTATATTCGAAGTAGATACAAAAATATTAAAATAAAATAAATTAAAAAACTAAACTAAAAATATTATGAAATTAAATCTATTCTACAAAATAAACTAAGGGCTTACCCCCAGGGGAGGCTCGAAACGCTCGTCGCATTTCCTCGTTGAATTATAAGGGAAATATTCTGTTTTAGGTAGTTATGGCATTTGGGGTCGCTATACTCTTGAAAAATTCCTTTACCCAACTCTTTTACGAATTTGTGGGTATAATTGTATAAATTGATAAATTAGTAATGTTGGTTTTGGTCTTACTTTTTTTGCGAGAGTCTCGCAAGCCGCTTGCTCACATTTTTTCCCCTAATTTTGATATAAGTTTTTTTTTTTGGAATTTGTGTATTTTATCAATTAAAACTCCCTTTTTGATATGGGGCAAACAATTTTTGTTCGCTCTGACAAATTTGTTGGTATTGCGGAATATAACACCATGTAAAGCGTTATACGAGTTTATTTTTAAATACAAGATATATAAATCCGATGATTTTCAGTAAATCAGACCAGTAATTCTTGAGATAGTAGTTTGCGGACATACTCTAGAGTCAAAACGAGAGTCTTGCGAGACTCCAATACCTTATGTACTTACTGCTCTCGTTGTCACGAAGGTTTGACCGTCATAGAATGTCTAGCGGCATTGAGTCCGCTTTTGTACTTTGTGCAATTAAGTTTAAATAAATAAATAAATACCTAAACGAAGATAAAAAGTGCAAGACCTGACCAAGAGCGAGACCAGCTGTTCTGATGCTAGACCAAGACTGGCCAAGTCAACACTATAAATGAGCAAGTAACTTCTTCTGTTCTTTGCTCGAATATAACACTTTCCATGCACGATATATGTAGTAAGTAAATTATATAACATAACACTCGTACCTAATAAAATTATATACTAAATCATAGACCTAACCAAATTCCGGTGGGAATGTACGGTGACAAAATAAAGAACTCAAGCAAGAACTGAAGACAAGAAGAATGTTTCTTAAAAATAATCCAGATGTCCCATAAGTATATGTCAAACCGAGAATAGTTGATAGGCCAGGGACCCGATTCTCGCGCCTTCGACATACATGTCCACTCGATTATCTCGAATGAAACTAAAAAAAATCTATGGAGATCTGTCGCATTTCATTCGAATATTTCGAACCAACACGCAAGTCGAAAGCGCCAGAATTACAGTTTTTTTTAAATTGCTTGTATATTTAATTTTAATTACCTCCAAACTTCTCTATGAATACCTATAATTTTCTTTTTGAATAATATATTGAAGGTCTCTGCCTCCGTGGCCTAGCGGTTAAGTCTGTGGATTTAGAAGCGTAGGTAACGTATGCGATTTATGGTCGATAAATATTTAAATAATTTATTTAATTTGTGATACTTCACAGTTTGATACGCTAGAGACATCGATAAGCTTGCCACTTGTCATGATGATTCTATAGTAAATTTGGCTAAATATGATACGCTTATTTATAAAAAAACTAGCTGAGCCGGCGAACTTCGTACCGCATGACAGTCAATGAATATCGTTTTATTGATTAGCTGAACTAAATTAATGATTTTATGGAAGTAATACAATGAATATAAAATAAATATTATGTTAAGATAGGATATATAAAAAATATATAAAAGTACAAAAATCAACTAGGTATATCAATCGGTTTAATTTTCTTCATTGACGCCTTGTGATATACGGCATATTTTTTTTTTTTAGGCGCAAGAAAAGAACAAATAGAGCGGATGGTTTGTCGACACGTAAACATAGGTTTTTTTAAGGTCGTGATAATACTTTAATACCTACATGACTAATTTATTTTATTTTTGTGATAACTATTCACTTTAATTATGGGATACCCTGTAAATGATGCTAAATAAAAAAAAATACATTTAGTTGCATTGCCTCGATAACCAGCGAAACACAAACTGATCCGTAGATTGCCCAGAATATTTTTTTGGACCATCGCCATTATATAGAATAAATATCATGGGTTCAAAAACCCTAAACAAAGAGGGTAAAGTGATATTCTGATAAATCAAGAATACAAAAGGCTATTATGTATAGCTTATGTAATTAATTGTATTTGTTATCATGTAACTAGATATTAATTAACCAGCCAAAAGAAGCCATGAATAGTTCTTTATTATAGCCACTTTTATTACAAAATACTTACTTCCAAGACGACATCTAGTCGAATAGTCGAAAACTAATAAGTCTATTTTGTGACTTGGTGTTTATTTATCTAACACAACGGATTCACATTTAGCCAACTTTACTATAGGTCAATCATGACAAGTGGCAAGCTCGTCGATGTCTCCAGCGTACTAAACTTAAGAACTATCACAAATAAATTAAATTTATAAGTTTAAATTAATAAATATTTTTGTGTTCTGACCAGGAATCGAACCCGGTACCCCTGAGTCTAAATCCACGGAATTAACCGCTAGACCACGGAGGCAGTTACACAATAAATGGATTTGGTAAGAAATAAAATACCAGTAGGTACAATAGATAGACTTATATTTAGGACCGGGTATTTTAGTCTCTTATAAAAACATGGTACATTAATTTTTTTTTTTTTTTTTCACATTTTCATGCAACGTCATCCACTTCTAGGCTATGGTCCAAATTACAAGTCTCTATTCGTAGTTCATATCGGAAAGTTAGTTTAAAATCAATTACAAAATTCCACCTGGACAGTCAAGACTTTTCTAAAATTCTTTTTGTTTTGTTTTTTGTGTTTTAAACTTATGTCAGTAGCATGCAGGTCGGCATACTCGTATTGTCGGTGAAACATGCATTTAAATAGCACACGTGCCAAATTGTTTGAATTATAGGAACAACTTAAACCTGAATGCTTAATGCTAGCAAATGACAAGCAAGATACATTAAATATAAACAAGACGGGGCAAGAAGCCAAACGGTATGAGAATTAAAGTTTTTTACAATCGTCTCAGAATTAATCTATTTATTTATTTATTTAAATACTTTATTACACTTAAAAACCTAGTACATAGGCGAGCTATAACGCCATAAGGCATTCTTCACGAGCTAACCTTGGGGATCATGTAAGGTGATGAGCAGGAAAAAGGAAAATATTAAAATAGCCTAAATTAGTAAATAAACATAATTACGCATTTATAGCACTTAAACATACATATACATACACAATATAAAAAAACAATACACATACATACTATATAATACATACATACATACTATATAATACATACATACATACTATATAATAAATACATACAACAATGTTTTAGTTATAATTATTGTATTGATGTTAGGTTCGGTCCAGCCATGGTCAATGGTAATATTTTTTATTTGTTTTTATCATTATTTTTTATTTATTGGCTTGTATGTATTGACAATATCCAAGTGTTACGTGCTAACCATACGGAAATAAATTATTTTGATTTGATTTGATTTGATTTGATACATAAACATACACTATAAATAAATGTATATAAATAAAATGTCAAACAACTAATTCGAGAGACATACATTCTGTTTCTCAAGAAATAATGTGGTTAGAAGGTTTTTAAATACATTGACGGACGGTGCACGCCTTATGGCCAGGGGTAGCTTGTTCCACTATTGAGCGGCAGCAACAGTGAAGGAATCTGAATATCTTCTAGAGGAATGCGAAGGAATCTTTAGCTGATTGTTGTGAGAGGAGCGAAGAGCACAGTTGTGCGTATTAGAGAGAAATTCAAAGCGGGACTTAAGGTACGAAGGTGTTTTAGGGTGAAAGCATTGCTGGTTATGGTCGTGTTCGATGTTGATTTTTCACAAACAACGACCTGCATGCTACGCTAGTGTAAAAATCGTGCCTGTTCGACAAGATAATTAGTTAGTTTATTAAAATAATGTAGCAATAATTTTGTACAAAAACGTCAAACAATTCCCGATCTTGTGTAGGTAATATCTTAGTATGCTTCTCAATAATTTCATTGTTTCGTGCTATTATTCTTACATCGTTTGGAACTAATTATTTTAACAGTTGCCTAAATGTTATATAGGTTTGACAAGTACCTACATATTACAAAAGCTACCGTTAAGCTTTTGTCGCTGGGTCGTAAATAATTCATTGGATAACCGCCAAAACGAGAGAATGTATTCTTCTTACAATACATAATTGATTGACTAATGCGTTGATAAGAGTTACGAGTACATCTAATATGTATGGACAACCTCCGTGGTCTAGTGGTAACAAACGTTGCCGTGAACTCGGGAGGTCGTGGGTTCGATTCCCACCGGGGGCAAGTTGTACATTGTATAATTTGTCTCGGTCTGGGTGTTTATATGTATAATATGTATATATTTACAAAAAAAAATAATATAATATGTAGTTTATCAACCATCTAGTTTCCGTAACACAAGCCTCGTTGCTTACCACGGAAACTAGATGGCGCTGTGTGACCTGTCTGGAAATATTTATTTATTATTTATTATTATTATTATTTATGTACCTAGTAGAAAGAAACTGGGTGCTTCTGGAGTCCTTTCCTGAAGGTACAAAGGTATTTATATTTTATCTAGATACCGAATAAATTTGTATAGGTACAAAATTTGCACTCTACTTAATACATACTGGCGAATTGGCGATTAAACCGAATTGCGCCTATGTTCTATGCCGCTTAAAATATATACGAGTATCTGATATATGTCTTTAAGGTAAATCGCGTTAGGACCCGTTTAACATATAAAAAACTATCTCTAACTAACATAACTATGTACCCCATCCCAACGCTTGGAGATTTACTCGAAAAATTGTTACTGTATGGCAATTAAAATATTTAATCATTTGCCATCTGATCTAAAAGCATTAAATGTAAGGGATTTTCAAAAAAAGTTATTTAAGCTATTGGTACTAAAGGTATACTATTCAAATAAGGATTTTCTCAGTGATGTACTTGAGTAGGATAATTAAATTATTATCATAATAAATCTTTGACATAATATAAGTAGGTACTTAATTGACATGTAATTTATTGTTCCATTTAATTTAATTTGTTTTTATTTTCATGTATAGGTGTGTTAAAACTATTGACGGTTAAATACTATATAACTGTAAATATTTTCACGCTGCATGACGGCAGGATACGCCGGAAAACTACTACTACTAGCCACATTATGTACCGTATTCTAGAAAATAAATGTATTGATTTTGATTGATTTTAAATTTATTCAATTTCGTACGTTATGTTCGTCTTTCACGTCTGTGAGCGTTTTTCTTTACGTTATTTCGATTTGAAAGTCGTTCGAGTTAGCGTTTTCATTTACTTCAAGCAAAATTCAACTGTTTTCGTGGTCTAGCGGTTAAGTCCGTGGATTTAGACCTGGAGGTACCGGATTCATTTCCTAGACACAATAATATTTAATAATTTAATTTTAGTTTTACGAGTCATGCTCGGCACGCTTAGCCGAAGCCAACTAAACGAAAAAACAGCTTAGACACAAAACAAAAGCGTATGTCCTTTTTTTTGGCTTAGTGGTTTTGTTCTAGTTTTTATTATTTTCACCAATGAATACCAATTAGCAAAAAGAAAAACAACTTGAACTAGAATTGTTGCAAATGCTCAAATGATGTTTAAATCTCGCAAACGTATGCATTCGTCTACTAGGACACTAAAAAAGAAATTGCTTCGCGAGGCGAGCACGCCAAACATGCAAGAACGCTCTAAGCAACTGTAAGCTGTTTACAACAAGCTAGCGAGCATTCTTAGAATATTCCAATATAAGGATAAGCAAAGGTAGAATAATAAAAGAATGTTGCGTCTGTTTACACAAAAATAATTTTAGCTCGTTCGGTCTAATCCCGTCTTAAGATTACAATTCGCATGTTCGTAAATCCGAATGCTATGGTTAGCACTGATGTAGTATTTTGTCGTATTAATTAATAATTTATATTAAAGTATGTTTTGAAATTAATCCTTTTTTTTTTTTGGTTCAAATCTTTACAATATCAGAGTAGATACCCCCCGACCCTTTTAACCAAACTCCGGAAGTACGCATTAGATTTTGTTGTTTACAAAAGTTTAAGGGCATCTTACATCAACCGACTTCCGAAAACTTTATAAGAAAGCTGCAAACCTATGTATATACAATTTAAATTACTTACTTTGACAGCCTTATATATTTACGAGGCATGTAATTTAGTTAAAGAACACCCTTATTATTATAAAATTAAAGAAAATACACATCCTCGCAAATGCCGAAATAGATTCGAAGTGTACCCTTACATACCAATAAAAACGGCATTTTTTGTAATAGAGTGTATAATATGGCTGCTACATTGTTTAATAAGCTGCCGGATGACCTTAAGAACAACAAAACATCAATCTTCAAAACAAAATTGACCTTTTGGCAATAAATAAAAAATATAATCTTAAAGAGTACCTAGAAGATGCATTAAATTGACTTTTTCTTTTCTTTATTTTTGTTTGTTTCTTGTCTCATTTTATTTTCTTATTTTATATTTTTATATTTAATAATAATAATTATTTCATTTTAAAAAATTGTTAATATTTATATACCTATCTTTTGTAGCTCACAACCACCTGTTAGAACCTAAATAAATGTACCAAAAGTTAATAAATAAATTATTGATTTTGATTTTGAAGAGTTCGGATACAAATATTTTTGATTGATTTATTCAGTGGATGAATGATGGGAAAAATACATGGCTTTCATTTTTTGCACACCACAGCAGCCCTATTCTGTAACTTAGTCGCAAACGTTAGATTGTCAAAATAGTAAATTCTGTTATTTACTACGACTTTTAGCCAGAGTTTCTCCATTCATAGCCGACCTTACGTCAAAATAGCGTTTTCCATTATTTCAATGGTCACTCATGGGGTTGCAACTTCAAAATCATTGGGAAAACTCAAATTAAATACATAAATTGTCCGCCGCGAATTTATATGAAAGTTAACAAAATTTATATTAATTAAACTAAGATTATCTTAAGATAATCTTTAATTTTATATATGTATAGTAGCTGTAAGTTTTCCTAACATAAATAAATAAATAAATTATATATTTACATTAAACATAGTTTTATGACACACTTTTGGTAATAAATAAAAAAAAGTAAAAAGTAAAGTATCATCACGACCGTTTCCCTTTCGGGGTGGTCAGAAGTCAGGCCACGGTAACCAGTATTCTATTCTGTTATTTAAGCGCCAACGTTAAGTAGAATCCCTTAAATCAGTGTTCCGCAAAGTGTGTACCGCGGCACACTGGTGTACCGTGATCATTAGTTGGTGTGCCGCGGAAAAATAAGGTTTTCTTATAAAATTAGTTTTAGTAAGTAAGTAAGGGTAAGTAAAATACCTACACAAATCACGCGAGCGCACGAGCGAGGCGTTAGAACATTTTTGGCTGTGTGTAAAAGATTAATATCCTCTGCTTTCTAAGCATGCTATTGCAATACTTTTGCCATTTGCAACGACCTATTTAAGTAAATTAGGATTTTCGACTCTTACCACAATAAAAAAAAAAAAAGGGACGCCTCAGGACGATCGACAAAGAAATGAGAGCAGCCCTGTCAGCGATTACTCCAAATTTAGACCGTCTATGCTCAATGAAACAGTCTCATGTTTCGCATTAAATACCTTTTCTGAAATTTTAAGTTTAGGTTTGTTGATTAATATTACTTAAATACAATTATTTTATTTGTGGTGTACCTCCAAAAATTTTAGTTTTCCTAGATGTAACTTGAACACAAAAAGTTTGCGGAACACTGCCTTAAATAACGGAACTATCAGTGTAAAATGCACACTACAGATGACAGCAAATTAACGTTACGATGCGTTTATTTAAAACAAAACTATTAAATATTTCTTTTAGTATTACATATTTTTTATTTATCTACGAGCTTGCCACTTATCATGATTGGCCTATAGTAAAGTTGGCTAAATGTGAATCTGCTTCTTTAAAAAATCGTGGTTTCTGACCACCCCGAAAGGGATATGGTCGTGATGATACTTTATTACTTTACTTCTAAGCCCGCGTTCGTTTTATAGCATTTCCAACATCTCGTAGCAACTTCATAAACCAAAGCGAAATGTCGTTTTTGTTAAGAAATACCACTTTTTTTAACAATGCTAACATTTCTTAAATAAAACGAGCGGTGAGGCTAGTTTTTGACAAGTATTCTCGTTCATGTTTTATCATACCTGGCATCCAATACACGTGATATTATTATGGTCTTTGAATTTATTACATAAAATCGTTTAAAATACCTTTTTAACAAATAGAAAACTATAAAGTATATAAAAATGGTAAACAAACCATTTTATATGTAAATGATCAAAAAGTAACATTAATAACCTTTCTTTCAACACGGTACTGACATACGAAATTAGCATCAAATGTTAGAATTTTCATTAAACGGACCAATTGTGCTAAAAAAAGTAGTATTTTCATGCTAACATTTCTTAAAACGAACGCGGCCTAAAAGTAACAAAAGTATTTAAAACAAAATACCTACGACCGACAGTCTGTCTATGTTATCTCCAATAAAACTTTTAATTATTCAAACGGAACCGCAAACTGGTCGCTGCATAGATTGAGTTCATCTGCTGGTAAATTGGGAATTCCATGAGATTGGAGCTGGAGCTAGATTGGTGAGTGCACTCTACTGCATGCAATCATGGCATCGGTCAACCACAAATCGTTTTCTACCTATATGCAATTCAAAGAACCAGAGCAATAAATGTAAACTAAAACTATTAAAAACAAAGTTTAAAATCAACTTCGTTATTTGTTTAATTCTAATAGCGCATTTTTAGTGCAGAAAATGAGTGAAAGTCATTTCGTGCAGAAAACACGAACTTCTTTCTGGAGAATTTAATATACCCTTTTTTTATTTATGAGCCTTTAAAAAGTAAGATTTATTTTAAAATGACAAATGTTTGAAGTTCTTACTGCCAGTACAGTGCCGAAAGGATTACAAATAATCTAAGATTACAATTTTGGGGCCATTCATTTATTATGTAAGATAATTTAGGGGGGGGGGGGGGGGGAGGGGAGATCGACCATGTAATGATATAATATAATGTCTGTTTTCTCTTATAAGGGGGTAAGAGGGGGTCTCGATTTCCGAGTGGGTTTTAAGTCCCTGGACCGATCCTAATCTTTAAGATTACATACATTACATGTTTATGTAAACAAAAAAAAAAATTTAAAGAATAACTTTAAAATATATATTAATACATATTATTATTATTTTCCTTTAGATTCTTACGTCATAAATATTAATAAGAACTGATAAAAATCGTAAATTTGTATACGTGTATGTAAATTATTAGCCCTTTGCTTACTTAGTTATTTTGCCCAATCACGTACCTTATAAGAAAATGTTAAACGTGTATTAATTTAATCATTCTGTCGGAAACTGGAAGCTTTTAAATGATAAATGTAATATATTATATAAACCTTTTTCAATTTAACATTTATTTGTCTACATTTATTTCTGTGGTTAACTAAATTCTATATAGGTAGTGAAGTTGATATGTAAGTGCTCATGTTTAGAGTTTGCAATTAATTTTAATTTCTTTTAGATCTAGAAACGTTAATCCAATGCATTGGACAATTTTGTAATTCATCGGCTATCCTACATTCCAACTGTAGCTGCAACTATTCCATCTCTATTGTGAATTTCGGGAATGTCTAACTGATGCAAAAGACGCAATGAAACGTGCAAGGAGATCTTCATCATGTTTACCCTGAGTCTTTAGCCATCTCTCCACTGCTAGATATAGGGTTCGCTATACACGGCCTTTTGTTACACCCTTATCAGCAACCATCTTTAGATCATCCGTCCACCTGGCAGAGGGCCAGTTGTCAGTTCTGCAGTAACATTGCCACTTCAACTTGCTCATTTTCAAAGCTATTCCTTAAAATCCTACAAAGGTCGGTTCAAACCCCCCCGCCATGTACCAATGAGAAATACATTTTTCTTACGTACAATTGTCATAGATTTACAATACCACCGTTCCCGTGCCTCGGAGAGCACGTTAAGCCGTAGGTCTCGGTTCTACTAATACCAACTTGTGGATTTGTTAATAAATTGTCATAAAAAAATATACATCAGACACTCGTCTTGTCAGCGTGGCGAGTGTAGGCCAAATTCTCTAGATTCTCGTAGGTTCTGGAAGGCCCATCTCCAACAGTGGAGGTCTAGGACGTTGTGTTCTAGGGATTGTAATGAATGGAAAATTTAGTTTTTTTTTGTTTTTGTAACGTTAAATTTAATATCAGCGTTGGGTTTTCTATAATAGGTTGCATTCATTTGATGTTAATGTAGATTTTTAAGAATGTAACCAGTGGGCAAATACATAATAATAAAAAATAAAAAAAATACTTTACGATTGTGTGGGATTTTATCGAACATTATCCATCCTAGCTGAATGCTTTGAATGACTTTTTGCTAAGGTTCGCCACGCCTAATTGACTATACTACACCATGCAACAAATGTGTAAATAATATACAATTGCAGCTAATATTTCGATAGTAAAGTTAAAGATAATCTGTATTCTGGGAGTAATTTCCGTTAACCCTTATCATTATTCCGCAGAGAGTAACTCGGAGTGTGATTGATGAATCAACCTTTTATCTTCACCGATTTCCTTGTTGTGTTTTTGATATGAAAGGCAATTTTGTGTCTCATCGAAGGTCTCATCGGGCATTGCGTCTTATGCATTGGTTGGTATTCTAAGGATTTAATAGCTATGAATAAAAAGTAGCAGCGCAGTAGTGAGTCACTTTAAAGTCACATGAAGCATTGAGTGGACTTCTAGCATGAAAGTTATCGTTAACTAAAATAATTATTTAAAAAAAAATTAAGCAACAATTACGGGTGAGTTTTTTGCGCTACGTAGGACCAAAACTGACTTTACTGAATGACATACTGGCGCATGTCAGATGCTATGATTTTAATAGCTTTTAAGTATTAGTGATGGGCTTTGAATCGACGAACTAGCTAAATTAATCTTCCGTTAAAGATCCCCCTCGAAAAATTCATCACAGGCCCTTGAACACAGAGTTCTAGACCTCCAATGTTGGATATGAGCCTTCCACAAATTTGCAGAACATAATGGATTGGTAGCTATCAGAATCACGATTTAAATCATTGATTAGTTACTAAATAGACTATCGTTTAGCTTTCGTTAGGCATTCTAGCGCTTATTACCAAGAATCAAACGTGGCGCTGGGCCTGATGAGTATATGCCGCGGAGCCGACTAATGATGAGGCAAACGGCTTCTAGAGTGGAGACCACGTACCCCCCGCCAGATAGACGGATGGCATAAAGAAGGTCTGCTTGAGAGTGCAAAAACTATCTCTTATAATGAAATCTAAGAAACTGGTCTATGCACACTACTTAAATTCACCATAAGCTTAATACACTCTCGGCTATATTCGTATTTATTTCTCTCATTATATAGTCATCATATAGTAGGTATATTATATTCATGTATATTCATAGAACGTATGTATGTAGTTTATTTGTATGTATTTGTATATGCATTAGTATGTAAATAAGTAATTATTCAAAAGTATATATTGACGTCTAATATTTTCTATTAGTTTTGATAGTAGGTACCTGCCTTATCTTGTAACTGCTTTAGTTGTGAGTATAGAATTTCTAGCGACATTACGTCCGCCTTTGTACTTTGTGCAATAAAGTTTATAATAAATAATATCAGAATAGAATATAATCAGACGGGCGCGATATTTAAAATTATCCTTATCACTGACTTTCTCATCAAACAATTTCTTATTACCCATCTATCATACTTACAATTTTTATTGTGTGTAAACAGTACTATATACTTACCTATTTTCATGTATATGTATTTATAAATATAAATATATATATACGGGGTACAGTCACATGTCGTGCATATATATATATATATATATATATATATATATATATATATATATATATATATATATATATATATATATATATATACATATATACATATACATGTACCCCGCCAACCGCTACCATACTCCCAAAGGTTAGCTGTTATACAATGCCGTACGGCATTAAGTGTGCCCTGGTACATTATTTTAAAGTTTTTCTGCAATAAAGAGATTATAAATAAAGTATGTAAATAAAGTCGCTGGTGTGCACCGTGGTCCGTGCAAAGGCGAGTATTTGAAGAAGGCTCTAGCAGACTAATATGTATTTAGCTGATCATGAAGATAATGATAAATTGATTGATTGAATAAATATCGTTGGATTGTGAGATACGCAATAGCAGTCCACTAAATCAAACAGCAGAACTAATAGTCATTCACTCAATATCATATTACAACTATTTCAGGGTAGGTATTTTTATTATTTATTTAAAAGCTTTATCGCAGCTTTAGAGCCTCAGTTTTATATCTGCTTTAAGTCTACCCTTTGTACATAACAAAGGGCGGATGTAATTGAGCTAGACATTTTTGTTTCACAAATTCACCCTTTACTATAGACCCATCATGACAAGTGGCAAGCTTGTCGATGTCTCTAGCGTACCAAACTCGAAAAATAACAAATAAAATTTAAAAAAAATAATAGTGTCCCAACTCGGAATCGAACCCGGTACCTCTGTGTCGAAATCCATGGACTTAACGGACTATAGAAAAAAGTGTAGGTTAAAATAGATTTCATTTACATTTTTTTACTGCACGACATGTGACCTTGCGCTCACCTGATGGAAAGAATGCTAACTAATGACTCCTATAGGAAAGAGAAACACATTTTTATTGTGTTTACATCCTTACTTCTATTTATATAGATTTTTTCTTACGTTAAATTGTTATCTATATTTGCAGCAGCAGGAATTGACTTTGTCCAATCTCCTTTGTTATTCATTAATGTCGGCAAAACTGCCGCATTGATGACATCCAGATGCCGACTGCCTCCACCACTGCGTCGACCGTCAAATACCTGGGCTGCATCATTAACAGGAGGTTAACAGTGGGTGAAATGACCTGCCACGCCGTCAATCAGGCAAAGGCAGCCCGAGCCATGTTATGAATTCCAGATTGCCGCTTAGGTTGAAGGTCCGGATCTACAAGATGGTCATCCGTTCCTGTCTTACCTAGGCTGTGCCCACGAACCTAGATCCCCTGTGTTGATGAGCCATACGGTTATACCAGCACTAAAGGTGCATGAATTACAAGCGGGTGGTTACTCGCTGAGATCCTGCCGGGGACAACCCGTTGCCCTCATGTCCCCAGTGGATTGGTCCAGGCCCATTAGACATTCGGGCCTAAACGACTCACTGTCTGTCTGTCCTTTGTTACTTATATATATATTTAAAAAACTATTATTTTCACACTTCCTTAAAAAACAAAATGAACCCTAATCTCGACATCTTGACATATTAGTATTTATTATATTTATTTATATAAGTATTATATAGATTGTATTTAGGTATATAAGTATTTGTGTAGGTCGAATTTATGTAATATGTATTAAATAAAGTATTTATATTTTTACGTACTTAATTATTTAATTCTAATATATTTACATTTACTTAAAAAATCTCATACACCCATCATATAAATCTATCACTCTCCCAAAGGTTAGCTGGTAGAGAATACCTTCATGGTGGCTCGCCTATGTACATATTTTAATCTTGTATATTTTGTGTGCAATAAAGAATTTTATTATTATTAACTTGGAAGTAAAAATACAATGCAAGTAAAAGACATACCTATAAATTCGAAATAGTAAAAAAAAAGGTTTTTAAAAAGGGCATTCTATTCAGTCTTCAGATCTTAAAGTCCAATATAATTTACTAGTATTTCACTAAAGGGACCGTACAAAGGAGTCTTTTAAGGCTTATTTGCTCCGGTCAAACGAAGCCAGAGGGAATGACGATATTGTTTACGACCGTCTTTTTGTGTAGGCGTATTAATATGTAAGCTCTTCATATTAGGATATACTGGGTGACTTTGTATGGTCTTACGTTAGACTGCCTGCTAAACTAAACTGCCTCCCTGGTTTAGCGGTTAAGTCCGTGGATTTAGACTCGTAGGTACCGGGTTCGATTCCTGGTCGGGACACAAAAATATTTATTAATGTAAATAAATACATTTAATTTATAATAATATAATATTTCTCGAGTTTGGTACGCTGGAGACATCGACGAGCTTGCCACTTGTCATGATTGGCCTATAGTAAAGTTGGCTAAATGTGAATTCGCTTATTTATAAGTGTGGTTTCTGACTTCCCCGAAAGAGAAACGGTCGTGATGATGCTGTTAGACTGTAGGTCGCCACCACCTTCAGAAATAAACGCATCTAAACCAGTATACAGCCCATTTTTCATCTACTACTCCAACCAGGGTACCCCGAGTCATCCTACAACGGGCCTTGGCCCAATCAACCCATTTAATTTTCTCATTTCCGACATATTCTTTATTAGGAAAAGTTGTTGGTTTCTATCAATAGAATCACATATTAGACTAACATATACAAAAAAATATATATATACAAAAACAGACATATCTAACCATAAACGTTTTGCTAAACTTCCCTCGGCCCAAAACAGGAATTGTACAGAAAATGTACCAATGAAAAATACTATTCTTACGTACATTTGTCATAGATTACCAACAGCACCGTCCGTTCGTGCCTCTAAGATGCTTTTTAGGTAATTAAAATTGACATCAGACCCTCGACAACTTCTCCAGATATTGTAGGGTCTGCAATGATGATAATTATTCTTTTGTTTCATATCAATAGTAAGACCAAAAAATTAAACTAGAAGAAATACTCTCTGACTGACTTTGGCTCATAGCCTAAAAGCAAATCCATACCTATTAATTAGTATCATCATGACAGCCCCTAGAACAGAGAGCTAGACCTCAGGGTGATGGGCCGTCCAGATAAATTACTGGAGAAGCTGGCCAGATGGATTGGGGAGGGTGCTGATGAATTTTAATAAAAAAATAGTAACTCTCCGAGGCAATGTACGTAAAGAATGTACATTAGTTATTTATTAAATTTATTTTATTATTAGTAAATTATTTCTCATTGGTATAAGATAGGGTTCGAACCGCGTAGGTACCTTTTTGGATTTTTAAGAAAAGCGTTCGCAAAACCAGGCCACCACCGCACCCTATTACTATGTTTACGCCTATACTATGGCTGAGTTGTACTATAATGAAGTCTGTAAATGTAACGATTATTTATAAATTTGGCGTCGAATATAGGTACGTACCAGTTTTATTTTATAGGTCAGCTGGTAGTATCGACGCAATTTATAAATTTCATCGTTACAATTACAGTTACTTCGTTTTGATGAACCCAACCTCAGACCTATTTACATGATAAGATAAGTGTTTGAGAGATGGAAGTCTTTTGAAACCAGGAATGAAGAATAAGACATGTTTCCGGCAACCTGACTTATTTTACACCTGTACGGTCAAAGAGATCAAATTAGATAGAATGGGCATTGGTTGCTATTTTTATACAAAATGTTAGTTACACTATTGTCTTATGTTTAATAAATGAAACGAGGTTATCTTGTCGATCAAGTGAGTTTTTTTTGTACATTTAAGTAGCACGCAAGTTGACATATTGTATGTTAACAAAATAATACAATACGTTTGAAAGTTCACGTTGAACACGACCATAACCGGGAACGCACAGAGAGATTGGCCTAGCATTGAATCTTATACCGTTGTGGTTTTTGCCCCGTCTATATATTTAATATTTTTGTGAACGGTGAAAGCTGGGTCAAACAGCTAATAACTATTATGTTTTATAATAAAGTTAAAACTATAAATAATATTTAAAGAGCGGTAGTGGCACGGTTGTAATAACGCTTACCAGTTCCTTCAAGATCGGTTTGAACCCCGGGATGTACAAATGATAAACACACTTTTTTACGTACATACATTTGTCATAATTTTACAACACCCCCGTTCTACTAATCGGTCCCGCTTCTACTAATACCAACTTGTGGAATAGTTAAAATTGTCATTAAAAAAATACATCAGATCCTTGACAACCCGTCTGGCCAGTGGTGGAGAGTGTAGGCCAAATTTTCCAGTAAATACCGGAAACCCATCTCCATCAGTGGAGGTTTAGGGGCTTATCATTAATATTTGTATTAGTGTAAAATATAATACGCGTAATTTAATAAAAATAACAACTTTGCTCATTACTTATAATATAAAAGCAACAAAATCTTTGTCAAAAGGAAATAGACAAAACAAAAAGTAGATTTGTATGAATCTGTTCTCCCGCCATGTCTGGGCGCGGTCATACATCATGTTTGGCCTTGGTGCCATTTATCTGTCACATTTCTATTTCTTCTTTTTATTAATAACTAGCTGTTTCGCCCGGCTTTGACCGTGTGGTCAACAGTAATTTATTTATATAGTACACACAGCAGTACATATATTATCACACACATAACATAGTATAATTATAACTAATGTATGTACCAATTAGGTGTCACAGCATTCATCAATATAAAAAGAAGAAGAAATTAGAAACTTATTACTGTTAAAACAATAATAATAATTTAACAAAAACTAACAAATTTACAAAATATAACATAAAAATATGACTTCTAAAATTAAATTATACATTGATTCTTTTTTAATATAACTATAAAGGAAACTTAAAAATTGCTTAAATTTGGTACCTTAAAAAAAAAACGAAAATTAAACACTTGTAAAATAAATTATAATAAATGTTCGAGAACATGTTTTCTGAATACATTGTAATAACATCATAATCACAGCCCCTAAAACCTTTTAAAAAATGGTCTATTTGCATTACTACAACTGCTCCCTACAAAGTACATAAGTACTTACTATATTTAGTACGAGTAGATAGTGCCTCCGTGGTCTAGCGGTTAAGTCCGTGGACTTAGACTCGATTCCTGGTCGGAACACAATAATATTTAATAATTTAAATAAATATACAGTGTAAACACCATGTTACGTCACTCGATTTAATGACAAACTCCCCAAAGCTTCGAAATCAATTGGCGTTGGTTGGTTTAGCTTGTCTTCCAATTCTGATTTTTCTTCTCTCCATTTAACGACAACTCTCTATAACGCCATATATAACGTTATATAGAGTTTACACTGTATTTAATTAATATTTAATTTATTTGTGATATTTCTCGAGTTTGGTACGCTGGAGACATTGACAAGCTTGCCACTTGTCATGATTGGCCTATAGTAAAGTTGGCTAAATGTGAATCCGCTTCTTTATAAGCGTGGTTTCTGACCACCCCGGAAGGGAAACGGTCGTGATGATACTTGTATATTATGTGTTGCACCTACCTTTTACCTTAAACTGTCTACATTATCTAAAAGGTTGGCTGTCAGAAAATGTCTGGCGACATTAAGCCCGCCCCTTGTGCATAGTGCAACAAAGTATTAATACATAAATAAATAAAAAAGAGAGTCCTATTATTGGCCTTCGAGAACATATATCGACAGAATTTGGCCTGCACTCTGCCACGCTGGCCAGACTGGTTGGCGAGCGTCTAATGATATTTTATTAACAAATTCAATAACGTGCTCCCTGAGGCACGGGAACGGTGGTGTTGTAAATCTATGACAAAAGTACGTAAGAAAACTATTTCTCATTGGTACTGCCTTCGTGGTCTAGCGGTTAGGTCCGTGGATTTTGGACTCGGAGGTACTCGATTCCTGGTCGGGACACAAAACTATTTATTAATGTAAATAAATACATTTAATTAATATTTAATTTATTTGTGATATTTCTCGAGTTTGGTACGCTGGAGACATCGCCGAGCTTGCCACTTGTCATGATTGGCCTATAGTAAAGTTGGCTAAATGTGAATCCACTTATTTATAAGCGTGGTTTCTGACCACCCCGAAAGGGAAACGGTTGTGATGATACTTAACTTTTTTACATGCCGGAGTTCTAACCGCAAACATTTTTAGATTGGAAAGCGTTTACAAGTGTTAAAACCGAGACACATCACATCATTATAACAATATACTCGAATATACCCTGTGTTTGAATTGTCGCTTTAAGACTTTCGACTTGGCGTTGCTCTAAGGTTTTAACACAAAATTCGGTAAAAAAAAGCAATCTTTGCTTTATTAGCTTTCGAGTTGAACATAGCAATAATATGTTGCCGTGGGGTCACAGTTGTTGTGCCAAAATTATGACATCATATTATCCTTCTTCACGTCACTTAACCCTTAAATGTATATTTTTTTATTACAAATTGTTTTTTAAAATTATTTATTTGTTGCAGTAATTTTTCATACAAATAGATAGTAGTTTTTAGTAATGATGTTGCTATTATTGTTATATACGAGGTTGAAGGTTTAAATTATGTTGATGCAATTAATAAAATAAGAAAGATAAAATACATTAAAGTAATATATGCATTTTTGGCATTGTATGCATTTAAGGGTTAAGTTCTGACACCGCGTAACTTTAAAATTAGCCGTTGGAGTTCCGCATGTCATTCGATAGACATGTCGTTTAAGCAATCAAAAACAAGATTTTGATCCAACAGCGACTCGTTATTGCTTCAATAAAAACATAGCGTGTATTAGTTAGTAAGACAAAAAAAGACTAATTTTTTGCTCACCTGAAAAGTTGACCAATTTGAGTAAAACTGTGTTAGGAATTAAGCGACGATGTCTACAAAGAAGACGAAATCACGACGAAACACTCGAGAGAACCATTTTGTAATCACAACAGAAATCTCTTGCATAACAAATTAATTCAATATTGATCCAATCGAAATGTTTGTCAAACATAATTTATCGAACTGTAGGGGTTCTAAGTCTTGGCGATCATTGTTGTACACAAATTCAGATGATGAATGAATTCCGAGTATTGTTTGTCCTTAATAAGACTTACATACAATGACGGGTCCAACAATGACTTGAACTAGGTTGGAATGAGGAAATTTGTAGGTGTCACCATAGACGTCGAATTTTTAAATCAATTAATAACCTTTGTCCACACCAGTGCACTTTTATCTTCACTTTGCGTCTTGTTGTGACCCATGCCTGAGCAGTATTTCATTTCATTCTGATAACTGATCGGTAAAGGTCGCTCTTTTACAGATGTTGTACTATCAAAAGGCTCATACTTGTTCCAATATTCAACCGTCAATCCGCATCAAACCCTCTAAAATTAAGTTAAATAAAAGAAACATTTCTACTGCCGCCAAAGATTAGGTCATTGCTGTTCCACTTCATTTCTTTTTAAACTCTGAATCAGGGACTCGTCTTAGCGAGTGTGGGCTGGATGAGGAAGATGTAAATCACATTTTCTTCTGCTGTCCACTCTATGACAGAACTACCCTATTATCGTCCCTTTATCGCCTCAATCCCACTTAATCTTAAAATCTTAATCCTATTATTTTTACCACACTTACCAAATTCCTCAACTCATACGATATTAACCTCCAAATATACTACTGGGCGCTTATATATACAATCATTGCTCACTATCCCAAAGGTTAGCTGGTAGAAAATGTCACTAGACATTAAGTTCGCCTATGTACATTTAAACGTGTTTTTGTTTATTGTGCAATAAAGAATTTATCTATCTATTTTATCGCTGTTCATAGGGGTCGTGTCCCCTTTCTCACCTCCAGACTGAGAAAATAGTTTTTTCTCTATGCATGAGGGATGTGTGGGCGGACATGGCCCAGTGAGATTGGCGCCAGAGGACTGAGGCTTTGTCCAGGGATGGGGCCCCGTCTGCTCAGGCGTCTGTAACCAACTGCAATTATGTTTTGTGTAATGTGTGATAATTAACTCTTTGTGTCGTGTCGTGATGGTCGTAAGATATCTTACCTACTAACAAATACCTTTACTTTCTGTTCGATTGTTTGTGATTCACCGTGTCTAGTCAATATAAATATATACCTCATAATTACTTAACATCTATTTATTTTAATAAAACATACAAACGTGATGTTAGCACAAAAGCCATAAAGGCGATTGCCATTACTAGTTAAAAAAAAAAGAAGAAGGTTGTACTATAATTGCAGTTGCTTCTATTTAAAAAACAAGCGTTCTTGTTTGGTTTTTCCCTGCAGGATTTAAGTCGGTAACTGCTAACGATACGCCGATTTTTCATAGCGAGTGCATTTTCTTTTGTTCTAGGACAATGCAAATTGTACTGATAGCCCAGGTATTTTCTTTAGGTCTTCACATTCAATCAATTGCAGGACCGTACTTACTCCTTATATGAAAATTAATTTAGTTATTGTAATTTCGGACAATAGAATACAAGATTTATTGAATAAAGTTGTTTTATACCAAAACCATTCCTAATGGCTTTTATTGTTCGAGAAAATTTTCAAATCGACCTATTTCAATAAAAATAATTTACATTTTAATAGAGTTGAAATAATTAAACATAAAATAAATAAACTTGTAAATTTTTCCATCAGACGAGTCCGTTCCACCCATGTTCACCCTCGTCGATTTATTACCCGCTTCATCGGTAACGCGAGTGGACGTACAACATAATTATTACCTCACTCCACTATGCCTCCACCTCACCAATTTTACGTGGAGCGACGTTTCAATTATCTAATACAGAAATACATATTATATGCTTCACAAAACACAACGTCAGATCAGTAGCCTTAGCACGATCAAACTTTGTCAACGAATAGACTCATGTATAGAATACTGTTCTCACCTTTGGGATGGTTCCGCCAAGTACCTCACAGATGCTCTCAATGTCCTACAGAGGCGAGCTGTTCGAATTGTGGACGATGCCACTACATCTGGAACTCTCGAATCCCTGCAGCTTCGCCGAGATGTGGCTTCTCTGAGCGTGTTCTACCAGCTATACTATGGTGAGTGCTCCGAAGAACTCTATAACCTAATCCCTCCCTCTCCATTCCGCAACCGAACCACACGCACAGAATATGCACCCACATACCGTAGTCACCATCCCTTCGCGTACGTATAAATTTGGGGACTCATACATCTGTCGTACGATAAAGATATGGAATGCCCTTCTAGCCTCTGTGTTTCCACTTTCCTATAACTTGGAGTCTTCAAGCGAAGCTGCAGGGATTCCAGAGTTCCAGATATAGTGGCATCGTCCACAATTCGAACAGCTCGCCTCTGTAGGACATTGAGAGCATCTGTGAGGTACTTGGCTGAACCATCCCAAAGGTGTGAACAGTATTCCACGCACGATGTGGGAATATAGCTGTAAGGTTTATCATATAATAAAAAAATGAGCGCGGATTTAAATCCTGGCATGCTCCAATGAGTGATACACTTTTCTTACGTACATTTGTCATAGATTTACAACACCACCATTCCCGTCCCTTGAGAAGATTATGTTACTTGAAATGTTCCTATACACGAAAAACACAAAAGCAATACAAATAGAGAAGGGAATCTTCTTTTAATTAGAAAGTTAAGCTCAACTCAATTTCATGTCTTAGTTACAGTATCTCAGATAATGGACTTGTGTAGATAGAGTTATACGGCATAAATACTTACATTAAACCACATGTTTGATTGTAATTCTCGTATCATATAGATATCGGCACAAATCATCACGATTTTTTAAATGAAATAATTCAATACTAATACGATAGATTAATTGTCGATAATAACGCGATTGCAGAAAGACTCTTTCTTCTCTGTCTGTTAATTATACACGTGATTGGCTGAACTAATAAATGTGACTAGCAAACTACCAATCACGTGGCCTATATCAAAATGCTAGTAAAGTATCGTCACGATCGTATCCTTTCTGGGGTGGTCAGGAACGATGCTTTAAAAAAAGCGGGTTTTAATTTAGCCAATTTTACTATAGCAAGTGGCAAAGTCGTCGATGTCTCTAGCGTACCAAACCTGGGAAATAAATCAAATAAATTATTGTACCCCGACCAGGAATCGAACCCGGTACCTCCGCGTCTAAATCTACCAACTTAACCGCTAGAAGCAGGACAGTTGTTACAAAATTTTAATGATTGATAATTTTAATCTACATGCAGAACAACCGGCTGTATACTAACAAAAAATATAGAAAAATTTGCCCGAATTAAATGATTTTTATTTGAAAATTATAAAATCTGGCTTCTGAGTAATTCAATAGATGCAACTGAATTAGATAAATACATGAATCATGCTAGGCTTGATACAATTGTATAGAGTCCGCTATTGGACTCTTTTATAAAAATGTATTCTTTCTTTAGTAAATGTTCAAGGAAAACCACTCAAGATTGGGTTTCTAAAAGCAAATCTTTCAATTTAAATGTTCTATTTTTGTTTTTAACGTTAGATATCTATTAAAACAGTGATCAATCAAAACTGAAAATTATCACTTCTTTAGTACAACACAACTTCGATTCAGCGTAGAGTGTAGTGCTACGCCATCTGAAAATAAACATAGGATTTTCAACAACATCGCGACCGTAATTCCTAGCAGGGTGGACAGTAACCTCCCCCTTTAAGGAGCGAGTGCACGTATAGCCAACTTTACTATAGGCCTATCATGACAAGTGGTAAGCTCGTTGATGTCTCTGGCGTAACAAACTCCAGAAATACCATAAATAAATTTAAAAAAATATTGTGACCAGGAATCGAACCCGGGACCTCCGCGTCATCTAAATCTACAGACTTAACCGCTAGACCACGGAGGCAGTTATAAAATGTTTTTTTTTCTTACGTGTAAAAGTGAAGGTAAAGTATCATCACGACTGTTTCCCATTCGGGGTGGTCAGAAACCACGCTTATAAATAAGCGGATTCACATTTAGTCAACTTTACTATATGCCAATGTGGCAAGCTCGTCGATGTCTCCAGCGTACCAAACTCGAGAAATATCACAAATAAATTAAATATTAATTAAATGTATTTATTTACATTTTTTTTTTGTGTCCCGACCAGGAATCGAACCCGGTACCTCCGAGTCTAAATTCACGGATTTAACCGCTAGACCACGGAGGCAGTGAAGGTATTAGTATATTTTATTTAAGTTTTTGTATACATTAACGATATTTGTTGGAGGTGTTGGACCAAAATAAGCTGTCTGGTAGCTTTCAACGAAAACGCTGCTTAAAACCCTTTGATATATAACAAAATAATATATGGTGGAATTGTGTATCTTATATAGGTCTACAGAAAAGTCCGCAATAGCATACGTTTATCCCTTAAGGATAACATACTATATCCATTTTAATGGGCAATTATAAAGCGGTAATTGAAAAGCTATTTACACAAATGCGGTATACATCCTTATCATTTCAAATACGTTAGTTAACTTGTGCATTTTATAAAGGTTTTTTTTCCCATTTACACCATGCACATTAAATGAATACCTTAGGAGATATAGCAAAATCAAAATAATTCCGGGTAAAACAGATAGTAAATAATAAAGACATTTGGCGCGGTGGTGGCTCGGTTGTAAGAACGCGTACCTTAAATCCTACAAAGGCCGGTTCAAACCCACCCGGCATGTACCAATGAGAAATACACTTTTCTTACGTACATTTGTCATAGATTTACAACACCACTGCCTCGGAGAGCACGTTAAGCCGTCGGTCCCGGTTCCACTAATACCAACTTGTGGAATCGTTAATAAATTATCATAAATCTCCAGCAGTGGTGGTCTAGGACGCTGTGTTCTAGGGGCTGTAATGAATGAATAATGAAATGAAAAGACATTTGGAGTATACAGAAAATCGCATTTAGGTACTCACCGTAGGTAGTAAAAGCGAACAGTGAAAAGAGTAGGTATAGAAAGATCCACTTGAAATAGTTGTACCGAGAATGTCTACCAAGTTGGGCGTAAAATCGCTGTCATTACAGTGAACCTTCACAATTTAAATCTACCGTAGTCTGCTTCCAGAGACATTAAGTCTAAATCTAGGTAAGTCTTGTTTCAAGCGGTGTTATTTTTATATAAATATCACTATGGCAAGGTTACATGGCGTTATCCTAGTAGAATAATTACTCCAGCTCATAAAAGTACTCAATATAGCCGAAATTGTTATGCAATGGCAACAAAGATATTTAATAAGCTTCCAGATACTATAAGGGAGCTGCCACTAAAGCTGTTTAAATTAAGAGTCAAACAAATGCTGGTTAATAAATGTTTTTATTCGACAAAAGAATACCTAAACACTAAGCTCGACAAAGTCATGTGACTAAATAAATATTTGTATGCTAGAAATAGCGAAGCATGTGATATAATTGCATATAATAATTTACATCCCTGTACCTACCATGTTTCTGACAAATAAATTATTTCATTTCATTTTATTTCATTACAATATTGGTTCTCCTTGAAAGTAAATTGGTATTTGACATCTTTGCAAATGGCACATACTTTCAACGAGAACAATAAATAGGTGGTAGGCGGACTGATGGTGGTAATTAGCTCAGTCTGATGGAGCGGGGAAGTATCCGCACGTTTTGGGATCAGGCTCGAATTGCCGTCATGTCCAGTCAAGCCGGCTGATTCCAGTTGCTAACATAACAGGCGCAAGGTCACATGTCTTGCTAGTATAAAAAATAAACATATAACAAGCCGGGGCAAGAAGCGAAACGGTTTGATAGTTAAGGAAGGCTGGCAATTATTTCTGCAAACGTATTAGCCTCGCTATACAGAGGGAAAATGTTGCCAGTCTCCTTGGGACTATCTGGGATGGAACGTCTCTAGAGTACATTTTTAATTTATAGTTTGGTTTATTTTTAATTTTATTATTTAGGTAGGTTTTAATTTATATTTAATGTATATTATGTAGTTTGATAATGAAAGACAGATCAATCGTATCATCATCACGATAGACGATCCTCTCCAGGGTGGTAAGAAACTAAGCTGTTTTTTTTAAATAGAAGTGGATTCACATTTAGCCAACTTTACTATAGGCCTATCATGACAAGTGGCAAGCTCGTCGATGTGTCCGGCGTGCAAGCCTCGAAAAATGTTACAAAGGAAATGAATATATATTTTTGTGTTCTCGGTCAGAATTCGAACCCAGCACTTTCGGGTTTCAATCTACGGCTTTAACCGCTAGACCACGGAGCAAGTCCTTTATAAAATACTAATTCAGATTCTACACAAAGACATTCAACAAACAGCGGTTCAGTTAATAGTCTCAGCCAGGCGCTAAATTTCTTCCCATATCTCAGGTGGAAAAAACAGCTTTCAATTCAGCCTTTTTTGAACGTATAAAGGTTGTTACCTGACTGACGGGTTTTGTGTAGAGTAAAGCAAAAAATGTATGAAGTAATTATCTACTTTTCTTTTACAAAGAGCTTTTCATGAAAAGCCGTTTAATTTGATAGTTAATTCTAAATTTACACGAATTATTAATGTTCTAGGAACAAACGTGGCCATTGTTATTTTATATAATAACTTCACGCCGAGCAGAAGCACCGAACTTCTTTGTTACAAGTAATAATAAAGTTGGATAATGTTGTTTTAGAACAAGTAATCTAGTTTGGTGTTACAGTTACGTGAAAAATTTCATAATCCGCAAGTGGCAGTTCAAAGCCGAGCATAATATAATTCGTTTAGATTTACATAGAAATGTTTTTTTATGTCCTATTTAACTTTTTCGTTTCCAATTTTATCATCGTGAAATCAATAATAAAACTGACACAAGTCCAGATATACACCTTGTTACCTAGACACGATGAACCACTAGCCAACCGCACGGTGATATTTCTTATTTCTATTGGATAGGTATTTATTAAAACGCTAATAAAATATTTCCCAATTTCAAGTAAAACTAAACTATTTTGTTTATTTTGGTAATGTCCGATCTTAACAATTTTGTTTGTTATCTTTTACCGGAGACCAAGTGATAAGAATAATACTTTGGGTTAAAAGTCAAATTTAAAAAAAAGTTAAAAAAATGTTACAAGAATGATAATCATAATTTCTTTCAAAACTGTTTAAGGTTCATTTATAAAAAAATTTAGAAACAATAGCCACTAACAAAATCTAAAAGCTGATTTGGGCAATATCATTCAAATTCAAATAGTTTATTATTTTATTTATTTATTTATTAATTCATTTCCACAGCACATTACAGAACATAAAGGTTAGTATATAATTGAGTTTATACATTGGCCAAATTAGGAAACATACTTTATTACTGATACTTAGGTGTCAAAGAAAAGGAGAAAAAATCAAGAAATACAACCAAAAGATATAGAAATTCAATTAAACAAAAAACAATAACACAAATAAAATTACAGGTATCAAATATTGAATTAAATTAAATTAAAAAAGAAAAAAAAGATTAAAATAATAATTAACTTAAAAAGATTTCTAAATTAAATAATTAAATAATTCTTGGCTGCCCTAACTACAGGAAAGTGTACCCTAACAGTGAGTGAGATGTGATGTAGCCCTGTAGAATTGACAGCAGCACCGCGGACAGCATTAACAACCGGGATCTGCATCCGAAGTACAGATTAATACTAATACTTTATTAATCAAACATACTTATTACTAGGGTTTCACAATAAAATAATCCTACAAAAGATGTAGGTAGGCACTTTTACAATTAATATCTAAACTAGTAATATGAGACAAATCTGTAGCTGCTAGCTAAACTAATAGCCTTTCAACTACTGTTAAATATAGCTAGTAGATATCATTAGTTCCAAAGGACGGTAAAATGTTTTAATATGACAACTTATGTCATTAAAAACTCAGGCAGTTTCATATTAAATTATTTTATTTTATGCCCTAATATATGTATTATATCAATGGACAATAATATTTATTCCTTTGCAACACTATAAGCAAATGCCAAAATGTCAGCCGGCTGCTGTCACATGGTAAATCTGTATCTATAATATTCGACAACTTTGCGGGCTGTCAAATTTCTAACTAATTAGAAAGAAAAAAAAGAAAATCGCTAATTTGATACATAAATACATTTAACACAGTAGATCCTGATTTACTCATCGCCATTTTATCTCGTCTAAAGATCTCATCGGAGACCCTGATTTGGTTTTCTAATTATCTGCATGGTCGCCAGCAACAGGTTAGAATTGATCAGGTGTCATCGGGGTGGTGCGATCTGGCATCGGGCGTCCCCCAAGGAGGCATTCTTTCGCCGCTACTCTTCTCGCTGTTTATAAATGTCATTACCCGTTGTCATCATTGTCACTACCACCTGTATGCGGATGATTTGCAGCTCTATGTGCAGACAGATATTACTACTCTAAATAGTGCAATAGCTTGGCTTAACTCTGATTTATCTAACATATACTCGTGGTCAACACGCTTCGGGGTCGTTGTCAATCCGAGCAAGTGCCAGTCAATTATAGTTGGGAGTTCCCGGTTACTGAGCAAGGTAGATTTAAACAGTGTTGACCCCGTTCGGTTTGACAACGTCCCGATTGCTTTCAGTAACGAAGTCAAGAATCTGGGTGTGCAACTTGATTCTAATCTGAACTGGTTATCGCAGGTCAATAGTACGAGTCGTAAAATATTTGCTTCACTGCACTCTCTCAATAAACTCAAAAATTTTTTGCCGTTAAAAGCTAAAATAACCCTTGCCCAAAGTCTACTCCTTCCTCTCCTCGACTATGGTGATGTGTGTAGCGTCGATCTCTCAGAGGTGTTGCTGAACAAGATGGAGCGGCTACAAAATACATGTATCCGGTTCATATTTTGTTTAAGAAAATATGATCACATCTCTGAGTATCGTGCTAAGTTAGGGTGGCTACCAATTCGCTGTCGCAGGAATAGTAGAATCCTCTGCCTACTCTATTCTATACTAAATGAGCCTGCCACACCGAAATACCTCAAGGACAAATTTACCTATCTCTCCTCAATTCATGATAGATCTCTTCGTTCGTCACACAATTCTGTTCTATCTATCCCTTCTCATCACTCTAGCTTTCAGTCTAACTCATTCGCAGTAGTGGCCGCAAATCTCTGGAACAGTTTACCTGTTGAAATTCGCCAAGCACCCAGCAAACCGCTGTTTAAAAAGCTGGTTTACTTTCATTACCTAAAGAGCTCCTCACAACGTATATAAGTATGTATTGTATGTAGTATATAGTAGCCAATATAGTGTGTAGTATATGTATTATTGTGTACATATTTGTATGTATGTGTATTTATTTTAATATCTAGTGTATGTAAGATTAAATGAATTTATTTGGCAACGTTTCCTACAATCGTTTGCACCTAGCCTCATGACTGTAATGTTCTGTATTGTCCCAAAGGTTGGCTGCTAGAGAATGCCTAGCGGCATTAAGCCCGCCCTTTGTACATAGTGCAATAAAGTTTTAAATAAATAAATAAATAAATAAATAAATTCTATACGATTTTGACATTTATATGACTAAAGGTAGGCACTCACCATACATCCAAACGGACGCAAACTATTCGAATAGACGTCCATTTATTTAGCAGACTGATGATCGATTATGTGTGTGTTCAGGTTCTTACGATGACGCGTGGTCCGGTGGACGTCCCTTCCTTAGAAGGTCATTGCAGTGGTGGCATGTGTGTCGGGTCCCGGTCAGCACCCTAAGGGCCTGGTTGAGCGGGGCGATGGTGCCAGCACATGCGTTACATCCGTGATCGGGTGCTGCTGTAGGAGCCTCGGACGTCATTGTTCTTCATTAGCAGAGATTTTTGCGTTTTGTCGGCTTTCAGGTTGCACATGGGCATGTAGTCTATTTTAATTGTGACGCGCCTGGTAGGGTACCGCCTTACCAGGTATTGATCGTTGTTGTGTAATTCTGTATATGTTTTCTTTAGTTAGATTACACATTAACAGGTCACTGGAATCTCTAAGCTGCTGTTCTTCTTCTAACAGTTGTTCCGACCACTTTGTTGCTTAGTCTTAGTGGAAGCAGGAGCAGAATCATTTAAAATAATTTAATAAATGACGTGTCACAAATCCTGTAATAGGTTTCGTGAATAAAGGTATTATGACTTAGAAAGAAGAGGGAAGTAAGTTTGTGTGTTTGGGATTAATATGCTACACGAGTATGATATAAATAATTTGGAACTTAAGGAAAGGTCAATAAAATAATGTTTATACAATATTATTAAACGGGTTGAAAGTTATACAGTAAAAATAAGAGCTTACCTTACCTTTTATATCAAAGATATCATGGTTTTCCAAAAGATAAACAAGATGTATTGAGATGTCAAAGCGACTATTCATTTTTTTCATACCATTCATTTGAGGTGTTGGCTTTACACAAGGTACGAGTAGCAGCTTTTAACTTTGGTCGGCGAGCGGAAGACTGATTACATCCATCTATCCCTCTTTCCTGTGTCATATAGAACTAGACCGCATTGCAATATTTTACCGCACATTTTTCTGGTAAAATCCTTGATATATGGAAATTGCTTGAATTCTGCTGAATAAGCACACCGTGGAATAACGCAACACCAGTCTACGAGTAACTTGGTCGCATGAAGTTGTTTCTTTATGAATAAATAAAATAAGAATAAAGAAATAGCGTAGAAATAGAGTAGATAAATTACAATTTTTATTCCAATTCTTCTATAAATATTTCTCAGCCTGAAAACTTACAGAAATATTTAAAAAAAAACAAATTATTAATACTTACTACTTTGCACCACTTACTGAAAGAATTGGGTCTAAGCCGGTCTGATTGAGATACATTTATGGAACGAGCCGGCACCTGCACGGTGAATCCATGGAATGTTGAGAAGTTTTTGTCTTCTTTCTCATAAAAACGCCATTTTATATTATCCATGTTACTCTGCTCTACTTTGCCAATGACGATAAAGTTTAGTGATAAATAAACATAATTAAAAAAAAAACTTTAACTCCCACCATGGTCTAGCGGTTAAGTCTGTAGATTTAGATGCGGAGGTACAGGGTTCGATTCCCGGTCGGGACACAATAATTTATTTAATTTATTTGTGGTAGGTATTTCTCGAGTATTCTTTCTTAGGTTTGCTATGCTAGAGATATCAAAGAGCTTGCCACTTGTCATGTTGGGCTTATAGTAAAGTTTGCTAATACATTTAGCCAACTTTAGCGCTTCTTTAAAAGCGTAGTTTCCGACCACCCCGAAAGGGATGCGGTCGTGAATTAATTACTGTCGATTTGTTCTACAAATAATGAAGTTTAAAACATCGCACTGTAGTCGGACACTAGGAGAAGTCCAATCTATAAGCTCTTATAAGTTTGGCTGTGATTGGAAATCCATTAAAACTTGGATATGAATTCGACCCACTTAGAGTTTTAATTGTAATCAATTGGTAGGATCACATTGTAGATACCGATTTATGTTACTTTCTTGGCTAAGCTTTAACGGAAGACAAACATGTTTGTTTGATTTCATGAAAAGTTTAATTAAAGCATTGTTAAACCAATCAAAAATTCTCTGACAATCAAGGTGCACAACTTTTAACTAAAAACAATACAACCATTCACTAACAAAACACATAGATATTCGTCATCATTTTATTCGTGATATTGTTGCACAGAAAGAAATAGCAATAGAATATATTCCTACGAATGAAATGATAGCGGATATTTTAACTAAGTTTTTGCCAACATTTAAGCATAAACATTGTGTTGGTCTTCTAGATTTATTATGTTAGTGTTTATTACCTTTGTTTCTTCGTGTACTAAGTTATATTATTTTTGTGTTGCTTTAATTGTGTCTAATGTACAGCTAGGGAAGGTGTTATCATTAAGGGAAGGTGATGATTTTTATATTTATTTATAAACTCCTTTCTAATGATAAGCACCTTTGCCTTTATATTAGTTTTGTAATTTATTTATTTAAAACTTTATTGCACTATGTTATAAAAGGCGGGCTTAATGCCGCTAGGACAGATCAATACAGAACATTACAGTCATGAGGCTAGGTGCAAACGATTGTAAGAAACGTTGCCAAATAAATTCATTTAATCTTACATACACTCATTATCATTTACTCTTAAATACACATACATATAAATATATACACAATAATACATATACTACACACTATATTGGTTACTATATACTACATACAATACATATTTATATACGTTGTGAGGAGCTCTTTAGGTAATGAAAGTAAACCAGCTTTTTAAACAGCGGTTTGCTGGGTGCTTGGCGAATTTCAACATGTCACAATTGTCTTTTAATACTTAATTTATTAGCTTGTTTAAAAAAAGTATTATATCTAAGTAAATAATAATTAAACTTTGGCGCACATTCATAATAGTTTTTTTATAATTTTTACGGGTCTTTACGCGATTTACCTTAGAGACATATTTCTCCCGACGTTTCAGCCAAGTTGGCCGTGGTCACGGGTCGACTGGAGCTATGCGGTGTAGTCTCGTACATACTGGGCGGTAGATGTAAATCGCGTAAAGACCCGTTAAAATTATAAAAAACTATAAATAATAATTGTCCTGCTTATTGTGAAAATACCTGCTTAACAAAAAAACAAGTAAGGATTTACAATAGACAATGACGTACATTATAAAGTTGATTTTATTAAAACTATATTTTATTTTGTTTGTTAAATCATTTCAGTACCTACTAAACCAACACACATTACAACAATATATTTTTGGCCGCTTTAGGTATAAGGAAAAGTTGAAAAGAGAGAGAAAATGAGGAAAAGAAAGATCGCTTGTTGCTGCAAGTGGTCTCCAAACTTCCTTATCTTTCATAGAAATAAGTCCACACACAATCATTAAGTTAAATTGAGTTGCATATACTCATCCAAAGCTAAGGGAATTCTAAAGCTCAAGCCACTCATGTAAATGGGTTTTGAGAACAACTTTGAGTGAGGTTGGAGCTTTAAGAGCGGCTGATAAACATACGCTAAAGGGTCAGAAGGCTTTGCTCTGATATCTACGGGACCTGAAAACTTTTTAAATCTACAAGATTGATGAAGTTTATGATATAGCGGGTTTCGTGTCTCGCGTTTACCGTGTAGTGGATAACTTAAAGCCTTAGAACTAACAATAACTAATAATAAATAATAAATTGTTTACGTACATACATACATGCGACACCGAAATACCTCAAGGACAAATTTAGCTATCTTTCCTCATTTTATAACAGATCTCTCCGTTCGTCCCATAATTCTGTTCTATCTATCCCTTCTCATCACTCTGGCTTTCAGTCTAACTCTTTTGCAGTAGTGGCCGCAAATCTGTGGAACAATTTGCCGGTAGAAATTCGTCAAGTGCCAAACAGATCACTTTTCAAAAAGATGGTATACTCACATTATTTAAACAGTTCCTCACAGTGTAAGTAGTTATTATATGAAGTGTATAATATATATATAGTATGTAGTATATGTAGTATTGTGTACATATTAGTATGTATTTATCTATATAGATATAATACTTAGATTGAATTTTGAACTTGAATTACCTTCTAATCTATTTAATGTTTGCACCTACCTCACAACACAAATCGTTTCATTGTCCCAAAGGTTGGTTGCTAGAGAATGCCTAGCGGCATTAAGCCCGCCTCTTGTACATAGTGCAATAAAGATTTAAATAAATAAAATAAATAAATACATATCTTCAAGCAAGGGTAGGCAGCACATCTATACATACCTCTTTCGCTTCGTCGAAATTCATTAACATATATTAAATATGGCCTTTTGTTTCGTAAGCTCAATACTACAGCTTCAGACAGCGTTTTGATTATTTCGTCATGATCGTAGAACAGTGACGGATCTGTTATATTTAAAATTTTCATGGCGGCCATTCAACTGTCATTTCGACTGTTTTTTTGTCACTTTTTAAGTCTCATAATAAGTGCAAACCTTCTAGATTTCATTTTGGAACCCTTTCTAATATTTGCACTATAAATTACAGACCACAAACAATATAAAACTATATATAAATATATATGCAAAATTATGGGTATTTTTTTAAATCCGACACTGTTCTACGATCATGACGATTTATGTAATCGGAACTTCAACAGCTTAAGATACATATTTTTTCAAAGTAATTATTAAACTACCAACTCCACTTAGTTCTTCACGGTTGGAGATGGGCCTTTCGGAAATTTCTGGAGAATTTAGCATACACTCGCCATGGCCAGATGGGTTGGCGAAGGATGATAAATCATCATCAGCCTGTGTCTCTCCAAGGCTAGCCACTGCATGCGGTCTTTTGCAACCCTAATTTATCTCCCAGCGACCTTCTCTAGGTCATCCGGGGGTTGTCCCACTCTTAGATGGATAGATAGATAAATTCTTTATTGCACAATAAACAAAAACACATGTAAATGTACATTTTCTACCAGCTAACCTTTGGGATAGTGAGCAATGATTGTGGGTGCATTAAGTCACTAATTTAAAATCGAGATCAATAATAAAAAATAAAAAATCTTATACTATTACTAGCAACTAAAGCTAAAATACTTATACACTAATATATAAATATATAATAACAAAAGTACATATAAATACATAATAAATGTATATAAAATACATACAATATTATAC
Source organism: Tinea semifulvella (assembly GCA_910589645.1). Lineage (NCBI taxonomy): Eukaryota > Metazoa > Arthropoda > Insecta > Lepidoptera > Tineidae > Tinea > Tinea semifulvella. Next base: position 12,558,991 of record OU342585.1, read on the forward strand.
CAATTTTAAGAGGTTATGTCGACTCGTCTTGCTTTTTGTGAAGGTGTAAGGTAAGTAAATTTTTAAAACACTTAAGTCGTCCTTCGTCGTCCCGTACGTGGTCTCCACTCTAGAACCCGTTTGCCCCATCGGTCGTCGGTTCTAATATAGAGTACAGCTTATTAAAGCTTAACTCAAAAGATTTTAACAACTGGAAATACATAAATCAATAATAAAACTCAAGAAGCAAACAGACAGTGACTGAATGAGATAATTTTTTATTTGGTTGTGATAGGTGAGTGGCTCGGTTGTAAGAACTCGTTCCTTTAATCCTACAAAGGTCGGTTCAATCCCACCCGACATGTAAGTACATTCGTCAATTACAACACCACCGTTCGGACCGTGCCTCGGAGAGCACGTTAAGCCGTTGGTATCGGTTCCACTAACACTAACACTAACTTATGGAATCGTTAACAAATTGTCATTAAAAATTGACATCATATCCTCGCAAAGCCAGCGTGGCGAGTGTAGGCCAAATTCTCCAGATATATGTTCTGGAAGGCCCATCGAAGCAGTGGAGGTCTAGGACGCTGTGTTCTAGGGGCTGTAGTGAGGTGAGTCTTGGTCTGACACACTTGGTTAACCACAACTTTCGCATTATAATCTTTGGTTCGTCAATATTTCGTACCATCGGAGCATGCCTTTTCTTATTTTTATGCATATATGCAAGGTGACGAACAAATAGTTTGATAAATAATATTTCATTTCAATATCTAGATAACGTAGCAACGTTTTATTTACCCTATAATATCTCGGGTATACCCTAAAATAACTATAATAATCGCGTTCGATTCTTGGTGGGAACACAAAAACATTTATTAATGTAAATAAATACATTTAATTAATATTTAATTTATTTGTGATATTTCTCGAGTTTTGTACGCTGGAGACATCGACGAGCTTGCCACTTGTCATGATTGGCCTGTAGTAAAGTTGGCTAAATGTGAATCCGCTTCTTTATAAGCGTGGTTTCTGACCACCCCGAAAGGGAAACGGTCGTGATGATACTTTACTTTACTTTATAATATCCTACTGTTAAACAATCTCTTTTGAAAACAGAAGAAGTAAGGCAACATTTATTTTCATTACAGACCCTAGAATACCTTCACTGCTGGAGTTGATCCTCCCAGAACATATTTCTGGAGAATTTGGCGTTCATATTTGTGTTTTCGATCAAAGTTGCCTCCCCGTGTAATCTACGGTTAACGGCTAGACCACGGAGCCAATCATTGAGTTACCATATATTTTATCTATCGATATTTCGTGTCGTCATTGTAATGCCTTGTAAATTAATTTTAGCATGGAAGCTTGAAATTTGACGCAGATTGATTATCTTATAACCGCGCCGCTTGTCAATTTCGGTAGTGGGTGTTCTGCTTAGAGAAAACAGAAGCATTTATCTATATATATAAAGGTGAATGTCTGTGTGTGTGTGTGTGTGTGTTCCGAGCTCACGAGAGAACGCCAGTGCCTACACAGACCACGGACCCATTGTTTCGACTGCAAATGAGATGAAGTGGTGATTTATGATAATCTCCGCGTATTTGTTGCGTTTAATTAAAATTGTTTTATTTTTACATGAAAAAACAACTCAATTTATTATCATAATACGGAATAGTACATGTGTAGAAGTTTCGGCAATTTGCAAACAGATTTTAGAGTAGACATGTTTCTCTCATCTATCAACATAATGTTTTTGTATTTTCCTTTTTGTTCCATCTCAAATAGAGAAGGTTGTACCTACTTTATGCTACATAAGAACTTATTAACAAAACAAGGATCGATCCCGGTATCTCCGCCCGAGTTGCACTAATGAAGTGTCTGTAATTGTAATGATTAAAGTTAAAAATTATACTGACAGTTAGATAATCGACGCCATTTTTAACTTTAGTCGTAACATTTACAACGATTGGTAGGTACAACGCAGCCTATATCTACGGACTTAGGGCCGGTAATTGGATCCTTCCTTAGTGGCATTTCTTTACTTAAATATAACAATTTGTTAAACAACACGGCTATTTAAGTCTGGAAATGCCCTTAACCGCTAGACTACGGAGGCAAGCAATATTACAATAGCACGTTTGAAACAAGAATCTTAGCATTTAAGTAGAAAAGTATAATTCGCCGTCCCCGGAAAATAAAATGATAATTACAAAATCTCAACTTTTCAGAAATAAATAAGTACAACTTTTTGACGATTTCTTTCGCACATAAAAGAGAGTGGGCTCAAATGAAAGCTATTTCTTTAATATTTATTTAAGTTTAAGTAGAATCAATGAGATGTACCAAAATATAAATACAAATAGTTATTTAGTAAAAATTAAAAAAAAAACACCAAGGGAGTCCTTCGCGCCATTTTGCGCGGATATGTCAAGTGCAAGTTTTTGTTTTGTAAATTAATTCACTGTGGATATTGTTGGTCAAAAGTGGTGTTGTTTTGTTTAATAATGTGCTACAATATGATTAGTTAAGGAAAACGGTAAATTGGACTTTGAATATGGGGCACAAGTTGCAGTTATTTTTTTCGGGTTTTCCGCGCTGGCAACTTTCATATTTTACCCGAACGTGTTTGAGCTATAATGCCGCGAGTGACTCCAAGAAAAGCATCAAATTCTGCAGCATCTGGAATTTGATGATGACCTAATTACCTTATAAAAAAGAAAGATATATTACGTCACACTTGGCTGTATGGGCTAGACCCTTTGCCTTCCCTATCACCTCATTCATTATCCATCGAGAGAAGATAACACAAGAGTAAACATCATCGAAATTTACTATTATTGTGTGTACTTACCATTTAATTCTTGTTAAGTGAAAGCAAAAATAAATATTGCAGTATTGTCATACAATTTTGTTCTTGGGATAAATAAACCTCAAGTGACGAAAATAATAGTAAGTTATAATTTTATTCTCATAAATTGTAAATATGTTATATACCTACTAGTATTAAATTTTTGGACTTTTATTATGGTTTTTTTTTTAACTAAAGTATTATAATCCATTTTATATTAGCCATAATACGCGCTTAACTGTGAATAATATTTTATTATTTTATTTAAATATTTAAACATATATGTATACGTTTTAAGATCCATAGATTTTAGATATGGCAAAACACTAAAACTATGGTAATTTATTTATTTATTTATTACAGGAAAACTTACAGCTAGATAACAATATAGATGAATAGATATAATAAAAAATGAGCCAATTAAAAGTTTTGGCCTATAGCAACTAAATACAATAATACAGTAATAATGGTTATAATTTTATTCTTCGGGGACGGCGAATTAAAGTAGCCTAAAATAGAAAGAAAGTTGTAGATTGTGCTTTTATATAAGTTTGGTCGTAAATATAAAGTTCAAGTACTTAAGTATTTCTTTATTAAAACACTTGACACACGTTATGATAAAATATCTAACAACTGGCCGCCTACAGCTTCTTCTTGTTGCTAAAAGTGAGCTGGATATAACTTTTACATTTATATATTTATTCCAAGTTGATACAAAATTATTAAATTAAAATAGATTAAAAAAACTAATTATAAATAAAACTAAACTAAAAATAACTTTGAAATCTAAAACTATTCTACAAAATAAACTAAGGGCTTATCACCGCATTTCCTCGTTGAATTATAATGGAAATATTCTGTTTTAGTTTAGGTAGTTATGGCATTTGGGATCGCCACACTCTTGAAAAAATCGTTTCCAGCTCTTTTATGAATTTGTAGGTATCAAGAGAATATACTCTTATTGTTTCAACCCCAAATGCCATAAAGTTATAATTTTGTTTAATACTATTATATTTGATGTGCTGCTGTATGAGCAGCCGAACCGGCCTTTTTTGATGTAGAGGAAATGTGGCGAGCGGCAAAGGTATACACACAGGTGGCATCCCAAACAAGACATCTTCCCTCACTCCATGGTACAAGAGACATACCATCCGGCCTTTTAGCATACGTGAAAGACCTGATGGTTCAAGGACGGAGGGGATTTTAGCAGACCATAAACTTCTCTTTATAAACTCATTTAAGGCTTGGTGTCTGGAGCATCTGCCTGCTTTTACATTATATGTATTTATTTATCATCACGGCCGTATCCCTTAGAAGTTGCGCATTTTTTCTAATGATTAGTCAACTTTACAATAGGCCCATCATGACAAGTACCTAACTTGAGAAATATTACAAATAAGTTATAGTGTCCCGACGCGGACGTCTAAATCTACGGAGGTTTAACAGTTATAAACCTCGTAGGCAGGTATTTCTATTTCCAGACTGGCTGTATTTTATTTATTAATATTATTTGCTGTTAAAATGTGAATGTTACTATGCCTATTTGCAAAAATAAACAAATTGGCTGTCGCTATTTATAAGATGAACTGATGCGGGATTGCGAGGCTTGTGGTGGCTAGCGCAAACTGTTTTTTTTTCGGTTTTAGTGACTGTCTGTAATAGGTACACTACTACAAACGTAAAAATATCGCCAAGCCGTATCTGTACATGGTAGACATGCAAGAGCATTGTGCGTGTCATTGAATTGTAAATACTTAGTACATGAAAATAGATGTCAGATTCCATGGAACTATCAAAAATCGCTATGCTACAACAAAATGCACTACTCGATTCTATCAAAAAGTAGTAGAAAACTTAGTTGACAGATTTAATTCTATACGACTCAGCTCTAGCACATTCCCGAATTGGCCCCTTTATTTAGCGAGTTAAAACGTCTGTGACTTGCTACGGGGATATTATCCACAGGGTCTTGTTAAATGTAGCTACAGAAAATAAACTCATTGCGGCAGCTGTTTTGACATCATTCTGCTACAATTTTCGCAGAACTGTGAAGCCATGAATTTAGAAAGGATACTATTCGCACTAAGTTTGCCGAGAGTTCGCGCGGGATAATGTGAAGCCGTTTTAGGAAGAAACATTATCAGTTTTCAATAGATTTATACATTTAGTTAGGACGACCGGACCCTAGTTCTTTTTTATACGAGAATAGTTAAAAAAAGGATATAAAATTAAAATGAATTGAAAAAATATTTATACATGTCTAGCCATCGTGGCGAGTGTAGACCAAATTCTACAGATATATGTTCTGGAAGGCCCATCTCCGTTTAGGACACTGTTTTAGGGGCTGTAATAAATTAACTAGATTGCATGACGTGTAAACTGCCGTTGGGTTGCAATTACGACCCTATAATTTATTGTTATAATTGCAATCTGTAATGTAATGTGTAACTTAAATAATAAATAACTACAATCTGTACGAGTATATTAATTTAGGTCTAGTAAACGTTACTTCTTGCGTAGTTGATTTCCTGACGCTATCAAATGTATGCTGTTTGATCCGGCGTTTCCCACATAGTGGTCAGCAAAAAAACATTCAGGTGGCTGTAATGCCTCATGTTACGTTTAGATCTTAACGTCATATCCAATTCAGCAGCTCTATTCCGTTACTTAGTCGCAAACGTTATTAGTGGATTTCATTATTTACGTCAAAGGTTGCGTCATAATTACAAAATATTATTCAATTCTCAACTCTATAAGCGGTCGATCTTGACAGCCGCCGTGCAAATATGCACTTTAATAGCGTGATATATATAGTTCGGATTCCATTATATAACGTTTGCGCTTAGGTAACAGAATAGGGCTACTGGATTCCAAGTAACATCTGTGCCAAATTTCATCAAAATGTCATCAGTAATATAGGCGTGCGAGTAAATTAAATAGACAGACAGTATATGGCCACGGAGTCACATGACGTAATATAGCCTATATCCATCTCACGGTTCCAAGGAACAATTCTGCCATTTTTTATCAAATTGTCATCAGTAATATAGGCGTGCGAGTAAATTAAATAGACAGACAGTATATGGCCACGGAGTCACATGACGTAATATAGCCTATATCCATCTCACGGTTCCAAGGAACAATTCTGCCATTTTTTATCAAATTCCGATGAGTAATATAGGCTTCTTTCATATTATAAGTGTGGACGGATAAGTGTTTTTTTTTCATTACGGTGAGGGGTAACATCGTGCGAAAACCACATAGATTGGTGTTCCACTAACCCGGACCAGGCCGGAGTAGCCAGACAATAACGAAATGAATAATGCCCCGTACCCAGATATAAATCAATGACGAAGCTTCTTAATTAAACTATGTAATGGAAATTTACAAAGCTGCGTCAAGTACCGGAAATCGATATTAAAGTTTGCGTTCACAGTCCGCAGTCCGTGACTTTGTGAAGCGGTGTTCGAGAGGAGCTACTGACAACAACATAATTAATTATTGGGGTCCCATAGACCAACATGTAAGGATTGGACTACCAAAATATTTTATTAGTACAATCGTACATGTCAAAAGATCGTGTGCAATGGCGACTAAGACACCCACGTCAGTACTTAAGTTTTAAGAACAAAGAAGATAAATTTCTTAGCATTTCATTGATTCACCACACAAGAGGAGAAGCATGATGTATCGGACTTGCGACTGATAGGCTTGTATAAAAAAGATTTCTCTTTTTTTTTATTGTGCAACAAGCACGCTCACCATCTACCATCGTATACTATTTATTTTTGATTTTTTTCCACTATTTTATGATTAAAAGGGTTAGTTAGATAGAGGAAAATTGTATGACATATGTCAACGTTCTTGGAGAAATCTAGCTATAAGTTAATATGATGAGTGGCTCCTATTCTTCCTCTTATCCTTATCGTAATGTTACACCATATAATATGACTTTTAAAAGTAATAGGTGTTTGCGTTGTGATGCTGTGCAGATGTTCACTATGAATTTGTGCAACTTGTGTGCAATTGGTGTGCAATTAGTAGGTAATGATTATGATAAAAACTGTTAAAATAACAAAATACAAAAAAACATTTATTTGTTCAAAAAATATATATATTCATATTGAAGGAACTCTGATCTTCAGATTAGAATTATCTGGGTTAAGATGAGTATCAGGTTCTTCCTTGGTTACATTTTATTATTTATAAATGTTTTAATTTTGTTTCATTATTTATTATATTGATACCTATAGGTATTAAATTATAAAGTAAACTTTTCTCAAATCGACAAATATTCTGTGCATCGATAGCTGTAACGACAAGGTTTCTAAACGAGGTGCAAAACCTACATTGAAGTTAGTTTGATAATTTAGTTAGATAATAGTTTACCCGGGTGGGGGAGTTTGAATTTTAAATTTATAATTGTAACATATTGTAAATAATCTAGTAAATAATATTTTAAATTTACGTAAAATTATTGCCGGTCCTCAATATATATGTCAATTTAGGGTCCCTTGTTTGCTTTTACCGTCTCTTAATTGTGTATAAGGTGTGTTACTTGTGTGCATTAGTGAATCAGTCGGGTGTGGGTCACCGCAGGTTGGAAGCAAATAAGAAATTATAAAAAGCGCTTTGGGAATGTAACACAGTTTGTACAGAAAAGGCGACTGAAATCGAGGTTGAAGAAAAAGAGTACCTTAAGGATCAGATCTAAACAAAGACAAAATAAATATAAAGCTTTTAGTACGAATATCAGATTTAAAAAAAAAACTTTTTGATTGTTTAACTTTCGTTTTTTTATGTAAATCCGATTCTTTATAAACGTGGTTTCTGACCACCTAGAAAGGGCAACTGTCGTGATGATACTTTTTATTAAATTATTATATATATATATATATATATATATATACGAGTATATAGGTGCTAGGCAGACTGATGGTAATTTGCCCAGTCTGCCGGTGCGGGGAAGTATCCAACGTTTGTGCCGATAAACCCAGTAAAGTGTATCTACACGTTTCGGGAATAGACTTGAATTGCCGTCATGCCGCCATAGTGTCAGTCATAAGTGTCTGATTCCTGTTGCTGATCACGGACCTTGCGCGTCACTGACCATTAGGTGGGTGTAAAATTGGTTTGTACGGATGGACTGATCCTGGTAATACGTACACTACCGTCCGGGATTAGGGTTCAAAATCAAATAAACACTTTTATTATTATTGTTACGAGTATTAGCTTGTATATTATTTATAATTAGTTTTTAATCAATTTTATTTTAATATTTTTGTATCTAAGTAGGTACTTCGAATAAATACATATATACTTCGTATATATGTATGTATGTAAGTACTATTAGTATGTAGTATATATGTATATATTATTAATAAATATAGTTATTATTTAATAATGATCAGTCTTAAGTCTTAATACGTCTTCGCACCTAGGTAGCCGGGTAGGCATAAATAAGTAAAGACCTTAAATTTTTTCTCATATCTAATTTAATTTATTTCTTACATATTCAAGTCAGTTTTCTAGTAATTAGTTGCAAAACTAGGTACAATTAAGTTGGAAAGTGTTTATAAGTAGAAAGAATATAGTTGAAGTATGATATAACCTAACTTTACTCACATCACCGACATCACATCTCTTCATCACTTTATAAAACAACAAAACACAATGGCATCCCAAACGACACTTAATGAAATGTCTTCACTGCACACCCTTGAAGATTTCTCCAAGAAATTTGAAAAGGCTATGGAGGGTTTTGAGAGCCGCATCACGGATGCCGCATCTAACAACACACTGCAACAACTCTCTGCAGATTTTCAACAATTTAAGGAGTTTGTGCGGGATACTATGATGCTGCTCCGGGCACAGATCTCACATGTTGGCGACATGGTGGAAGACCTGGAGAATAGAGGCCGCCGACAGTTCTTGTTGCTCCGAGGTGTTGAGGAAAATCCCAGCGAGAATACTTCACAGCTAATTAGTGACATCTCCACCAACAAGCTCAAGCAGGACCTTCATGTAAAGGACATCGTGTTCAGTTATAGGATGGGTGGAAATAGTAACTCTGACAGGCCGCGACCAATATTGGTCAAATTTCGGGATACAGACATTCGCTTTAAGCTATGGCAATCCAAGAAGGCACTTAAGGGGAGTAATATCTCAATGGCCGAATTCCTAACACCAGCCCGTAGGCAAATGCTTGCTGAGGGACGTCGTTTGTTTGGCATAAATAACTGCTGGTCCCAGGATTGCACAGTATATGCAAAACTTCAGAACGGCACAAGACATCGAGTATTGTCCCTGGCCCACCTAAAGGAGTTCGCCGCCGAGCACCCATCTGCACCACCTGAAAATACAAATAGAAGAGTAAGACCTGTAAGAAAGGGGAAAAATAAATAATTTATTAGCTATTTGTCAGTACAACACTTACCATCTCTTATCAGCGCTTGTTTATTAGTTTACCGGACTATGCTAACATTAATTATATTTAGGCAAGTTTACTGGTTGTTGAAATCATTGATGATTGTCATCATGGCCCACTGTTAAATTAAAAGAGTTTATTGTTATTTCATTTTTTTTTTTTTTTTTGGTTCTCTTCTCCCGATGGATGATGAATGAGATGATAGGGAAGGCAAAGGGTCTAGCCCATACAGCCAAGTCTGACGTAATATATCTTTCTTTTTCATGAATTAATGAGGTCATCATCAAATTCCAGATGCTGTAGAAGTTGATGCTTTTCTTGGAGTCACTCGCGGAACCATCCACTGCTCAAACACGTCGGGTAAAATATGGGAGTTGACAGCGCGGGAAAACCGCAAAAAATAAACTGCAACTTGTGCCCCATATTTAAAGTCCAATTTATCGTTTTCCATAATTATTCACATTGTAGCACATTATTAAACAAAACAACACCACTCTTGACCAATAATAACCACAGTAAACTAATTTACAAAACAAAAACTTGCACTTGACATGGCCGCGCAAAATGGCGCGAGAGACTCTTGTTATTTCATTATTTTTTTATTGGACGGCATAGACAATAGAGTAAGATGGCCGGGTTAGTGTTGTTACTACACGAGTAGTAATCGATTAAACGATTCAATTAATCGAATGACGTTGATTTAAGTTAATTATTTTACTTGTCGCATAATATACTTTTATATAATGTCATGTGTTATATCAAAATATTATGTATACAACTGACCAGCAGGTGAAGTGAGAAGTTAAAATAATAAGGTTATATATTATAGATAACATAGTATCATACTAGTATATTATATATTTATTTATTTATTTAACTATATTTTATTGTTATGCCAAATTCTTCTTCAGATTCCGATGTATTTTACTCCTGCGAATCTACGACTTCTGATGATGAGTGTGATGTCAGCCAGGGTGCTGTACTTCTGGGGGACACACTGCACAACACATTTTCTCCTTTCGCCAAGAATCTGAATGTTTGTCATATTAATGCACAAAGCATTCCTAGTCACTATTCCGATCTCCTTGCCACGTTCGGTAGCGAATATATACATGCTGTACTTATTTCCGAATCATTTCTAAAACCTACTCTCCCTTCCACATATTACCCTCTTCCTGGCTTTGTTCTCATCCGCAATGACCGAACTGGCAAAGGGGGCGGTGGTGTCGCTATTTACCTCCGCTCCAATATTTCTTTTAAAATTATCTCCCTATCTCCTTCAACCTACTCTGGATCCTCTGAACACATCTTCCTAGAACTGGACTTAAATTCCGTTAAGTTTCTCCTTGGAGTCGTTTACGCCCCACCTACAGTCGACTACTTTTCTACATTTGAGCTGCTGCTCGTGTCATTCATTCCGTCATACGTTCATAATTTAATATTAGGAGATTTCAACACTTGCTTGCTAAGGAGTGACTCGCGCAGTAGAAAACTAAATTTTATAACATCCGCTGTCAACGTTACACTTCTTTCCCTAAACACCACGTTCCACGTAAACGACTCCAGCAGCCTTCTCGACCTTATTCTGACATCCAATCCTGACAGGATATCAACTCATGGACAGTACATAGCCCCAGGTTTCAATATCATGACCTCATCTATGCTTCTTATAAAGTTAAAACTCCCAGATTTAGACCCAAAATTCTTTTTCAACGTAACTTTGCTAAAATGAATCTGGAATTGCTTTTGACGGATGCTGCTGACGTACCTTGGAATAGTGTTACACAAAATGAAACCATTGATAATATGATCTCCAAATTTAATACCCTATTGTTACAGCTGTATGACAAACATGCTCCCATATGTCCTGTTCGCATGAAGAGACCTCCTGCTCCATGGCTGGATGAGAAAATTAGAAAGGCTATGAAGTGGAGGGATTCTTTAAAACGGAAAAACAAAAAAACACCATGTGAGGAAAACTGGGTAAATTTTAAGCGTGCTAGAAATAGGGTTAATCAGATGTGTAGGAACGCAAAACGCCAATTTATTCACAAATCTATTGATGCTTGCACATCGCAAAATATTTGGGCATTTCTAAAGACTATAGGCATTGGCAAGTCCAAAGCCGAGTCTGTTCTCCCCACTTCTATTGATCTTAACGGCTTAAATCGTCATTTTTCATCTCCTCCTTCAACCATCGATATAAGTATGAAAGCCGTTACCATCTCCCAAATTGCTTCTAAAACTCTTTCAACGAGTGTCTCCTTTCAATTTGAACCAATGTCCAGCTGTGAAATAAAAAAGATTATACTATCCGTAACTAGCAAGGCCGTAGGATTTGATAATGTGGGCCGTGTTCTACTCACTCCAATCATCAACATAATTATTCCCCATATTACTCACATTATAAATTTTTCTCTTTCTACTGGGCAATTTCCTACATTGTGGAAAAATGCCCACATAGTTCCTATTCCCAAAACCATTTCTCCTTCTGAATTCAGTCAATTTCGACCAATATCAATTCTTCCTTTTCTATCTAAGGTCCTGGAGCGTGTAGTACATCAACAGTTTGCCGCTTATCTCAATCAAAATCAACTTTTTAATCCTTTTCAGTCTGGCTTTCGTCCTTCTCACAGCACAGCTACAGCTCTCATTAAAATTACCGATGACATTAGAATGGCTATAGACGATAAAAAACTCACGCTCCTTACACTACTAGACTTCAGTAACGCATTTAACTGCGTCGATCATGACATACTAATGGCTACTTTGCGTTCTCTTAATATTTCACAGAATGTGGCATTATGGTTCGAATCTTATCTTCGCGGGCGCCAACAACGTATCCACATAAATGATACATACTCGGACTGGTGTCCGGTTACTGCTGGTGTCCCGCAAGGTGGCGTATTATCTCCTTTACTCTTCTCTGTTTTTATAAACACTATCACTCATATTATACACTTCAGTTCCTACCATCTGTACGCTGATGACGTTCAACTGTCGCTGCACTTTAAAATAGATGACGTACAACAAGCAATAGCTCATATGAACATTGATCTTGAGGCTGTGCGTTTACAATCCGAATGATTAGGACTTTTGGTTAATCCCTCGAAGACGCAGGTCATGATTGCTGGTTCGAAGCAGATGTTGTGCAGACTGGACTTGGACATACTTTCACCATTGCTATTTAACAATATACCGCTTCCCTTCTGCCAACATGTAAAAAACCTTGGACTGCACGTGAGCTGTGATCTCTCTTGGGATTACCAAGTATCTGAAATTTCTAAAAGAATTCACGGCAGTATGCATCCGTTAAAGCGTTTACAGCACTTTATTCCGCACAAGGCAAAGCTTATGTTAGTCAGTTCGCTGCTTTTTCCCATTTTAGATTATGCAGATATCTGCTATCCTGATGTCACCGAAGAGCTACTGAATAAACTAGATCGCCTTCTCAACTTATGCATTCGCTATGTGTTTGGCTTGCGTAAGTATGATCATGTATCCCATTTTCGAACTCAGTTGAAATGGCTCAATATCCGCTTTCGCAGATCTGCCCATCTACTTGTCCATTTGTATGGTATCCTAAACAATCCACGTGCACCTCCTTACCTCAAAACTCGATTTGAGTTCTTGTGCGATACGCACAACCTCCCTCTTCGTTCTGCTTTCAACAATCAACTCAAAATCCCATCCCACTCCTCTAGCAGATATTCAGATTCCTTCACTGTGTCTGCAGCCCGCCAGTGGAACAAACTACCACTGGCCATTAGACGGGCACCATCTGTCAATGTTTTTAAACAACTAGTCACTAACTTGTTTCTTGATAAGCAGGAGCACACTGCATCTAGTACACATTGAGTATTCGGCACGCAATATGTTTATGTATGTTTATTTGTATATATATATATATATATATATATATATATATATGTATTATATGTTCATAATACTTGCATGTAGTTTATGTAATTGCTTGGTATGTAGTGTATTTATAAATTAGACTAATATTATTAGATTGTTGCACCCTGCCCATAATCTCTCACCATCCCAAAGGTTAGTTGTCAGAGAATGCCTAACAGGCATTAAACTCGCCTATGTACCTAATTTTAAGTTTTGGTGCAATAAAGAATTTAAAATAAATAAATAAATACTCCTCGATCTAAGTTATATTACATATATATATACATATATATGTATGTTATTGTACATAGTGCAATAAAGTTTTAAATAAATAAATATTAGGAGGCCTCCTTTTTAAACCAGCCAATAGTCGGTCGCAAGCCCAAGACACCATTCTTCTCCTGTCTCTTGACACACGATGGCACTCGCACGGTAAATCAGTGGAATTCTAAGAAATTTGCCTTTATTTCTTGTTTCAACTTAATTTAAAGCTTCACGTTTAATTACAATCAAATAATAATTGGAATGTAAAAGCTTTAAACGCAAAATTAAATGTTATTTAATTTGACAAGCTTATTTACAACAGTTTCTAGGTATTAATTGTATGAAACTAAATGTGGTTACGTCAATCTAACATCTTGCTTGTGAATATTCCACGCACTTAAATTGAAATTCAGAAGGTCTATTGCTTTATTCCCGCTATTCGAGTCTGCCTTGAACTCTATTTGATGTAGGACCTATTCACAACATAAAACAATTCCCCTTCAATTTTAGGTTTGGACTTCCGCCGTAGCCTAGCGGTTAAGGGCGGATTTAGACGCGGAGTTACCGGGTTCGTATCCGGTCAAGAACAAAAAATATATTTTATTTAATCACTTGAAAACATTACTCGAGTCTGGTACGCCACAATAAAACTACACACATCAAAAGTGTCTAGGGATCAACATATATTTTTGCAATAACTTTTCTCCTGATTGATATTCATTAAAATTTTCTTTAAGGATTGATCAAATAAAATGTTTTCGTTTGTCTACAGTAACGATAAACCAAGTCACCTTTGCATTAGTAAAAAAAATTGCCATTTTCCTAATAAAGGGATTTTTGACATTTGAACCACTAACATTAAAGTTCGAAAAAAAGACTGAAATAACAGTTTTTTTTTTAATTTTATTGGGTAACTTAAACAATTAATAATCCGTGTTTCTACCGCGAACACTAACAACACAAGAACATCGGTTTGGCATACTCAAAATGAGTTCATCCAAATCACGCTGTGGAATGGCCGCCCATGTTCGTTGCAACAACAAAAAAAGGTCTTCTTGCGACTGGATACCGTCCATATTCGGCAGAGCTCTTCTCTGAAGAATATCCCATGCATGCTCAATCGGGTTCAAGTCTGGCGACTGAGCAGGCCAGGGCAGGACATTGATGTTAGCTGCGGCGAGAGTCTGTCTTACAACTCTTGCGGTGTGCGGTCGTGCATTATCATGCATTAACTGAAATAAGGGACCGATATGCACTTGTAGAGGAACGATGACGTCTGATACAACCGTCTCAGCATAAATTTGAGCGTTGAGGTTGCCTCTGATCCAAATCAACTCAGTTCTTCCGCCGATCGAAATACCCGCCCATACCATGATGGTTCCACCACTATAAGGATGGACTTCCTGGCAGGATTTTAATCGCTGTTGGCGTCCAGGGGTTCTCCAGTGTCGTATACGTCTTGTATCCGGCCTCATACCAAAACGAGACTCATCAGAAAAGCACACGAAACGCCATTGTTCTTCTGTCCAATTTCTGTGTTCAAGAGCCCATTGATATCGAGTCCTACGATTGTGCATTGCTATAGGTGGTACCCGTAGCGGTCTTCGGGAATGAAGGTTCACTTCATGCAAGCGGTTTCTGACTGTTTGGTCGCTAATTAAGTTCCCTGAAGAGCGATGAAGGCTCACGGCTAACATCATGGCGGTTATTGTTGGAGTTCTTCGAGCTGTGATTTGAATGTATCGGTCTTGTCTCCGTGTGGTGCAGCGATACCGTCCTCCATGGCGCTCAGCCACGGTACCAGTGGTTCGGTAACGTGTCCAAAGTCGACTGATAACACTCTGACTTGTATTCAGAGCTAAAGCCACAGTACGTTGCCGGGAACCAGCTTCTATCATTCCCACGGCTCTGATAATTTCTTCCCTGCTTAAATGACGTCGCCGCTCCATAATAACGTTGGTTTTAATCAGTAGTAGGGAAACAGTAGCACTAATAATGTCTTCAATGCGTCTTATGTTTTTATAGGGAAAATATTGACAGCTGATTTTCATCTTTTACTCGAATTTGATTGACAGTTCCTGTTTTAAATTATGAAATGCACCAAAAAGGATCCATATAAATTTATAAAATCATAAATTTATTACAAAGCCACATCTCAATCACAAGAAATCCGCATAAACATGCTTGATCCCTAGACTTTTTTGATGTGTGTATTTGGTGTTATGGAAATTTGTTAACTGATAATTTTTAGGATTTACGCTCATAGACAACCTCTCACGAATACAATGACGTTAAACTAACACCAAGAAGGAAATACGGATGGATTATTGGTTTGAACGCCTAGTCGTTTTTTAACGGTTCATATCTTAAAGCTTGCCACTTTATCATCATCATCATCAGCCTGTGTCTCTCCACTGCTGGATGTAGGCCTTCCCAAAGGCTCACCACTGACCCCCCCAGCGACCTACCTTATGTAATCCGTCTATCTGGCTGGGGGTTGTCTCGTACGTGGTCTTCACACTAGAACCCGTTTACCGCATCGGTCGTCGGTTCTGCGGCAGATGTGTCCGGCCCATTGCTATCAGCTTGCAATTAGCTACGAGTATGTCAGTAACTTTGGTTCTCTGACGAATATCAACGTTTCAAATTCTATTCATCAGAGAAATTCCAAGCATAGCTCTCTCCATAGCTAGCTGAGCGAACCTTGAATTTGTGGACCAGACCCACTGTCCTTACGTCTCTGCTCTGTACCACATTACGGAGAGGACGCTGAAAATTTTTGTCTTCAAACTCTGTGGTATGGACGTTTCCCGAATGCCGCCCATTCTAGCTGAATGCGTCGGTTTCTTTGCTGAAGTTTGCAGCGCCTAGTTGAGTAGTCTGTCCAAGGTAGACGTATTCCTGCACGATTTCGAGAATGACATTTCCCACACAGATTATGAGTTGGCTAAATATAAACTCGCTACAAAAAACGTGGTTTGTGAGCACTACGAATGGGGTTACAGTAGTGATGATACTTTAATTTGCCCATTCATGTTTCTATAAGCAAAAGTTACATTGAAAATTCAATGAAGTAAATTTTAATTATGGTAAAAGCACAATTTTAATTATAATAAATAGAAGTTTTGTTAAACAAGAGTTCAAAAGTTGAGTTGTTTTCAATAAAAATTGTTTAACGTCGCTTTTAAACTTTAACTTGTTATAATAATTTGTTCCTGTATAAAACAGGTAAGTTTTTTTCTTTACTTTTCTTTTGTTTTTTCTGGGAACATTTTTCAAAGAGGGTAATAGTATTGTGATGCCGCGGTTAAGACTGTAGATTTAGACGCGTAGGTACCGGGTTAGATATCTGGTCTAAACACTTTATTGTGATTTATTTTGAGTCTGGTACGCTAGAGACATCGACATACTTGCTACTTCTTATAATGCTATAGTAAAAAAAAGGTAAATTAAAGTATCATCACGACTATATCCCTTCCGGGGTAGTCAGAAACCACGTTTTTTTTAAGAAGCGGATTTACATTTAGCCAAGTCGTCATTTAACAAGTAGCAAGCTCGTCGATGTCTCCAGCGTACCAAACTCGATAAATATCACAAATCAATTAAATAATTTATTGTGTCCCGGCCAGGAATCGAACCTGGTAACTCAGAGTCTAAATCCACGGACTTAACCGCTAGACCACGGAGGCAGACTATGCTATAGTAAAGTTTAAGAATAATGTTATTTGGTAGTAATGGCGAACGCTATTAGAGTAGATATTCATATTTATAGCGTAGTAATTTTATTTTATTGGCGCGGTGGTGGTTTGGTTGTAAGACCGCGTACCTTAAATCCTTCAAAGGTCGGTTCAAACCCACCCGGCATGTACCAATGAGAAATACGCTTTTCTTACGTACATTTGTAATAGATTTACAACACCACCGTTCCGGTGCCTCGGAGAGCACGTTAAGACGTCGATCCCGGTTTCACTAATGCCAACTTGCGGAATCGTTAATAAATTGTCATAAAAAAATGTCATCATATTCTCGCCAAGCCACCTGGCCAGCGTGGCGAGTGTAGGCCAAATTCTCCAGTTCTGGAAGGCCCATCTCCAGCAGTGGAGGTCTAGGACGCTGTGTTCTAGGGGCTGTAATGAAATGAATTATTTTTTGATGTAGGTACTGCTAAGCTTGCGCTAAAACTAACAGTGAATAAAGGAGTCTACTATTTTGACAATCTAACATTAACGCTTAAAGTGATAGTCTGCTGCCGCTGAATTACATTGTTATCACTAAAATCATATGAAAAAGAGGAAATATAGGTCGGACTATTTAATAAATGCTGTAATAAACATTTTGGCACCGAGTGTACATCTGAAGTGTATAAACGAATGAAATAATAACAATTCCGTTGATTTACATGTATGCCTGGGCTTTCCATAATATAATACGTATTAGTCGTAAAAATACTTGTAGTACGCGTAGTTAATCAATTGCAGCACTCAACTGCACTAGCTTATAGATTTATTTATTTTAATTATTTAAATCTTTTAATGCACTTAGAAATAGTACAGAGGCAAGCTATAATATATAGTAGGCATTCTTTACCAGCTAACGAGTAAGGTGATAGGCAGGATGAAAAAAATAAAATAGAAATTTTAATGATACAGTTAATAAGTTACTTAACTAATTTTAATATACTACGAATTATAACTACACACATAAACTATACATACAATTATACATATAAGTACATACATTATAACTTAAATAAATGCACAGTTATTTAAATAGTGTTTTATTATGTTTCTCCAGGAACGATGTGGTTATCAAACGTTTAAAGACGCTGACAGACGGTGCACGTCTTATGCAGTCAGCCTTCGTCAGAAGGTGGTCGCCGTACCCAATGGGTACTACTTTGACCACAATAAGATGAAGATGCGGAAGCTGTAGTGTAGTGTATATTTATATTATATATATTTTAGTTTTTAAGGTATATATCTATGGGCCTTTTGTATATTCATTTTGTTGCCTGAAAATAAAGATTATTATTATTATTATTATTATGGCCAAGGGTAGCTTATTCCACTGGCGAGTCGCAGATGTAGTAAAGGAATCAGTGCATCTGGTTGAGGAATGAGATGCAGTATTACCTCGTAGCGGATTTTGCGTTTTGGGACGAATTCATTAAAGACATTCAATGTTACGTATACGTTGTCAACACTTCATAACAATCAGAACAAAATCGTTCATCGGTTCTGCGAAAGATATGCCCATTATCACTTCAGCTTACTAATTTTAGGTTGGTAACTTTGGGTCTCTGACGGATATCAACGTTTCGGACTCGAAAATTATATAGCTCTAGCTACCATACCCAGTTAGATTTTATACTTACAAGTTCTACTCGTAAACCATGTTGTGACAAACCCTCTCCAATCTATTTTCAGTAATGGACATCTAGGAACGTATGTTGTAGGAGCTGTGATAATAATGATGAGACAAAGGGCCGGCACAAGGCTTTCCTATTCTGCAAGGTGTTCGCAAAACGAATCTGTCGTGCTCTGGACGTCAGTCAGTTTAAATTCAACGGCTCGTTGTCACATGCTTCTTTCAGTATGTCTTGTTTCAAGCGGTGTTATATTTATTTAAATATCGCCATTGCAAGCTTACAATATTAATTCTCCTTGAAAGTAAAAATTGGCAATTGACATCATTGCAAATAGCACATACTTTCAACGAGAACAACAAAAAGGTGGTAGGCGGAATGATGGTAGTAATTTGCCCAGTCTGTTGGGACGGGGAAGTATCCACCATTTGTGCCGATAAACCTAGTAAAGTGTATCCAAACGTTTGGAGACCAGGCTCTTGCCGTCTTGCCCAGTTAAGCCGACATAATGTTAGGGACTAATGTCAGTCATGAGTGCTCTGATTCCAGTTTCTAGCATTCATAGACTTCGCGCGACACTTACCATAAGGTAGGCGCAAGGTCAAATGTAGTGCTAGTATAAAAAAGCTTCTTTTGTCCTCAAACTACCAGCTACTAATAACCGGCATCTTGTGACAAATAACGTGCGCGGGCTGTCAGCAAGCCGTCGGCAACGCGATCTGTTTTGATCTGTACCGCAGTCAGTTCAAATTCGTACGGCTCGTTCTAAATTGCTCACTTTATACTTCAACAACACTGGTGCAAATATACTTATAAGTCAATGAACATTACCAATTCAAACCCATGTTGTGACAAAGGGCGGGCACGGGCTGTCAGCAAGCCGTCCGCAACACGAATCTATCTTGCTCCGTGCGGCAGTCAGTCAGTTCAAAACCGAACGCCCGGCCTGCCACACGCTCACTCCGTCCTCCCAACTACGCCGCGCGTAAATAATTCCGGACACGATGTATTCAACAAGACCTAAATTATGAATTATGTTCGTGCAACAAACTTATCCCATCTTATTAACATTCATAGGGAGTCCCGAAAATAAATAGTATGCTAAATTGAGTTCGGAAGATTTTGGTGTTTTAGTAATAGCGTGATATTAAATGTGTAGAGTGACGTTTTTACTGTATGCTGTGCAGCTTTGTAAGTATTTATTTATTATATTATTTTAAATAAAGTTTGTATACCTACAATATAAATACCTATATATTTTAGTTTAAAGCGAACTGCTTTGAATTCTATACTGGTTTTATTTAAACACAATTAAATAAATACTTAATATTTACATGTTAATCCAAAAAATATATATACCTAAATCATGCATTTTATTTATCCTCACATTTTGATAGACAATAAAATATATACATATATTATTAGCATCGATATACTATTTTTAGATAAAAATTGATGGTGACAAGATAGGTACTTATAAAACTCGAGATTAGTTCTAAGACATAGATGTACCTATATTTTTTTTCATTTATGGTAGACAAGACCCAAGTTTTATTTACCCACTTAATCTTCTCTACTTCGCTCGGAGTTGGACATCCCTTGGATAGCACACATCCCTCACCCCGTGTATAAAAACTAGCTTTGTTGCTATACACCATTGACTTACACCGTATATAGGATCATCATTATCATTGCAGCCCCTAGAACACAGCGTCGTAGACCTCCACTGCTGGAGATGGGCCTTGCAGAACTAGAGAATTTGGCCTACACTCGCCATGCTGGCCAGACGGCTTGGCGAGGATATGATATCAATTTTTATGACAATTTATTAACGATTCCACAAGTTGGTATTAGTGGAACCGGGACCGACACGGCTTAAAGTGCTCTCCGAGGCACGGGAATGGTGGTGTAGTACTCGTAAATCTTTGAAAAATGTACGTAAGAAAAGTGTATTTCTCATTGGTACATGCCGGGTGGGTTTGAACCGACCTTTGTAGGATTTAAGGTACGCGTTCTTACAACCGAGCCACCACCGCGCCATATAGAATACGGGGTTGTAATTTTTGAAGGGACTAGTGACTGGCTGAGTCTTGGTCTTGCATCAGACCTGCATTGGTCCTGGTATTGGTCTTGCAAGACTCTTCCTCTGACTGAAAATAAGATAAGATAAAGATAAAACATATTTATTGACAAAAAAAACTAATTTACAAGCGAAACATATTACAGTGATCTCCACACTCGGCACTGCTAGTCATGTGGTGATCTTGTAACTACATAATAAAAAATAGAAGAAAAATAAATAAATAATAATAGCATGTGTATGCCGATCACAGTACAATCTACATAGTAATACCTGTCTTGTCTACGGGACTAAAACCAGGAGACTGTAATTGACATACACTAAACAATCGCTTCTTAATTAAGTTAACAGAGATAAATACAAAATTTAAATCTAAAAAAGTATATGAAATTAAAACTAATTTTAAATCTTAAAGTATCTACATAACGATTTAACTATGCATGCACAAATAATAATAAAAAAATAAAAACTAATCTATTTACAAGCTTAAAAAAAAAGGAAAAACAACAATAAAAGTAAGAAAGCTATTAAGACTAAAATAAACAAAAAAAAAAAAAAATAACGTGCTTGCAGTTAGATAATATTTAAAAGTAATATTTCTTTGTTTCTAATTGTAGTTTTAGAACCATGTGAGATTCTAGTGTCTCTCCGCAAACTATTATCTCGAGAACTACTGGCCTTATTTACTTGATATTTGAAAGGTCATAGATTTTGTTGACCAACATGTATCCAAAAATATATAGAAAGGTTGTAGCACAAACTCTGTAGTTATACTATAACGCTTAACATAATGTTTTATTAGTTTCTCGATCAAGGAAGAAATTTTGAATTAAATTTATTTCGTTCTTTGGCACTAATAATGGGCACAGAAGTCAGACACACAACAGCCTTATCATCAATGAATTAATAGAACGATGGCACCGTGCTTTAAAAGCCGCTCTAATGTGTCGTTGTATAACTACGAGATCGTCCTGGAGTCGCGAATTACCAGCTATATAATGCTTGGTTTAAGAACTACAGTCCAGCTCAATTAGTAGACGGATGTATGACTTTATTGATAACTCAAAAATTTTGAGAACTCCACCTACCACTTTTGCCGAAAATTTACAACATATGTTTAGAGAAATAAAACCAACCGTAACTACCTGGAACAGTCATCATGATCCCAACTATTTATATGTATAATACGTATATATTTACAAAAAAAAAAAAAAGTATAATATGTAGTTTATCAACCATCCCTGCATCCTGCAGGACAAAACACTAGTGTGGGGGCCAACAAATGTCATTATTGTTAATTGTTTTTTATCTGCCTAAATAAATATTTCATTTCATTTCATTTCATTTCATTTCATTTTATTTCATTTCATTTCATTTCATTTCATTTCATTTCATTTCATTTCATTTCATTTCATTTCATTTCATTTCATTTCATTTCATTTCATTTCATTTCATTTCATTTCATTTCATTTCATTTCATTTCATTTCATTTCATTTCATTTCATTTCATTTCATTTCATTTCATTTCATTTTATCCGGTTTCCGTTACACAAGCCTCGTAGCTGTCTGGAAATATTATCTATTATAAAAAAAAAACTCATGCTCGCATATTTTTCTTCAAGAAGATAAAGTCAAATCACCATTGACGCCGCCTTATTCTGGACCTTATATGGTTATCTCCAGAGATGTCAAAGTTTTCAAAATTTTAAAAAATTATCACGTGATTGTGGTGTCCAAAGATACAGTTAAACCAACATATACCAACAATGATGACGATTTATTGGAAATAACAAAACCCAATCAAAGAAACATAATTTTAAGACGCAACAAGAGAAATTTTCAACTAACGTTATAGAATTTAATTAACATCTACATTATTATTATCTTTTTTATTATTATTGTTTTTAATAATTTCATATTATACAATTCTAATTAAAATTGAGTAGAGTATATAGGCGACACTATTACTCTGTCTCCTAAATAACCTGTCAAATTCACAAAAATATTATATATTTTTCTTTTTAATTCTGTTTTGTTTAAGACAGGTGTAGTGAATCGTGTAGCAGTAATTGTGAGAACATTGTTTGAAGTACAAAGTACAGTCGCCTGTAAAATTTATTTACCTTTTTATAAAAATCCTTTGTTCTACGTTTAATAATTTACTATCGTGTATACAGGGACGAAACGTTAAATTATTTCAAAACTGTATAAATTAGCTAGGTATAATGTTTTTATTTACTTTACTTTTTTTATAAACTGCCTCCGTAATCTAGCGGTTAAGTCCGTGGATTAGACTCGGAGGTACCGGGTCCGATTCCTGGTCCTTTTGTGTCCCAAAAATATTTATTAATGTAAATAAATACATTTAATTAAAATTAATTTATTTGTAATATTTCTTGAGTTTGGTACGCTGGAGACATCGACGAGCTTGCCACTTGTCATAATTGGCCTATAGGTAAGTAGTTAATAAGTTCTCATAGTACACCAACTTTATCGTATTTTATGTAGCACGTGATACAACATTCCTTCTTGCAAGAATGTTTCATATTGAAGTGTACATACATGTGGCTTCTTTCGCGTCTCTATGTAATTTCAAACCACATTTGGTATGCTCAAATTAAACTAGGATACCTGCAAATGCTACTCGCACTATCCTAATAAATGCTTATTTTGCTGCGACAAAATCGAGTTCCATTGCCAAAATTTGTTTCAGAAGGTGGTTAAATATTCAAAGTGTTGCCTACTAGCGACCTAACATTTTCCTCACATAATAAAATTATCTCATATTAATAGGGAATTCTACCCTACCGGCAAACCCATCTAGAACACTACATATTTCCATACTTCGCCCATAGACGTAGTGTCAAAACATATTGTAAACAACATATCATTATATGACAGAACGGATATCCTACTAATATTATAAATGCGAAAGTTTGTCAGGGTGTATGTCTGGATGTTTGTTGCTCTTTCACGCAAAAACCACTGAACGTATACATTAGAATAACACATAGGCTACATAATGTTATCATCTGACTACGACATGTGAACCTACGGACATTTATTTGTAAGTATGTATATCAAAATCGGTATTCTTAAACTACGTTCCAGTTATGCAGAAAAGTAGCTCAAACTGTCATACTCATACATTTTTTGGTAGGTAATGTAACTTATTTATGCTAAAAAAACAGCATTCAAATCAAATCAAATCAAAATATTTATTTCCATAGGTTATCTTGTAACAACTTGGATATTGTCCACACTAAAATAATACAAAACAAAAACATACAAAATATATACATATATTTCGTGCAAGCGCACATGCTATCTGGAACGCGACTTAGTTGTCAACTTCCCGAACAACAAAAGTCATGAATGTTACCATTTGAAATATTTTCAGTAAAATAATAATTTAAAAAAATATTTTACTCGCATTTATGTATTTTATAACAAAATTTATTATGATTGCTCAAAATTATTAACCTAATCTTTACAATTAATTCCAAAATAAGATTACATTTATAATAGTAATCATTGGTATATAATATTGAACGTTTTTATTCTAACAACATTGGCAATTGCGTTCCCGTAGTATAAATATTCATTTTGTCACAAAGAAAATTATCAATTTAGTAATAAAAAACACGTTATTTACA
Organism: Tinea semifulvella; assembly: GCA_910589645.1. Lineage (NCBI taxonomy): Eukaryota > Metazoa > Arthropoda > Insecta > Lepidoptera > Tineidae > Tinea > Tinea semifulvella. The sequence continues at coordinate 12,583,513 of OU342585.1, forward strand.
TCAAATTGTATTCTCAACAAAGGGTTTATTAAAGAAACAATTATTTATAAAACAAATGTATTAATATTTACCGTACTGTAAGTGTAGCCGGGTAGAGTAAATTGTCAATGGTCACACTTTTTTCAGAGAAATATTTTTATAGGATTTTGTGACAGTACGGCAGTCATCATTATATCTATGGTGAAAAAGGCGCTCCTTATGGTAGTATGAAAATGGCACGCCCAGTGACGTATTGATTTTTATACATTCGTAAAGTCGGACGTCGTCAGGCGTTCTGTCATATTACAAAAAATTGAGTGAACGTCTATAGGCAGTACTGTCCTTCAACGTGTTAAAAATGATATCATACCTCGATAAAAAATGCAAAAAATGAATTGATATTTTGCTATTGATATGATGATTACCTACATCTAAAAACGGTACGTCTTAATCACGCCATCTCTGTGAATTCACAACACACTAAACAACATTAAACAAGAGTGTGATTTGTTTGTGTATTGTTGAAATTTTATTTTAAGAGGACCAAACTGTTTTGTGTGCTGTGACGTCACAATAAATAATTTGAAATTATAAAAAATAACAAATTAGAAAATTTTAAATAAAAAAAGCATAATAGGTATAAAAAATATAGATTTTTTTATGTTACATGCATATTATTATGGAGCTTCTCATTCCATGACTGAGCTCACAGCACACACAAAAATGTTATCACATTTTAAATTGGTAATTAATATCGGGTTGTTAGTTAAGCTTGCATCCCTTTTGCTCGCACTCTCTTAAAAAGATTTTTCGAGTCTGAGTGTATTTTGAGAAATGAAGTCAACCAGCTTTTAAGGAAATAAAATTACTGTAATTTTATACATATTTTCATTTAATACCTAATAAGAGATGTCGACGCTGATGGTGGGTTTGGTCCACAAGTTCAAGGTCGCTCAGCGAGCTATGGAGAGAGCAGATCAGAGAAGCAAAGTTGCATATGTAGATTTCAAAATTAGCAAGCTAAAGCTTTAGTATTATGTTTCTTGCTAAAGTCTCAATGGGCTGGACACGTCTGTCGCAGAACCGATGAACGACGGAGTAGACGGGTTCTGGAGTGGAGAACACGCAGAGTGGGACGACCCTCCCTTAGATGGACGGATGACGTGAGAAAGGACGCTGGTGGGGGATGGATGAGGGTGGCAGAAGATCGTGTGAAGTGCCGAGCCTTGAGGGAGGTCTATATTCAGGAGTAGAGAGACACAGGCTGATGATGATAAAGATGATGACCTAATATTAGACAGAAAAAACTAGCTAAAACATTCATAACGACTTTCCTTTATTTAACTAAAACAAATCTTAGATAGATAGATAGATAAATTCTTTATTGCACAGATAATAAAACATTTTACAGTACATAGGCGAGCTTAATGTCTAAAAACATTATCTAACAGCTAACCTTAAGGAGAAGTGAGCAGGGATTGTGGGTGCACGACCACTAATCTTTGACAATGAGTTTTATTGAGAAAACTACTTATAACTAAAAGAAATATATATATATATATATATATAATATGTACAAATAATAAATACAATAATATACGGACTCTAAAAAGTTATGTAGATTCGTCTTGCATTTTGTGAAAGTGTTTGGTAAGCAAATTCTTAAAACTAATGATTAATGGTGCTTTACGAATACGATCTTCCCATGATTAATATGTGTCGCTGATAGCGCTCAGTACCAAAGGTGCGTTGATTCACCGGCGGGTAGTTACTGGATGAGGGCGGGAGGAGATCGTGTGAAGTGCCGAGCCCTGGAGGAGGTTAATACAGAGTGTACCGTAAGTAGTGATATTTGGGCAATTCACAATAAAAAAAATAAAAAAGTTTTTTACTTATACTACTATATTTCTCAAAACTACACATACCCTATATATGTTCGACTTGTCACTATAAGCGATTTTTTCACTTTATTTCGCTTTAAAAGTCAATCGACTTGGCGTTTGTCTATCTATGGTTTTCATACAAAATTCGGTAAAAAAGGCAAGCTTTGCTTTATTTGCTTTCAAGTCGAAGATAGTAATAAAATCTTTTCAAGAGAATGTGAGCGAGAAAGATTTATACAACCCTCGTAAAGGATAAATAAATAATAATCATTTATATATGTTTTGCACAAAAATATACTAAAGCAAATTTGTGTAGATGCTTTTTGTAAGTGTTATAATATTTTGTATTCTCTTTATATTTTTTGAAATTTGGAAGCGACTCTTAAATGGGATTAACCTTTCATGGCATAAAAATCAGTGACCACATTTACAAGAGGGCCCCTGAGACCCTTCATTCTTTATGCTCTGTTTGGTTTCATTTGATAACACTATTTGCATATTGAGTATGTGAACCGCCTGTTTATTATTTAAACATTATATTTTATAATCGCGGTTCATTTTGTTTGGGTTTTAACGTAATATAATTTTGACTGAGCTAGGTTTATATTTTTAATCCGAAATCCCTTCGACATTGTCTGTCCATTGGCAAGGATTAGGTATAGTTATGAGCAGATAAATAGAGCGCTGGCCGGAAATTGCGCAGAAACTGAATATTGATTCCTGACGCTCCGCACAGTCGAGGAAATATGTTTTTTGGCCTTGTTATTAATTTATATTTTAAGACCTATTTGTTTTTCTTTAAAACATGGTTTTAAATGATGAAGGATTAAAGTTAATTATTTAATGAAAAAGGAAGCTGAGATAGAAACAAAATATAAATTAAATCAATGCATGAAACAGACTACAGACGGTGTTATTTAATTTCAATAAAAGTATAAAATTAACTAAAAATAAACTAAAACGAATAAAAAGATATATGTATATATAGATAATGTCCTCAAGAGACATCACATCAGAGATAGTATATATCAATAAAAAAAATAGGTGGTAAATATATAATACCTATTACTTTAAATTATGATAACTATTTATTAATAATTTTTTATACAAATACATACTTTTTTATACACTACATAAGTTATACCCACTACATAAACATAAATTTAGGTATATGATACCCGATGTAGAATAACAATATGCAACTACCAATAAAAAATATATATGTATATGTGAGTGTTCTGAAGAGCTCCACAACCTTATCCCTTCTTCTCTGTTGCCCAACCGAACCTCACGCAAATGGCAATGTTTACATATAGGTACATTTGTCTGTTTACATCTGTCGTACGCTGAAGATGTGGAATGCTCTCCCAGCCAGTGTTTTTCCCCATTCCTATAACCTGGAGCCCTTGATAGTTCGGCATAATGTTAACCTTGTCGGTAGGTCATTCCAAAGCCTTGCAGACACAACTGCAAACGACTTAGACAAAAATAAAAGCGGTGATAATTATAAAACTATATAAACGTTGGCGCGGTGGTGGCTCGGTTGTAAGAACGCGTTCCTTAAATCCTACAAAGGTCGGTTCAAACCCACCCGACATGTACCAATGAGAAATGCACTTTTCTTACGTACATTTGTCATAGATTTACAACACCATCGTTCCCGTGCCTCGGAGAGCACGTTAAGCCGTCGGTCCCGGTTCCACTAATACCAACTTGTGGAATCGTTAATAAATTGCCATTATAAATTGACATCATATCCTCGCCAAGCCGTCTGGCCAGCGTGGCGACTGTAGGCCAAATTCTCCAGATAAATGTTCTGGAAGGCCCATCTCCAGCAGTGGAGGTCTAGGACGCTTGTTCTAGGGGCTTTTATCCATGACTGTACCGAAGCTCAAATTTGCTCCGCTCATAGGTATCTAGCGTTCTTTTTTATCAGCCGTTAGCTAAAAGTATTGAATGTGTGGGCTAGGTCTTATAACAAAATGAAACATAGCTGTTTATCTTGCCAATAAATTTAGTCTTTCGACTTTTTTCGTCATCATCACTACATATTATAAAACAAAGTTCTTCGCCGCTGTCTGTGTGTTCGCACCCGGTGTTCGCACCCGGTGAGTGCCATTTGTAGACTTCATCACATCCCCTAGAACACAGATTCCTAGACCTTTACTGTTAGAGATGGGCCTACCAAAATACATTTCTGAATAATTTGCCCTACACTCGCCACGCTGGCCGGACGGTTTGGCGAGTATCAGGTGTCTAATTTATTGACAATTTATTAACGATTTCACAAGTAGATATTAGTCAAGCTTAACGTGCTCTTCGATCCACGATAACGAAATCTGTAAAAAATGTACTTATATAAGTATTTATCATTGATACATGTCGGGGTTCGAATCGCGTACTTTTTTGGATTTTAAGGAAAGCGTTCATACAACCGAGCTACTACTGCACTTCTTTGTACGATAAACTCAAAAACTACTGCACCGATTTTCATGCTGTTTTTACAAATAGATAGAGTGGTTCTCGAGAAAGGTTTAGGTATAGGTTATAAGTAAAGGTATAAGTTCAGATTCTTCTCCGCTGCTCGTGAGTGGAACAAACTTTCTCTGGTCATCAGACGGGGCCGTCAATAAATATATTTAAAAATCTCCTTATTACCCATTTCTTAAATAAACAATCCGACTACCTGATATCTATTTCTGTCTCTTTTTATTTGTTGTGTAAATTATACATATATTTTCCTTCGTTTTGTTATGTATTTCTTACATAAACTTAGTTAAATGTACTCGTATATATTATTATTATATATTTTTATTAGTATTTGTGTATTAGTATGTAAATTATTGTTATGTATGTTTAAGTATTTGTTTTTATTTCTATTGCACCCGCAATCGTCTACCACACTCCCAAAGGTTAGCTAGTATAAAATGCCGAGAGGCATTAGGTTTGCCCTTGTACTCAACTGTTAAGTTTTTAAGTGCAATAAAGAATTTATAAATAAATAAATATAAGATTTGGTAACAATATGTATACATTAACAATATTTGTTGGTGGTGTCCGAAAAAAATAAGCCGTCTGGGAGCTTTTAACGAAAACGCTGCCTAAACCCTTTGAGTTATAACAAAATAATTTATGGTGGAATTGTGTATCTTATATAGGTCTACAGAAAAGCCCGTGATGGCATAAGACTATCTCTTAAGGATAACATACTATATCCATGTTAATAATTTAAAAAAAGGGTTTAAAGGGTTAATTGGAAACCTATTTACATAAATTTTGGTTATAGATAGTATTACATTTTATTTTATATGTATATATATTATTATTGTTTATATGTGTAGTTTATATGTATGTATTTGCATGTAGTATTAGTATGTAGATATATAAATATTATTTATTTGTATGTATATGTAAGTATGTATTAATTTATATTGTCATTATATTGTCTAATTAAGCCTGTAATTGCACCTACCTTTCATTGTTTAATTGCTTTTGTTGTCCCGAAGGTTTCACTGTCATAGAATGCCTAGCGGCATTAAGTCCGCCTTTGTACTTTGTGCAATAAAGATTTAAATAAATAAATAAATAAAATAAATACGGTATTAATCCTTATCATTTTAAATACGTTAGTTGGCTTTTTTTCGGCATTTTTTAATATTATTTTTCCCCTTAGATCATGCAAATTAAATGAATACCTTAGAAAAATCAAAATAATGCGCAACTAAATTAATTTCGTGTCGCCGTTTACACAGGCAAAGCCGGGTAAAACAGCTAGTAACCTATAAAAACAATTGCAGATAGACTGAAGTGTTTTATCTTCTTTGTAATATTACGAATATTGAAAGAGCAAATATTCTGGCCTTTTCCGCCAATAACAGACGTTATTTCATTATTTTGTCGGAAGATGTTTTTTTCACATTTCACATTCAGAATTAGGGAACCCGTGTACGTAAGAACGCTGAGTGTTTCAATAAATTTGATGTTCGAATTTTCTCTGCCTGATTACGTTTTCATTGTAGTCCTTATGTACGAGCTAATGTACAGAATCAGTATTTATTTCCATTGTTTCCATTACAATAAATTAGTGAGAAACTCCAAAAACTGTTGTGACACAATTATATCTTTTTTATATACTGAGCTCTATAACCGGATCCCTTCCCCTCCATCCCGCAACCAAGCCGGCTAGACTACGGAAGTAATTGAAGGAAGTTTTTGGCCTTTTGACTCTGATGAAAGTGTTTAATGATTCTTTAAATCATGCTAATCCATTCATAAACAGAGTTGAGCTTCCAGACATGTGGCTGTACTTCTACATTATTCATTAAGTTCTAAGAAGTGTCAGTGCCAATCTTGTGTGTGCGAAATTAGACGTTCATTGTTCTTGTATTTATAAAACCACTGCTAAGCAACGGTATCCATGAGAATTTCCAGCCTGATGCGGCGTCAAGAAAACTCAGTGGGCTTCCACTGAGTTTTATATCCGTAACCGTAACCGAATCTGATATAAACGTTTCGGATACGTGCGAAGTCTAACTGTTGTACTGTACTATTTCGGGGAACACAATAACTTATTTAATTTATTTGTGATATTTCTCGAGTTTGGTACGCTGGAGACATCGACGAGTTTGACACTTGTCATGATTGGCCTATAGTAAAGTTGGCTAAATGTGAATCCGCTTCTTTATAAGCGTGGTTTCTGACCATCCCGAAAGGGAAACGGTCGTGATGATACTACTATTTATATATATATATATATATATATATATATGTCTATGTACGAGTATGTTTATTTTTTATTTGTTTTAATTTTTTTTTGTTTACGATTTATTTTTCTATTTACACCGTACTCAATTTTAAATATTCCAAAGTTTCAAAGTTTAAAGAGAATATCTTGCGCTATGCTATATTATTTTACAATAAAGTTTTTAAATAAAATAAATAAAGAAAAAACCTTGCCTAGTAAAGTCCTCACTTCGTAAGGGTTAATAAGTTGTCCCTCGAGTGTCTGGACCAACAAAACTATCAGTTACAACTAACTTAAACTAAACTTATAAACTAGGTGATCGGATCGGGGCCTCTGATGCCAGGGCGTTTATCCCACCGCTACGATCTTTAGAGCTTGCTAATGGCATTCATTGAATACTGAGTCAAAATTTAAAACTAAAAAGGTATTTTATAGGCTCTCAATTATGGAAACAGCAAAATAGTAAAAAAAAATTACTTGTTGTCTAGTTCGGTTGAATGAATTAAAGCAATTGAAAAACAACTCTAATATGTTCAAAACACAGACAAGTGAATTTAGTTCTTCCTACCAACGAATATATAGGGGCGCTATAGAAATCGAAATTTGTCAATTGCTTATTTAAAATTTCTGACCCCTGTATCTATTAAGACTACTAAATAAATACGGAACAAACCTGCATAAGTAGAAGATATACAGGAAAAGTCGTATCACAACAATTATTAGTGAAGTCTTCATTCTGGCCAAATTGATAAAAAAATCCTTGTTTTTAGTGTTGCCCAATCTTGGTCTTGCTTTTTTGCAAGACTACTAATATGGATACAAGACCAATACTGTCGCAAGACTCTTGCTCAGATATTTTGTTAAAAAAAATTTTTTTTTTTGGCATTAACATTTTTCTATAAATTGTATTTGGATCGTGTCCGTTTTTTTAAATATTCCGATGGGAAAAAAATGACGCTTAGGTATTTGGAATATTAGGTATTTAGGTACAATGCCACACCAATGTTTATCGGCACGAACGGTGGATACTTCCCGCCCCGGCATGGTAAATTACAACCATCATCAGTCTGTCTACCACCTATTTATTTATTTATTTAGACTACGGAGGCACAGGTAATTATATAAATATATAAATAACTGTTTTAAATTTCAAGTAGTTGTCGAGATAGTAGTTTGATTCGATTGGGTTCGATCCCTGGTCGGGACACAAAAATATTTATTAATGTAAATAAATACATTTAATTATTATTTAATTTATTTGTGATATTTCTTGAGTTTGGTACGCTGGAGACATCGTCGAGCTTGCCACTTGTTATGATTGGCCTATAGTAAAATTGGCTAAATGTGAATCCGCTTATTTATAAGCGTGGTTTCTGACCACCCCGAAAGGGAAACGGTCGTGATGATACTTTTTTTTTCTATTTTGAGTCAGAGTAAGAGTCTTGCGGGACTCTTGCGTAAGACCAAGGAGTGAAAGGCCAAGACTTGACAACACTACTTGTTTTTGTGATCTCGTGTTACTGTGGTTTCCTGCTCAGGAACACACCGGAGCCGCTCCTATGCCGCGCCGTGTAACCAAAGCTTATTTCTTTTTAAAAAGGTTTTAAAAGGTTATTGAAATACGAAAGCAATGGTAAATGGAGATTGCCGAAGCATGAATTCTTAAAGGAAGAAATTCCTACAGAATATGCTACAGATATTTATTTGAAATCATTGAAGAGGGCGACCAAATTTTATAGATTATAAGTAAACAAAGTACCTACAAACATCTTGTGTGCTACCGAAAATTTTAAATTTAGTTGAATCTTATTCGAATGTAATATAGCAGGTTGTTAATCTTTGGTTCCTTCTCGCTCCAACATATTCAAATATTCTTCAAATCTGTGTTTACTTATCAGAAATGTAGTCATAGATTTGTTTTTAGTGAAATAGAGAAAAATTGTTAAGTATATCAATGTTTTTGTTATTTTTCACTAACTAGTTATCGTGGTCTAGCGGTTAAGTCTGTGGATTTAGACGCAGAGGTACCAGTTCGATTCCTCGTCGTGATACAAAAAAAATGTTTGTTAAATTTCTCGAGTTTTGTACGCAAGAGACATCGACGAGCTTGCCATTTGTCATGATGGGCCATAGTAAAGTTGGCAAAATGTGAATCGGCTTTTATAAAAGCCTCGGAAGGGATACGGTCGTGATGATACTTTACTTTACTTTCTAAAAAGACAGTAATTTTATTTTCCAAAGAGCTGATTGACTACAAATCTCAAAAGTGCGCTGAGTTTGGCAACTACTGCCAGAGAGATGCGAATTTTGACATTTGATTCATACAACATCGTCAACATTTGCATTCGATCTTTTTTTCCAGTAAAACAAACTATAAATAAAGATATTCAATTGACCGTTGGCTTATAAGTAAAAGTTCTATGAAGCATTCATTGCAGTGCACGGTCACATATTATATATTTTTATTAGACGCAAAGGTCCGAAGCCTTGTTTCAAAAAATCTTTTCGTTACATATTAACCAGAGTTCTTCGCGCCATTTTGCGTGGACATGTCAAGTGCAAATTTTTGTTTTGTTAATTAATTTGCTGTGGATATTATTGGTGTGGATATTATTGGTCAAAAGTGGTGTTGTTTTGTTTAATAATGTGAATAATTATGGAAACGATAAATTGGACTTTAAATATGGGGCACAAGTTGCAGTTTATTTTTTGCGGTTTTCCCGCGCTGTTAACTCCCATATCAAATTCTGCAGCATCTGGAATTTATAACCTCATTAAAAAAAGATATATTACGTCAGACTTGGCTGTATGGGCCCTTTGCCTTCCCTATCACCTCATTCATCATCCATCGGGATAAGAGAACAAAAAAGAAATATTACATTAACCAGCTTGTCACTTTTCGTGTGGAAAATGAACCCACTTCTTAAAAGAGCGTGGCGTCTGACAGGTCGTGATGATACTTTATTGTACTTTTTTAACCCTCTTGAACTCTCACGACACAAAATATCAAGTATGGAATCTCTACAACGAAACTCGATCGATCATCGAAAATTGATCAATCTTTGGTATACAGGTTGCGCAGGGAAAGATGAAAAACTACACACACCGGAGGAAAGTTATTATTATTGAGGAGTGTTATTTTATATTATACAGTAGAGTTTGAAATCTAACTGCCTCCGTAGTCTAGCGGTGAGTTCGTGGATTTAGACTCGGAGGTACCGGGTACGATTCCTGGTCGGGACACAAAAATATTTATTAATGTAAATAAATACATTTAATTATTATTTATTTTTATTTGTGATATTTCTCTAGTTTGGTACGCTGGAGACATCGACGAGGTTGCCACTTGTCATGATTGGCCTATAGTAAAGTTGGCTAAATGTGAATCCGCTTATTTATAAGCGTGGTTTTGTGACCACCCCGAAAGGGAAACGGTCGTGATGATACTTTTTACTTGATGTCGGAAGTAACAAAAATTTTAGCTTTTCTATACAAATTGGCTATTTTAAAATTAACAGTTTGTATGGAGAAGATAAAAAATTGTCGCTTACGACATATGCTTTCTTAGATAAATATATATAACAATATATTAGTCTAAGTAAGAGCATACAAAGTCACGCGGTATAATACGCGTATGTCATTTTTTTTGTGGCGACAGTGAACAGGCCACTCTATCCGATATGACCTTTAGCATTATTTATTAGCTTAATGTCTAGTGACATTTTCTAACAGCTAACCTTTGGGATATTTATTTATTTATTTATTTAAATACTTTATTGCACTTAAAAACCTAGTACATAGGCGAGCTATAACGCCATAAGGCATTCTTCACCAGCTAACCTTGGGGATCATGTAAGGTGAAGGGCAGGATAAAGAAAAATATTAAAATAGCTTAAATTAGTAAATAAACATAATTACGCATTTATTAAATATACATACACAATATAAAAAACAACATAAACATACACTATAAATAAATAGATATATATATAAATAAAAAGTCAAACAACTAATTCGAGAGACATACATTCTGTTTCTCAAGAAATAATGTGGTTAGAAGGTTTTTAAATACGTTAACGGACGGTGCACGCCTTATAGCCAGGGGTAGCTTGTTCCACTGACGAGCGGCAGCAACAGTGAAGGAATCTGAATATCTGCTAGAGGAATGCGAAGGAATCTTTAGCTGATTGTTGTGAGAGGAGCGAAGAGCACAGTTGTGCGTATTAGAGAGAAATTCAAAGCGGGATTTAAGGTACGAAGGTGTTTTAGGGTGATTGAGAACGTTATAAAGTAAAGAGAGAAGATGGACAGACCGGCGAAAGCGGATATCGAGCCATTTTAACTGAAAGCGAAATTGGAAGACATGATCATACTTACGCAAGCCGAAGACGTAGCGAATGCATAAGTTAAGTTAGGGATAGTAAGCAGACTGACTAGAGATAAAAATGCAAACAACTTTTTGCTTCCCCTTTCATGACAACAAGGCCATGCTTGCTAGAGGGAAATGAATATACGTAGTTACGGTTTCATTAGAACAAAAATGCATGTTTTATATGTAATTGATTTGTTGATGTGTTGTGCTAATTTTTCATCGCGCGACCTGCAGGTAGAGTCGATCTTGCCACTTGTATTTAACGAGTCTTGAGTAAAATTCCACCGCACCTTGGGTTTTTTATTAACGCTAATACGATGAGTTTTATATGTCTAATATTAATTCATATTATATCTATAGATAGACCATTCACGTTAAGCAAATAGTGAATCATCGTTATCCGCCGGTCTAGTCATGCCACCCAATCATCTCAAAAAAGTGAAGTTAGTAACGTTAAGTGAGTTCTTCAACGATCTGTTATCCCAATGAAATCCACTTTTTATATAATAAAATACGCTAAAAAAGTAGCAATGATTTTTTGAATTTTTCAAGTGGACGTGGATGGCTACTGTCTAACTACGAAGAATATTAAAATTACTGAAAGGTATGTCTGAGCCGATTTTTGAATTTGAATTGATATTTGGTTAATCCACCCATTACCGTTGTTTTTATTAGCATATTTTATTATGTAAAAAGTGAATTTCATTTGGAATATAGTTCGGAATCTTCTACGTATCTTAGACTAGTACAAGAATCTATTCTTGGACAGCAACGACTCTAAGGCGCAGTGGTGGTTTGTACCAATGAGAAATACACTTTTCTTACGTACATTTGTCATAGATTTACAACCTTTTGTTCCCGTGCCTCGGAAAGCACGTTAAGCCGTCGGTCCCGGTTCCACTAATACCAACTTGTGGAATCGTTAATAAATTGTCATAAAAAAAATGACATCATATCCTCGCCAAGCCGTCTGGCCAGCGTGGCGAGTGTAGGCCAAATTCTCCAGTTCTGGAAGGCCCAGTGGAGGTCTAGGACGCTGTGTTCTAAGGCCTGTAATGAATAATGAATGAACGACTCTAAAACTATCAGCCTATTTTATTAAAGAAAGATGAATAATAAAAATGTTTAAGTATACGAGTATACAACAATTTATTTCAATCTTTATTGCACTATGTACAAGGGGCGGGCTTAATGCCGCTAGACATTATCTGACAGCCAACCTTTAGGATAATGTAGAAAGTTCAAGGTGTAACGTAGGTGCAACACGTAATATAGATATAATAAATATGGAAATGGCAGAAACGTGGACACTAACAGTGGGTCTGGTCCACAAATTTAAGGTCGCTCAGCGGGCTATGGAGAGAGCTATGCTCGGTATTTCTCTGATGGATAAAGTCCGTAACGAGGAAATCCGTCGGAGAACCAAAGTTACTGATATAGCCTTCAAAATTAGTAAGCTGAAGTGGCAATGGGCTGGACATGTCTGTCGTAGAACCGATGTACGATGGAGTAGACGAGTTCTAGAGTGGAGACCATGTACGGGAAGACGCAGAGTGGGTCGACCCCCCGCTAGATGGACGGATGACCTGAGGAAGGTCGCTGGTGGGGGTTGGATGAGGGTGGCAGGAGATCGTGTGAAGTGGCGAGCCTTGGGGGAGGTCTATATCCAGCAGTGGAGAGACACAGGCTGATGATGAAATATGGAAATAATTAGGCTCCAGATAAAAGGATATACTTACATACTAAACTACATAACAAATACATATATTACATACAATATACATATATACACACTGTTAAAGCCAGTTCTGTGACCCATCGGTGGGTAGTGGTCGCACCTCAGCCTCGGTCGGCGGCGGACGTCAACAATTTGTGTTTCGGTGACGTCACACCGTGTGTGCTCAATTTTTCGGTGCTGCAGCAGTGTCTGCTGAAAAGCCACGCGAGTGTATTTATAGATCGGAACTTGGATTATTAGTTTTATGTGAAAAGAGTTTTAGCATCAGAAGAGCTGGTATTCTTCTGGAACCCTGGGGTCGACTCCACTGAGACGTTGTCAGCTGCTGCTGGAAGAGGTAAGTGCTTCTGCCCCTTTCTTTGGACTTCACAGAGCTGGCTCGTCATCAAACCCCCCCAAACAATATACAGTCCACTCATCTACCACGGGTGAGGGAGTTGGAAATCTCCCCCACACACACTACATATAATACATACGCAAATCAATGACACATAGGATAATTTTAATTTTTGATGTTGTAATTTGTTTTAATTTAGTTAGGTAGGTTATTATTAGTTAGATTGTGCTGTCTTTATGACTTGTATATTTAAGTTGTCTTTTATAATAAGTTTGAAATTTGAAATTGATCATGTTATGTAAGAACATTTGAATTATATTATTATTGTATTGTCTTGTAGTATACATAGTATACTGCTGTGGATTGCAATCCAGAACTTCTGTCAAATAGTGTGTATATATCGTGCAATGGTTGTAATCTGTTTGTTTTACCTTGAATAAATAAATAAATCCAACAATCAACAAAAACTTTAAATATCTTTGTAGTTTCGACTAATTTAATCAGTAAGACCTCACGTAGTGTATTTACAAAGGAAATACAAACAAAAGAAATAAGCCGTATTTTGATCGTTGTATTGCAGACAGAATTCCGTTCCGCTTCCAGGTATGCGCACTAAATATTCAATACACATCTGTTACAATGGCCTCAGGTTATGTTCTCGTATACCTAGATACTCGTATAACGTCTTCGCTAAATCTAATAATTTTATTAAAAACAAAGTTTACTTGGGCATCGTTATTCTCATTTCTAGAAATACCCTGAAACTCAAAATCCATATGTCGAATTTAATTCTCAGTAAGTCTTGTAATAATAATAAATATTTCCAGACAGGTCACACAGCGCCATCTAATTTCCGTGGTAAGCTACGAGGCTTGTGTTACGGAAACTAGATGGTTGATAAACTACATATTATACTTTTTTTTTGTAAATATATACATATTTTACATATAAACACCCAGACCGAGACAAATTATACAATGTACAACTTGCCCCCGGTGGGAATCGAACCCATGACCTCCCGAGTTCACGGCAACGTTTGTTACCACTAGACCACGGAGGCGGTCAATAAATATCACCATTGTAAGCTTGCCTACAATATTAGTTCTCCTTGAAAGTAAAAATTGTCATTTGACATCATTGCAAATGGCACATACTTTAACTGCCTCCCTGGTCTAGCGGTTAAGTCCGTGGATTTAGACTCGGAGGTACCGGGGTCGATTCCTGATCGGGACACAAAAATATTTATTAATGTAAATAAATACATTTAATTATTATTTAAATTATTTGTGATATTTCTCGAGTTTGGTACGCTGGAGGCATCGACGAGCTTGCCACTTGTCATGATTGGCCTATAGTAAAGTTGGCTAAATGTGAATCCGCTTATTTATAAGCGTGGTTTCTGACCACCCCGAAAGGGAAATGGTCGTGATGATACTTTTAATTTGATCTACTTAGAATCATTAAAAGCAGTAGAACCTCAAATTGCGCAAATACGCCAACCTTGTTATCGGTTACGAATTTGCGCCGTTTGGGGTCGAGACGATGGGCCCATGGGGACCGTCAGCGAGGCCCTTGGCCAAGGAGTTGTCAAAGCTGCTGACAGAAAGGTCTGGAGACAGGAAGGCTGGCAATTATTTCTGCCAACGTATTAGCCTCGCTATACAGAGGGGAAATGTTGCCAGTCTCCTTGGGACTATCTCGGATGGGACGTCTCTAGAGTACATTTTTTATTTATAGTTTAGTTTATTTTTAATTTTATTATTTAGGTAGCTTTTAATTTATATTTAATGTACTAATTAACTTCGTTCATAATTTTTAAAAACAACAACTTTAATAAATAAATAAAATAGTAAAATAATTGTACCACCACCCTATAGGTAAAGACTGTGATTAAAGTACCTACGTATACAATAATATTGATTACCTTTTAAATTGTAATTTCACACGAAAATTGTAATTAAAGACCGGAGCTAAATTACCTTTCATACAATATTCTACGAGGATATCAAAATAATTCGTGTGTGAAATAATGAGCCCATTTGTATATAAATTGATCTAAAATTGGCTTTTAAACCATCTGTAATAGCTTGAATAAACATTATTTAAAGTTATACAATATATATTGTTAAGCTATTTTTTTTGTAAGTATGTATTTTTATTTTCTATGTATTATTATTATTATTTTTTAGGTTAAATTTAGATTTTGTTTTAATATTGTTTATTTAATATTGCAATTCTTTTATATTGTTTGTATATAAAAATAAATGAATAAAAATTTAGAGACATATACAATTGACATCAGCCCCTCGCCGACCCGTCTGACCAGCGCGAAATGTATCCTGAATGCCCATCTCCAACAGTGGAGGTTGAGCTCTCTGATCTAGGGGCTGTGATGATGATGATGATGATGATGATGATGATGAAGAAGTGTGAATTACTTTTAAATAGAGATTAAAATTCGATATAGGTATATACTCGTACATTTACTGTCATATACATTGTGGTTGTTTGTAAATGTTTAGTTACAGTTCTCATAATTTACCCCGAGACGGATCGTACAGTATTAATTGTGCTTTTTAACAATTTGTCTATTAACAGTCTTACTAAAATGCCTCCGTGAGCGGTTAAGTCCGTAAATTTAGAATCGGAGATTCCGGGTTCGATTCCTGGTCAAGAAACAATAAATTATTTAATTTATTTATAATATTTCTCGAGTTTGGTACGCTAGAGACATCGACGAGCTTGCCAATTGTCATGATGGGCCTATAGTAAAGTTGGCTAAATGTGAATCCGCTTCTTTAAAAGCGTGGTGTCTGACCACCCCAAAAGGGATACGGTCGTGATGATACTTTACTTTACTTTTTATAATATTAAGTATGGAAGTATAGGTGCTTAGGTACTGATAGTAGTAGCCCAACGAAATACTGAATGATTCCGTTAATGCCGTCTTGAAAGCTCTTTCCATAAATGTATTGACGACAGACCTGCTTAGGCCCAATTCTTTCAGTAAGTAGTGCAAAGATTTTGCTGTAACTCCTCTCGCATCGACTTCCACTGCGTAAAGCTGAGTCTTGAACCCGTTCCATAATATGATGCATGATCATAATATTTATTCGACTACATGTTGTGGTCTTTTGGAATTTTTGATCCCTGATGATAGTTTAAGATTATGTATACAAATAAATTGCCAATAAACTAAAAAAAAGTTCATAATAATTAACTAAAAATATAACGTATTTTTTTGTGATAACTATGATAAAGTGTGAAGCTCATAAAACGTAGATTGAATATGAATCGAGTGGGAGACTCGAAACATTTCTCAGCCTTACTACCGACCTATAGAGCGAAATTTTATTATTCTCGCGACAAACGCTGCGGGCGATTCTGACATGACATGACGTGCTACCAACAAATTCCCTTTGTGTTATTAAGCAGGATAAATGACACTTTATCATTGACCTACATATGACTAGCACTGGACTTTCACATTAATTCCGCGTTCCAGCTATAAGCAGCGCCACCAACCGTATCATTTAAGCTGTGTTAATTTTTAGCTTCGGTAGCTTTTTTATAAATGAAACGATTATGGTTATTGTATTGACATTGACAATCAAAAATTTAAAACAACCAAACTGCGCAGTTTAGATTTGACATTTCCATCTATCAAATAGTAAACCACTTTCTTATATATAATATTTCTCAAGTTGATCATGACTGCCTCCGTGCTCTAGCGGTTAAGTCCGTGGACTTAGACTCGGAGGTACCGGGTTCGATTCCTGGTCGGGACACAAACATTTTTAATCATGTAAATAAATACATTTATTTAAAAAAAAAAGTCATATTTCTCGAGTTTGGTACGCTGGAGACATCGATGAGCTTGCCACATGTCATGATGAACCTATGGTAAAGTTGGCTAAATGTTAATCCGCTTTTTTAAAAGCGTGGTGTGTGACCACCCTGAAAGGGATACGGTCGTGATGATACATTACTTTTTATTATTTATTTAAAACTTTATTGCACAAGGGGCGGACTTAATGTGTAGACATTCTCTGACAGCCAACCTTAGGGACATTGTAGAACATTAAAGACGTAAGGTAGGTGCAATTAGAGAAATATGATTACGTAATAAATATGCGATATTATCTAAACTACAATAATAAATACTATAATAAACTAAATACTAATAATACATACACATAACGTTTTATTAATACATTAGGTACATACATTACATAACATTAATACATATAATAATATAATAAATAAACTAAATGAGTTGTTATGAGCTATTTAAATAATATAATATTAAATATGGAAGTATAGGTAGGTACTGATAGTATGTGGTTTTGAAGTAAATTCCTATGAGGAGCTTAGATGGTGGGTTGTTTACTGTACAGAAACGCGTGATTGGAATACATTAAAGGATTTTGGTCCTTTATCTGATTGACTAGTCGGACCTAGCTCACTGTCGGCGTCGAAAGTGTCGCTTAAGATCATCAGGAAAAAAAGTATTTGGAAAATGTACGTAAATATTAAGCTAAAATACCAATATAAATTTAGTAATTACACGTATAATAGTTAGTGGTAACGCTGCGGGTTAAAACTGGTTGCATTTTTCAGTTTTATTTTGAATGTCATCCGTCATATCAGCTGGTTCAATCGACGCCATTTTTAACCTTAATCGTTATAATTACAGATACTTCGTTTTGGTACAACCCAGCCCTAGATTTGATCTTATATATAAATAAATATAAAAATAAATATTTCCAGACAGGTCACACAGCGCCATCTAATTTCCGTGGTAAGCTACGAGGCTTGTGTTACGGAAACTAGATGGTTGATAAACTACATATTATACTTTTTTTTTTTGTAAATATATACATATTATACATATAAACACCCAGACCGAGACAAATTATACAATGTACAACTTGCCCCCGGTGGGAATCGAACCCACGACCTCCCGAGTTCACGGCAACGTTTGTTACCACTAGACCACGGAGGCGGTCAAAATATATATATATATTTTTTCTTAAAAATATTTTTCTAAATATGACATTTAAAATGGTGTGTAAATTTAATAATTGAAGATCATTGAATGTACAGTATTGTTAGGTATAGTAATATATCCCAGACCTCAGTTGTATTTTTTTTTTTTTTGTGTGCGTTCCCACCCCACGCCCACCTGATAGTAAGGGTCGAGCGAGGTCCATAAATGTTAGCAACTGGAATCAGTCACTCATGACTGACATCAGTCCCTAACACTATGCCGGCTCGTCTGAGAATGCCGACAATTATAAGCTTGATCCCGAAACGTGTGGATACACTTTACTGGGTTTATCGGCACGAACGATGGATACTTTTTCGCCCCAGCAGACTGGGAAAATTACCACCATCAGTTCGTCTACCACCTATTAAAGGGTGCTCATATAAGTAAACTTAAAACAACCAATTGTCAAATTTTGGTTATTTTAAAAAATGGCGCTGCGTAGTAGACGGTAGGTAGAACTAAATTTAATGTTCATTCATTTATTCATATTTCAATCAATTGGTTTAATTAATTTAACATGTCGGCCATTGTTGTCAACGAGCGAACTATAAATTAAAATTTATTGTGTAACTTTTAATACCTGCTTATATGTATCGTATGGTAAACTAGTAACAAAATACACAATATTTTAAAATTTTCACGCGCAGTTAATTGTTTGCAGGCATCTATAGGCATATAAGGCACGGTGGTGGCTCGGTTGTAAGAACGCGTTCCCTAAATCCTACAAAGGTCGGATCAAACCCACCCGGCATGTACCAATAAGAAATACACTTTTCTTACGTACATTTGCCATAGATATACAACACCACCGTTCCAGTGCCTCGGAGAGCACGTTAAGCCGTCGCGTCGTCGGTCCCGGTTTCACTCATACAAACTTGTGGAATCGTTAACAAATTGTCATTAATAATTGACATCATATCCTCGCCAAGCCGTCTGGCCAGCGTGGCTAATGTAGGCCAAATTCTCCAGATATATGTTCTGGAAGGCCCATCTCCAGCAGTGGAGGTCTAGGACGCTATGTTCTAGGGGATGTAATAATAATAAAATAAAACTATCTATAGAAGCTATAATAGGTGTGTATAGTATTTTAAGTATCCTACCATTTTTTTTGCTACCTAAAAGGCTGAGTACAGCGGCATATGCCGTTAGAGAGGTGAGGCGTGTGACTGATGTCGATACTGCTGGTTTATTTTAGCTATTTCCATAGTATAATGTCTTATGGAAATTTATTGAGGGTAAATGCTGCTGACATTGGGTTTATCTTTATTTTAAAAAAGCGGGCTCTTCGATATATTTACAATTTGACCGCTCGCACTTCGCTAAGTGATAAGATTAAGGTGTATGATATTTTAAAAGTAGCATCTCATTAAAAAATATACTAGAGAATATTATGTACGTTCACAATAATTTTATAGGTGGTAGTATGATGGTGGTAATTTGCCCAGTCTGCCGGTGCGGGGAAGTATCCACTGTTCGTGCCGATAAACCCAGTAAAATGTATCCACACGTTTCGGGATCAAGCTCGAATTGCCGTCATGCCCAGTCAGGGCGTCATAGTGTTAGGGACTGATGTCAGTTATAAGTGTCTAATTGCAGTTGCTAACATTTATGGACCTTGCGCGCCACTTACCATAGCCTATCTGATGCAAGATCAAATTACGTGCTGATATAATAATAAAAAAAACTCGTAACCGATGCAATAAAAATACACTAATAAGTATTTTTTGGGACTTGGGGTTAACATAACACACTGCCAAATAAACTTAATATGTAAATGTGTCGCCAAGGCCTATAATAGGATAAATGCTTTTATTACTGACAAAAATATAAATGTGCGAATGTATTTCATTACATTTTGAACACCTTTTATTGTTGGTGTATGTTTATATGTAGGTCAATTCAAACTGTATTGTAAGAAAACAACCATTATTTAATTAATTATAATTACAACAATGAATTGTGACAATACAAAAGAGCCCGAGAATATATTTTTATTCTCTAAATATATTTTTTTTTAAACTCTTAATTTCTCACCTTATTAAAAAACAAAATGCATATGCTTTCTTTGACATATAGGTATTATTATTTATTTATTTATTTAACATTATAAAAATATGTATGTATTATATTTATTATTTATACACAGTATATATTTATTATTATCTTAGATGTTTAAACCATATACTTACCTACGTACCCATATATTTATTAATTTTACTTATTATATTTTGATCTTTTTGTGTTAATTTTTCTCACTCTGCACCCATAATATTCTTCTGCCAATCTGCCAAAGGTTAGCTGGTAGAAAATACCTTCACGGTATTATGCTGGCATATGTACATGTTTTTATATTTTATATTTTGTATGCAATAAATAATTTTATTATTATTGGCCAAATAGTAATAAATGATTTAAAGAGTTAAGTAATTTTGAAATTTGGCCACGGCCGGCCGTCAGCTTTTAGGTAAATACTCGTATGTATTTAAACATCTTTATCTTAAATACCTTATAAATATTTATCATTATGTTTAAGAAACAATAACATAGGCCTTCTCAGGTGGTTCTAACAATAACTTGCCGACATTTGCATAAATAAACCAATACCATGAAATGCGTCAACATACAAACCCATTATTAATATGTTTATAGGTACTACATGAAAAAACTTTATGCGAATTAAGATCCTAAATAGTGTGGAGATCTTTACCGATGTTTAAAGTAGAAATAACCAAAATATCAAGACGCAAGCAAGAATTACGCCTTAGTAGGGTTGTTGTTAAAGTAATCAGATTTATTTCTAGGAGTATTAATAAAAACTTTATTGTAAGTATTTATGCATATCGCCGGGTTAGAGCTAAAACCAACTAGGTAACTATTTTTTTTTTACACCAGTCGTTTAAAAACTTCTGCTTTTTCCAGTGATAAAATCGGCTAAGCACTGTGACGCTTAGTTTCGAAGATAGTGGGTCTTAAAAGCAAGTACATAAATTAAAAATTAAATTAAATATTAAAGCGTGTTAAAAGCACGCCTCGTGTACAATCTTCAGAGATAACTGGTGTACAATGCCTGGCAGTATGCAACAGAGTGATTTTAACACGCAAACCTTCGAGCCAATATATTGCTATTGGCAGGGAGAGTCCTCCACTGTCTCTCCAGGCCCTCATAATCCCTCAGACGATCAACTTTTTATGATTAAACAAACGGATTTAGCCGAAAACGCTAATTTAAAAGTAATTAAATGTGCAGTTTTTATTTGTCACAAAAATAAATGTTAATAATGATAAATATAAAACAATGATATATGACAAAAGGGTCTATTGTTCATAAAATGGTGTTGGAAGCAGGTTCCAACAACCTCTGTTATTAACCATAGCCGACATTTAAATTTAGTGGAACAGTAATATAAATAAAAGTTATAAAAAAAATATTAAGGAAAATTGATTAAAAATAAAATTAGAATAAAAGACATAAAAAAACCGAAAAAAATAATAATTAAACAAAACAGAAACCTAGACGGGAGCTGCCCCAGCCTAAGTAGCTTTTCTAAGGATAGAGCCGAGTAAGTAGGTTTATTTATCGCTTGGTTACCAATTATTATGTTATCAACATTGTCGCACCGCGCGTGGCGGTCTACGGTACGGATGTGGCGATGGCAGGGGCGAGCGGGGCGGGCAAACCTGCTAGACTATAACAGCTGTCGGGTGTCGCGTCACTTGTGGCGTCTCTCGCTCTTACACGTGACGCTAGACAGAGGGGGGTATACAACCGACGCGATGCTCGGTAACATTTTTATCTGCGGGCATTACTATCAGACTTACCCGTCGCAGTCGACCGCGTGTCTGCGCTGTGTGCGTGTTCAATACCGGTTACGAAAATGTCGTTCGCGGATAACAAACAATTCTGGGAGAAATTTATAAATCATTACAGGCTACTTCCTTGTTTATGGAACACTGTGCACGTACATTATAAAAACAGAGTAGAAAAAAGTTCTGCAATAAATGTTTTAATTAAGTTATGTTTCGAAATTAATATGGAAGCCGATGAATATTATGTAAAAAAGAAGATTGAATCTCTGCGAAATGGATTTCGGCGGGAAAATAGAGCAATACAAAAAGCCCAACAAATGAATAGATCATATCAGCCAATGTTGTGGTATTACCCAAATTTAATGTTTTTAAGTGATCCAGACGTGGTCGAGGAAGAGGAATCTTCGTATTTATACATTGAGTCTTTTAAAGAGGTAATTCGTTCTGTTTTATTTTAATATTTCAAGAGTCATATTAAGACTATAGTCAATTGATGCATCGCGTTTTACCTTCGAACAGGCGCGGTGCCGCCTGTGCGCTTACTGCACGAATGGGGTGTATCAGGCAAAGCTTTTTGTAGATGTCGCTAGCGGCACTGGTACCTTGTTAACACCTTTGACGCATCATTATTTAAATGTTTTTGTAGTTTTTATTTTTATAACAAAAGAATGTATTTTAAATTAATGTTACCTACCTTAAAATACGAATTAAGAAAGCGCACACCGCCCTTAAAAGGAAAAAAGGTTGAATTAATATAACGGCAATTTTGAGATCACCATATCTTTGATTGCGCTTGGAAATCTCGATTTGTACACTTAAAAGCTGCTCACTTCGACATAATATCCAAAAAATAATAAATCTCGCAATAAAAATACAAGTTTTCTATGCGACTGACAGTTATATAAGGTACCATCTATCGTGATAAAAAGTTAGTGATACACCCCATTGAAAACAAGAGGAGAGCAGGTGCACAAAGGCTCATTTTTAATCAAATATCTCTTGTTTATATCCTACTATCAGGTAGGTAATATGATGTGGACAAACTTTTACCTAAATTGCTATATTCATAGGTATACAAGAATCAGCATCTTAATATAATAAGACAATAAATATTTGGCAAATATATACTTGTAAATATTTTTAAATTACTTTAATTTAAATTACTTTAAATTACTTTGTAAATATTACTTAGGATGTAGTGTATGAAATTCTTAGTATGTAATGTATGTATTTATTAGTAGGTATGTAGTATATTGTTTGTTATTTTATTATTTTATATCAGCACTACTATTATTTCATTCATCTCATACTCTCTCAAAGGTTAGATGTTAGAAAATGCTTGTAGGCATTAATTAATTAATTTTATTTTATTATGGCATTTTATAATCTTTGCCTTTATACATTTTTTTTCGTGCAATAAAGAATTTTATCATAATATTCCTTAAGCGTATAATATACCATATTATACGCTTAAGGAATATCATAATTAAATTGGTCGGGTATAGTTTGTTCACTGCTTTCCTAACATTCCAACTCCAAAATATACCTGAGTTGGGGCGCTGTGATCGGGTATATTTTGTAGGTACCTACTTAGCGTTTCCTTATTACTTACTATTAAATATATAAAAAAGTACCTATCATCACGACTGCTTTGCTTTCGGAGTGGTCAGAAACCACGCTTATAACGCGGATTCACATTTAGCCAACTTTACTTTAGGCCAATCATGACAAGCGGTAAGCTTTTCGATGTCTCAAGCGTACCAAACTCACTCAAATAAATTATATTTATGTATTTAAATTAATAGATATTATTGTGTCAGGAATCGAACACGGTGCTTCCGAGTCTAAAACCACAGAATTGACCGCTAGACCGCGGATGCAGTAGAGTATATATAAATATTCATCATTATGATATCGGTTGTGTATAATTTGTACGTGCTGTCATTACTTTTTGACTCCTAAGCATACCTGAGTTGGAGTAATCGGGTACATTTAGGAGTGCTCACATTACTCTTTTCCTAACTATACCTACCCGAAGTCGAGTAGGCTCGTGACGTCACCGCGTCTCCACAATGTATTCATTCCTTTATGTAACGTTAGTAACCCTAAATTTTATTTGTTAACAGGAAGGTATGAGTTCCCCGGCTCAGTTTGAACGTGTTGACTTTGAAAGCGACACGTCAGCCAACTTGTCACCAAACATGTTATCCAACTCGGCAGCCAATACGAGCTCGTCTTTAAAACGAAAATACCCGACTTTTTGCAACGGGAATGAAGCGTTTGGAAAAAGTGTCGGAATAGACTTGGAAAACATGGACGAAAAACAGAAGATATTTGCTAAGAAACTAATTTCAGACGTATTGTACCACGGTCAGCTTGGTAATTTGAACGAAGAATGTACTCTTTGCATACCAAAACATGATACAATATAATACATATTTACAAACCAAATAATCTTTTCATTATCCTTTACGCCGAGTTAGAATAAAAACCAACTAAGTTAGCAATTTTTGGACAAAATATAATGCACATTTTTTTTTTTTTTAATAATAAATATTTCCAGACAGGTCACACAGCGCCATCTAGTTTCCGTGGTAACCTACGAGGCTTGTGTTACGGAAACTAGATGGTTGATAAACTACATATTATACTTTTTTTTGGTTTTTTTTTTGTAAATATATACATATTATACATATAATATAATTACTTTATAATTTGCGTTTTCGGCTAAAACCGTTCGTTTAATTGCTTTTAAGACCCATTACATTCATAACTAAGCGTCAGATTTTATCACTAAAAAAGCAGAAGTTTTTTTAACTACTGGTGTAAAAAAGGGAATTTACTAAAAATACTGCCTTCGTGGTCTAGCGGTTAAGTCTGTGAATTTAGACTCGGAGGCACCGGATTTGATTCCTGGTCGGAACGTAAAAATATTTAATAATGTAAATAAATACATTTAATTATTATTTGTGATATTTCTCGAGTTTGGTACGCTGGAGACATCGACGAGCTTGCCACTTGTCATAATTGACCTATTGTAAAGTTGGCTAAATGTGAATCCTTATTTATATTCAATTTCAATTCAATTTGCCAATTTTGGTAACAATTGATAAATGAATGAAGTACATACTCAATGATTTTGGCAAAAGTTTCATTTTCAAAATTTAAACAATTTTTTTATTATATTTTTTACAAGTGGCCAGTTCTAAAAATTTAAATATATATATATATATATTTTTTAGACTATTCTTTTCGTAACCTTTTTTTATTAATTTCACTATGTACCTACACTTGTCTTGGTTTTGTACAATATTTAAATTACAATAATTATTATTACCATTTTTTATGAAATACTATTTTTAGTTCCAATAAATAAAATAGGTTTTAAGCCGGCTTTAAACAATAATTAACAAAGTGACAAGCAAGAACCAATCATTTGGCTCAAAACAAAATGTTAAACATGGATTAAATCATCCTTTTAGCAACTAGAAGTTAAAATTAAATTGTTTTGTGTATTATTATTATTATTATTTATACTAGCACGACATGTGACCTAGCGCCCACCTGATGGTAAGAAGCGCGCGAGGTCTTTGAATGTTAGCAACTGGAATCAAAAACTCATGACTGACATCAGTACCTAACACTATGCCGGCTATGCAAGCCTGATCCCGAAATGTGTAGATACACTTAACTGGGTTTATCGGCACGAACGGTGGATACTTCCTCGCCCCGGCAGACTGGGAATACCATCAGTCCGCCTACCATCTATTGGAAATAATTATACGTTGTCATTGAACAATTTGGGATGTTGAAATGTGTGATAATATCCGAAGAAAGAAAAAAACCTTTTATTATCAAACAAACCGAATCGGCTTTGTTCCCTTTAAATAAAGATGCAAAGGCTCATGCAAGCGGCTAACTTAGATTAAAATCAGCAATTTACTAATTGGGGCAGCGCCTAACGTGTACGTGAAAACGCAATCACATTTAAGGCAATTTCGTCTTTCATGGCGTTTACTAGTTCGAATATTAGTAGAGTTACTTTTTATATGAAAACAGCTTTTTCTTATAATATAGAGTTTAGAGGTCTTAAGAATTAAGTTAAGTTTAGCGTTGATCTAATCATAAATATAATATAAAATGTTAACTATTATAAACGCGCCGCGGACAATATTAACCTTACGCCTGGCTTACACCCACCTTTTGAAATCCCAATAAAGTTCTTGTCTGTATCGTCCAAAGATGTTGTATTGTAGTATATGTTGTATATGTAGTTGAAGACGTCATAAGAACATTGAAGTCTTGGCTTGGATTAGCCCAGGGTGCTGACTCCTCAACATTCTTTAGAGGACGGAGAAACTTCGGAATGGATCTGAAAAGACCATCTGAATTATACAAACATCTACGTATAAGCAAATATCAAATTCTAACCAGCTCCCAGGATAATACAATTTTATCCCTTCCAAGAGACCCTCTGGTCTAAGATATGGAACCGAGACTACTATTCTTCAAGAAATTCATGACAGGTGCCCAGACTGACAAAAGAGACATTGACTGGAAGAAAAAAGAAAGTGACAAAGAGGTTATAAAATCCTTCCTCAGGAAAGATGAGGAGCATGAATAGAGTGCACGCGATGACTCTAGAAGTTCAAAATGACTGGCTAACTTTGGGCGATTTTTGCATCCCTCCAGCCCTAAAGTGGCGCACACTAATCTTATAATAATTTATATATGTATGTATATGTACGTCGTATACGTATTGTATATATATATGTAATTTAATACTTTAGTTGTAAGTATATGGTATTTACTTTTTCCTTAATATTTGTTGTTTATTTATCATAACCTTATGTTTCAATGCCCCGAAGGTTGATTGGAAGAGATTGCCTATAGGCATTATATCAGCCTTTTGTTTATTTAACAATAAAGTTTTTACATAAATAAAAATATATATTATATTTATTATTACATAAACAGTTATAAGTTTGCTGTTTTTAAAATGGTTAAGGCTTTAAAATAATTTCTAACGTATTAAAGATTGTCTCATAAAATGTTTTTACCACAACTATTCCATTCAATTTGTTATCGATGCAACTTAAGTTCCACCGTTCGGGGACAATAACTAATGTGGGATCGGAAAAAAACGTAACTTAAGTTTAATCGACACAAAATTAGTAGTTTTCAAAAGTTAAAAATTAAATCTAATAATCAGGTATATTTAAAGAACTAAACTTATTAAATACATGCAATAATAAAAACATAAAAAACTGACACCCGTATTCTAGGCGCTTGCCCAGCAGCCCTTATGTGATCTTAATATCTAAGGTTTTAAAAAATCAATGTACCTACTACGAATATACGAAAATTTACGAAATTAATATAATCATTATTGTAACCAGTTTCAGAGCCAATATTAATATAGATAATCCCCACCCAACCAATTTTCTTTCAAGCTTAGGTCATTAATACCTATGTATTTATTTATGATAGATTTTTTTATTTTATTTAAAAACTTTATTGCACATAACTACAAAGGGCTGACATAATGTCGTTAAACATTCTCTGACTGTTAGGTAACCTTGAGTATTATTATCCGTTCAATTTTCAGAACTAATTTCGAAGCTACACATTTAATGCAGATATGAAATTCTACGAGCATTCATCGCCGCGCACAAACATTTTCAACAATTAATGTACGAACAATTACTCACAGTTTAGATAGGCACAATACAAATTTGTATGTAGGTATTTATATTGGGTTAAATTACATACAATGCCATGTGAGAACAGAAACTGTTGAAGGTTTCAATAGAAAACTCTTAGGTAGGTAAATTAAATTGTAGAAATTTGTCGTGTTTGCAATTTCACGTTTTCATTTCCTACGAAACCACAAATAACAGCTCGTTTCCATAGAATCATAACTTGTTGTATTTTATTGCGAAGAATCCTAACCGCGTCGTTCATATGATTTATGGAAATAAGAAAAATATAAATATATTTGCCGGATGTTAGCGGCTTTTACAAAAGAAAAAATACATTTTTTGAATGGAATTCATAACTTTGTTCGTAGTTAATTTAAATATTTTTTTCATGAATATTCATTGATAAATTATTTGAGACTACAAGACCTTGTGTAGTAAGCTACGTTTCATTCTCATTTTCAGGTAGACCCTTTTGTAGACGATGTGCTCAATATTGTATAAGTTGAGGAACCTGTGAGTTGGGAATCTTGGGAAGTAATATTTCTTCCTCTGCCTGGCTCCCACGGGAGTTCTACAGATTGTCTCTTGTGCGGTATAAAGATCCTGTAAACCTTAATTTCTAACTTTTACATATTTCAGTAAGTAGGTAATAGAAGTAAGTAGAAAAAATGGTAAGTAAGAAGAAATGATCAGGAACGGGTTCAAGACTCAGCTTTACGCAGTGGAAGTTGGTGCAAGAGGAGTTCCAGCAAAATCTTTGCATCACTTACTGAAAGAATTAGGCCTAAGCAGGTCTGCCGTCAATACATTTATGGAACGAGCTTCCAAGACGGCATTAACGGAATCATACAGTATTTGGTTGGGTAGGGAGAGAAGTAGAATGGTGGATGGTGAGCGTATTATCGCGCAATAGAAAAAAAAAGGAGGCCTCCTTTTCTTAAACCAGCCTATTGTCGGTCGCAAGCCCGAGACACCATTCTTCTCATCTCTTACCCACACACGATGGACCCGGCACCCGCACGGTGAATCCATGGAATGCTTAGAAATTTGTCTTCTCTTTAACAACGTGAATTATTTTTCTTAAATAATTTAAATTAGACTTGTTATATGTCCTTGCACTACTAAACAAACGTTATGCAATGGAGTCCCCTAAATAGTAAAACGTGTAAAACGCTATTAAAATTTGTGCTAACCTTATACAAGGTTTTCATTACAGACGACCGCAAATAAGGTTTTGCATGCGTTCATTTTAAAAATATTACCATAATTTTGGCTTATTAATTAATGTATGTTTTTTTTTGTTATACTAGCAGGACGATCAGACACCCTTGACTGACATCAGTCCCTAACATTATGCCGACTTGACTGGGCATGACGGCAATTCGAGCCTGACCCCAAAACGTGTGGATATACTACTGGGTTTATCGGCACGAACAGTGACTTCCCCGCCCCAGCAAACTGGGCTAATTATTTTATTTTATTTTATTACCATCGTCATTCCGCCTACCATCTATTAAATCCTGATACCTTTTTTTGCATATATATTTATTTAATTCTTAAGGACAACTTACAGCTAGATAGATAAAATATATATATAGTACTTACATATAGGTAGTGTATAGCTATTAACAAATTGCTACCCATAGCTGAATATATATAAGGCACCTACTTATGCTCGCTAAAAGGTTACCACGAATCCTTAAAGAAAAAATAACCTAAACTAAGAACAATAAACTACATAACATAAATCAAAAAACTTTTAATATAAAAAAAAACAATTATAAATAGGTAGGTAATAAAAACAATAAAAATCGAAAAAGTAATAATAATAAGAATGCGTCGTGAAGCTGTCGGACATACTATAAATGGATCCAAGTCATTGCACTAATCATTAACATAACAGCATGCCCTGCTTATGAACGAATTCTGATTTAATGAATTTAAAGTAAAGTATCATCACAACCGTTTCCCTTTTGGAGTGGTCAAAAACCACGATTATAAATAAGCGAATTCACATTTAGCCAACTTTACTATAGGCCAATCATAACAAGTGGCAAGCTTGTCGATGTATCCAGCGTACCAAAGTCGAGAAATATCACAAATAAATTAAATATTAAGTATTCATTTACATTAATAAATATTTTTGTGACCCGACCAGGAATCGAACCCGGTATCTCCGAGTCTAAATCCACGGACTTAGTCAATGAATATAATTATTGTTAAATATATATAAATAGCGCGGTTGTAAGAACGCGTTCCTTAAATCCTACCAAGGTCGGTTCAATCCCACACGGCATGTACCAATGAGAAATGCACTTTTATTACGTACATACATATGTCATAGATTTACAACACCACCGTTCCCGTGCTTTGGAGAGCACGTTAAGCCGTCGGTCCCGGTTCCACATACCAACTTGTGGAATCGTTAATAAATTGTGATTAAAAAATTACATCATATCCTCGCCAACCCGTCTGGCCAGCGAGGCGAGTGTAGGCCAAATTCTCCAGATATATGTTCTGGAAGGCCCATCTCCAACAGTGGAGGTCTAGGGCGCTCTGTTCTAGGGGTTATAATGAAATGAATGAATATATAAATGCGCTGCGGACAATATTTACTTTACATTATCACGATTTTGAAGTTTAATAATGGAAAACGTTATTTTGACGTGAGCTCTCAACGTATGTTTTCCTAAATCAAATGACCGCAAAGTATACACAAAGATACCAAAGTATTTGTTTTGTAAGCTGATAGGCTTAGACCTCTTACGTCCACTAATCCTCCTCTCATGTCCGTAAGTAATACGTATGGTATACCATCCTACGTAGATCCATATCCATACTAATAATATTAATTTGGAAGAAGCTTTGTCCTTCTGTCTGTTTATATTGCCTTCACGCCTATCGCATAAACTGATTTAGACAATATTTTACAAAAATGTTCCTTGGAACTTATTTATAAACTAAACATTGCAATACCACATTTAAATTTTGGTATGTTTAGTAAGGGTAGGATAATCATGCTCAACTTCAGCACGGGGTCACCCCCGAAGTGTGCAGACACATTACTTAAAAATATGTACATATATCACAATAAATATATTTGATTTGATTTGACTTAATTTCATAAATGACACCTACTAAAAATATTTTATAAAAAAATTGCGAAAAATCAAAAACAGGCCAATCTTGATAAAAAAGCAAAGACGGTATGGACGTAGCCTTTATGAAGTTATCGTGTAAGTGTATGACGTAATGTGACCCTACGGTCTGAAGGTTGTTTCCCGACCACTACTTGTATATTATTTATTTAAAAACTTTATTGTAAATCTATACAAAAGGCCAACGTAATGCCGCAAGACATTCTTTTCCCGTTAACCTTTGGGACATTTAAATATGAGTACGGTGCAAATAGAGCAATAAAATATTAAAATGAAACATAAATAATATAAAATATACACATACATACAAATATAATACAATAAAATAATACATAAATAATATAATATATAATAATACCTTAATGTTAATAATAACTACCTACATTTAGTAAAAAGTTAAGCTAGTGACTTATAAAAATGACTGTACACACACGTACGAAGCCGGGCCAAAGAGGTAGTATTTGTATAAGATAAAACACTGCTAGCTTACTCCTTCTGACATTAACTAATCGATTTTTGCACCTTACCAAGGTTTACTGTGCGTGCTCGGATGATCGACAATTAATGACACAGATTTTATCTTGAAATAGAAGTGCTATCGTACTTCTACTGGCTTTATTTGCGTTGTATTTTCTTTAATTACTTTGATTCTAGGATCTACAAAGCGTAGTTGGACATTACCTAACCTACGAATATATCTCTTGTTTGTTTGTCCAACACGCTAGGACTAGGTACATGCAGAATAGTTATTATTTTTTGAGAGTTTGTAACGAATTTAATTTGCAGAGGAGTTGGACATTTATATATATATATATATATATATATATGAGATGTGTTTTTGCGCCGTTTGCAGTTGAAACTCTCGGGCCGTGAGGTCCAAGTGCACATGAAATTTTCAAGGCATCGTCAAAAGAGCTCGTCAACACCTTGGGAGACAAGAGGGCTAGGCAATATTTGACCCAAAGGATCAGCATTGCCATTCAACGTGGCAATGCTGCCAGTATCCTTGACACTTTGCCCATTGGCAGCGATTTGGATCAATTTATTTATAATAATTTTATTTTGTTTTTTCTTTATTTTAGTTTTTAGTTGTATTTTTATTTATTAAGTAGGTTTTATATTTTTATTAATAGTAATTTATGTTTTAAAACATTAGTTTTTAGTTTAATTAATAATTTAGTTTTTAATACGGGTGTAACTCATGTCATTACTATCGCGATACTACGATGTGCTTGCTGTGTGAAAATATCAAATTAAAAAAAAACAAAAAAAAACTTTATTGCACTAATAAATATTGTACATAGGCGGGCTTAATGATATCGGCGTAAATCCTAAAATTTATTAACCAACAATTTTCCATTACATCAAATATCCATTTATTTCAGTGTAGAGCTTTATTGACTAAACGATTTGTATGTATGTAGGTACGTTCACTTTTCTTCACATTCAAATAATCATATAATTTGAATTTCTGGGTACAAATGTATTGAAATTGGATACAAAAGCGACGAATGGGTAGTGGGGTTAGCAGTCAGCCGTTCTTTAATTCGGAGGTTAAATTCCGTGTTATGTATTTGCAATGTATATTGCGTTCTAATTTGTATGAAGCTTGTGTTAAGTTTTTGTTTTATACTGAACATGTAACATCGCGCCCATCTGATGGTAAAAATGGAAGAAACAGACGTCCAAAATCAGCCCCCACCAGTGAAAGACCAGGTTATAGGAATGGGGAAACAAACTGACTGGGAGAGAATTCTGTATCTTCAGCGTGCGACAGTTGTAAGTGTCTCCAAATTTATATGTACGCGTAAGGATAGTTAGGGAGGCCACCTCTTGGCACAGCTGCAGCGATTAGAAAGTTTTAGACATTGTTCTTTTTAGTCGCTACACTCTTGGCAGAGTGGTCGTGGTCGCCATTGGAGTGCTAGTGGCTCGCTTAACAAGCCGCCGCCACTCCTCTCGGACCCCGGCTTTCCTAGTGCACTCATGTCCCCTACATCCATTGATCATGATCCATTGCAACCTTCACCTGATCGGTCCATCTCATCGGAGACCTACCACGCATCCTCTTGCCATCGACTTTCCCCTGGACTACCAAGCGCTCGATTGATGTTTCTCCACGCCGTGACACGTGTCCGAAGAAAGTGAAAATGCGTAATTGTACATTCGAGGAAAGGCGCTGTCTGATCCCCAGTTCCTCAGGTATGGATTTGTTTGTTCGGAACTCCGTCCATGATATGCCCAGCATTCTCCGCCAACACCACATCTCTAGAGCATTAATTCGTTTTTTTTCTGTTTCGCGTAGGGTCCACGTCTCCGCAGCATACAGAAAAATAGGAAACACAAGAGCTCTAACCAGCCGGATTTTAGTGGCTTTGGTAACGTTTCGGTTCCTCCATATCTTCTTCAGACATTGTAGTGTCGTCCAATTTCCGAATCGCCCGCAGGGAGCATCTGTAAGATAGCTGAACCATCCTAGAGGTGAAAACAGTATTCCACGCATGATCTTGTTTGTGCTTTATAAAGCAGTATCCCCAGTTTTTTGGACGCTATATTTTAGTGACGCTATCAATGTAGTTTAGGTGATTTTATATTTCAGCACCTACTTTCCAGTATTTTTTTAAAAGTTGTTTTAATGGTTGGCTATCATATAATGTTTTGCGGCATTAAAGCTCGCCTTTGTCTATGTGCAATAAAGTAAAAAAGAAATAAATAAAAATATCCAAATATGTTGAAGCTGGGTTCTTACTCCAGCACGGTGTCCTCATGAGTTGGAAGGAGATTTCTTGGCCGTCATGCCTGGGTCTTATCGGCATTAAACTAGACTAGGTTTTTAGGCACACATTTTGCGAAGGGTGTCGTTCAGGGAACGATGCATCTCCTCTACTTGGTCGGTTTTCACAGCCCGTGGACTCAGGTACCGCTATACCGTTAAAACTCATTGTTGATTACGAACGTAGAGTTGTTTTGTGCTTATAGATAGATGTTTATTAATGGTAAAGGTAAGGGCGGAAACGATTACTGATAAAAGGGTGAACTGATACAATGCTGCATCTGACAGGTTGACAGGACTCTTTAATATCTCCCATCAGCTGCCTACATTCAAGCCCTCTCACTTCTTATCTAATTAATTTTCAATAAATGAAAATGACAAGACTTTTTGATACGAAATATTTTAGGCATTTGATTTTAATGAAAAGGTTTAAGTAAAGAAATTAACAAGTAATACGAGATTTCTTGAGCACCTACAATTTGTTTCAGGCATTGACTGATATTATAGACCGGGTATAATAATAAAAAAAAAACTTACTGACATGAGATGCTCATGAATGGGTCACTATTATCATCATTCTGTATCTCTCCACTGCTGTATAGTAACCTCCCCAAAGGCTTGCCACTTACCGTGATCTCTTGCTAAACTCATCCTACCCTCACCTTCTACGGGTCATCCGTCCATCTCGCTGAAGGTGGTCCTACTCTGCGTCAGTTTATTATTGTCACAAAATAGCCTTTTAGGGCTTGTAATTAAATCCTTTCTTAGTGGCATTTGTCCTCTTAATTATAGTTTGAATGGGAACGCGGTAATTTTCATAATATTGTCATTGCAGTAATATTTTATTTTTTAATTCTTTCTTGTAGGTATAACTTTACCTATAAGTAAAATGCAACAGAGATATTACAGAAGACGGGGCAAGAAGCCAAAAGGTATGAGGATCTAAGCTAGGCTAATTGCCGGTTATGGTCATGATCATGATAATGATCATGTTCGACGTGCACTTTCAAACTAATTATATTTCACGGATAATATGTCTGCGTGCTACCGAAGTGGAAAAAAGATCTCGTTCGATAAGAGAACCTCAAAGTCAAGTCAAAATATCTTTATTCACGTAAACGTGGTCCAAAAAAGGAAGCTGATAGCAGAAGACCAGGTGCTTAGCAAATTCCAACCTTAAATCAATTTATTAAAATCATAAAATAATGTAATAAATATTTTATATGAAAACGGCAACTTTGGTCTTAGTTAATTAACTGTGTAATATTTATTATTAATACAATATATATTTATAATATTATAAAATACAATAAAATATAAAAATATAGCGCTGTAAAGAGGCATTGTCATACAATAAATCAAGACAAACAAAAAAATATTTACTGTTGACATTTTTAGATATCCTCTTATAAATTTAAGCTTTGCCCGTGATGTTATAACACTGGGGACGCCTATTATATTCTTCTTCAAACTCTTCACATATTTAAAAACAAAAACCCGACTGCAAAAAATAAATAACGTGAAATAGAATTATGTAATAATATATATGAAATCATTTCAATGGTGTAGTTAAGTGGTGACGTAACCCTTGGGCTTGTTTTTTTCTTTTTGAAATTTGAATGCCCGGTACCAACATAATAGGTCAATGAATGCTGACTTTTATATGCCCTGTAACCGCTTTAGTATTCGCACTTTAAATTCTGTTTAATGACACTTTAGGGATTAATTAAAATTAGGTACGCAGGTAGGTAAATAAGAGAATAAGAAAGTTGGAATCCTTCGGGGAATCCGCGTCTCCTTTATTACTATTTTGAGTATCGTAAAATTTATGGCTTTCGTGCTGACAATGAATAAGTACCTATAGAACCTACTTAGTAGCTAATTACAATTAGTTTATATCATCTTTATTTAAATTTTGAGACCAATCTGCGTGGGAAATGACATTCTCGAAGTTGTTCAAAAACAAGTCTAGCTTGGACAGACCTAATTAGGCATAGCCAACTTCAGCAAAGAAGCCGACAGACGCATTCAGCTAAGATGAGATGCATTCGGAAATTTAAGTCGCATCTTCCTATCGAACATACCACAGTGTTTAAAGACAAAAGTTTTCAACCAGTACGTTCTTGCAGTTGTGGAGCAGAGAAGTGGGTCTGATGCACAAGTTCCAATTCGTTCAGCGAGTTATGTAGTAGTTCTTCATCGCCATTGGCGGAACGCTTCAGGGTTAACCCTATTTAGCGGGCATTAATCTCGGCGGGCGTCGACCCGCTGGTTTCTTGTTTTACCCCGGATGATACGGGGAAGGGGCCACTGTAGGGTATGTGGCACCTGGGAGGAATTCACTATTGGTAGTGTATAGCACGCTGCGTGTTTATTATGACGACGACTGCGGGTTATGCCTCGGGCTCCAGGATCTCCCGGGGCAGGCGGCGTCCATCCGGTGGCCGTGCGATGCGATGCCCCGAAGATGGTTGAAACGACTGCGGTCGGCTCGATCGAACATGGACTTCGAGAGCCTGGCCACGAACCGCTCGATGGTCTCCATCTTCAGGTCATCGTGGAGTACGGTGTTGCGCACGAACCACGGAGCGCCGACGGTCGCGCGCTAGGAGATATTCTGTTGGGCCTGAATTGCGGCCGCTATGGATGGCGACACCAGGTGGTGCCACGCTGGTGCGGCGTAGGTCAGGCGTGAGCGGACGAACGTCTTGTAGATATAATAATTGTAAATTACTGTTACTTTTAATTATATAATAATTGTAAATTATTGTATAATTACTGTTACTTTCATTGCACCTATATTTGTTCAAATTTATCCCTAAGGTTTGGCTGTCAGAGAATGTCTACGGGCATTAAGTCCGCCTTTGTGCTTTGTGCAATAAAGTTTTATAATAAATAAATAAATAATTGTCACTTTTGGAATACAATCAATATTCCTATATTTCAATAGTTTTTTGTCTTTTCTGAAATAAAATAAATAATGGATATGTTTTTGCAAGTCATTATTCATATGAGTATATCTATTGGAGGTAGGTACAAAAATTTGCATCTTCTTTTTTAGAAGATGTCAAAAAATGTTTCATAAAAAGTATAGGTATGTAATAATATATGCACACCACATTCCCCTATTTCACTCAAAGTGTATTTGACACAGTTCACGTCATAAATAATGGACCAAAATATGCATCCACATATTATATCCGTAGCCACTATCCCTACGCGTACATATAAATTTAGAGACTCTTACATCTGTCGCACGCTGAAGATGTGGAATGGTCTTCCAGCCAGTGTTTCCCCATTCTTTTTCTTTTTTTTATTTTTCCTTCAAACGAAGTGTGAATAAGCATCTTTATAGGCCGGCATAATGGTAGGGACTGATGTCGGTTGTTTGAGGCTGGCGTAAGTTGCTCCCATTCTTGGACCTCGCGTACCGCTTACCATTAGGTGCGCGTGGTGTCACATGTCGTGTATATAAAAAAAAACATCCTGAACTCATTAAAGTAATCAAGCAAATAATTACATTTATTATTTCCGACTAAGTAACATTTAGCGAGAATCCGATCACGGTTTACTTCGGGAAATAATCTGATAGTCCATAAGGAAGATTTATGTCTCGCAGTAATCCCGACTTGACGGGTTGCACAGATACTGCTAAAATACAAAGATATGCAAATTTCTGTTTTAAGTACAGAGTTTCATACTACATAATTCGCACACATAGACCTAAAGGGGGTTAACTCCAAAAACATTTTTTTTGAGTTATTAACACCATTAAATTCTTTATCTCACTACCTACCGACCAATAAAAGAGATTTAAAAATATTTTAAGTGCGCGTAGGTACCCGCCGCCGAACAAATTGGAGATAAAATAAATGTAATCTATACAGAAAACTTCTGCAACACACTCGTAGGGATACAAGTAAACACTTTCGCCTTTTCAAATTTTTTTTTGAGTAGGCTGTTTATATCTATATAGGTGTGCGATATAATGTATGTCTATATTACTAAACTAATTTTAATAAAAATTGGCATAATTGACAGAACCCTGGTACGGACATACATGTGACCCCACGGCCATATATCTGTCAGCCGGTTTTTTTTATTTATACTAGCAACACATGTGACTCTGCGCCCACCTGATGGAAAGTGGCGCGCGAAGTCCATGAATGTTAGCAACTGGACTCAGACACTCTTGACGTCATGAGGGCAATGAGTTTATCGGCAAGAACGATGGATACCTACTTCCCGCCCCGGCAGACTGGTCAAATTACCACAATCAGTCCGCTTACCACCTATTATTCACCTTTACGCTTATACTGAACCGGTTTTGAAGTTTTTTTGCGAACCCAGGGGCGGACATAGGCTAGTGGTTAATAAATCCGTTTAATAAAAACTGTATAAAACGATGGAGTAGACGGGTTCTAGAGTAGAGACAACGTACGGGAAGACGCCTAGATGGACGGATGACCTGAAGAAGGTCGCTGAATGGGGTTGGATGAGGATGACAGGAGATTGTGTGATGTGGCGAAATTTGGGGGAGGCCTGAATCCAGCATTGGGGAGATACTGCCTGATGATGATAATGGTGATGAGGCAAAGAGTTGCGTCATTCCTTGACAGTCTGTATGAGTCCCCAAATTTATACGTACGCAAAGGGATGGTGACTACGGTATGTGGGTGCATATTCTGACCTGTGCGTGTGGTTCGTTTGGGTTGTTTAAATTGGTCCCAAAGGTTTCACCGAACAACAAAGGTTTGTTCGAAAATATCTACGTGCATAAAGTCCGCCTTTTGTACTTTGTACAATAAAGTTTTCAAATAAATAGATAATAAGAATAATAATATAAAGAAATATTTCCAGACAGGTCACACAGCGCCATCTAGTTTCCGTGGTAAGCTACGAGGCTTGTGTTATGGAAACTAGATGGTTGATAAACTACATATTATACTTTTTTTTTTTGTAAATATATACATATTATACATGTAAACACCCAGACCGAGACAAATTATACAATGTACAACTTGCCCCCGGTGAGAATCGAACCCACGACCTCCCGAGTTCACGGCAACGTTTGTTGTGTTTCGAGAATTGCTTTTTTAAGCGAAGGTTACTTTTTATTAATATCGTCTTAGGCGTTGGCCACGAGTATTGATACAGTTGACAAAACGTTCACCGCTTATTTAAAAGCGTCGCGCCCCGTGTTTCAGGCTATCAAGCGATTCTGCGGGGTAAGGCGGAGTGCACAATCGTCCGAAAACGAATCATTCCGCACTCCGCCTCACTCACCCCGCAGCTCTCGGTACCATTGTATAACACGTTGAAAGTAAACACGAGAAATATGGACATATATTTTAAATGGTTAGCTGACGCATGTGCACCTTGTGTGTGATAGGTTGTTAATATTCGAGGTTATGCGTGGACGGATATTTTTAGAACTAGCTTCAAATGACGTACTATAAAAAGTTTGTCTATCATAACAATCCCAATGTTTTTCAATCCCAAAATTATGGGGATTATACTATTGTGTTTTTAATTGGGCTCAAATGAAAAAAAAACAACATGAAATTTGTTAAAACATGTTTTAATGTCGTTACAAATCACAATACAAGTATAGTAAGAAAAAGAAAAAAGACAAAACAAAACAAAACACTATACTTTTGCAGGAAATCAAAGAGACAACTATTTAGAATTTCGAAAATATAAACGCAGAAATATCAAAGCATTCAATGTCTTCCAAGCCTGCTTCGTGGTTCTAAGCTGGTTCTACCTGCTTGTGGCGATCCCGAAAACCCCGAGATTAGCCAAGTACAATCCGGAATTGTATTCTCTAGTCATAACTTATGCCACATGTCATGAATTGTACTTAGTATAAAAAATATGTAGGTATTATAAGAATTGAGTAATTCATTTAAAGAGCAACCTTCACCGAATGAAATCATTTTTTTATATTATAAAATAGGTACCTACAATAATAAAAGCGACAGTGATAAAAACTGGTTTTTTACACTAGCTGATATTTGGTAAGTAATATCAAATGTCAAACTTAAGAAAAATGCAGGAATCAATATTTTTGTCAAATGTCCGACTAGCAAATAAAAAAATGCATTTTTATTCTTTATTAAAATCATCTCGAGACTGTTTTAACCATTTTTCGATATTCCTCGTTTAGAGATAGCCATTCTGTATAGCCTTCAACATATTTGCTAGCATATTTAATTATATAAAAAGTGGATTTCATTCGGATAACCGATCGGCGGAGATCACTCTTCTACGTATCTTGTACTATAAGAAAATATTGGTTTTGTACAAACGGTAAATACACATTTGTCTGTGTTTATACAAAATTATGGAACAGTTGTTCCGAAAGCCCCGTTTAAGGGCTTTTAGCTACAAATTACAGTACCTATAATGCTTTAATTGGTTCTCGGAATTATTATTGTAATGTTTTAAGGAATTGTTTCGACTGCCGGATCTTTTGAAAAGTCTATTTTGGACATACTAAGGTGTTGTGTGTTTTATTATATACATAATATATATTTCTTATTTTTGCTTTTTTTTTCCTAACTGTGTTATTTTCTTGTTCCTACAGAGTACTTTACTGTGTTTTTTTATTGTAATTTGTTATTCTTTCATAATATAGCTAATTTTATTTAACTTTAACTTAAAACAACTTTTTAAATTGGTCCAGTTTTCTTGGCAGAAAACTTCACATTAAATGTAAAGATTGCTCGCCCACTTTCAAGCCAGGTTTAGCAACATGTAGGTATTTTAGGAACCTACATATATAATAAGTCGGATATGCGGCGTAACTTTGATGGACCGTATACGTAATAACGAAATACGCAAAAGCCACTCAGACTTAGCTGTTAAGGCACGCAGGGCCAACAGTGAGATAGAGACGGTTTATAGGGTTTTAGTCCGTAGGCGTCCTTAGGAAGCTTCACGGATGAGTCGGGCATGCGACCCCCCACACGCGTTGGCCCTTCAGGCAGGGGGCGTATCATTAATGATTTATCGATTCACCGTCTATAAAATTTTTTAATAATAATAAGGAAAGGCATTCTCCGATGGTTCGGCCATGTTGAAAGGATGAGCGAAGAGAGATTGACGAACCAGATATATAATGCGAAAGTTGTGGGTAAAAGAGGCCCTGGCAGACCAACACTTGCCTATCATGATCAAATAAATAAAACATTAGCTGAAGGTGAATTAAAAAGCCATCGAAACAAAAGGGCATGTATGAAGAGGTTGATGAATGTCAAAGAAGCGAAAGGGGTATGTCGTGATCGTGACAAGTGGCGCTCAATTGTCTCTGCCTACCCCGCAAGGGATTTGGCGTGAAGATATGTATGTACATATATAAACGTTATTACATTTCATATTAATTAATCTTCTATTATATTACTTAGTTCTTGAAACCCACGCGCACTGGTTTTCTAGTTAGTAAATGATCCCTTTTGAAGACGTATAATAATAGCAATCTAAAATTACACCCTGTATCCATTTAAGCTAAATGATTTCACATAAATTTTCTTTGTAAGAAAAAGGTAGACAAAAAAATGTCGCTCAGGCCAGGATGGCTAATGTGTCTGGGTTGGGAAAGAAAGAAAGAAAGAAAATTCTTTATTTATCGCAACAATTACAATGGTTACAAATTATATATATATATATATACAAGGAATAAATCTAAATGTATAAATAAATAATAATAATAAATAAATAAATATTTCCAGACAGGTCACACAGCGCCATCTAGTTTCCGTGGTAAGCTACGAGGCTTGTGTTACGGAAACTAGATGGTTGATAAACTACATGTTATACTTTTTTTTTTGTAAATATATACATATTATACAAATAAATCCCCAGACCGAGACTATGTATAAATGTAAGCCTATTCTGTATACCGAAACATACATACAGGTGTGGCGATAAATAGGTGGTCAGATCAGCATATGCTACAGCCGAGGCTGCAGCGCTGATTTTGGTTGGGGATAGGGACATTCCCCCGGGCAACCACCCGCCGGTAATTTAGTTCTGGGTGCCTAATATAGCAGCACCCGTGTGGTTTTCGAATCCAGTGCCCTATTCTGTTACCTAATTGCCAACGTTATATAGTGGAATCCCTTAAATAACGGAACCGTCAGTGTAAAACGCTATTAAAATTGGTATTCTCGTATAAAGGTTTCCACTACAGACGACAGCAAAATAACGTTACGATGCGTTCATTTAAAAAAAAACTATTATGTATTTCTTTTAGTATTTGCCATATTTTTGATTTATTACCTAATGTGTGTATAAAACCATGTTTAATGTTAATATATAATCTTATTTTAATTAATAAAAATGTTGTTAGTTTTTTATAAATTCGCAGCGGACAATTTAAGTATTTAATTCATGTATTGCCAATGATTTTGAAGTTGCAACCCCATGGGTGACCCATGAAATAGTGGAAAGCGCTATTTTGACGTAAGGTCGGCTATGATCGGAAAAACTCAGGCTAAAAGTGGTAGTAAATAACAGAATTATGACAATCTAATGTTTGCGCTTAAGTGATGAAATACGTCTGCTGGACGTCTAGATTCACTTCTTGTGAATGAAAAAAAAAGAGTAGTTATTTAAAATAACTTGACATTTTTGACAGTATAAAATTTCCATCCCAAACGGTCGGCTAAGTTGTTTAGTACATGAATATGTTACATTTATCTCATTGATGCTCTAATCTCTTATCAATCAGCTGATAAATTCTTATTTCCATAACAACTAATCCATATAACAAACTACTTGATAACTCTGATTGTCATTAGACCGTGGCTAGAGTAGGCCAAGTTCTATAGAAATATGTTCTGTGATGCCCATCTTCAGCAGTGGAGTGTAACGCGTTGATTCGAGAACATTTTGAAATACACTTTTCATTCCATCATCATCATCAACCTGTGTCTCTCCACTGCTGGATATAGGCCTCCCCCAAGGCTCGCCACTGCACGCAGTCTTTTGCAACCCTCATCCAACCCCCACTAGCGACCCTCCTTAGATCATCCTGCGTCGTCCCGTACGTGGTCTCCACTCCAGTACCCTTTTGCCTCATCGGTCGTCGGTTCTGCAGCAGATGTGTCAGGCCCATTGCCACTTCAGCTAGCTAATTTTGAATGCTATGTCAGTAACTTTGGTTCTCTGCCAAATTTCAACGTTTCGAATTCTATCCATCAGAGAAATACCAAGCATAGCTCTCTCGCTGAGCGAAATTTTAATTTGTGAACCAGACCCACTATCAGTGTCCACGTCTCTACTACGTACGACATTACCGGGAGGACGCACTGGTTGAAGACTTTTGTCTTCAAACACTGTGGTATGGACGATGAGAGGATATGTCAAAGTTTCCCGAATGCCGCAGTAATAGTCTAGCATTTTAAAAACATCTTCCAACGCGTTCGTACACAGCTTCGGGGATATGACATCCCCCTATCGCACGCAGAGGCAGTTTGATTGGTTTAATATGCTGTCCCTGTGAACTGTAGAGATATCTCATCACCTCAACGTATCGATAGTCTATTAGGATACTTTTGTTACGTACACCATGATCACAATACCACATTTGCCAGTTTAAATTAGCACGTAAAGCGGATCCACTAATACCAACTTGCGGAATCGTAAAGATATAATTTTGGTGGACACTCGCCAATCATCATAATTACAGCCCCTAGATTACTGCGTCCTAGTCTACTGTTAGAGTCATAAATATCTGTAGAATTTGGCCTACACTCGCCAGGTTGGTTAGAGCTGATGTAAATTTTAATGATAATTTATTAACGATTTCATAAGATGTGGTAAAATTGGGTCCGATGGCTTAACGTGCTCTCCGAAACTGAGGAAAAAAACAGTTTTTGGTAATCTATGAAAATTTTATCTATTCCGACGGATTAACGTGCTCGCCGAGTCAGGGGAATGGTAACGGTGGTCTTGGTAATGTAAATGACAAATGTAAGTAAGAAGAGTATTGGTACATGCCCGGGTTCGAACCGTGAAGCTTTTTGGATTGTAAAGTGTTCTTACAACCGAGCCACCACCGCTTCGCTAATTAATGAATATTTTTAATATTGCCAAATCTTACTTTCCTAATACATTGTTTTACCAACACGTAATTAATTACAATTAGCTTGTACTTGTCGGGTAAGCAGCGCGAAAAGGGTAAACCTGTGTAATTCCAGTAATAAATCCAATTAAATCCTAACAAATGGTGATATTCCTATATTTTCTAATAACTAGGTAAAAGAATATCTATTTATATTACTATAACAGCTCCTAACAAAGTATATAAGTAATTATATCGTGGTCTAGCGGTTAAGTCCGTGGATTTGGACTCGGAGGTACCGGGTTCGACACAACTTCCTGGTCGGGACACAAAAATATTAATTAATGTATATAAATACATTTAATTAATATACAATTTATTTGTGATATTTCTCGAGTTTGGTACGCTGGAGACATCGACGAGCTTGCCACTTGTCATGATTGGCCTATAGTAAAGTTGGCTAAATGTGAATCCGCTTATTTATAAGCGTGGTATCTGACCACCCCGAAAGGGAAACGGTCGTGATGATACTTTACTTTACTTTTTAATATTAGTATCCGTACTATTTTAAATGTGAAAGAAGCTTTGTATGTAAGCTGTTTGTCCGTAAATAAGGAAATGCATACTCCGATGGTTCGGGTATGTTGTAAGGATGACTGAAGAGAGATTGACAAACCAGATATAATGCGAAAGTTGTGGGTAAAAGAGGCCCTGGTAGACAAAGACTTACCTATCGCAATCGAAAAAATAAAACAATGTTAAAAAGCTTTGTATGTAAGTCTGTTTATCCGTAAATAAGGAAAGTCATGCTCCGATGGTTCGGGCATGTTGAAAGGATGACTGAAGAGAGATTGACGAACCAGATATAAAGCGAAAGTTGTGGGTAAAAGAGGCCCTGGCAGACCAAGACTCACCTATCACGATCGAATAAAACAATAGCTGCAATTAAAAAGCCATTAAAACAAAAGGCATGTATGAAGTGGTTGATGAATCAAAATCAAAACCAAAATATTTATTTCCTTAGGTTATCTTGTAACAACTTGGATATTGTCAGCACTAAAATAATATAAAACAAAAATATAAACAAACATAAGTTAGGTAAACAATCCAGATTTATCTGTGTTATAATAGCATTTATTTATTTATTTATTTATTCGAAGAGAAAGGACAGAGACAGGCAATATAAGAACATAAAAGATAGCAACAGAGTAGAAGCAATTAAAATTATACCCGCCACCAGAATATTTCTCACTGTGAACTATTGTCATAAGCAAGGTAATTGTAACTTAATAACTACTTAATATAAGATCGTGGCTGTAAATAGGCCGTGTCAACTAAATATAAATTCGTGGCTGTAAAAGGACCGAGTCAGCTTAC
Organism: Tinea semifulvella; assembly: GCA_910589645.1. Classification (NCBI taxonomy): domain Eukaryota; kingdom Metazoa; phylum Arthropoda; class Insecta; order Lepidoptera; family Tineidae; genus Tinea; species Tinea semifulvella. The sequence continues at coordinate 12,628,502 of OU342585.1, forward strand.
AATCTAACAATAATAATAAATATCAAATCTTAATACTAGTTCGTGTCTGTATACGGCTGAATGTCGAAGAAGCAAAAGAAGTATATCGAGATCGTGACAAATAGCGCTCAATTATCTCTGCCTACCCTGCAAGGGACCTGGCGTGAAGATGTGTATGTATGTTTGCTCGACTTTCACGCCTATATTACTGGGTTGATTTTGAATAAATATTCTTATAACTTCTAAACTTTATATAGTAGGTATGTACTAATAATTAATTGGTTGGTGGATTTATTTACAGCCACGAAATTATTTTGTTATTTTTTTTTAATTTGACATTAAATTATAATTATTTAGATTGACACGGCCTTTATACAGCCACGAAATTAATTTAAATTTATTATAATTATACATTACGTTATAATTATTTAGATTATAAGTTGACACGGCTATAATGCCTCGAATGTAGGTTAAGCTACAGTACTTGCTTATGGCAGCAATGTCACTTACTTATTTCGGTCTATCCATAATTTAATTTAATCTTTTTATTTATTATTTTAATAATATTGTAAAAAATTGACAATATCCGAGTGTTACATGTAAACCATATGGAAATAAATATTTTGAATTTGAATTTAAATTTGACAAAAACTCTAGAAATGCAAAACTGAAATACAGTATCTAGGAGACAACAACATCAGCTGCAGAGGGTTAAGTAAATAAATAATCTGAGTACAACGTGTGAACCCACAGTCACCTATCGAGTGGTACTATTTGAGTGCACTTTTCCTCGCGCACCGCTCATTTTCCTCGCACATCATTGATGACTAAGCAGCCTTATTTGAAACACTTTCTCATGGTTACAAGATAATTAGTATTTCGTCAGCACATTTTTGTTATCGTTCCATCATTGCTAAGAAATAAGCGGAAAATAAACAGCAGCCTGGTATTGGAACAATAGATTTTTAGCACTTATGACCATTCCAAAAGAATGATTAAATGACGTAATCCATTATCACCCCGATTTTGATGATTCTCACGTCAATTGATTCGTCTTCATCACGCGAGTGTCACTAAAGATATGACATTAACGAAATTTCATTAAGGCGATAACCAGACGCCATATTGTAAAAAAAAAGTCGATGAACTACATATATTGAAGGGGTATCATTGAATAGAAGTTAGATTAGTTAGTTAGAATATAAATTATGTTAGGGTTTCTCGTATCATTTTTTCATTTAGAGTGATCATTTGGAATTTTAAGATTTAAACAAAGCTCGGCTCGCCATACACATTGCCATGTTGGTACCAACACTTATGTATGGAAGCGAGACGTGTATATGCCAGAATACGCATGAGAGTAGAGTTAATGCAGTGGAAATGAGGTCGTTGCATCGAATATGCGGTGTTACTTTGACGGACCGCATACGAAATACGCAAAAAGGTGGGTATGAAAGAAAGGATAGGGACAAAAATAAGGTAAGGCATGCTTCGATGGTTCGGTCATTTTGAAAGGATGACTGAAGAGAGTTTGGTACGCTAGACACATCGCCACTTGTTATGATGGCACTATAGTAAAGTAGGCTAAATAAATATTTCCAGACAGGTCACACAGCGCCATCTAATTTCCGTGGTAAGCTACGAGGCTTGTGTTACGGAAACTAGATGGTTGATAAACTACATATTATATATTTTTTTTGTAAATATATACATATTATACATATAAACACCCAGACCGAGACAAATTATACAATGTGCAACTTGCCCCCGGTGGGAATCGAACCCACGACCTCCCGAGTTCACGGCAACGTTTGTTACCACTAGAGCACGGAGGCGGTCATGTATATAAGCTTCTTTAAAAAGCGTGGTTTGAAAGTAAATCACTTTTTCTATTACTCTTAAAGGCTAAGCAATACAGCCGTAATACAGAAAAAATATATATCACCGCGAGGTGGTTAAAAACCACGTTTTTTTCAACTTCACTATAGGCCCAGCATGACAAGTGGAAAACTCGTCGATATCACAGAAGGAGGCTACAGCGTCCTGCGCTCGCTACCATCGATTTCACTACCGATGGTAGCGAGAGATCGCGTCCCACCTGATTGACGAGGACACGACGGAGCACGCTCAGCGCGGAGCAGTGCTCTAGGACGTGTTGCGCAGTGTCCTCGACGTTGTCCCCAACGATTTATAGAACTAACCTAACTTAACCATGTTTAACATTTTGTGTAGTATCCATGTGTTATTAGGCGGTCGCTTATGACCATGTTGTTAATAGCGACCTTAAATAATATTTTTAAAAAAAGTTAAAAAAAAATTTACCACTCTTAAACAGCGATTTTGATTTTCCAAATAAAAACCAAAGTAAATAAGTACATGAAGTTGAGCTTGCTTTTCGCCTAAACTTTTCCCTTACACCGACAAAATGAAATTTATAGTTACCGGCTCCAAGATTAAGCTGAGCATGAGCTAAGTAATTCGAAAAGGTTCCGACGATGTCAGCAGAATTGAAAAGCTTAAACGTTTTCCGGCCAATCAATCTTGCCATGAGTTACTACGTTATTTATTTAAATTGGTTGAACACAAATTCGAGTGTTCTTATAACGAAGCCTCTATTTTTGACAACCTTAAAAAGGGTACTTCATCGTCATCATTACAGTCCCCAGAAAACAGAGTCCTCAACCTCCTAAGAATAATAATTGTGCGTACACTCTTCACCAAGGGCTATCGACTTCCATACCTTGCACTAGTTCATTGGGAAATATCGAGGGTTGCCATATATTTTTTTTAAGGTTACGAATAATATTTTTGCGTATTTAATCAGTTTTGTTATTCATATTTATGGCCACTTTTTTATTCGAAGGAAATAAGGTACAATGATTTAAAAAAGCATAATAAAATATTAATTAACCTAAAAACTTACATCTTAAAACATAAATTACTATTAATAAAAATAAACCTAATTAATAAATAAAAATATAACTAAAAACTAAAATGAAGAAAAAAACAAAATAAAAATTTTTATAAATAAAAAAATTGCTCCAAATCGCTGCCAATGGGCAAAGTGCCAAGGATACTGGCAGCATTGCCACGTTGAATGGCAATACTGATCCTTTGGCCCAAATATTGCCCAGCCCTGTTGTCTCCCGAGATGTTGACGAGCTGTTTTGACAACGCCTTGAAAATTTCGTGTGCACTTGGTTCCCACGGCCCGGGAGTTTCAACTCCAAACGGCGCATAAACACATCTCCCAATAAGCTGAGTGTATTTCCGCCGCTTAAGGTTCTCTGCTTGTAATGCAGCAGCGCCTGGGTCCTTAGAGGTCAAGCACAAGTGGGAAGGCGCCAGGGTGTCCACACAGGTGGCATCCCACACTAATTCATTTTCATATTTATTATTTCATCGATATTATTTAATATTTAGTATCTTTATTTAAATTATTAAGATTGTTATGTAGTAGTAGTATACTCTGCGCTTTAATAATTAATTTAATTAAACGCATCGTAACGTTATTTTGCTGTTGTCTGTAGTGGAAACCTTTATACGAGAATTTTTCTTCAAACAAGAGTTCTGATTGATCAAGAGATCTATTCTGCACTTCGCGCCTAATGACAACACAACATTGTGATCATCATTAGGGCAACATTTAAAGCAATTTGATTGTAATTGCTGATTGTAACGAACATCATTACATTGTATATTTATTTAAGTTAGGTTAAGTTACATTGTGATTTCTATCAGTGGAAATTTGTAATTGGCTCATAGAATCCTACAAATATGTGTATCTAATTATTCCAAATAAAAAAAAACTGCCTCCATGGTCTAGCGGTTAAGTCCGTGTATTTAGACTCGGAGGTACCGGGTTTAATTCCTGGTCGGGACACAAAAACATGTATTAATGTAAATAAATACATTTAATTAATATTTAATGTATTTGTGATATTTCCCGAGTTTGGTACGCTGGAGACATCGACGAGCTTGCCACTTGTCATGATTGGCCTATAGTAAAGTTGGCTAAATGTGAATACGCTTATTTATAAGCGTGGTTTTTGACTACTCCGAAAGGGAAATGGTCGTGATGACACATTACTTTTAAAAAAAATATATCAATTTTAATAGCAGTTTACACTGACAGTTCCGTTATTTAAGGGATTCTATTATCGTTGGCGCTGAAGTAACAGAATAGGGCTCCTGTTTTCTTTTTATAAAATATATCGTTAAAATACTTTATGTCGCTATAAAGTTAATAGATGCTAATCGTAAATTTAATAACACACTCGTACTTTTTTTTTTTTTTTTAAATTGACTTAAAAAGTAGAAAAAAGTGTTCTTTTTTGAATTTACTCGTAATTAATACTTAAGTATAGCTTAAAATATGAAACTTCATTCAAATAAAACTTGGACTATTTATTTTCGTTTTCATCGAAAGCCTATTTTATCGAATACACTATTCGTGTATAGTACTCGTAGTTGTGCTGATGACTCATTATGTTCCTAACGCGAATGGATAGACAATGGACTTAGGTAATGAAAACAAATAAGACTACTTACAGTTAGCTAATAAGTTTATAACTACGGTCATGAATAGTAAGGAGAGGTCTGCAGAGCTGAATGATGAAGCTAAAAGCACAGAAAACAAGTTTACCAACTTGAGATTACATAGTAAACTTTGTAGGTATAATTAATTTAGTCTGTCTTGACTTACATACACCATGTACCAGACATAAAATAGTACATGTTCTAACCAAAGCATTGTCGATATGATAATTGTTTAGCTGACCAAACATGCAGCATCACACGCTTGTTCTCGCTTCGAGACTGCTGCCTTCATAAAATATTATATAGCAGTTTTTAGATTAAACATACATATATTATATGTAGTGAGAATTAATATAGCTATATACCATCCATATAAATAGAAATTTAAAATTTAGGTAACTGTACAAAGTAAAATAAACCAAATTGAAACACTATATTGTTTATCTAATTCCCTTACGTTGCTTAAGACACCATTGCGTGCTACCTCTTCTAGGTACGATCTTATAAGTCTGATCGGTCGAACGTATCACCATCTAGAATCCCTGCCCGATCTCAGGTTCCATCACGTTGGTCAAGACACCTAGCCATCTGCCTCCTCTTGGCAAAGTTGCGTGAGCGTGCGCCTGGACGTAAATATCATCTTCCTTATTCCCTCACTGCCTTAGGCACACAACTATTATAATTTATATATTGTTAGGTTTATATATAATTATTGGAGCTTTGACTTAGGTGATAGGCCCTCTGAATTTAGCGTCCACGCTCTGATAGTAATTTTATGACTATACAACGATTATTATTCACAGCTCCATTGCGTTTTCCGATAGAATTCTACAAATAGCCAAATAAAGTGCTAAACGCGATGGAACAGTCTCAACTGTCTTATTTATTTGTCTATGGAATTGACTGAAAAACTCTTTGAGGCATGGGAACGGCGCGGTGCTGTAAATTTATGAAAAATGGACTAAGGATATAAAAAGGTATTGGTCGACCTTTAGATTGAGGACAGCATTCTAACAACTGGAATGTTTGCAGTGAATATTCTTCGTGTGGGGTACCAACACATCTTGGACACATGGGATTTAATCCCTAGGGCTCTTGCCACTGCTGGAGTACCCGCAGTCCAGAACCCTCTGCGATTGCGCTGAGCGATGTCAACATACGGGATAAGCCAACGGCCGTGGAAACTTGGAAGATCTCTGGTGTGGGATGCGACATTTGCAGACACATTAACCATGGGTCTATCTTACATCCACGCAACCTTGTCCAGCGCGGGGATTCCGGCCGTTTCCCCTGGCAAATGCGCCAACAACAGCTTACGAGTTTGCGCCGTTTAAGGTCAAGGCAATGGGACCATGTGGACCCTCAGCCAAGCGAAAAGCCAAACCAAGGATTTGTTAAATGTGATAATAGCGTACAGATATAGTGCATATAGTATTCCAATAAAACAATAAAATATTTTGTAAGATTATTCTTTGAGATTTTAATTTTGATCATTTTTGTTGTTGACGTGTAAAAGTGCTTGTTGCTATGGCTATTTTAAAAATAAAAGTATTTCAATTTGAATGCCCAGTTGTCAACTGTAGGTCAAAGGTCGTGTAATCCTTGGAATAAGTTTGCCTTTGGCGAGCCGCAGCCGGGTATCGTCAATGACTGTTATTTGATGTCCTCTTTACCTATCACCAACTCTTTGACAAATTGCTCGTTTTTACTATAATAGCGTAATTAAAGTATCAACGCGACCGTATCCCTTGAGAAGTGGTCAGAGAGCACGCTTTTTTATTATATATAACTTTTTTTTATATAGCGAATTCACATTTAGACAACTTTAATAACCTAATAAAAAATAAACTATTCTACCTATAAATAAAAAATATCCTCTAGAGACGAGAGAAGAACGACTTACCAGAAGACGACTGGTAATATATCCCCTCTGTAAAGCGAGGCTAATACGATTGCATAAATAATTGCCAGCACTCCTGTCTCCAAATTTCTGCGTCAGCTATTTGTACAACTCCTTGGCCAGGTGCTTGCATAAGTAGAAAATTATATTTGTTAATTGTCCAGTAACTGTATTATTATTAATACTTTAATTGCAACTGCCTCCGTGGTCTAGCGGTTAAGTCCGTGGATTTAGACTTGGAGGTACCGGGTTCGATTCCTGGTCGGGACACAAAAATATTTATTAATGTAAATAAATACATTTCATTAATATTCCGCTAATAATATGGGGGTCCGCGGATCTCAAGGGAAGCCAGTCCGCCGATTACAAGCTGGTTTAATTTGGTGGCGCAGTTGAGACGAATCCGTACCATGAACCCAACCCAACCCAATATTTAATTTATTTGTGATATTTCTCGAGTTTGGTACGCTCGCGCTGGAGACATCGACGAGCTTGCCACTTGTCATGATTGGCCTATAGTAAAGTTGGCTAAATGTGAATCCGCTTATTTATAAGCGTGGTTTCTGACTACCCTGAAAGGGAAACGGTCGTGATGGTACTTTTTAATTGCATTTATATTTGTTTAACAGGGTTGCACAGACTTATTAATACTAGGGGCCACTCGGCCAAATCATGAACTGATAGCGGGCCGGCCGCCAGAAGTAGGTATAGGTAGTTAAAGACAATAAAGAATTGATAAAAATTTATTAAAATTAAAAAAGAAATTATTAATTTGAAGCGTGGCACTGCATAGTGCTTACAATCTTTTTTATATTTGGCTCAAATTTACTTGTAGCAACACGTAAAACTGCTTCCAAACTTTCATTTGCAAGGCGGTTTCGATTTTTTGTTTTATTATTATTTAGTATTGAAAAAGTTTGTTCACATATATAGGTAGAACCAAATAAGCTGGCACATTTCAGAGCGTTTATGCGCAACTCTTCGTACATATTTTTATCAATGCAGCGGTAAAAGTTCAGCAAGTCTCCTTCGTTGAATTTGTTGCGTAAATCTTGGTCATTTTGAATGTCGATAATTTCTAACTGCATTGACTCTGGCGCATTTTCAACTGAAATAGTGAAAGGATTGCTGAATATGTCCAACAGAGGTTTCACTTTTTTAAACTCCGAAAATCTGTCTTCAAAAGATTGAATCAAAATATCTAGCTTTTCTACATAACTGAAATTAATCGCAGTTTTGTTGAATTTTTCAGCCATTTTCTTATAATTCGGAAAATGATTATAATTTCCAGAATTCAATTGTGATCTGAAAAGTGTCAGCTTGCATTGAAAGGATGTTACATGAGCATAGAGCTGGGATATCAGTTGATTTTTGCCTTGAAGCCGTGTGTTCAAGACATTCAAATGATTTGTAATGTCAACTAAATAAGCTAAATCACACAACCAATCAGGATTTTTAAGTTCCGGGACATCCCTTTGCTTTTCCGCCAGAAATATTCCAATTTCTTCTATTAAATTTAGAAATCGTTCCAGTGTCAATCCACGACTTAGCCACCTTACTTCTGTATAATACAGTAAATCTCCGTATTCGCTTTCGATGTCATCAAGGAATTGTTTGAATTGTCTGTGATTGAGTCCTCGTGATTTTATGAAATTTACAGTCGAAACTACTACTTTCATTACATTTTGAAATTCATTTTTTTTAGAACAGAGGGCTTCCTGGTGTATAATGCAGTGAAACTGCATGAGATCTTCAGTGTTTATGTTTTTTTCTTGCAGGTGCTTTTTCAGCAAAGTAACTAGCCCGGAATTGATACCAATCATGGAAGGAGCACCGTCAGTCGCAACTCCCGATAACTTAGATAAGTCCAAATCAGTTTTTGAACACTCGTCCAAAAGTCCATTGAGTATATCAACTCCTTTGGTTTGACCTTTCAATGAACACATTCCTAATAACTCTTCGAAGACTTCAAAATCTTGAGTAACACCTCGTATGAATATGAGAAGTTGAGCTGTGGAACTAATATCAGTCGATTCGTCGAGTGCTAATGAAAAAAATTCCATGATCTTAGTTTTTTCAATTAATTGTTCCGCAATATTACCTGACAAGGACATAATTCGTCTTTGGATAGTCATACGATTCAGTTGAATTTTCTCAAACTTTTTTGCTGCTTCTGGACACATTTTCTTAGCGGCAATTTCCATGCATTCTTTTACAAAATCGCCATCATTGAAGGGGCGACTTCGCTTTGCTATCATTCGAGAAATTTCATAACTAACTTCTGTAGCCGTTTCTGAATCTTGAATGTGTTTTGTAAACATAGCTTGCTGACCAATAAGCTCCCGTTTTAAAGACAACATTTTTTGCTTTCTTAATTCGCCTGTAAACTTGGTAAAAGAAGGATGCTGCGTTTCATAGTGCCTTTTTACATTATAATCCTTTGCAATCGCAACAGAATTCTTGCAAATTAAACAAACGACTTTGTTATGCGACCATACAAAAAAGTATTTCTCAGTCCAAATTTCTTGAAACTGCCGATTTTCATCTTTAACCTTACGTTTTTTACTAGGTCCTGGCTTCTCCATGTTGCGTTCTAATCCTGGCTAGGATTAACACAGCACCTAAAAACAATTACAGTACCCACTTAAATTACCTATCCTTTTTTAAATTATCAAAAATAATTGATTAAATATTATTTCTCAGAAATTTTAAGATTTTTATACAGATTTTATCTGAAATAATGACGTAATTATTACAGTTAGAGAAATTCTTATAAAAATAGTAATTTCTTTGTTTATTTTAATATTTAGCCAACATTAAAGCTAAATTTGATTAAAATTGATTAAATAGGTAGGGAAACACTTATTAATAACAGAGTTTTACTTACGTTTTCACAACACAATTATACACGGCACTTGACGGGTTAACACTGCAACAGGAAATCTACGTTGAATGTGGATCAAAATATATGACACCGGCTAGTCGAGTTAAAATCTACACTAGAACTATTGCCTCCCAAAAACACTAATAAACTGCACTTATTCTCAATCACTTATTACTTCGCTTTGTATTTTCGCGCTTATTTCTTTCTGTTGTTGACACTTCACTCAAATGAAAAGCGAACTGTTCGGCCGCTGCGGTTAACGTGATTTTTATACCGCGCAAACGACTCTGGAAGCTTCGTGTAGATACGCGAGCAATCGGGAATACGGGACTATATCTATCTCGCTTGCTCACCGCGCTAGAAAATTCTTGATTTCTATAGCGAGCGATGTTACTTGACTTAGCAATTTTGGGCGCTAGATTCAAATTGCGCGCGCGCGAGTTTCACATTACTTTTCGAACATATTTTTTTTTTGTTTTATTCTGGAATAGAATTCAATATTTTTCGAATGCACGAGAGTATTATTTTTGCTGTCGGCGGGCCACCAGTATTCGACCCACGGGCCGCATGCGGCCCGCGGGCCGCGGTCTGTGCATCCATGGTTTAAATATAATCGTAGATGCAATTATCGAGAGATATTGTACGCCAGGCTATCGCCAATTAAAATTATTTCGAAAGAGTAACATGCAGTTACAATAATCGTTAGCAGTTAGCAATCAATAGACAATTAGGTAGAACCATAGACTGCACCACCCACTTCGAAACATTGCATTAATTTTATATAAGTCCCTACCAAATGTTTTTCGCACTCCATATGAATCAATGCATTATTCGTCCAACATTTTAATTAATTAACATTTGTTTAAAAGTAAAACTATACTTCATCATCATCAGCCTGTGTCTGCCCACTGCTGGATATAGGCCTCCCCCAAAGCTTGCCATTTTCACTGCCTTTGGCCATCCTCATCCAGCCCCCAGCGACCTTTTTCGAGTCATCCATCCTACCTCCGTGGTCAAGCGCTTAAGTCCGTGGATTTAGACTCGGAGGTACCGGGTTCGATTCCTGGTCGGGACACAAAAATATTTATTAATGTAAATAAATACATTTTTTTGTTTGTAATATTTCTCGAGTATGTTACGCTGGAGAAATCGAAGAGATTGCCACTTGTCATGATTGGCCTATAGTAAAGTTGGCTAAATGTGAATCCGCTTAATTATAAGCGTGGTTTCTGACCACCTCGAAAGGGAAACGGTCGTAACGATACTACACACATCAAAAAAGTCTAGGGATCAAGCATGTTTATGCGGATTTCTTGTGATTGAGATGTGGCTTTGTAATAAATTTATGATTTTATAAATTTATATGGATCCTTTTTGGTGCATTTCATAATTTAAAACAGGAACTGTCAATCAAATTCGAGTAAAAGATGAAAATCAGCTGTCAATATTTTCCCTATAAAAACATAAGACGCATTGAAGACATTATTAGTGCTACTGTTTCCCTACTACTGATTAAAACCAACGTTATTATGGAGCGGCGACGTCATTTAAGCAGGGAAGAAATGATCAGAGCCGTGGGAATGATAGAAGCTGGTTCCCGGCAACGTACTGTGGCTTTAGCTCTGAATACAAGTCAGAGTGTTATCAGTCGACTTTGGACACGTTACCGAACCACTGGTACCGTGGCTGAGCGCCATGGAGGACGGTATCGCTGCACCACACGGAGACAAGACCGATACATTCAAATCACAGCTCGAAGAACTCCAACAATAACCGCCATGATGTTAGCCGTGAGCCTTCATCGCTCTTCAGGGAACTTAATTAGCGACCAAACAGTCAGAAACCGCTTGCATGAAGTGAACCTTCATTCCCGAAGACCGCTACGGGTACCACCTATAGCAATGCACAATCGTAGGACTCGATATCAATGGGCTCTTGAACACAGAAATTGGACAGAAGAACAATGGCGTTTCGTGTGCTTTTCTGATGAGTCTCGTTTTGGTATGAGGCCGGATACAAGACGTATACGACACTGGAGAACCCCTGGACGCCAACAGCGATTAAAATCCTGCCAGGAAGTCCATCCTTATAGTGGTGGAACCATCATGGTATGGGCGGGTATTTCGATCGGCGGAAGAACTGAGTTGATTTGGATCAGAGGCAACCTCAACGCTCAAATTTATGCTGAGACGGTTGTATCAGACGTCATCGTTCCTCTACAAGTGCATATCGGTCCCTTATTTCAGTTAATGCATGATAATGCACGACCGCACACCGCAAGAGTTGTAAGACAGACTCTCGCCGCAGCTAACATCAATGTCCTGCCCTGGCCTGCTCAGTCGCCAGACTTGAACCCGATTGAGCATGCATGGGATATTCTTCAGAGAAGAGCTCTGCCGAATATGGAGGGTATCCAGTCGCAAGAAGACCTTTTTTTGTTGTTGCAACGAACATGGGCGGCCATTCCACAGCGTGATTTGGATGAACTCATTTTGAGTATGCCAAACCGATGTTCTTGTGTTGTTAGTGTTCGCGGTAGAAACACGGATTATTAATTGTTTAAGTTACCCAATAAAATTAAAAAAAAAACTGTTATTTCAGTCTTTTTTTCGAACTTTAATGTTAGTGGTTCAAATGTCAAAAATCCCTTTATTAGGAAAATGGCAATTTTTTTTACTAATGCAAAGGTGACTTGGTTTATCGTTACTGTAGACAAACGAAAACATTTTATTTGATCAATCCTTAAAGAAAATTTTAATGAATATCAATCAGGAGAATGGTTATTGCAAAAATATATGTTGATCCCTAGACACTTTTGATGTGTGTATATTCTCATTTACTTTATTCATAAAACTACGTTATAAAACGTAGTGACGCACATATTCATCTCTCAGTCGTGGGACTGAATAACGTATGAAGTAAACTTAATTTTGACGGGTCCTACAATTGTTACCCGGACCCAATTTTGCGGGATGTAGGCCAAGGTCATGTGATACATATTTTTTATTTCAATAAATTACTAAATTTATGTATCAGTAGTTGTGGAGAAAGAAAGGCCGAAATAATACTAACTGCATATAATAAAAATATACAACTTGATTATTTGACCGCCTCCGTGGACTACTGGTAACAAACGTTGCCGTGAACTCGGGAGGTCGTGGGTTCGATTCCCACCGGGGGCAAGTTGTATATTGTATAATTTGTCTCGGTCTGGGTGTTTATATGTATAATATGTATATATTTGCAAAAAAAAAAGTATAATATGTAGTTTATCAACCATCTAGTTTCCGTAACACAAGCCTCGTAGCTTACCACGGAAATTAAATGGCGCTTTGTGACCTGTCTGGAAATATTATTATTATTATATTATTTACAAATGTTGATCGAATAATTTCGACTGTGTCCATGACAATCAAAGTGTCATGAAGAAATTGGATATATATAGTTCCACAACATAAAACAACCTTGGAAATCATGAGCTACAAATATTAACAATACAATAAGTATTAATTATATATAATGCGTGGAATTTGTTAAAGAGCAATTTTTAAAAATAAATAATCTTGAATAAAAATAATGAACTTCGTATTTTTTATTTTAATTATTATTGGCCCGATGGAATGACGTTGGTTCAATGGAGGATAGGTTTGCCTTTAGTGTGGGATGCCACCTGTGTGGACACCGTGGCGCCTTCCCACTTGTCCTTGACCTCTAAGGACCCAGGCGCTGCGGTATTACAAGCAGAGAACCTCAAGCGGCGGAAATACACTCAGCTTATTGGGAGATGTGTTTTTGCGCCGTTTGGAGTTGAAACTCTTGGGCCGTGGGGACCAAGTGCACACGAAATTTTCAAGGCGTTGTCAAAACAGCTCGTCAACACCTCGGGAGACAAAAGGGCTGGGCAATATTTGGGCCAAAGGATCAGTATTGCCATTCAACGTGGCAATGCTGCCAGTATCCTTGGCACTTTGCCCATTGGCAGCGATTTGGAGCAAATTTTTTATTTATAATATTTTTTTTTTTTGTTTTTTCTTCATTAGTTTTTTATTATATTTTTATTTATTAATTAGGTTTATTTTTATCAATAATAATTTATGTTTTAAGATGTAAGTTTTTAGTATAATTAATATTTTAGTATTTTTTTAAATCATTGTGCCTAATTGTTATTTCGAATAAAGATTATCCAGTAATAAAATTTTGAGTTACGGTGCAGAGAAGTTTTCATTAAAATATCGCCGCGCATGCAGAGCCTAATCAAGTAGGTAGCGACGGGTCGACGATCGCGCGAACGTTGACTGACCTAAATCTATCTCTTTCTAATTTCGTATCTCAGGTGTGGGAAATTTCAATTAATAATAACACTCACCACCCTAGAGTTATTTTTCAGATGCGACCTTATTCACCATGCAGCAGTGTTTTGTTTTTCGGATAATATTTTTTATTCTTTTTTTTTTAAATAATCACGGTATATATACCTACTAATATTGTATAATAACACAACAAAATAAAATTAAAATCTCAGATTATGACTCAATGGAAAATATGAAAATGAAGAAGTACGAGTTGATAGATTCATTAAAATTATAAACACAATTGACATTTTATATTATTTCAACTTCTTTGTAATAATAAATACCCTTAAACACAATAACATTCATAGATATGGTAAAGTTTTTGCATTCCTGCAATACTCTCTCAATAAGCTTAAAAAATCTGCCGTTAAAAGCTAAAAAAATAAATAAATAAAATAATCCTACTTCAAAGCCTTCTCCTTCCTCTCCTCGACTAGTATGATCAAGCATTGATCTTTCAGAGATATTGCTCACTAAGATGTACCTTACTTCGCGTGTATACGGTTCATCTACTGTTTACGTAAATAAGATCACATCTCTGAATATAAGAAATCTTAGAGTTCTTTGTCTGCTTTTTTTTGGTTTCAAACGAGCCTGCGACACCGAGATACCTCAAGGACAAATTTTCCTATCCCTCTTCTTTCCACGACAAATTACTTCGCTCTTCTCACAACTCACTTTTTTCGATCCCCTCTCATCGTTCCGGATTTGTTTATAATTTCTTCGTCGTTGTCGCCACAAATTTATGGAACGATCTTCCTGTAAACATAAGACAAGCAAGTACAAGATCTATATTTAAAAATAATGTGTATCTACAATACCTTTTTTATTATTTTTTTATACCTTAATAGCTGTTAATAAGTATATATATATATATATATATATATATGTAAGTTTATGTTAAATATTATGTGTATTTACTAAAACATATTTAGTCGACCTTCGCCGACCCGTCTGACCAATGTGGCGAGTGTAGACCAAATTTTCCAAATAAGACTCATCTCCAATAGTGAAGGTGTAGGACTCTGTGTTCTTAGGACTGTGATGATGATATTGATTTGATAGTATATGTATATCACAGTATAATATGTAAATATATGATTAAGTTGTTAATTTTTTTAAAAAGAATTTATAGAATTTATTCGAAGTAATATACAAACTATATAAAAGAATTACAATATTAAATAAACTATATTACAACAAAATCTAAGCTAAAAATAATAATAATAATAAAACATAGAAAGTAAAAATTGAATACTTACAAAAAAAAAATAGCTCCCCAAATCGCTGCCTTGTGGCATGGTGCCCAATACACTAGCAGCATTTCCCCTTTGAATGATGATACTTAATTTTTGGGAGAAAAAACTGCCAGCCCTATTATCACCAGAGACGTCAAGACGACGTTTCTAACTTTTAATATTTTGCACCTTTAATAGTTAAAACTTGTCCCCAAGGTTTGGCTATCACAAAATGTCTACGGGCATTAAGTACGCCTTTGTACTTCATGCAATTAAGTCCTATTAATAAACAGATCAAAATGTATAGCACAACATTTGTTTGCTTTCAGGTAATCATGAACCTAAACAGATTAAAGTTTGGTAAACTGTAACCTTCCACATCAAGAACCGAGGCGAATATAACCCAAGATGGAAAATGATAGTTACTGCGTTCCTGGGGGACAGAACTTTCAGCATGCCTACGTCACAGTGCACGGATATATTGCCTTAATTATCTGTCTACTGGGATCCGCAGCCAACTCCGTCAACATCGCCGTGCTCAGTAGAAAGGAAATGGCTACCTCAACAAACTCCATCCTGACCGGTCTCGCCGTGGCCGATCTCCTAGTGATGCTTGAGTACATACCATTCGCTCTCCATATTTACATAAAAATAGGATCGGAACTGAACAGGAATTCCTATGGCTGGGCTGTGTTTGTTTACTTCCACTCTATATTCAGCCAGACATTTCATACGATTTCCATTTGGCTCACAATCACGCTCGCCATATGGAGGTACATAGCCATCAAGTTTCCGCAAAAGAATCGAACATTATGTGATAAAAAGAACACTACCATCGCCATTACCGGAGCGTACGTAGTCTGTCCTATTTTGTGTCTTCCAATTTATTTTGCGATGAATATAACTCAGTTTAAGGGAGATTCGGGTTCCGTAGAAAACAATAGAACTGACTTTTATAACGGAACAAACACGTCGTCGCTTAGTGAAAGTGTCGAAGAAAAGGAGACTGTATATTACATCACAATGACAAGTAATGAAACATTGTTGACTGCAATATTTTGGATCTATAGTGTAATTATAAAGTTAATACCGTGTGTAATATTGTCTATATTGAGTGTGTGTTTAATACTAAAAATGAAATCCAGTGATAAGAGAAGACAGAAGCTTTTAAAAAAGTCTGCAATAGCTAAGCATGAGGTAAGTCAAACAAACAATTATTGACGTACATTTCAGGTATCAGATTGTAAAATGATCAACGTTTTTAAAGAAACGAATACACGTTTAGGCAACG
The DNA here is from genome assembly GCA_910589645.1 of Tinea semifulvella. Classification (NCBI taxonomy): domain Eukaryota; kingdom Metazoa; phylum Arthropoda; class Insecta; order Lepidoptera; family Tineidae; genus Tinea; species Tinea semifulvella. Next base: position 12,644,685 of record OU342585.1, read on the forward strand.
TTTCTGGGATCGTCAGTGACGACGCGTGAAAAACTGTTACATAAGGAAAAATTGCACAGGTATTTTTTTTTCTATAGCCGTGTCTTTGATTTCAATTTAAAAAAAAAAAATCTGTTTTATTCCATTTATTATATGATACAAGCTTTCCTAACTATACCAGTAGGTGTATAAAAAAATAAAAAAAATTACGATAAAGTTCGTTGATCTCTTACATTTGTCATCCTGACCAGGAATCGAACTCGGTAACAGGCTACAAAGACAATAATATTTCTTCAATAAAATACATACCTTCGTTCATCGTTCTATTAATTAAGGACCTTTATAAAGTCAATACCAATTAGTCAAAGCAAAAGTCAGACAACTAACTTTAGATGTCTGCTCTCTTATTAGAAAAGGAGTATAGATCAGTCGATCTAAAGCGGCCTATTTTAAGTGTACTTACTATTTTAATAAGCTATTTATTTCCAAGTAAATAGAACATTATTGATAGCTCCAAGTGATAGTGATAATGTGAGGTGCGAATCAATTTTGCAACTTAGTCTACGATATAGTGTAAAAAACGAGTAAAAGTGAGCTGGCAGAGGCGTTAGACGCAGATTTTTTAGTACGAGGGGAATTTTACTATGATATTACCTATCTTTAGGAAAATAATATATTTAAGTTTAAAATGAAATAAAAAAAAATAAAAACCACTTAAATATATAATAAAAAAATATGTAAATAAATATAACATTAACCTAACAAAATATGAGGGTCCCTATTGTCTCATCTTCTCGACCCCAAACGGCTCAAACTCGTAATCTGTACCAAGGTTGGCATATTTACGCAGCTTGAGGTTCTCAGCAAAAACCGCCTCACTTCCCGCGCCTGTCGAGGTTGCCTAGATGTATCTACGTATATACAGACACACACGACACGTCGCATCTCATACGAGAGACCTTCCAAGTTTCCATGGCGCATGGTATATTGCTATCGCTCCGCGCGCAATCTCAGAGGGTTCTAGGATATGCGGGTACTCTATCAGTGACAAAATCCCTTCGAATTATGTCGTTGAGATGTCTTTTAGCACAAGAAAGCCTGTAGTTTCCGAGATGATTCTCCACTCCGGTCAGTGTATTTCGATCAAAGAGTGAGCTAACAGATGCTCAGGGGAAAAAAGCCTGCAAAAAGTCCTGACTCTCTAGAGGAAACGGTGATAAGGCAAGCCTGCTCTTTCATATTACTGGAAGATATCTTCCAGTACCAGATTGCAAAGCAAAGTTTTAGTAAATTTGGAACCGAAACATTCGGGCATCCCAGTGACCAGGCAACTCTTACCTCAGATAGTGGAGTCAAATCTATGCTTTGGACGCACACATACAAGCTGTCCCTTCTAGGAACGAGAGATCTGTAGGTATTATTATTTGTGTCTGTACCTATCCTATTATCTTCATTGTCGAAGCACATTATTAATTCATTCCTTTGAGGTAATATCATTACGAGTATGTCGCTTCAATTATTGCTGTACATTGATATTATGTATGTACATATGTTTTAAATAATTAATGTTGATGACGTAGATATATTTTAATTTGATGCTTGGTTTGACGTATATATTGGTTAAGGGGAACCAGTCTGTGTGTTTTCTTATAATCTTCGGCCAAAGTTCATTGCTTGAAGCGCAAACGTTAACATTTAACGCTTTAAACTAGCCTTATATATAGGGTTACCATCCGTCCGGACTTTTTAGACTTTTAGACTCTAGTCCGTCATTTAACAATTAGTGTAATTTTTAAGAGGGTTCGACGCTTTTGAGTCCCTCTCGCTTGCACAATCCAATATTAGAATAAGAATAAAACGTTTATTGCCACATCATAAGAACTAGAGCACAATATTTTAAAATAAGTTTATATGATGTGGCAAGGGTCTTGGCTCAGCTTCAGTCAGCTGTACATCACATAATGTGGTGCACTAACTGACGCTGTTTTTATGCCAAAACCCTAGCTCACGTAAAGGTTTAACTAAATTAACAAGGGGCTTCAAGAAAACAACAATAGACACAAAGAAAAAAACCTGAATATAAAATGTTGAATATAATATACAACTCTAAATTATACTATTAAAGATAATAATTATATAATAAAATAAATATAAAATATTCAGTACACAAATCATACAATAAGTACAGAAATAAAACATCATACAAATACTTAAATATAAACAAGGTTCGTGTGATGGCCATGCTCGGTGCTAACATTAACTAAATAAATAAATAAATATTGTCGGGGATTGTCCAGGTCTTAGTGGGGGGTAGAATTGTAAACATTTTGGAGATTATTAATCGTAAATTTGTTATAGTAAAATAGAGGAAAGTTAAGGTAATAAATGTATCCAAGTTGTACGTAGTAGTACGTAGGTTTTGTTTATTGGACGATTGATGGACTGCATTTCTGGGGGGTGCTATCGGGTTTGATGAATCCTTTGACGTGTTGGATTGTGCGAGCGAAAGTGGAATACAGGCGTTAAACCCTCTTAAATGTATATAAAATTATGTAAATTATTGTATTTATATCATAGGTATATAAACTGAAAAGCGGTAGTGGCTCGGTTGTAAGAGCGCTTTCCTTAATATCCTACACAGGTCGATTCAAACCCGGCATGTACCAATGAGAAATACACTTTTCTTACTTACATTTGTCATAAATTTAGAACACCACCGCTCCCGTGCCTCAGAGAGCACGTTAAGCCGGCAGTCACGATTCCACTAATACCAACTAGTGGAATCGTTGATAAAATATCATTAAAAATTGACATCAGATCCTTGCCAACCCGTCTGGCCAGAGCGTGGTGAGTGTAGGCGAAATTCTCCAGATATATATTCTGGAAGGCCCATCTACAATAGTGGAGGTCTATATCCTAGGGCCAGAAATAATAAAAAAAAAAATATTTTTCATAAGTTTGTTACATTTAAAATGATCCACATTGTCCTTAATTTTGGCTGTCAGATAATGTCTAGCAGCATTACGTCCGTTTCTTGTATAACGTGCAATAAATTATTAAATAAATTAGGTTAAAACTAACATAGATTTATACGTGTGTCTGTTACTAACCCATTGAATCTCGTTGTTTTGAAAATTATTATTAGTATTAACCGGCAATTAAATAAGTCCGATTTTTTTAAATTAGATTCGAATTCCGACTAATAAAACTTCATATTAAATCGTCGAGGACGTCTGCTACCATGCCTACCATACCACTGTAACTACTAAACAACGTAACTAATGCAAATCATTTTGTGACTAAAATGTCCGGACTGTTGTTGAAATTACTTTTTAAATTACATACATATTAATGCAACTGAAACTAAACTGCCTCGGTGGGCTAGCGGTTACGTTCGTGGATTTAGACTCGGAGGTACCGGGTTCGATTCCTGGTCGGGACACAAAAATATTTATTAATGTAAATAAATACATTAAATTAATATTTAATTTATTTGTGATATTTCTCGAGTTTCGTTTGCTAAGACATCGACGAGCTTGCCACTTGTCATGATTGGCCTATAGTAAAGTTGGCTAAATGCGAATCCGCTTATTTAGAAGCGTGGTTTCTGACCACCCTGAAAAATAAACGGTCGTCATGATACTTTACTTTTTCAAATTACTAAATGGTAACCCTACTTATAATATAATTTATTGTAACCCTCCGGAAGAGATAACGGTCGTAATTATAGTTAAAATGAGTTGTTAAATTAACGGTCCATTGGAACTAGTAAAGTACCCACAACATCTGCTACATCTTACTTTGAAACTGGTTAATATTCCGTTCCAAAATAGTTTAACGTTGTTGACGATGTTGATTACTAATAAATCGTGTTTTATTTGCATTAATATGTATGTAATCAATGGTCTTGATATTATGTGTCTAGATATAGCATGAGCGGGCGAAAAGGGTTCTTCCAAATAAAAACTTATATTAACTAAGCTTAGCATGATTACGGTAATTGTTTTAGACGCGTAAAGGTCGTAATTTTTTGTCTTTATTATTATTATTTGCATTAATATGTATGTAATCAATGGTCTTGATATTATGTGTCTAGATATAGCATGAGCGGGCGAAAAGGGTTCTTCCAAATAAAAACTTATATTAACTAAGCTTAGCATGATTACGGTAATTGTTTTAGACGCGTAAAGGTCGTAATTTTTTGTCTTTATTATTATTATTTGCATTAATATGTATGTAATCAATGGTCTTGATATTATGTGTCTAGATATAGCATGAGCGGGCGAAAAGGGTTCTTCCAAATAAAAACTTATATTAACTAAGCTTAGCATGATTACGGTAATTGTTTTAGACGCGTAAAGGTCGTAATTTTTTGTCTTTATTATTATTATTTGCATTAATATGTATGTAATCAATGGTCTTGATATTATGTGTCTAGATATAGCATGAGCGGGCGAAAAGGGTTCTTCCAAATAAAAACTTATATTAACTAAGCTTAGCATGATTACGGTAATTGTTTTAGACGCGTAAAGGTCGTAATTTTTTGTCTTTTAGAGATTTCAATGAAATCTCGCATAATGTTAAAATTAAAAGAGAGGCGAAATATTTGGCAATAACATTTTATAGCTTCAATTTATATATTTTACCAAGTAAGAAACACATCTAACACACTTTATTTGTTGCAGATAATGTTAATTATTGATTTTATTATTGATCTTAAAACTAACTAACTTAGTTCTCGCTTTGATGATGTAAACAATCGGCGCACTTGATAGCTGAACGTGAACCATGTGAGCCGGCCTGTGCTAACAAGTCGTAATTTTTTCTAAACAGCGGTGTGCGTTAAAAATACAAGCCTACTCATCAATTTTAATAGCCTACGATTCAATTACATTGTTTTCGGCTAAAATTTACACCAATCACTAAACCTTTAATGTTTATAGTTGTACAAGGTTTGCTGTTGAAAATTACATTATACAATAAACTAACCTGAGATTGTAACTAAACTACAACCAAGTGCATTTAAAACAAAAATGATATTTTTTTTTCAAAAATAATAATTATTATAACCTGTCGGAATTTATTGACATGCCATTGACGGAACATCATTTAAATATGTAGTTGTATAGTTTTGTGTTCTTATGCCTTCTGCTATATTATGTTCCTAATGCTCTTGTGTCTTGCTAAATTTGTTGACATACCAAAATATAACGATTGTTATATAGGTGAAATATACCTACAAATACGGAGAAGCTTGACGTTTTATAAGAACGTTTTACCGATCTCAACGTATGCACAAAACCTTAAACTTTAACCTAAAACATTTTTTTAAAATTATTTATTTATTTAAAACTTTATTGCACGTCATACAAGTGGCGAACTTAATGTCGCTAGACATTATCTGACAGGCAACCTTAGGGACAATGTGCACCATTTTAAATATAAGGTAGATGCGAATATTAATATATAATAATAATAAATCTATATACATATAAATACAATTATATTACTAAAATACATACTTCTATTTTTTATATATATTTCCAGACAGGTCACACAGCGCCATCTAATTTCCGTGGTAAGCTACGAGGCTTGTGTTACGAAAACTAGATGGTTGATAAACTACAAATTATACTTTTTTTGTTGTAAATATATACATATTATACATATAAACACCCAAACCGAGATAAATTATACAATGTACAACTTGCCCCCGGTGGGAATCGAACCCACGACCTCCTGAGTTCACGGCAACGTTTGTTACCACTAGACCACGGAGGCGGTCAAACTAATAACTATGATATATTAAATACTAATAATACATATACTTTTTTATCTGAATACAACGTTTTTATTATAATATTCTACTTATGCAGTATCTATGATTTAAATATCTTTGTTTCTGATCATAAACTATTCGTACTCGTTTGTTCTCAAAACTAAAACATCAAAGAATATGTTATGTTTTAGGTAACAAGGTCAACGTAAACATAAAACTAATATGAAAAATATTATGATTAACTAAGTAATTCCTAAGATAATTACTTATGTATTAGATGCTTAATCATCATCACAACCTCTAGAACATAATCCTGCTGGAAATGGGCCTTCCAGAACATATATCTGGAGAATTTGGTGTACACTCGCCACGTTGCAAAAAATAAACTGCAATATGTGCCCCATATTAGGTAAAGTATCATCACCTTCATATCCCTCCCTTCTTCTCTATTCCGCAACCGAACCACACGCACAGGCCAAAATATGTACCTCTATACCGTAGCCACTATCTCTTCACGTAGTGTATTATATAACATAAATTTGGAGACTGTAACATCTGTCGCACGCTGATGATGCTCTCCCAACCAGTTCCCCCATTCTTATAACCTAGAGTCCTTTAAGCAAAGTGTGAAAAAGTATCTTGATAGGCCAGTATAATGATAGGGACTGATCTCGGTCGTCAGTGGCTGGCGTCAGCAGCTCTTGCTTATCATTAGGTGGGCTCAATGTCACATCTCGTGCTACATGTATAAAAAAATAAAAAATACAGGTATTCACTATCATTATAGCCCCTAGAACACAGCGTCCTAGACCTCCACTGCTCGAGATGGGCCTTCCAGAACATATATCTGGAGAAATTGGCCTTCACTTGCCACGCTGCAGCGCTGGCCAGACGGTTTGGCGAGGATATGATGTCAATTTATTATGACAATTTATTAACGATTCCACAAGTTGGTATTAGTAAAATCGGGACCGACGGCTTAACGTGCTCTCCGAGGCACGGTAACGGTGGTGTTGTAAATCTATGACAAATGTACGTAAGAAAAGTGTATTTCTCATTGGTACATGCTGACCATCGATGTATATAGAAAAGCCTATTCAATACAAAACGCACTCTTAAAAACGTGCCGCTTGCTGTGTGTACCTACCAACTTTGGGGAGCAATTCTCAAGCAAGGATAATGTCACATGCTTTGTTCATCGGAAATTATATCTTAATGCATACAAAAAGACTAGTTTTACTCGATATAAATATTAATATTAGGCGCTATCGACGCTTGCTATCTCGCGACTGTAGGTGCAGCTACATGACTTCGATTGGTTTTACGGGAACGTTTTTATATCAGTGAGGGCCTATCTATATACATCGATGATGCTGACCCTTTGTAGGATTTAAGGAACGCGTTCTTACAACCGAGCCACCACCGCGCGGTATTCACTAACGTTCGTTCAATCCTTTACGTCGTGCTAGATCGCTTGGAGCTGTCAAAAGTTTTTAATGGCAGTGTGACGATCAAATCGGTAAAACTTGCTGTACCTTCGCCAACCCGTACGACCAGCGTTAAAAAGTAGGCCAAATCCAGAAATATATTCTGGATCTTTGTTCTTATATGATATGTATATAGAGTTTGGATTGGTTTAAACGACAGTTGGAAAAATAAACAACTGTCATTTAAGAGTTAAACTTTAACGTTAGTCAAGAACTAGTCTAAGCAATGACAATGAAACTCAACTTATTCTATTTCCTTCAGTGGTATAAACGAGTAAGTTATATCCTTCTCTCTGGTCTAATTTACCCTTGTCCGGAGAATAGTAAAACTTTTCTTGTGCAGTCTAGAACTATAAAGTATTTATAAAGGTAAGTTTAAACCAAACGAATTCAGATTATATCTGCTGTATATCAAATTATGTTTGTTAAATCGAAGGAATTATTACAAAGTAAACGTAAATTAAATAAACAAATATTACAATAATAACTAAATTTAACCTAAAAAATAAACTATAAGATATAAGAATAAGAAAAATACATATTTTTTGTACCATGCACGATTAATGTTTAAATAAATAGTACGCTTTGAAGAAGCCGCTTCGAGAAACGAGCTTGTCCGCACATGCAAGAACGCTCTGATCTAAACATTAATCGTGCATATTGCAAGAATTCTAGTTTTAAAAAAAAGTACATTTTTACATCTGACTCTATCGTTTTATCGTTTGGTCTAAAGCTACCTTTAGAAGTATCCAATGTCGTGCGCGTCTGTTTACGACTTAGGGGAATGGTAGCGCGAGACTTATAAAAAATGTTGAGAAGGTAATCATGGTAAATTAGATGCGAAATCGAATGCGACGAAAAATATTATCCATTGCAATAATGTTTTTTTTATTATAAACTGTTTGCGTATCATGTATAGATGGCATTTTTAACTCTAATTATAACTTAGTCTGCATGATACTCATAATCAGTAAGTATCTTTTTCGGAGTGGTCAGAAACCACGCTTTTAAAGAAGCGGATTCACATTTGGCGAACTTTACTAAGGCGCGGTGGTGGCTCAGTTGTAAGAACGCGTTCCTTAAATCCTACAAGGTCGGTTCTAACCCACCCGGCATGTACCAATGACAAATACACTTTTCTTACGTACAATTGTCATACATACGTTAAGCCGTCGGTTCCGATTCCACTAATACCAACTTGTGAAATCGTTAATAAATAATAAAGTTGATGAAATGGGTCTACACGGGCTTAGTTGTCAAAAGAGCGCAGGCAGATTCTCCAGACACCAAGCCTTAAATGAGTTTATAAAGAGAAGTTTATGGTCTGCTAAAATCCCGTCCGTCCTTGAACCATCAGGACTTTCACGTAGTGATGGTAAAAGGCCGGATGGTATGTCTCTTGTACCATGGAGTGAGGGAAGATGTCTTGTTTGGGATGCCACCTGATACCTTTGCCGCTTGCCACATTTCCTCTACATCAAAAAAGGCCGGTTCAGTTGCTCATACAGCTGAATTAAGAAATACAATAGCATTAAACAAAATTATAACTTTGTGGCATTTGGGGTTGAAACAATGGGGGTATATTCTCTTGATACCCACAAATTCATAAAAGAGCTAGGTAAACGAATTTTCCAAGAGTGTGGCGATCCCAAATGCCATAATACCCACAAATTCATAAAAGAGCTAGGTAAACGAATTTTCCAAGAGTGTGGCGATCCCAAATGCCATAATACCCACAAATTCATAAAAGAGCTAGGTAAACGAATTTTCCAAGAGTGTGGCGATCCCAAATGCCATAATACCCACAAATTCATAAAAGAGCTAGGTAAACGAATTTTCCAAGAGTGTGGCGATCCCAATACTACCTAAAACAGAATATGTCCATAATAATTCAACGAGGAAATGCGGCGAGCGTTTTAGGTACCCTCCCTGGTGGTAAGCCCTTAGTTTATTTTGTAGAATAGCTTTAATTTCATATGTATCTTTAGTTTTAGTTTTATTTATAATTAGTCTTTTAATCAATTTTATTTTAATATTCTTACCTAGGTAGAATAATAATTATATGTTAATAAATTGTCATAAAAAAATACATTATATCCTCGCCAAGCCGTCTGGCCAGCGTGGCGAGTGTAGGCCAAATTCTCCACATATATGTGCTGGAAGGCCTATCTCCAGCAGTGGAGGTCTAGGACACTGTGTTCTAGGGGCTGTAATGATGAATGATGAACTTTACTATAGGCCCATCATGGCAAGTGGCAAGCTCGTCTATGTATCTAGCGTACCAAACTCGAGAATATATCACAAATAAATTATTGTGTCCCGATGTTGATACTCATGAAACAAAATGTTTACTTCCTATATGTTTCCAGGGAGAGAAGACTCGGCTTCATGATGACGGCAAGAAAGGAGGTGGTCGCACTGACCGCACCACGAGGATGCTGGTCACACTGCTGGGGCTATTCCTGGCCACAGAGCTGCCTCAGGCCCTCTTTGGCTTGCTAACAGCGTCTGCCCCCCATCTATTTCAAATCTGCTATTACGCTTTTGGTAGGTATTCATCATCATTTTAACATATTTAAATAATTTTACAGCACCAATTACTAAAATTGGAAGGAACACTAAACCCGTATTCTAAGATGATTTCTCAACGCCTCCTCCACTCAACATTTCCTTCCAGCTGACAAACAAACATGAGGTTTCTATAATAGTTGCGATTAAAGTTATAAATAGAGCCTATCCGACAGTTTTGTTTTGAAGGTCAGCCGTAAATTGGTACATTAGACTTCATTTTTGATTTCAATCGTCTCAATTACAGAGGCTTAATTTTAGTTTGACAGCTGGAAGGAAATGTTGAGTAGAGGTGCTTTTATAGTCTTAGAATACGGGTGTTAATGTGTACAGTTTACATATATGTTTAACAAAGTTTTGCTGCACTGCTTCGACTTTTGCTTGGTTCAAATATCTTTATTCACGTAAATCTAGTGGAAGACTAAGAAGCGAAGAGATTAAATAATTTATTTATTTAAAAACTTAATTGCACTATGTACAAAGGCGGACTTAATGCCGCTAGGCATTCTCTGATAGCTAAACCTTTAGGACATTAGGACAGTTTTCATGGTAAGTAGGTGCAATAATAGATATAAAATAACAATTTATAAAACAAATACATAAAAATAATACTTACTATTATATATCATCATCATTACAGCCCCTAGAACACAGCGTCCTAGACCTCCACTGTTGAAGATGGGCCTTCCAGAACATATATCTGGAGAATTTGGCCTGCACTCGCCACGCTGGCCAGACGGCTTGGCGAGGTATGATGTCAATTTTTATTGACAATTTATTAACGATTCCACAAGTTGGTATTAGTGGAACCGGGACCGATGGCTTAACGTGCTCTCCGAGGCACGGGAACGGTGGTGTCGTAAATCTATGACAAATGTATGTAAGAAAAGTGCATTTCTCATAGGTACATTCCGGGTGGGTTTGAACCAACCTTTGTAGGATACAAGGAACGCGTTCTTACAACCGAACCACCACCGCGCTATTATATATACAAATACATAAATAGGTTATATATTATACACATATGTATATATACAATAATACATATAAAATAAAACTATTCATGTGATGAAGGAAGCGGGACAAAAGTAGACGTCGCGTCGTCGCTCGTTGTGATAGTGTTAACAAAGAGAGTGGCATTACAATACAAGTAAAAAAAACAGTTTAAGTTAAAGATAGTATTTATACACCCCATTCTTGAATATAGCACGACTAGAAGCTTGTCTAATATCTTGAGGTAAATATTTGCACCTACCTTACATTTGAAATAATCCCCATTGTCCCTAAGGTTGGCTGTCAGATAATGTCTAGCGGCATTAAGTCCGCCCCTTACTATACATATCGATACTCTTTTATTTTAGTTTTTGCATTATAAATGTCGATATATTATCAAAATTAGCAAGCGAAGTGGCAGTGGGCCGGAGAAAACTGCCGAGAATGGGCCCGACTGATGGGACAGACGGGTATAGAGTATAGACGACGTACGGGAGTGGAGACGATGGACGGGTGACCTGAAGAAGGTCCTAGCGGGTGTTGGATGAGGGGATGCAAAAGACCGCGTGCAGTGTCGAGCCTTGGTGGAGACCTACATCCAGCAGTGAATGATAATAATTATAAACCTCCTATTATTTAATTACCACGGTACAGTTACGTGACGTAGTAGGTACTAAAGTTTTCCTTTATAGTGCTACACTATGGTGCAATTATAGTAGTGCTACTCTACGCTTCTCTATGTTCTATTTTGTATAGAAGAAACTTTGAGTATGTTGGTAAAATGAGGAAGGATGGAGTTAATGCGAGAAGCGCAGCGCTTATTAGAACTGTACAGAATTACGAACGCAAAGTGCACTTCCAAACTTAAAACATTGTTGTCGGGATTCGCAATAAAACTAAAAGGTACTGATGTAATTTTAAAAAGAAAGGAATATGCTTCGAAATATACTTAATCTCGTAAAAAATAGTGATGTGTCGGATATCGGTGGTGGCTTCGTTATAAGATCGCTTTCCGTACAATCCTAAAAAAGTCGGTTTGAACACCATCAAGTACCAATGAGAAAGACACTCATAGATTTACAACAACACCGTTCCCGTGCCTCAGATAGTACGTTAGGCTGGTGCCGGTTCCACTAATACCAACTTGTTAAAAAATTGTCATAAAAAATTGACATCAGACCCTCGCCAACCCGTCTGGCCAGCGTGGCGAGAGTATGCCATATTTTCCAGTCATTTCTGGAAGGTTTCTTCAAAAGTGGAGGTCTAGGACTCTGTGGTCTAGGGGCTGTGATGTTGATGATGATGCCGGATATCCGTATCCGTCTCCGCAAATATCTAGAAAGACATGTATCCATGTCCGTCTCCGTTTTTTCGTAGAATTTATTGTTTGTTTAAAAAAAATACTTTTGTTTTTTATCTTGAACTATAGGTACTAGGTACGGTAATATAGCTACTCGAATGTCACGTGTCGATTTAGTGCCCAATTTTAGGCTTTAGTTTCAGACCTATTTGATGTTTGGTTTACTGGCTGACTCAATTGTTGGGATTATTCACGTGTTGGTTTTACGATCTAGGGTTTAATCGTGTGTGTTTTAGCAAACCACAAACATTACGCGCTAAAATTGACCCAAACTCAACGTTTTATGGCATAAACTTTAAATTTCCTTGTTGGCGAATAACTGCTTCCTTGTTTCGTAAGTGGTATGTATAAGAATTCGTCACAAAAATACCTAAATGGTTTTGAAGGTCATCGTTTAATAACTTAATTATATTAAGAGTGATGAATGATAAACTGTTATGTCTATTACATTTTTTAAGGATTATTGGAACAATTATTATTATTACTTTTTATAGTAGCGCGACATGTGACCTTGCGGCCACCGGATGGTAAGTGGCGCGCAAGGTCCATTAATGTTAGCAACTGGAATCCGACACTCATGATTAACATCAGTCCCTAACACTATGCCGGCTTGACTGGCCGGATTAAGTGGCGACCGTGCAAAGTGTCGCTTAATATGTCTACACCTATCTTAAGAATAAGCCAAAGAGTATAGTAACTAATTGGGACAAGAGTGGCTACTCACGCAAAAAACTCTAGTTCACCCGACCACTAGCGCCGCCAGGTGGATGGTAGGATACTTAAAGTGCCATACATACCTATTACAGGAATAGTATTATAAATATATCCAAAATTCGATTTTTGAGCCCGCAACCAATTAACAAGTAAAGTATCATCACGACCATTTCCCTTTCAGGGTGGTCAAAAACCACGCTTATAAATAAGCGGATTCACGTTTGGCCAACTTTACTATAGGCCAATCATGACAAGTGGCAAGCTCGTCGATGTCTCCAGCGTACCAAACTCGAGAAATATCACAAATAAATTAAATATTAATTAAATGTATTTATTTACATTCATAAATATTTTTGTGTCCCTACCAGGAATCGAACTCGGTACCTCCAAGTCTAAATCCACGGACTTAACCGCTAGAACACGGAGGCAGTTATTGTATTATGTAAAAAGTAACAAAATAGATTTTAGTTGATTTTTATAATTTTTAACGGGTCTTTACGCGATTTACCTTAGAGACATATTTCTCCCGACGTTTTCCCGACGGGAGAAATATGTCTCTAAGGTAAATCGCGTAAAGACCCGTTAAAAAATATAAAAATCTATTATGAGTGTGCGCGAAAGTTTAAAAAATAGATTTTAGTTGATACGAAAAGTAATTTAGTAATAAAAAGCACAGTGCTCATACTTTGTTCTGGTAAATGTAAAGATAATTAACTTTTTCGTTACATATAATACAGTACATACATACAGAAAATAACTTGCTTATGAAAGGGACTGGCTTTTGTACCGAATGTGATGTAGGGTAAGGTATGAAAGTTTGTGAGGCTGACAAGGCCTTCTAAAGGGAAAATGTGGCTACTTTTATCTACTGAAATTACTCATGTAATTACTGCCGGCGGGTAATACTTGTATTAGACAGGTACGAACTAACGAAATGAAAGCGACTGCTAAAGTCTTATGGTTAAAAATAGTTGTTTTTTATACTGGGTGAAATTTATTAAAGAGCAAAAGTTTTTATATTATAATTTAGAATAAAAATAAAGAACTACGTATTTTTTATTTTAATTATTCAGTAATAAAATCTTAAGTTACGGTGCAAAGAAGTTTTCCTAAAAATATCGCAACTCATACTGAGCCTAATCAAGTAGGTAGCAAAAGGGCGACGATCACGCGAACGCCTACGTAATTCTTTCTCTCTCTATTTCGTCTCTCGGTTGTGAGCGAGATCAATAATAACTCTTACGGCCGGTTGCAGAAAGCATGATTAAAATAATTTATGATCAACATTTTGATATATTCCACGTGATTGGTAGTTAGTTTGTGTTTAAGGAAATGACAAACTTCATAGGCATACGTTAAACATGTCACATGTTAATCAACATTTCTGCAACTTCCAAGCCTTTAGGTATTTATCACGCATAATAGACATCGTGATTTTCAGACGCGCGTTATTCCTCATATAGTAGTGTTTTGTTTTACTAATACTGATATTTATCTTTAAAAAGCGTTTTTTTTTATTTCAAAAAGGGCTTTCTACCAATGACACCTAAAGTCTAACATAATTAATCTTCGATGTCCCCCACTCTTGTTCGTACCATATGCTAGTACCAGGTATAGACAGAACAGTTATTTATTAAGAACATGTAACAACTATAATATTCTTGCGGAAGATTTGGACATAGACATGTTTAACTCCAAAGCAACATATATTAGACGTCTAATGACGCTTCATTACGTTGAATCGATCATCGGCAGCAATCCCTAATGAGTGATTTGTTTTTTCATTATCAACTTACTTATGGTTCTCTTGCTCTTTATTACTTAACTTGAAATTTATATGTGAAAACCTTTAATAGTTCTTAGTGAATTTACTGTATAATATTTACTATAATATTGTCAACTGTTGGTTTTCCAAAATGAATAAATAAAAAATAAATAAATAATTATTTGCTTTTTTACACGCGGTATACTTACCATTCTGAAAATGTCGTCACAGCCACTAGACAAACTAGTAAAAAAAATATCGCTATCTAAGTAATTGTAAGATCGGTAGTGGCTTGGTGCGTCCGTACAGGACGCTTTCCCGTCCCGATTCAAACCGCAGCATGTCAGAGAATACCTACAAGATTAGTAAGCTCGTCTATATACCTTCTTTTATTTTGTATAATTTAATGAGCGGTAAAGATTTTTACTTTACTTCTTGGCTCATCTTGGTATACATTTAGACCCGGACATCTGATCAAATTTTTACCCGGACTATCCCAAAAAAGGATGTTTAATGTATTTTATTACAAATCTTTATTGTCGCCTTCAAAATAGGCTCCTTTTGAGCATACCATACCAACACTTAATTCAACAAAACACGACAATTTTCGGGCACATTACCTGAACTTTTTCGATTTTATCGTCGTGAACAGAGGTGGATGGACTTCACGACCTTCACTGAATCCTTTGTGCCATTCAAATACTTGGGTTCGCGATAAAGTAGACTCACTGTAAACAATCACAATGTAAACATTTTACATTTTAAAGATCCGTAGTCTTAATTAGTCACTTTAAATGTACCAGTACGGATCAAAATTGACCAGACCTTGTATACTCGTATTTAATGTCTTTGTTTGCGGCTAAAGAACTAGATCCGACTGCAGTTTATATAGTACTCTTTGTACATCGTCTGAGGGCTTAAATAAATATGTTGTGAAAACACAAGCACGTTTATAGTCTACGTGAAGCTGAAAGTTGCGTTTTTAGAACGTCATGAACCCACGAAGCTCAGTGTTATTTCAAAAATACGTGCTGCTTGCGAAATTGTACACGAAAACGCGAACTTATTTTATACGTGTGCGTTATTTTTACCGACATTATACAGTGGAGCTTTATAAAATTTATTTTTAAGCTTTATGCCTTGACTGCCTTCGTGGTCTAGTGGTTAAGTTGGACGCGGAGGTTCCGATTTCGGGCACCATAATTTATTTCTGATATTTCTCGAGTATCGTACGCTAAAGATATCAACCAGCTTGCCACTTGTTATGATGAGCCTATAGTAATATTTGATATATGTGAATCCGCTTCTTTAAATGATACAGGGTCGTGATGAAATGAAATGAAATTTATTTGTCAGATAAAGTACTACCTACTGTTAACTTGTGAAGTACTAGGAGTAAACATTTTTATATTATTTTATTAAGTACATGTGACACCGTGTTCAGGAAAGCAACTGACACCAAAAACTGGTGACCGACATCAGTCACATACAACAAAATGCTTTTAAAGTATTAAGTAACATCACGTACGTTTCCCTTTCGGGGTGGTCACAAACCATGCTTATAAATAAGCAGATTCACATTTAGCCAACTCTCGTCGATGTCTCCAGCGTACCAAACTCGAGAAATATCATAAATAAATTAAATATTAATTAAATGTATTTACGAGTATATACATTAATTAATATATTTGTGTCCCGACCAGGAATCGAAGCTGGTACCTCCGAGTCTAAATCCACGGACTTAACCGCTAGACCACGGAGGCAGTTGCTTTTAAATGTATATTATTTATGTTTTTCGTTCACTATCAATAACTTTATCTGACAATTAAGAGACTGACTGTTGACCCTTTCAGCGGTTTGTCCACCGTGCCATTGCCACTTCAGCTTGTTAATTTTGAATAAGAATAAGAAGAAAGAAAAGATTTCACGGCAAATTAAGTCACTGATTTTATTGCCAATGATTACTTTTTCCCAGTAGTATCAAAGAGGTCAAAAATATTGATAAATTTTGTCACTTTTTTTTTTCAATTAACATCATAATGGTTTCTTTTGCCACTGTAAAATTTCTAATATCGTTTATTTTATTTATATATATAAATTTTTTGATTTGTTTGTTTTTTCATTGTACATATGGTATATACGTTGTAAATATGGTGGTGGCTCGGTTGTAAGAACGCATTCCTTAATACTTATCCTACAAAGGTCGATTCAAATCCTCCCGCCATGTACCAATGAGAAATCCACTTTTCTTACGTACATTTGTCATATATACATATTTACAACACCACAGTTCCTGTGCACGTTAAGCCGTCGGTCCCGGTTCCACTAATACCAACTTGTGGAATCGTTAATAAATTGACATCAGATCCTCGCCAACCCGTCTGGCCAGCGTGGCGAGTGTAGGCCAAATTCTCCAGATATATGTTCTGGAAGGCCCATCTCCAACAGTGAAGGTCTAGAACGCTGTGTTCTAGGGGCTGTAATGATGATAATAAAGATGAAGTACTGTTCACATAGGCGGCAAACGCTGTTATCATTTTACTTCGCTTTGTATGGATTAGTTTAAAGCCTCAGCGCTAACAAGCAGTAGTCGAATTCGGCCTAAATGGCTGCTTCGTTGACGGTGACGTCCGATTACGGCGGCGGCAGACGCATATACGCATACATATATAACTCGTTGTGATATTTACCTTTATTTATATACAAAGGAATAATGACCAGCCTGTTAATAAGTGGAAGGCGAAATGAATGACGTAAACTGACGTCAACCGTAATTGCCTCGTAACGTGAAATCTTTTCTTTTTTGTTGCCATAGCTAAATAGATGTGTAATTGTTATGTAGGTATTCTAACCTAATTAACGGTTGATGTAACAGACAGATAACGTTTACGTGGCCTAATTGTGCGTGGCGGGATTAAGCCAAATTGCCCAAAAATATGTTTCGGAAAGCCCATCTTCAGTAGATCTATAACTCTGGATTTTGTCATATTAAATGCATGACATATCGTTAGAATCTAAAAAGGGTAAAAATTAAAAATTATGCCCGCATTTTGCAAGCTAATCTACAAATACATAGTGACGAAATCAAATCTACTTTTGTATAAGTGACTACACGTGCTCTGGACCATCTTAGGCTTCTATTTTCCTGTGCATTGCTCTTGGCTGGCTTGTCTAGTAAAATTAATGCAGCATGGATTGTTGCTTGTAAAGCAGGCTGGGGCAGCTCCCGTCTAGGTTTCTGACTTTTTGCTTTATTTGTTTTTTAATCTATTCCTTCGATTTTAAATATTTTTTAAAACTTTTTTAAAATATATAAATTATACAATATATTTTTTTTAGTTAGGTATTTATTATATTTTGTTTGTTATATTTATTACTTCGCATATTAGTTCAAATTAGTATCCTAACTTTCCCATTGGTGGTTTGGAGCAAGTATTTTTATTTATAATACATATTTTAGTTTAATTTAGTTTTTCCTTATTTTTATTTTATTGTTTTAGTTGTATTTTTTATAATTAAGTAGTTTATAATAATAATAGTAATTTATATTGTTAAATATTTTATACTAAGTAAATTAATATACAAAGTTACCTAAATATTAAAATTAAAATGAACTGGCGGGAATAAAAATAAAAAATCTAGAGACGTCCCATCCGAGAAAGTGCCAAGGAGACAACATATCTTCTGTGTATACCAAGGCTAATACGTTGGCAGAAATAATTGCCAGCCTTCCTGTCTCCAGACCTTTCCGTCAGCCGCTTTGACAACTCCATGGCCAGGCGTCTTGCTGAAGCCCACCATGGCCCCATCGAGTTATATTGTTTGTAATGTTTCTTCAAATAATAAAAAATTAATAATTGAATAGTTAATTTGTTTGTTAGCAGTAATTTGTACACTACTTCTAATAAATCAATTTATTATTAAAACCTATATTTTTGTGAAAAATAAAAACTGATTTATTTTCTTTTATACGAATGATCCAGCGTACTTTTTAATGACTACACCAGGATTTATTAACTGTAATGTCAGCTGAGGGAGGCGCGTCAGAGGGAACCTAATGTTATTAATAAATTGCCATAATTAAGGAAGATTTTCTTTATGGCATTTTATATTGTTCATTTTCACCTAATTTAACTCAGGGGAAATTCATTTTGAATTCGAAAACGGTGTTGGTTTCTCTCAAAATTTACTTTTTGTTTTGTAGTTTGTTTCGGGTCCAGTTTCACGTTATTTTGCACTGACATCCATAACTACTCGTGCTAGCTTTCGTGACAATTTCACGTACCAGCTATTTAAATGAAACGTGTCTAGAAAATATAGACCAATTCTATAACGAAATTTGAGTATAAACTTATTTTATAGTACTGAACCGATAAACAGGCGCCTCAAAGACGCAACATTTTAAATACCGTATGATTTGACAACTATTATTAACAACTATTCTTTATTTTTATAACTTCAATAAAGTTATTTGTCTTACTAATAATTAAATCAGTCTCAAATACCATAAAATACTAATTCAATATTTAGAGAAAATTGTTGCAATTAATATGCGCCTCTCGAGCGCAACACGCTAATAAATCAACAACAACAATTGGGGTCGTCCAGGCCTGGATGATGAATGGGCCTGGGTTGGGGATGGAGATATTCCCCCGTTTTCCCCGGCAGGATCTCAGCGGGCAACCACCTGCCAGCAACTCAATACACACGTATTGGTGTGGTTCACGAGCCTAGGGGGTTTAGGTTCGACAACTTTAGCTTTCCTGGAGGCACTTCTTGACAGGAGACCACTTCCGTTAGGGGGCCGTGAGCAAGACTGTGCGATGTTCTGGAGATGTTTGAAGTGTCCGTTGTCAGCTCGATAGAACAAACGTCTAGTCAGAACCTCAACAAATTCCTCAATAGTAGGCATCTCCAGATCTAGATCTATGACGGTAATTACCGAACAAAAGCAGTCATCTTTAGAAAATAAGTTGGTTCGGAAACACAAGCTTTTAAGCGCGTCAGTGAATAATGTCAGAGACACATCTGCTTTGCGTGCGCCCCCGAGGCGCACCTCATATTTCTAGGGTTAAATACATACTCGTATAGTATATTTGAATCAAGTCGTATAAAAAGGAGAATGTTTCAAATTACTTTGAGGCACTATGCCGACTTATGCCATCCCAACATTTTAACGCGTGAGACCCCATTATTTTTTATGAGTACTTGACTTTATGTTCGGACGATGATTTCACCGACGGAAGAGAATCACGTCGCGAAGGAATAAAATTAAAGTCACTAAACTTATGTAATAACCTATTTTTTATTCATATTAAAATTTGTTTTACAGTCAACACAAAATCACTTTAAATAAAATCCTACATATGTATTGACAAAACTTGAATATATTCAAGTTAATGTATAAGTTTCAATGTATAAGTTTCAGTTCCATTTAATTCACACCAACAGGGTGTTTCACAACAAACCCTAGAACTCGAAAATCTAGCATCTGTATTCTTGGACTTTTTCTGATCGGCTCCTCCACTCAACCATTCCTTCTTGACAGCTGTCAAACGAAGGGACCACTTAGCGTCATCTCACCTTAGGAATAGTACCTACCTTGATGCCCGCGCCTACTCTAAAAATCATTACAAAACACCTAGTCCCAGACCTCCACTGCTAGTGATGGGCGTTCCAGGGTTGGCGAGGAAGTGTTTATTGTATTTGATTTCAACAGTTCTAAATTCTCATTCAAATTACTAAAGTATTAAAATTTTGCCAATAATATATGAGATAAGGTCTGAATTGTGAAAATTAATTACTATAATAAACTAAAACAAATACTTAAAAATACAAAATATAATTCAAATATTTTTACTTATAAATAATTTTTATTCGAAGTAATATACAAACAATATAAATGAATTACAATATAATAATTAACCTAAAAAAATAAACTAAATCTTAATAACAAATTAAATATAATTAAAAAAAAATTGAAATTGAATTTAGTTCCAAAATTATAAGTTATGTACGTGACGCATGAATATTCATTCTATGAAAGAGACAGACTTATAGATGTCAAAAGTGCTAGAGCGTGTAGTAATATTTGGAAAACGATAACGCAGTGTTCAATGTTGCCAGAAAAATAACTATTTTCACATAAATATTTTTAATGGACATTATTGGCTTTCGAGGTTCGGAGAGTTTGCAACTAAGATTTTGAGGATCCCTTAATTAAAGGAACTCGTTGATACGGCCGCCTCCATGGTCTAGTGGTAACAAACGTTGCCGTGAACTCGGGAGGTCGTGGATTCGATTCCCACCGGGAGCAAGTTGTACATTGTATAATTTGTCGGTCTGGGTGTTTATATGTATATATTTACAAAAATAAAGTATAATATGTAGTTTATCAACCATCTAGTTTCCGTAACACAAGCCTCGTAGCTTACCACAGAAATTAGATGGCGCTGTCTGACCTGTCTGGAAATATTTATTTATTATTATTTATTTGATAGCTGCTTTATTTAGGTAAAGTATAGTATGTGTAAATATTTGTTAGAACTTTGTGGGACATTAGCCAGAATGATTTTTATTTTGTTAGCATCACTTGTTGGACCATGACCAAATGTTATATTTTGGGCTATACATATTTTTAAAATTTTCATTGCCCTCAGGTGAAGTTATGGACATAATGGCGCTGGTTGGATCTGCGGTTAACTTCGTGTTGTACTGCAGCATGAGTCGACAGTTCCGGATGACCTTCACGCGGCTGGCTCGCAAGGCCCTGCTAAGGCCAGCCAGGTCTTCGGCAGACTCCGACCGCACAAGAGACGGCCATACAACTCTTACCACTTTGAAAGCGTAGCAATCAAGATCCGCAACTGTATCGCCAGTTGCGCACGTCTAACTCCATTGTACTAAGGTTAGCATGATTCCGCTTTATTAGCGTTATATTAATTCCGGTTTTAGTGATTGTCTGTATTAGAAATAAAGAAATAAAGAAAAACGTTTATTCATTGCACAAAACAGACACAACTTAAAATAATTAAGATATGCATCCAACAGTACTCCTGGATATAGCCGTGCACAGGATATGGGGTAGCACGGACTATGAATTTGTATTGAAATATGGAATTGGCCGCCCTCACACCGTACGATTTACACCGTAATTCCTACAGCGGGCCCTAAGCTCAGTGTCGCGAATCACATAGTTTGATCCGCGACGCTGTTCTTCCGCTAGTACCCAAATTACAGTACTACAAACGAAAAACGTCTTCAGGCTGATTTATGTGTACCTTATCGTACTATAATATTTACAGAGTTAAATATTGTATGTTTATAACCATAATTTGCTTAAACATTGGAATGATCACGTCCACGGGTTTGGTCAAGGCGCGTGATTTCGCAAACTTGTGGCTTATCATCGCTTAATGAGACCCTTTATTAAGAACAGTAAAACATTAATTTAAACTTGAAAACTAAAATGAATGTGTTTATCTTTAGAAGTAGAGTTATTTGTTTTTTTTTTAACGGTACGTCATAAATATAAATTAATTATGACTTGCAAAAAAGTCACATATTCATTATTTATAGTTGTTCAGACAAACAATAAAAACTATATAAATATGAGTATGAGAATATTGATTGTATTCCAAGAGATTATCATTATCATAGATTCTCAACCATTTTAATCATTAAATTAGTCATAAATAGTTTTATAACATTTGAAAAAATACATAGAACAGTATAAAAGAATTACAATATTAAATAATTAAAAGAAAACCTTACATTAAATAAACAATAAAAATAAAATAAACTACACTAAAAATAAAAAAATAAAAACTGAAATTATAACCGTCCGATGAGCGTAGTGTGCCGAGGACAATGGCTGCGTTCCCCCGTTGAACGGCGAGGCTGACCCTTTGAGCAAAATATTATCTACTCTAATGGTCACCCGTCGCCAATCGGAGTTTTTCCCCAAGCTCACGAGACAACATTTTACTGCTTATTGCTTCTCTGAGCGTGTTCTACTGACTATACTATGGTGAGTGCTCTGAAGAGCTCTATACCCTAATCACTTCCTCTCCATTTCGCAACCGAACCACACGCACGGGTCAGAATATGCACCCACATACCGTAGTCACCATCCCTTCGCACAATACATATTCCACATCTTCCAGCCTCTGTGTTCCCACTTTGCTATAACTTGGAGTCCTTCAAGCGAAGTGTGAAAAGCATCTAGTCAAGCCGGCATAGTGTTAGTGACTGATGTCAGTCATGAGTGTCAGATTTCAGTTGCTAATATTAATATATATTTATTATAATAATGCTATATTAATATTCTTGGCCTTGCACGCTACTTACCATCAGATAGGCCGCAGAGTGCTAGTATAAAAAAAAGAAAAAGAAATGTAGAAATGGAACTTGTGCCCTTTTTGAAAGTCATGATTTATATATTATATAGATATTTAATAATAAACATATAAATCGACGCGACGACCATTGTTTTTGACAGTTAAATTTAAATACTAATTGCAATATGTACATAATGGAAAAACAATGAGATTACGTCAATGTGATTGATTTTCATAACGAAATAAAATGTCTGAATCGTAAGCTGAGTTATAATAAAGGGTCTCCTTTGACAGTGTTAGCTTTACAAATCCTTTTAGCCATAAAATTTTAAATTAAAATTTTCTCTTTTAATTTCAGGACCTTTCATGATATTTTACCCTGTGAATCCCGAGGAAGGTGCTTGTTGATCGTTTACGAGAATTGACGAAGATTAATTTACATCATTAGTGTTAATTATTCTAAAAGGTAGATAACGAAATTTGATGGAAAACTTGTTTAAACTTAGAAAAAGGATCAGTTACGGAGGACCTTTGATGAAACTTGAAAACATCGAACGTTACGGTAATTTTAGTGTAAACCCTTTAAATTATTGGCCAAAATAATGAATAAATGTTATTTTAGGGAGTGGGATATTTCTTAGAATAATAACGTCTAGAACGATAGTTTTATACAAAATAAACCGTGAACTATGAGGCAATAGTTTGTGTGCGTAAGCCACTATGTTATATTAGAACATTTTTCCTATGCATTGTGATTGTGGTAGCTATTAATTGCACAGAAACAGTTGTAATCAAATAAGAATTCCGAGATCTGTTAGCACGGGTCGTTCAGTAACGTGCATCTATTTCGTTTGTAACCATTATTATTCTAAGGAGTAGGGATAGTACAGACCCCGTAGCACGGGCTGTAAGATAGGCTAGAAACAATAAAAAAGGCTCTGCACGGTTGAAATGTCAAAAGTGACATTAGAGTGTGGGCGATAAGATATCGGGCACGGAATTGTATGAGTATTCTTACCCTCGAAGTTGTATATTTTAGCGAGTATTGACAGGCTTGTATTATAAAAAACAATATTAGACTATGTTGTCGAATCTCAAGGCAATATTAAGAAAGTCCGGGCAGATACCGGCATGAGTTAAGGTTGATGACTTTAAACAACCATCTATTATAATGAATTAACGCATACAATTGCCTGTAAGACGTGATTGGTTATATTTTGAAGTCATAAATCTTGTTTGTAACTGTGCTCTGTCGCGTTCTTAACCCTAGAAAGATAACGTACGTCGCAGAGGCGTTTGCGGGTTTGATATTTTGCTAATATCTTCTCATTCTAGACGCAAATTAACTTACGCTTTATAGTTAATTCATAACGCCTGAATTTAAAACTATTT
Source organism: Tinea semifulvella (assembly GCA_910589645.1). Taxonomy (NCBI): domain Eukaryota; kingdom Metazoa; phylum Arthropoda; class Insecta; order Lepidoptera; family Tineidae; genus Tinea; species Tinea semifulvella. Next base: position 12,669,061 of record OU342585.1, read on the forward strand.
AAAAAAAACATTTATTTAATTTACAATACATATAACATTTTAATTAGCCAGCTGTAATCACAGTGTGTTCGCAGAGTCAATTAAGAATCCATATCTCGGAAATGACAAAAAAAATGGCTTCTTAATACAAACTGCGGGGTGAGGCGGAGTCCACAATCGTATTAAAAACGTATCATTTATAAGATCGATTATTACGTCTATCAGAAATGTCAAAAGCTAGGCGGAATGCCCATGACTTTGACATTTTTGTCAGGCGTAATCGATCTTAGACGATACGTTTTCGGACGATTGTGCACTTCGCCTCACCCCGCTTTTAATTCTAAAATATCCAATTTGTATGGAGAAGTCAAAAATTATTGTCATTTCCGATATATGATTTCGATTTTTGATAGTTGTTTATTTCTATCAATAGAATCTTTAATGGTCAAGCAATTTAAAAATTTGGGGACTACATTTTATATTTACTTAAATATTAAATATTGGTATATAATATATTTGTTAGTAAAGCGTGCGCCTCTAAAGCGTATGGTATCTACTATGCACGTTGTCATATGGTAATCCTTCTAGGGTTAATCAAGACCAGGTTCTGTTTGTTCATTGTACTGTACATTGCGTTTATTGACAAACTAACCATCAGCTAGATACGAAATAACACGTAATGTATATACAAAAAAATACGGAACTTGGCTCTAAATTAATAGGAAAGAGTGAAATCAAGGAAAAAAAACAACATATAATATTAGATTATATAGTCTATAATTGAAATAATCATTATATATTTAAATATTATCTATGCTAATGACTATTGAAAATGTTTTATGTCAATAAAAATTTGGGCAATTTTATGTAGAAAAAATAAAGTTAAGTTGATTTAAATGTTAAACGAGCACAATGTTCTGAAATCTAAGAAATCAAATATATGAAAGAACGGACATCGGTTGTTATTTTCATACAAAATGTTTTTTACATTATTTGTTAATCTACTTGGTTTTTCTTCTCTTGTCAAAGAAGAATGTGTTTTACATAGGGCCCCGATTCTCGCGCCTTCGAAATGCATGTTTGCTCGATTTACTTAAATAAAAGTGTCAGTTTTCTATGCTCTGTCGCTTTGGAATGTTTCGAACCGACAAGTAAGTCGAAAGCACCAGAATTAGGTCAACATTGTCCATGAAACAATATAATCTATTTGAAAGTGCACGTCGAACACGACCATAACTGGTAATGCTTTAATTCTTATACAGTTTGGCTTTTTTTCCCATCTTGTAGGTATATACATATATTTAATCTCTTTGTCCGAAATTCCTGAATCATAAATGTGTTTTTTTTTGTTCTGTTAATGACTTGAAGCGGATTATACAATTCTGTTTTTGACTGAAAAAGTTCTATATTTCCTTCGTTAGTTTTGCGAGTCAATAGGGATGGAAAATTGTATGGAAATTTCGTTTCACCTCCGGATATATTTTCGTGAAAATTTTGCCACACTTGCAATATCGAGGATCCATCGCGCTTTGGGATTGGCGATAAATTTTCCAGTCGGTATTCGATAATATACAATATTTACGATGACTTCACGCGATGGAAAACGTGATGTCACGTTGAACCTATATCTCAAATTTTACAAAGCGATTTTAGGAGACTATTATTTAAAACTGTCTCCGTGGTCTAGCGGTTAAGTCCGTGGATTTAGACTCGGAGGAACCGGGTTCGATTCCTGGTCGGGACACAAAAATATTTGTTTAATGTGAATAAAATAAATATTTAATTTATTTGTGATTTTTCTCGTGTTTGGTACGCTGGAGACATCGACGAGCCACTTGTCATGATTGGCCTATAATAAAGTTGGCTAAATGTGCGTGGTTTCTGACCACACCGAAAGGGAAACGGTCGTGATAATACTTTTATTATTTAAAACTTTGGTCTCAGAATTAAAAAAAATATAAGTTATTTCATAATTTTAACACTTATTTTATTTATTTCTGCTAAGTATAGAACATTTGTCAAATTAATGATTAACCGGAAAAAAAACCGGTTTCGAACAACATTAGAACTGTCACCTAGTTAGGTAGCCGCTAACTAAGGGAGGCCCTTAGCATAGTGAAAATACATTTAGGTAGCAGACCGATTTAAGGGATCCTTTAGCTTAGGTGATTCCACATAGGGGGACTGTTTAGGGATAAAAAGGGAAATAAAGAAATGGTCTCGAATCTATTAGTTTTAATTTGAGGGTCACGTCAGCTAGTACAATCGACGCCATTTTAAACTTTAATCGTTACAATGGGCTACTTGTCATTTTTTTTAAATGTGTTTAAATTTAATTATATTTAGGTTCCTAAAAAAAACAAATTAGATTTTTTTGAGGTCTAAATCGTCTTAAAATCTACTTTTAAATATCGTGTTTGAATTTTCGCTCGGAAACGCTGCAGTTCCAATTGGCTTAATTACGTCTTGTATCCTATGTTCGACTTGGCACTCTAAGCGCTTTTGTACTTTATTTCGCTTTGAAAGTCGTTCGAGTAGCGTTTTCATTCCTTTAAGCAAAAAAATGCGCGATTTGCTTTGCTATACTTTCATGACGAACACGGTCTTCGTATTATTAAGTGACGTCACTTACGCTGACTATTTTTTTAAATTAACGTTCTAAAAATATTAATTTTATTAAACTCAAAGTCAAATATCTTTATTCACGTAAAACTATTACAGGCATTTGTGACATGTCATTATTTAAATTATTTTGAATGATTCTACTCCTGTTAGTTAAAGACTAAACAGCAAAGCGGTTCAAGAGACTTTCGCGTTTTTTTGGGTGAACATGTCATGTGCATGTTTTTGTTTTGTAAATTAATTTACCGTGGATATTATTGGTCAAAAGTGGCGTTGTTTTGTTTAATAATGTGATACAATGTAAATAATTATGGAAAACGATAAATTGGATTTTAAATATGGGGCACAAGTTTTTCTAGAAGTTTTTACCGCGCAGTCAACTCCCATATTTTACCCGACGTGTTTGAGCTATGGTGCCGCGAGTGACTTTTAAAAGCATCAAATTCTGCAGCAACTGTAATTTGATGATGACCTCATTAACTCATGAAAAAGAATGATATATTACGTCAGACTTGGCTGTATGGGCTAGACCCTTTGCCTTTCCTATCACCTCATTCATCATCCATCGGTGCGGTCCAAAGAGTAAGCTGTAAGCAGAAGACCAGCAGCTTATCAGGTTCCAATGACCTGTTTACTAATCTGACTGAGAAAGGAAACTGCAAGGAAATCTCAGCTATATCAGATTTACAATTTAAAACAAAATTTATTTCATCTCAAAATTCACCTATGAGTACCTACGAGAATACAAAAGAGAAAGTACAGTAAGCTTGCTTTTATTACCGATTTTTGCTTAAATTGTATGAAAACCATAGAGCAACGCCAAGTCGAACGACTCTGAAATCAAAAAAGCGCTTAAAGCGATAAGTCAATACAGGTACAACATACAGAAAAACAGACAGAGCTTCTTTCAGAATTATATCATACATTATATCTTAGCCTAAAATTCAGCAATTTAGGTAGGTATATCTCTACAATCGATAGTCAGGGTAGAAGTGTTCTATTAGTAACTGTTTTGTGGCTGTGTATAACACGAAAAGTCGTGTATTTGCGAATTAGATGTTGTAAAAAAAATGTCACGCGTGGACGCTCAAGATAACGCTAATTATGTAGAATCGATCAAAAAACTACTCAAGTACCGTAGACTAATCATTAAATATTGTATAAATATAGAAAATTTACACAAATTATTACGTATGTTTGAAGATGGTTTAACGCTTCTCTCGCTCGCACAACCCAACATTTAAAAATATTTTTCAAGTCTGTGTGTAGTTTTTAGAAACTCGACTTACTAGTTAAAATTACGGTAATTTTCGAGATACTTAGAAGACGGCATTAACGGAATTATATAGTATTTGGTTGGGTAGGAAGAGGAGCAGAACTGTAAATGGTGACCGTCTTGTCGCGCAATAAAATAAAAAAGAGGCAAAGCGTTAAATACCCTTGTAAAAATAACAAGGTAACGTTACCTATCACCGACACCAATTTTAGGCAACGATTAAATAAAATTATAAATAAATTATTTTTTTATTATTATAATCTGGTAGATAATTACATGGCAAAATATAAAATAAAATTAATAATAATACTATATATACTCGTATATATAGGGATATAAGTCCCGTCCGCGTGGAATAGTGGCAAGAACGCTGGCTGCATTTCCCCGCTGAATTGCAATACTGATTCTTCGGGCGAAGAAAGAGCCAGCCCTCTTGTCACCGGATGAGAAAATTATAAATTTAATTATCGCTAACTATTAATATAACGTATAGGCTGTTTGAAATACATCGATAAAAAAAAATCTTATCTATGGGGTCGACAATAAGTGCTGTTAGTTTATTATGTTGTCTTACCACGTTGTATTGTATTTGTACGTTCACATAAGTCTAGCTATTAACATAATGTGCTGCACATGACGTTCGGCTGGAGAGCCAATGAGCGAAAACAACATTTACACCTGCTTCCATCATTTAGTTATGACTATTTGTGCAATAACGTTCATAGCTAGACTTTCGTGCTAATGCACCAAATTGATTATATTTAAATTTGTAAACGTTTCTCTAAATCTGGGCTGAGTGTAATCTGTCACTATCACTATATAATTTGTCATATAACAAAAGTGATAAAGCGCATTTGTTTTCTGGTTTAGGCTTAGTAAGTTTTAGTAAAACGTTTATAAATACATACTCGGCATTTAATATGGCACATCGGAAACAAGAGTGAAAAATGTCTCGGTTGTAAGAACGCGTTCGTTGAAAATCCAAAAATTCGTATTCATCGTATTTTATCGGAAAAGCTCGTATTTATAGTGTTCTTTTTTTCTTAAGGTGGTTGTAACATATCGATACAGAAACATTTTTCATTTTAACGCTAAATAATAAAGTTCTATATTAATGGATATGAAAATGTCACTAATTTGATACAATAATTGATTGACGCTGCGGGTGCCGTCGTATTCCGATTGAGACCCAAGTTTTCCCGATGGAAATACATTATGCACTATATCAGTACACTGTTCTTAATTACATTAATTTGTCATACTTTTACAATACCACTGTTCCCGTGCCCTGGAGAGCACGTAATGCCGTATCGTTCGCGGTTCCACTAATACCAACTGGTAGATTTTTTAATAAAGACCAGATTCTGACAGCTGCCTCCGTGGTCTAGCGGTTAAGTCCGTGGATTTAGAGTCGGAGCTACCGGGTTCGATTCCTGGTCGGGACACAAAAATATTTATTAATGTATAAATACATTTAAATAATATTTAATTTATTTGTTATATTTATCGAGTTTGGTACGCTGGAGACATCGACGAGCTTGCCACTTGTCATGATTGCCCTATAGTAAAGTTGGCTAAATGTGAATCCGCTTATTTATAAGCGTGGTTTCTGACCACCCTGAAAGGGAAACGGTAGTGATGATACTTAACTTAACTTTAACCAGATTCTCCAGAAATTTGTTCTCTGCTGTCTTCTAAGCTGTGATGATGATAGCGTTATATGACCTCGCACTCTGCTTACTATTGTTCAAGATGTGCCATTTTAAATGCCGAGTAGGTTCGTATTTAGGTACGAATATATTAACTGTGGCGCGGTGGTGGCTCGGTTGTAAGAACGCGTTCCTTGAATCCTACAAAGGTCGGTTCAAATCCACCCGGCATGTACCAATGAGAAATGCACTTTTCTTACGTACATTTGTCATACATTAACAACACCACCGTTCCCGTGCCTCGAAGAGCACCACTAATACCAACTTGTGGAATCGTTAATAAATTGTCATTAAAAATTGACATCATTTCCTCGCCAACCAGTCTGGCCAGCGTGGCGAGTGTAGGCAAAATTCTCCAGATATATGTTCTGGAAGGCTCATCTCCAGCAGTGGAGGTCTAGGACGTTGTGTTCTAGGGGCTGTAATGAAATAAAATATTAATTTCTGGCTGTCATGTTATTAAAATTATTAGAAAACTTTTTGTACCAATTTGTATTGTTTATTATTAAATTATGTACATAATAGAAATAAGATGTATAGAATTGATAGATTAATTGGCTAGTTACCATATGGTACCACTGTGCATTTTCTAGTCAATAATATCTATTAGAAAACTGTTAATTTAAAGCTTAACGGCAGGTTATCCGGGCCGAATTAAAACCAATAAATAAGGTTTAAAATATTAATCTAAAAGTCGCATTGGCACAATTATTGAAAATTTGAGTTTTATAAAAAATAACTAACAAATTTTACTTTTCTTCGAAATATTATAATTTTGATTTAGTGTACTAACGTGTAGTTGTCTAATCTTTTTTGACATGTTTAACGTATGAGACACGTCATTGGCTGAAATAACCACACTGACAAGCTAACTACTCGTACCAATCACGCGGCGTATATCAAAATATTGATCAGTAATTAAGCCCGCCTATGTACATATTTTTTAGTGAAATAAATATTTTTTAAATTGAATTGAATAGATTAATTTAATCATTCTTTCTGAAACTGGCCGTAAGCTTAGTATATTATTTTTAAAACTAAGATTTTTAATAGTAGCAAATAGCTACGAGTATGTTAAATACGTTTTAATATTCCACACATTTTCCAATAAAAAGGTCATCTATTTTTTTATTTTTTATTTTTAAGGTGTCATTATTTTAATTGAGTAAAATGGGTAAAACTGGAAAGCCTGCCGTTAAATATCATTTATTGTTATAGTTAATAAAATAATGGATCGTTACGCGATTTACGAATAAAAAGGAGAATTATGTCTTTAAGTTTATTTGCGTAATGTATACATAATTTATATCATTGTAATAATAGATTAAGTAGGTAGTCTGTTGAATTATTTCAATACGAAAATAGATAATAAAAAAATGTATACAAAGCTTGAAAGTCTGTTTTCTTTCAGCTTATTATTATTCTGTATATTATAGGTACTGTTAATATAATATTATAAAAAATAACTTAAGTATCCGACCACGTCTAAATAAATATAGATAAGTAATAAACACATTTTACAGCAGACATTTTTATTTTTAGTTTTACATCCCCACACTGAATCCTCTGATTCCGATAAATATATTGGGAAATTAATTTAAATTTTTGCTTTAATTTTGAAATATTCGGCTCTTCTTAGGCTGGTTTTGTAACTATCAATAAACACATAAAAAACATAATACTTAATTAATTAATTTTATTTTGATTTAATATTAAATTTATTAATCAGTATTTTTTGTGTTGGTGTTGCTCTAATTAACCTCCAGTTCTGTTCCTTGCATATAAATTTATTAAAAATAAATATTAAAAATAAAATTTATTAAAAACCAAATATGTTTATATTATAATATAGAATAAAAATAAAGAACAACGTATTTTTTATTTTAATTATTCAGTAATAAAATTTTAAGTTACGGTTTCGAAAAGTTTTCCTAAAAATATCGCCATTCATACTGACCCTAATCAAGTTGGTACCGAGAGGTCGACGATCGCGCGAACGTTGACTTACGTAATTCTTTCTTCCTCTATTTTGTTTCTAGGCTGTGAGCGAGGTCAATTAAATAATAACACTCCCCAGCCTCTAGGTATTTATCGCGATGGATATCGCGATTTTAAGATGCGACCTTATTCACAATTCTATCTTTGAAAAAAAAAACCTTTTTTATTATTTATTTTAGAGGTTCTATTAAACACCTGAAGCCCAAAAAAGAATTTGCTCTTTTGTCAATTACACGCAAATGCAATATTTCCATAACACTCTCCAAAATTCAATTTTAGAGATTATAATACATATATTATGTACCTGTCAGCGAGCCATGGAAAGAGCTATGCTTGGTATATCTCTCTCTAATGGATAGAATTCGACACGTTGATATTCGTCAGAGAACGAAAGTTACTTTATGCTTTTAAAATTACCAAGCTGAAGTGACAATGGGCCGGACACATCTGCCGCAGAACCGACGATCGATGGGGCAAACGGATTCTAGAGTGGAGACCACGTACGGGAAGACGCAGAGTGGGACGACGCCCCCGCCAGATGGACAGATGACCTAAAGAAGGTCGCTGGTGGGGGTTGGATGAGGGTAGCAAAAGATCGCGTTAAGTGGCGAGCCTTGGGGGAGGCCTACATCAGGATGATAATGATGTACCTACAACAGGTATTATAAAATTTTGGCTTAAGCGAATTACGGTGAGAATGTATAAAAATGTATGAGAGAATAAAGAATATAACAAGCGGTACGAAAGGTCTAAGAGTAGTGGCAACTGACGCCAGCCAGTGGCTGTGACGATCGTTCCTACCATTGTGCCTTCCTTTCAAGATGATTTTTGAAACATTCCAATCGGAAGACCTAAAAAGATTTGAATGCGCATTAAAAAAATAACAGCTAAGTAAATTAACTAAATATTAATTTCATTTAGGTAAAACGCTTTGGGCGCTGCTTATAATTAATTAAAGACCTCCTTTTAGCACGCGCCCTAATTTATCTACATTTGTAGGTATTACAAAAGAACGGCAATATTACTTATTATAACTTATTGCCTAATTGCTTACAGGTTCATATATTTACAAGAGACATGGGCAGTGTTATACCAGCATTTAGTTCCTGTAACCTCAATCCAGGCTCATCTTGATGATCATCATAGCCCTTAAGTAGGACATTGACGGTCAGTTTAGGCGTCAAACCAGACGTAAAAGTGTGGATTACATCCAAAATTTGATCGTGAGTGTCGAAACCCAACTCCAGAGTTTTAACTGACGACACGCCACGAATTTTTCCCTGACTACCGTAATTCCCACCCACATCCAACCAAACCTACATCCAAACTGACCGTGAGTGTGTGATCTGCAATCCAATCGCGTCAGTTCGCTCGCAGCGCCCGCTATAATGGATTGTTTTCATAGTTACTATAGAAATTAATAAATTGATCAATTATTTAAAATCGTCTAATTAGTAAAAAGTAAAAAATATATATAAATGTCCCGCCAATAAGAACTTAAAACTTCCCGCCTATTTTTTTTCTCGACACAAATAGTAGGTAGTATAAATAGTTGAACTCAGTTGTGCGCGCGGCCCTATGTGTGCGTGCGCTTGTAAATATACAACTTTCATTCGTGTGGCAGTGACGCGGCAGCCGTCGTCCGAGCAAGACGTGTTCTTATCAATTTTTCTTACGGGTACAGTCGTTTACAAAAATGTCTAGTTCTTCACGGAGAAAATGTTTAAGGAGTCAGGTAAATATTTTTTAAATTTAGATGTAATTAATATTTATCGACGCTGTACGCCCGCAAAATATATCCTTGTTGACGTTTACGTATTATTGTTTCAGACTCGAGAAACCATTGCTAAGGTATACGAATTTCTGAAAATAGATGCGAGAGATATATTGGAACTAGTAAGTGATCCAGTTTGCAGTGCAAGTCCAATTTTAATATCGAAATTAAGTGAACATTTAAATAGCGTACGGAAAAGAACAGCAATGGCAGTGGGGGTATCAGAGAGAACAATTACTAATATATTGGCTGAAGGAAAAGAATCTGACTCTAAATTTAAATCTCCGCATAAAGACCGTAAAAACGTTTAAAGAAGTTAGAATTAGACAACTTTAACGTTAATGTTATAACTTTATTTGTACCTGACTGTACCTCTTGTCACGCACACAAAGTCACTGTATATGTACAAGGTTTACCCACACATAGGGCCGCGCGCACAACTGAGTTGAACTAAGTGTACACGTCCTTCAAACAATCGGCCGGTCGAAAACTGAAGAGCCGGTTTGACGCCAGTGAGTGGGGAAATATAGTTGGCATAAAACTGTGGATGTAAGCCACAGTTTTACGTCTGGTTTGACGCTAAAAACTGACCGTCAATGCCGAGCTTTAGAACACCTATTCCTAGACATTCACTGTTGGAGATTGGCCTTCCGGAATATACCTATATTTCTGGAGAATACGGCCTACATTCCCCACACTGCCCAGACGGGTTGGCGTGGGTCTGATAGCAATTTTAATGACTATCTATTAATTTTTACATATGGTATTAGTAAAATGCGGACCGATGACGTCTTAACGTGCTCTCCGAGGCGCGGGAACGGGGTGTTGTAAATCTATAAAAATAATAATGGCAATTTACGTAAGAAAAGTGTATTTTTCATTCGAACATGCCGGGTTTCGAACCGCGATCTATTTGAATTTTAAGCCGCCACAGCTCTACCGAGCCGCCACAGCTCTACCGAGCCGCCACAGCTCTACCGAGCCGCCACAGCTCTTAACCCAGGCTCATTAAATCCTTTTACAGAAACCTTTTAAAAATATTAACAAGAGGAAAAGTTTTGCTTCAAGTTTAACAATTGTCGCAATAATCGTTTGACAGTATTTCGAAGCATGCACAATTATCTTAGAGATAGATAAAATATTTATAGTGCAATAATTAATAAAAATAATTAATTAAAAAAAAATAAAAAATATTCGAAGTAAAATGTATCTCATGACGCTCTAAATCCCGAGTAAAATGGTTTATAAAAAAAAAACACTTAGGACGTTACGGGATTCAGGGTCTTTCAGAGGTGTTTATAATTTCCAAATGCTTTTGTATTAGCGGATATAACTTTCACTATGTCTGAAAAACCTTTTTACAAATTTGCTTGTTATGGAAATTTGTTTTATGCAATCATTAATTTTATCCGAACTTGGACGACTCATCTGTCTGTATAGATTTGATTAACTTTTTTCGTAATGAGACTGCATTAATGATTTTACCTGAAATCTGATGAGTGGCAAAAAATCCAATGTTAACATAATTAAATTTTAGTCTTCATATCGTGTTTAAAAACTGTAATAGTACATTACTGCCGCGGTCTATAATGACTACTGGTGATGATGGCTGATATCCAGGCCGATACAGTGCGGTCAGCGTGCAGCACTTGATAGACGAGCTGAGATAAAGGCCGAGACTGTAGGTCGATGCCTTTACAGCGAAGACAGCAAGGGCTGCAATGATGGCCAAGCTGGAAGGCTTAGAGCGTAGCTAGGCTAGCTCGAGGCAATCATAGCGTGACCAGCGAAGCAGTCATAGTGGGCCAAGGCTTGTATAGTACCTAATCTAAATAAAACCAGCAAGTAATTTAAATAAAATATATATTAAAACGTTGAAACGTCAAAATAGCGGCCGGCAATGTTTTGCCGGCCTGTTAGAGCGACCAGCAAAACTTTGCCGGCTGCTCCTTGAAACAGAACGGCAAGGTCGACTTTGCTCAAACAAGGTTGTCAAAATAATGACCACATTACATGCATTTTTGAGTAAAGAATAAATATATTCTTTTGTGGGTACCGTACCTCCCTCCATACCGTATCAGCGCTGCAGCGTCGCGATCTAAAAACGGTGTTTTGGGCGCCAGTTCGGTACGGTATGCTGGTTCGGCAGCGTCTTAATACGGATACAAGTAGGCTTCGATCTATCGTAAATCGTTTTTTTCGTTCCGTTTTCAAAGGCGATGCGATACGGTGGTACGGTACTCGTAAGCCTGGGCGCGATTGCCGCATGTTTGGGACAGGATCGGCGCAGAAATGAACGCGCTATGAATCTGGAAATTCTCAGTGCATTCAAAGAAACTCAAGATGAAATGCGGACAAAATAACATTTTATGTCAACGGGCTTTTAGGCTGTAAACTAAAATAAAACGCACGTCAAAATTATTTTAAGATTTAATTCATAGTTTTTTTTATTCTATTGGTCAAAATTTTTCAGGCTATTTTTCTTTTACATTTTTACTTAATTTTATACACTACATGATTATTATAATACATAACCTACATTGGAACCTCGATATTTGATTACAAATATTATAATAATCACATGAATTTGAAATGTTAATCTTATTTAGCAAAGGTACTCAGAAGTACCCAAATCTCGTTAGGCATCATTATTCCTTCAATTCAGTAGAAATTTAATCCATTTATTTCATATGTTTGCTAATTAGCATTTCAGCTTAATTATGTCCGCGTTTTAGTTATAAGCCGCGCTAACATTACTTGCTAACATCATAAAACCGCGCTACCAATCGTTTAATTTAGGCTACGTTAGGTTCGATTAATGTAATGGTATTGGTTATTTAATTTACCTTAACAAGTAAAATGCAAAAAATATTTCGCAGTTTAGATTTTTATTTTTTATACTAGCACGACATGTGACCTTGCGCCCACCTGATGGTAAGAGGGGAGCGAGATCCATGAATGTTAGCAACTGTAATCAGACATTCATGACTGACATCAGTCACTAATACTATGCCGGCGTGACTGGACATGACGGCAATTCGAGCCTGATCCCGAAATGTGTGGGTACACTTTACTGGGTTTATCGGCACGAACGGTGGATACTTCCATGCCTCGGCAGACTGGACAAATTACCACTATCAGTCTGCCTACCACCTATTAAATTATTAGATTAATTGTGTCAGTGGAACCGGGACCGACGGCTTAACGGTGTATTTCTTATTGGTATAGGGGATTTAAACTATTGTAGGATTTTAATGAAGGCGTTCTTACAACCGAGCCACCACCGTCTTATTTTCTTTGCTATGTTTTTTACTTTGAATTTTATGCTATACTTTGATAAAGTGTTACCACTTGGCGTAAATGTTTAAATATGATTTCCTATACGTCAAAACATTTAAAAAGAGAACATGAAAGCAAATTTCAGCAACTTCCATTTGATTACACAAACACAGGTCCATAAATTGAGTGGCGGATGCTGAATTGACTTTTTCTATTTCGATGAAGATTGAAGATGTATTCGATACGGCATCATCTGTAAGAACATCTCATTCATTCGCACTGTAACTATTATTATTATTTTAGCATTCTTATTATTATTCCAAATTTATTATGGGATTTTATCCAGCCCTTACTCGTAAGTATATAATATTTAATATATGTTTTTAATCTACAGAATACGTTTGATCCATTACTTACACAGACACGCTGTATGCACTCGTATATCCAATAGTAAATATAGTAATAGTAATAGTATCCAATAGTAATAGTATTTAAATATTAAGGAATAAAAAAAATCCAGTAATACAAATAACACAATAAAAGTAAAGTATGATCATGAACGTATCCATTGCGGGGTGTCCAGAAGCTACGCTTTCGGCGGGTTCTTATTTAGCCAACTTTACTATAGGCCCATCATGACTGGTGGCAAGCTGGTCGATCCTCTAGTGTACCAGACTCGATAATTTTACTAAATTAAATAGATTATTGTGTCTCACTAGAAATTGAACAGCGGACGTACCGCGTCTAAATCTACGGTCTTAACCTATACCTCGGAGGCAGCTTCTCACAGCTTTTTGCTTTCTATAAAGTAATAAAAACATATTCTTCTTCTTAGTCGCTACACTCTTGGCAGAGTGGTCGTGGTCGCCATTGGAGTGCTAGTGGCACGCTTAACAAGCCGTCGCCACTCCTCTCGGACCCTTGCTTTCCTAGTCACTCATGTAGGGGATGATCCATTGCAACCTTCACCTGATCGGTCCATCTCATCGGAGACCTACCACGCATCCTTTTGCCATCGACCACCAAGCGCTCGATGGATGTTTCTCCACGTCGTGACACGTGTGCCAAGAAAGTGAGAATGCGTAATTGTACAGTCGAGGAAAGGCGCTGTTTGATCCCCAGTTCCTCCAGTATGGATTTGTTTATAATAAAAACATATACTGCGTGCAATTGTCAAGAGCAAATATTTTTTTAGGCCTCAGGTGTCATTGGTAGAACCTCTATTTGAAATAAAAAAGGTCACTTTTTTTAAAGAATAATAATTATCCGAAAAACAAAACTACTGCATTGTGAATAAGGCCGCGTATAAAAATCGCGGTATCGTGATAAATACCTAAAGGCCGGTGAGTGTTATTATTAATTGATCTCGCTCACAGCCAAGAGACGAAATAGAGAGAGAAAGAATTATGTAAGTCAACATCTCTAGCTACCTACTTGAGTAGGCTTTGCATGAGTGTCGTTTTTTTTTTGTAAAACTTCTATGCACCGTAAATTAAAGTTTTATTACTGAAATACATGGTTCTTTCTTTTCATTCATGTTTATAATAAAAAAAAAAATTGCTTTTTAATAAATACCACGCAGTATATAGGAAATTAAACGATTGATTGCGTAGATACCTCAACCGAAAGGTTCGATTTCAGAAATAAACAAACTTTTCAATAAATACTTCAATTTCCCTTTTCCAAAAATAAAAATTAAGTTATTGTAATTTGGTAACAAAAGAATCTCTCGAGAGATATCAATAGGATAAACAGAGCTTTGGGGTAACTGAATTCTTCCTTTATTCAATTCTTCACTGAAATACAAAAAATATGTAAAGAAACGCGGCTATTTAAGTGAAGAAATGCCATTAAAAAAATAATTCTGATTATTATATATTAAAGAGAACATCGCGCCACTATCTTACTATGCCGTCTCTCATACAACTACCAAAACATAGGCTAAGTATCCAAAAGCTTTTTGTGTCAATGTGTCAAATTATATAACAAAATATTAGAAGACACAAAAAGCTAAGAATACATTGCTTATAAACAACAAATAAAAAGTATTTTGTTTAATAAATCTTATTACACTATACGAGTAGATGATGCACTAAAAGACTAAAGCACTTACTATCATGTAATTGTTTGTGTAATATTATTTTCACTTTGACAAAGCCTATTAAAATTTCTGGTGTGGTGTGCGACGTGTGTAGACACATTAGCTGCATCTCACATCCAGGCGACTTCGTCAGGCGCGGGGAAAGCGGCGTTTTCTGCGGAGAACCTCAAATTGTGCAAATACGCCAACCTTGGTATCGGTTACGAATTTGTGCCGTTTGGGGTCGAGACGATGGGCCCATGGGGACCGTCAGCGAGGCGCTTGGCCAAGGAGTTGTCAAGGCGGCTGACAGAAAGGTCTGGAGACAGGAAGGCTGGCAATTATTTTTGCCAACGTATTAGCCTCGCTATTCAGAGGGGAAATGTTGCCAGTCTCCTTGGGACTATATCGGATGGGACGTCTCTAGAGGACATTTTTTATTTATAGGTTAGTTTATTTTTAATTTTATTATTTAGGTAGTTTTTAATTTATATTTAATGTACTTTTAATTTTATTAACTTCGAATAAATTTTTAATACTTCTTACTGATAAAGAAGATAATGAAAAAAAAATAAATTATATTTTGACATCACAGTGCACATATGCTTGTGCATTTATATATACTAGTTTTAGTTAAGTTAGTATAAGTTATAGTGACATTTAAGTGACAACGCCGATTTACAGCCGCTACCTATTTATTAACTTATAATATAATAGTTTATTAGTTACAAAAATATTAAAATAAAATTGATTAAAAGACTAATTATAAATAGAACTAAAACTAAAAATACCTATGAAAATACTTATAATTACATTATGATTTAATGTATAAAGTAAGTAAAGTATTATTTAACACTTTATATTTAACACTTTAGATCTTACACACTAAGGGCAATTGTTAAATGCATTGTCAAACATCATTTCTTTTTTCTATATACATATGTTTAATTTTAATTTTACTTACTTTTTGCTTTTTATACATATATATTTTTCTTTTTGATAGCCTAAAAATGTTGATTGAACAAAAAAATGTGGATAATGTCGTTGGATATACTGTTGCTTACTTTAATTAGTTAATATTTAGTTAGTAATCTTTACTGTATGTCTGTTTTTTATCCTAAATAAAATAAAATAAAATAAAAAATAAAATTATCACGACCGTTTCCCTTTCGGGGTGGTCAGAAACCACGCTTATAAAATAAGCGGATTCACATTTAGCCAACTTTACTATAGGCCAATCATGACAAGTGGCAAGCTCGTCGATGTCTCCAGCGTACCAAACTCATGTAATATCACAAATATTAATAAATATTTTTGTGTCTCGACCAGGAATCGAACCCGGTACCTCCGTGTCTAAATCCACGGACTTAACCGCTAGACCACGGAGGCGTTTAATGTATACTTTAAAAATAATCTTTTAAATGTATCATCATCACGACCGTTTCCCTTTCGGGGTGGTCAGAAACCACGCTTATAAATAAGCGGATTTACATTCAGCCAACTTTACTATAGGCCAATCATGACAAGTGGCAAGCTCGTCGATCTTTTAAATGACATATGAATATCATATGTATGCACGAGTAGGTATTTGTTTTCTTGCCAACTCGTCTGGCCAGGTCTGGCGAGTGTAGGCCAAATTCTCCAGATATATGTTCTGGAAGGCCCATCTCCAACAGTGGAGGTCTAGGACGTTGTGTTTTAGGGGCTGTAATGAAGGTATTTGTTAAGTTAGCTTAAGTTTAGGTAATACCTACCTAAACTAACTAAATTTATCGCAAATTTCCTTATATACTCGTATATGTATGTATGCGCCGTTTGGAGTTGAAACTCTCGGGCCGTGGGGATCAAGTGCACATGAAATTATCAAGGCGTTGTCAAACAGCTCGTCAACACCTCGGGAGACAAGAGGGCTGGGCAATATTTGGGCCAAAGGATCAGCATAGCCATTCAACGTGGCAATGCTGCCAGTATCCTTGGCACTTTGCCAATTGGCAGCGATTTGGAGCATTTTTTTTATTTATGATAATTTTAATGTATTTTTAGTTGTATTTTTATTCATTAAGTAGGTTTATTTTTGTTTTTATTAATAGTAATTTATGTTTTAAAATGTTAGTTTTTAGTTTAATTAATAATTTGTTTTTTTTTTTAAATCATTGTACCTTTCTTCATTGGAATAAAGAAGTACTACAATACAATTGTTTTTAGTAGCAAAGGATACTTGCAATTAAAATACATTGTAATGGAATTGCAAAAGCTGCAACAAAGTAAGAAAACACTCACATGACTCGGGATGACAATTCGCAGTATATTCAAGAAGTGTACAGTCATCATCATAATATTAAGCTAGGTGCCTAGATATCGTTAGTGGTTTTGCATTAGGTATGCATTGGCAAAACTAAAATATATTTATTGTAAGTGTAGTTTTCTACACTCAGTTTAGCGTTCATTTTGTGTACCTAAATAAATACGTATGGAGCACTTTTGTAAATACATTTTGATGCTCACTGTACGTATACAAAGCGTACTCAAGAATAGCGTCACGTCCGTTCGCAGAGTGAATTGAAACGATACAGCCGGTCACAAAATGTTATACCTACTCAGCAAAACATTGAGTAAATATACGGATTTACGAACTACGCTCGTAAAAGACCTCGCCAATGGAATCAAATATCGAATAAACCATAACGATAAACGACATGCGACCGTCACTTGCAATGACATAATAAATTTTAGTTTTTCGTATGATAAAAGCTTGGACACAAGCAAGATCTACACCAAACCTGCAAGACCAATGATATGTTAGCAAGACTGACCTTATTCTTGATATTAAACCTATTCTTAATGTTGGCCTTGAGTAAGACTGCTGTATAGAGCAGAAATGTGGACACAGACAGTGGGTCTGGTCTGGAATTGAAGGTCGCTCAGCGAGCTATGGACCTATGCTCGGTATTTCTCTGTTGGATAAAGTCCGAAACGTGGAAATCCGTCGGAGAACCAAAGTTACCAATATAGCCTTCAAAGCTGAAGTGGCAATGGGCTGGACATGTCTGTTGCAGAACCGATGAAGACTCAAAAAGGTTGCTGGTGGGGGCAGAATGAGGGTGGCGAGCCTTGAGAAAGGCCTATATCCAGCAGATATTAGACACGATAATAATGATGAAGACTGCACAGACATTTTTTTGGACTTGGGTTTAATTTTTTTTCAATTGTAACTGCGTTGTGTCTTACTTTTTTAGTGTTCCGAGGGAAAAATGTGAGTCGGGTGTCTGTCTTTCATGATTTCCAAGATGTGGACAGACGATTTTTTTGCTCTAATTTGTTCGTATTGATGAATAAAACATCATAGGGTTTTTGTTACAACATCTGTATACATTTTGGGATATATGTTGGTCAATAAATGTATAACCATTTAAAATTTCAAGTAAATCAGACCGTCAGAGTCTCACAAGGTTTTTTGCAAATGGTGATTTTAAACGTTATATTTTTTATGAGTTTTTTACAAGAGAAATTGTATAGCAAATATTTTAAGATTTTTGTTTGTTACCGTAAAGCCGTATCACGAGACGAGGGTTAGATCAAAGGAATCTATCGCGTTCGGCGCACTCCCCAATTATGAAAACAAATGTTTTCAAAATCTACCTAGAACATTGTAATAACGGTACAGAAGAAATGTTATGTTCCGTGAAATTTTCTCTCCGCAGTATTCGGCCGTCGCATTAAAAAACCTAGTCACTGGCAAAGTCTAAAAATAAACACTTTAAATATTTGTATATTCTCAATGTTGAGTAAAACCTCGTAATAATAATAATAATATTTGTTTATTGAATTACTAGATTCATAGTGTTAGTAACAGAAAACCTTATAAACTATGTTAGCACTAACCTAATAATAACCCAAGTCTAAGACCAACTCCCCGCACATGCACGCCACAGCAACGAGACATGTACGGAGAGTTAAGGCTCTCAGCGACCATTCTGAGGATACTGTTGGCGCTGTCTCGCACCCGACCAAGCAGAGACCCACACTTCTTGCGCATTGTGGCATAGAAGCAATCTACTCTTGCCTCCAAAAACATATTTGATGCACTGCAGTAGCGCGGCAGCGCCATCAGTACCCTGAATGCATTATTATACTGCACGCGTAGCGCATTATATTGCCTTTGTGTAAAGAAGGCCCACAGGCTGCTCGTGTAAAAGGATGTACAGTACGCTCTAAACAAGGTAACCTTGACGTCATGTGAGCAACGAGCAAACCTGCGAGCAATCATATTGGCCCTAACAGCCAATGCGAGCCTCTCAACGAGTAAATAAATTATATTTTGTGGTTCATTGCTCAAAAAATATTATCTGGCCAAGGTGATCGCTCAAAGAGTGCACTATTGTTCACAGTGAGATATATTCCGGTGGCAGATATAATTTTAATTGCTTCTACTCTGTTGCTATCGTCTATGTTCTTATATAGCCTGTCTCTGTCCTTTCTCTTCGAATAAATAAACACATAATTTGAATTGATTATGTTTTAAATTCAAAGCAAACTGTGAAGGAAATATATTAAAACCATGACTGGTGAAATGAACCATTTTGGGAAAATTATTGTTATACTTACTGTAACCATTTATTGTTACATTTTTCGACAATTATTTACTGATTAGTGTAAACTGGTAACAAAAAGTAAAGTATAATTACGACCGTATCTCTTACGGAGTGGTCCGAAACCACGCTTTTTAAAGAAGCGGATTTACATTAAGCCAACTTAACTATATGCCTATATAGTGCCTAGCAAGCTAAATGTACAAACAAATTAAATTATTGTATCGCGATCAGGAATCGAACCCTTCACCTCCACGTATAAATCCACGGACAAAATTACGTGTGTAATTTATCATTACTTCATATAAAAGTAGGAAACTATTTCGTAACCTGTAGATACTTTGTTTAAATATTGAACAGCTGAATTGGGAAAAAGGTGTATAATATACGCGACCCAAAATAAGTCACACAGTAAAAGCATTGGCTTTTTCGATCTAATGTCTTAATTTTAGGGTCGAAATTCCGAATTACAAGTATAACAATAACAAAATATATCATGAACATGTTTTGCGACAAAGTAACAATACAGTAAATATTCAACGAAACTGGAATTGAGACAGTAATAAATTCACTGAGAAGAGTATTTTACTTAGAGATACCTAACCCTCGACATATACCTACTCATACATGACTAATGATTAGGCTACATTACAGCCCTTAGTACACAGAGTACCAGACCGCCACTGCTGCACTCTATACGGATTTTTTCGGACCCCGACACATTGTGTAAGCAAAGAAACGAGGGGTTCATCATTCATACATCATAGCCCCTATAGTACAGAGAATCAGACCGCCACTGCGCACTCTATACGGAATTTATCGGACCCTGAGATATTGTGAGAGCAAAGAAACGAGGGGTTCATCATAACTTCTAGAACACAGAGTACCAGAACTCCACTGATGCACTCTATACGGAATTTATCGGACCCTGAGGCAAGACGTAAACAAAGACACGAGGGGTTTATAATTTATTCATCAGTTCCTAGAATACAGAGTACTAGACCTGCTGCAATAAATACTATTAAAACTTGATTTAACGGTATACGTCAATATACAAATATATTTATATTATTTTTAAAAAATATATAATTTTTTTTCGAAGCCTATTTGCTATTTTCATAATTGAGATCCTTTAAAATACCTTTTTCGACATTTATTTACATTTTGTCTCAGGACTCAATGAATGCCGCATAGATCCATATTTTCACGGATAAGAATGGATGCAGTGCACAATCGCTTTCGACTGTTTAACTTGCACTGTGTGTAAAACACAACTTATTTATTTTTAATAATTAAAAAAAATATATTGCACAAAGTACAAAGCCGCACTTAATGCCCGAGGACATACTCTGATAGCCAAACCTTAGGGACAAATTTTAACAATTATAGGTGCAATCATATAAATAATAATAATACTATAATTATAAAAGTTAATTTAATAGGATTAATATATACATACATTATATATCTTCATATATATCATAATATCAATATACTAAATACTAATAATACACATTATTATACATAAACATACATGTATACTACTTACTAACGCTCTCAGGAGCTATTTAAGAAGTGTAAATACACCAGTTTTTTAAAAGATGACCTGGTAATTGCTTGCCGTACTCGTATGATGACAGGAAGATTGTTCCATAAATTTGTAGCAACTACTACGAAAGAGTTAGAGACAAATGCAATACTTATCCAGAAGATATATTATACAGAGCCCTCACGAAAAGAGATGCAAATTTTTGATACCATTTCATAAATTAGGTTAGTCGAGGTGTTCACCTGCGACATAATAATACTTTAGCACCCTCTTACTGGATTAGTACAACATAAAGGAAGTACTTACCTCTATATATGACGCTTTTATACTCTTTTTTATTTTATACAAAGTGAATTTCATTTGGATAAGCGATTAATGAACGTACGTCACCCGTATTCTAAGACGCAACGCCTCCTCCACTCAACATTTCTTCTAGCTGTCAAACGAACAAGGCGCGGTGGTGGCTCGGTTGTAAGAACGCGTTCCTTATATCCTACAAAGGTCGGTTCAATCCCACCCGACATGTACCAATGAGAAATGCAATTTTCTTACGTACATTTGTCATAGATTTACAACACCACCGTTCCCGTGGGGACGAGAGCACGTAAAGCCGTCGGTCCCGGTTCCACTAATGCCAACTTGTGGAATCGTCAATAAATTGTCAATAAAAAATGACATCATATCCATATATATTGTATATTCTGTGTGCAATAAAGAATTTTATTTTTATTATTATCCCTCGAGCCTGACAGTATCCGACCACCACAAAAATCGACTCTAATACCTAGCGTTAAATATGGATTGATTTTGGATTCCATTATATAACGTTTACGCTTAAGTAATGAAATAATGAGAAGTTAAATTATAGTATAATAAATGTTTATATTGTATTTATTTACGTATTTTAACTCTAGTTTTTACTATATTATTTCCATTTTTACACTCTGCACACATAATATTAATCTCTCACTCTCCCAAAGGTTAGCCGATAGATAATACTTCATGGTATTATGCTCGTCTATGTACAACACTTTTTATGCATATTTTGTGTGCTATAAAGAATTAAAATAATATTATTATTAATATTATTGGTTAGTTGGTTCATGGTATTGTATATTATCCCACGAGCCTGACAGTATCCGTGGAAAAATAAACTCTAATACCTAGCGTTAAATATGGAATGATTTTGGATTCCATTATATAACGTTAACTATAATGAAATAAGGAGAAGTTTAAGTTTAAAACATACATTTTAATAATATTAAAATCTATAAGTATCTACATAACGTTATTAGTTTTAATATAAATATAAAAACGATGTAGGTATCTAAGTACCTATTGTAACTATATAGTTGTTTATAGAGAATGGCAGTAACTTTCAGGACATTTTGATTGAGTTATATGAATTTAAGATTGTAAAAACTAAGACAGGCAAGGGCCGTAAAGTTGGACAGTATTTTATGGGTTATAACGACCAGATTAAACGTGACCAGCGTGTATATTTAATGCTTAACATTTAATTCAATTTATTTATTATACTGAACTTTGGGATTCGTGATCTCATTTCGACGAATGTTAATGGCGACAAAAGTCATAGAATTAATTAGTCTATGACAGTACATTTCTGGTTATGGTCGGATTCGATGTGCAGTATCAAATTGATTTTGTTGTATCACGGATAATAGACTACCATGTATATGCAATAGAATCTGCTACGGAAGTGTAAACCACGTTCTTCTTCGACAAGAGTTAAAGAACAAAGTTTCATCAAGATCCTTACGAGGCGGTCAGAAACCACGCTTATAAAAAAGCTGATTCACATTTAGCCAACTTTACTATAGGCCAATCATGACAAGTGGCAAGCTTGTGGATGTCTCTAGCGTACCTAACTCAGGAAATATCGCAATTAAATTAATAAATATTATTGTGTTCCGAACGCGATACCTACCCGTCTAAACACACGGCCTTAACCGCTAGACTACCGAGGCAGCCTATTTATTATATATACGATTATCAAATAAATAATAAATTAAAATCTTTATTGACACTATTTAATCAATGCTATTATTGGCATTCTTCTGCTATCCTGCCATGATTGGTAAACAATAATATGTATAACTGACAAAACCGAATGTACTTAATGTATCTTATGGTTAATAAATTAATTGAATTGAATTCGTAATATTGGAAAGTACCTAATAAAAAAAAAACCCATTTTACTTATCAAAATTGGCCCGGAGAATCCTTTTAGCATATTCAGATATTTCTCGTAGTTTAGACAGTTGCCATCAAAGCCTACTTAAAAAAACAAAATTTAATCGTAAATTTTGTTATCGAATCAAGAACATGAAGTATGGGATTTTAGACAGCGACATGAGGTTAAGAATTACAAATTCAAGCCTAATCAAGAAAAGTAGGTGATAATAGGCAAAAGTGGATTATATAGGTATAATACTTTGTCTATATAATTTATTTTAAAAATATGCCAAATTATATTATTATGTATATTTAGAATAAGTTTTTATTTATTATTGTTCTTTATTATTATTTAAAAAAAAACATGTATTAGTTTATTTCATTCCCCTTAAATAAGTGATACAATAAACAATATTATATCCCTTGTTATGTATATTATTGTAATAATATATAATAATATATAGTAATAAGCTTATGCAGAGCTGATTCCCTATTTGTCACCTCACTATCTTTTTTGTTTTGTGACAAATAAACTTTTTTCTTTCCAATTCACAGCTTGAATGTATAAAAATGTATTTTACTCCATTCGATAAGAAGTTTGATCGTGCTAGGGCTACAGTATGATATTACCTAATTGCTGATTAATTTAGAATTATTTGCTTGGCGACCAACTAGCCATTTTGGAAATGAAACTTTCTGGTGGCAAAAGTACGGATATTTTGTTAACCGTTTGATAACCTAAAATAACATGTTTGGAAAATATTATGAGTTCTCGTGATCATCAGGCATCAAAGAACCAGCTTTTACAAACAATGTATTCAATTTTTAAAAGCGCTTTGAGAATTTTTTAGGTAAAAAGCAAGAATTCTTTATGCTGAACATTGCCTTTGTACTAAGTAGTTATACATACGTAACGCAGTAATAAATGTGAAATTGTTTGCTTTTATCGTCAGATGTCGACAATTAGTTTACATTAGTTATAATAGAAGTAAAGGTATAAGGTTTTATTTATTTATATTTTTATACTGAGCACGACATGTGACATCGCGTGTTAATTGGAGACCGAATGTTTTCTAAAATAAATCAAATAAATAAAAATAAAATATTAACAATGTACGAGTATTAAGATATTCTTGACATATGTCTTGCTAGTATAAAAAGAAGAAAAAAATGCCATTTGACATCATTCCAAATGGCACATACTTTCAACAAGAACAACTTCAGGTGGTAGGCGGACCGATGGTTGTAATTTGCCCAGTCTGCCGGGGCTGGGAAGTATCCACCGTTCGTGCCGATAAACCCAGTAAAGTGTATCCACACGTTTCGGGATCAGACTCGAATTGCCGTCATGTCCAGTCAAGCCGGCATGGTGTTAGGGACTGATGTCAGTCATGAGTGTCTGATTTCAGTTGCTAATATTCATGGACCTCGCGAGCCACTTCATGTCGTGCTAGTATAAAAAAAAGCTAAGAACGGACTGCCGATTTTACACTGAGTTACTTTAGAAGAACGAGGTATAAATAAACATTTCACACTAGCACCATTTTGTCTTGTAGCTTTAAAAGATTTAATGTAAGTGCATTTACGTAAGTGCACTTCCCAAAGCAATTTAGCTACTTTCAGAGCTTTCAGAATTAATTAAATACCTAGTTTAGAAGACTGCCTCTGTGATCTGGTAGTTAGGGTTCGATTCCAGTGGCCCTAATCTGTTTCTTTATTTACTGCCAGTTTTATCGTTAGATATGCGCGAGCTTATAGCTGAACATAACATCATTCATTCATTACAGCCCTTAGTACACAGAGTCCTAGACCTCCACTGCTGGAGATGGGCCTTCCAGAACATATATCTGGAGAATTTGGCCTACACTCGCCACGCTGGCTTGGCGAAGATATGATGTAATTTTTTAATGATAATTTATTAACGATTAACACTAGTTGGTATTAGTGGAACCGGGACCGACAGCTTAACGTGCTCTCTGAGGCACGGGAACGGTGGTGTTGTAAATCTATGACAAATGTACGTAAGAAAAGTGTATTTCTCATTGGTACATGCCGGGTGGGTTTGAACCGACCTTTGAGGATTTAAGGAACGCGTTCTTACGAACGAGCCACCACCGCGAACATAATATATTACATCAAAATTTTCAAAATATTACACATAATAGTGACGTTAATAGTATCCGTTCGTTATTGGAATTGTTTGCGCTTAAAGAATCAGACTTTGGGTACTCGTCAGTACACAATAATTAATTTGTGATATTTCTCATTCATTTCTGGTACGTCAGAGTCAACGAACTACCTATAGGAATACAAGATGAATTTATCGTTTTCGGGATTTTGATCGGCGGCTTGGGATTCCTTTCAGCATAAATAACAGCGATGGTGGCTCGGTTGTAAGAACGCCTTCCTTATAATCCGAAAAATGTTTGGTACTCACCCCAATGTACCAATTAGAAAAACACTTTTCTTGCGTACAGAAATCTTTTTTCAAGAAAATTTCAATTTGTTTACCGCACAAGAATGCGCTACGCCCTAAATTTGTGTTCCACCATTTCGAGACCAGCTTAGTTATTTCCTTGACCGATTCGGACTCTCCGCGTATGTGATCACACACAGCCTACGGTCCTGGTTTAACTTATAGAATTGTAAATACATTTCTATTCAAATTGACATCAGACCCTTGCCAACCCGTTTGGCCAGCGTGGAGAGTGTAGGCCAAATTCTCCAGAAATATATTTTGGAAGGGCTATCTCCAGTAGTGGAAGTGTGTCATTTACTCTGTGATGCGAACCGGTGTGAAGTTAGCGGCTAATATTATCCGACTAAATTGGTGAAATGTAAAAATGTTCTCACCTCTGGGATGGCTCCGCTAAGTATCTTACAGATGCTCTCAATGTTCTGCAGAGGCGGGCGATTCGGATAGTGGACGACACCACAGTGTCTAAAACTCTCGAATTACTGCAGCTTTGCCGTGTCGTTGCCTCTCTAAGCGTGTTCTACAAGCTATACCACGGTGAGTATTCTGAGGAGCTCCATAACCTTATTCCTCTTCTCTATTCCGCAACCGAACCACACGCACAGGCCAAAATATGCATCCACATACCAACCCACTATCCCTACGAGTACTCATTGGTCTTAAATTCTTCGGGTGGGGTCTTTGTGGTTCTTAAATCAAATTATTTTATGATTGCATATTTTTGCGCTTCACCGGTTTCTGTAAGATGCTGGACTATAGTAAAATTGGCTAAATGTGACGTGCAATAAAAAAATATTACATTTTAATAAGATTTTTGACATGTGATTACAAAATACATCGTCAGATTTCCCATAACTTTGACTTGCAAATATGTATGTATTATTTTACGAAAATATATTTAAATACGCCTAAACAAGTTATTTCAAAGTCAAAGTCAAAAGTCAAAATCTTTATTCACGTAAACCTATTACAGGCATTTATGAAACATCATTAATTTAATTGTTTTGAATGATTCTACTCCTGCTAGTGGAAGACTAAGCAGCAAAGTGGTCCAATAAGTAAGCTGTTAGCAGAAGACCAGCAGCATATTTCCAAGGATTTAGCCCTCATAAATCTGCTTCTTTGAAATCATAGCTTCTGACCACGATCGTGACGATACTTTACGTTTTAGTTAAAATGAATCGTTTAGATAGCGCTACATTTCGCTTCACGGACTCCCAAAGGCTAGAGATATTGCTCTTCTCTCGGTTTCCTACAGTAATGAATTTAATTTCCTTGCATACTGACTTCATCAAACATTATTAACACAAGATCAACTTCATTTTCTTCTCTATGTTATTCGTATAAGTAGGTACTTAGTAGTATTTGCTTTAGGAAATCTAAAATGTTCTATATGAATAGAAAGAAAAAGTTAGGTATTATCAATTCACATTTTTTAAGGAGGGTTTAAATATATAACAAGACGGTGCAAGAAGTCAATCAGTATGAGAATTAAAGCTAGGACAATCGTCTCAGAATTAACATTCCATGACAGTACATTGCCGGTTATGGTAGTGTTTGATGTTGAATTTTTAAATTGATTTTGATGTTGTTTTTAAAAAGGAAATCACAGTGTTGTTCCTATTTCCACCCTAGACCCTATTCCCTTATTAATTTCATTCATTACAGCCCCTAGAACACAACGTCTTTGACCTCCACTGTTGAAGTTGGGCCTTTCGTTCGATTTTCGATTCGCACCGGGGGCAAGTTGTACATTGTATAATTTGTCTCGTTCTGGGTGTTTATATGTATAATATGTATATATTTACAAAAAAAAAAAAGTATAATATGTACTTTATCATCCAGTTAGTTTCCGTAACACAAGCCTTGTAGCTCACCACGGAAACTAGATGGCGCTGTGTGACCTGTCTGGAAATATTTATTTTATTTATTTATTTCAGAACATATATCTGGAGAATTTGGCCTACACTTGCCACGCTGCTGGCCACTGGGTGGCGAGGATCTGATGTTAATTTCTAATGACTATTTATTAACGACAAGTTGGTATTAGTAGATCCGGGACCGACGGGCGGCGTTAAGTCCGAGGCACGGGAACGGTGGTGTTGAAAATCAATGACAAATGTACGTAAGAAAGTGTATTTCTCATTGGTACTCATGCCTGGCGGGTTTGAACCGACCTTTGTGGGATTTTTTAAGGAAGTCGTTCTTACAACCCAGCCATCACTCCCATTTTACGCTAATGGATGTGAAATAGTCATAATCTGGGAAAATCTACGAAAACCAAAAACATTATCGCGCTAAATAACTTCGCATTTCTAAGCTTAACAATACCTTACCTGATAACGATAAGTTTATATGATAATTAATCGTTTTATGTAAAAGTTTGAGCAATGTCTAAGCAAAGCAAAATCACTATTTATCGATCCCGACGTAGTGTATTTCAAAATGTCGGTAGTTTGTTACAGTCCGAGATAAGTAGTTATTGTCCCATCAGTCAGAATTTGACACGGGTCGCTGGTACGTTTGCTGGGGGCATACACTCAACGTGCCAAATAATATTTTATAACATACTTTAGGCGTAAGCTCCACGATTAATCCAACGCGGTTTTATACAGTGTGAATTTATAAGTCGAGAAAATAATACAACACACATACTTGAAGTTTTTTCTCATTTTAATATATACTCCCGGTAAATAATAATAATAAAATAGAATAAGGTAAAGGCCATAGTGCGGTTTATTGAGAGTACTTAATTGATTTGTTAACAAATGCCTCAAAATATCTGTATGCTATAAAAACATGCTAAACAAGTCCGCAATACTATTTTTATGTCGTACGGAGATGAAACGTGGATTCCGTGCTAAACGAGTGCCTTCACTTGTGGCACACAGAGCCAACAGTGAAGTAAGGGGTTAACTCCGCAGGCGCTGTGGGGTCTCCTTAGAAGGCTCCAATGGTTCGATTCCGTCTATAAACGAAAATTTTATTAAATTAGTTTAGTAGTAGAAATTATTATTTTGTTTTGACATAATTACACCATATTATTATTACCATGACAACGCCCTTTTACAGCAGCATCTATTGGTGTAGGTAGTACTTATCTGGTAACGACGAAGACTGTTCTTTGCTGATATTCATTCGCTATCATGATTAGTAAAATAATTAATTTGTTATCTGACGGAACCAAGTGTACTAAATGTATGAAACGGTGAATAAATAAATGAAATGAAATGAAAAAAAAAAACATGTACACTGACCGTGACTGTCATCCACAGATGGTTCAGGGATTTTTAATAAGATATATATTTTCCCATATACGACTTATTAGACAACGTCAAAACCTAAATAAACACATATATCATGTATAATTAAAAAATATTCAAATAAAAAAGTTCGTGGCAAAGGATGCCAAAGCATCGGACATATTAACAGTGGGCTGGTCCGCAAGTTTAGGTCTATGGAGAGAGCTATTCTCTGGTGGATAGATTCCGACATGGTAACATCCGTTAGGAAACCAAAGTTACAAAGCCTTTATAGTTAATAAGATAAACTGGTAATGGGCCAGATACATCTGTCCTAAAAGCGATGAACGATGGAGTAGACGGGTTATGAAGTAAAGACTACGTAGTTACGGGGAGTTGCAAAGTCGGACGAACTTGCGTCAGATGGACCCGACGAAGGCTGCTGGTTTAGTGGGGGTAAATAAATAAAAATAAAAAAATAAAATAAAAAAATACATACCACGCTTTTACAGAATCGGATTCACATATAGCCAAATTTACTATAGGCTCTTCATGACAAGTGGCAAGCCTCTCTATATGTCTATAGCGTACCAAACTCGAGAAATATCACATATAAGTTAAAAAAAAATTGTGTCCCGAACAGGAATCGATTACGGTATCTCTGCGTCTAAATCTACGGAATTAACAAATGCATGTAATATAATAATTTGTCGAAGAATATAAATATATGTTCGGTGTATTCGTATTCTGTACGTCCAGAGTACGTCTTTCTGGTTCGTCAAATAATTCACACACGTAACAGCGATAGCTGTGACAGGAGACATTGCGAGGGAGAGGCCTGCCAGAGATCTAATCTTTATCTTTAAGAACAAAGAAAAACTTATAGATAATAGGTATATTATCGCGGCTTTCCACAAGCCACCGCACGCAATTTCTTGCCACTCTAGTTTAACCAACATCAACAACCTTCTTCAGCGAATATGTCTATCTGGTGGCAGATTGTCTCCCCTGGGAATTCCGTCTCCACTCTCGAACCTGTCGACTCTATCACTCATCGGTATCACGACACACGTGAAACCGTGTCCTACTACGTTAGCCCACTGTATAGTTTTTTTTTTTTTTTTTTTTTATATAAAGCTGATTCCGATTTAGCCAACTTTACTATAGGCCCATCATAACACGTGGTTTCGATCATTTGTAGTCTAAATTTCTCAAAGTACACTCAGACTTAAAAACCTTTAAAAATATTTGAATGTGCGATCGAGAGGGATACACAAGCGTTAAACCATCTTAAGTGCACTAATTTAGATCTTTCCAAATTGGATAATATACCTGCATCTCCTACGACCACTTTAAGCTAACAGGGTTAACATTAAACAAATATTAACACTAAGTAAAGTAAAGAAAAGTAAAAGTCGTTTATTGAAGCAAAAGTAAACTGAGTGACAAAATTTGGTACAATAAAAAATTCAAAACAAGTAAGCAAGCAAGAGATACAGAACTCTGCTCCCTAAACAATTATGTTGTATTTTGGGTAGCAGTCTCCGCTACAATTTTAGTTGATACTCGTACTAATACATTTAGTGCTATTAGTAGTGTAAAATATCCTTGGTGGAGGAAAAACAACAATTACACTCCCTTCCTCCACAGAGGGAGGTATAGGTATCTAATTTACTACTTAGTTAATTAAAAATGTATTAATTATACATTTATTCGAATAAAATATTTACAACATATAAAATAAAATTAATATTAATATTAAGGATAGGGATATAAGTCCCGTCCGCGTGGAATGGTGCCAAGAACGCTGGGTGCATTTCCCCGCTGAATTGCAATGCTGATTCTCTCGGCGAAGAAAGAGCTAGCCCTCTTTTTGTCACCGGACGAGACGACAAGACGCGGTGTTATGTCTTTTAAAAACTTTTTTGCGCTTGGACTACATGGGCCCAGTGTTTCTATTGTATGTATTAATTAAGTTTTATGTATACTAGCAGGACATGAACTGATGGTAAGTGGCGCGTGAGATCTATGAATATTAGCAACTGGAATTAGACACTCTTCACTGACTTCGTTCCCTAACACTATGCCGGCTTGACCGGGCATGACGGCAATTCGAGCCAAATCCAAACGTGTGGATACAACAACACTTTATACTGGGTTTATCGGCACGAACAGTGGATACTTCTCCACCCCGACAGACTATGCAAATTACCACCATCAGTCCACCTACCACCTATTTGTTGTTATCGTTGACACTATGTGCCATTTGCAATGATGTCAAATGCTATTTTTTACTTTCCAAGAGAAATAATATTGTAAGCTTGCCATGGTGATATTTAGGTATATAAAAATAACACCGCTTGAAACAAGACTTACTTAAAAGTACAATTTGCCGCAGTGAATATCGGTACCTAAGTCTATTAGTATATGAAATATTCCTTTCAATCAAATGAAAGACCGTTAAATATTTTCTTGGAACATACTTTCCCAGCTTTTAAGATACCCTGGCGACTGGAGGGACTGACAGGTGTGTGACATAGTAGTTGGAATTTATTTTCGAAGGAAATAAATTCGATAGGGAAATGATATGTTTTTTTTCATAACCACTTTCTGTAGCCTCGGCATTTTCGACTTTTCTTAACTTGGAATCGAACCCCGAAAACACGCAAAACTAGGTTTCAGTAATGTAGGTACAAGTAAATAAGTTTTTGTTATTATATTTTAAATTGCATAATGACATTAGGCAAGTTTCGGGGCCTTAGTCTAATCATTATTGTTATTTGCGAAATTAAAATAATTTTTATTTTATTTTTGTATAAGTTAATTAAGTAAATCAGGCTAGTATTTCTCTATCATATATTCATCTATAATAATGCCATCTATGATCTAATAGGGTAACTATTTTCTTATAACAAATGTTCCGTGTATTTTATTGAAAACTTGTAAAATGATCAATAATTACTTACAAAAATAAACTGACACTAGGATCTCTTGTCGAAGAAGAACGTTATTTACAGCATGCATATTGTCTGTCAAACAAAATAATCAGTTTGAAGTGCACGTTGATCATGACCATAACCGGCAATGACTGTCATTAACTCTTAACCGATTGGTCTAGCTTTGATTATAATACAGTTCTGTATCTTGCCCTGTCTATTATTATATTATATTGTCTATTTATATTAAATATCTCCGCCATTTCCAACAGCGGTAATTAAAAGAATTGGTGTATCCTTATCCTTATCATCTTAGATGTTTAAACCATATACTTACCTACTCGTACGTACCCATATATTTATTGATTTTACTTATTTATATGTTAATTTTTCTTACTCTGCATCTATAAAATATTATAAAATATTCTTCTCTCACTCTCCCAAAGGTTAACTGGTAGAGAATACCTTTATGGTATTATGCTCGCCTATGTACATGTTTTTATATTTTGTGTGCAATAAAGAATTTTATTATTATTATTATCCTGAAAAAGGTTTAGCAGCTATCAATAACTTTCCGGAACTTAACTAATTCCAATTACTGTAAAGTTTAACTTCTTGATGAAATCCTCTCATGCGAGAACAGAAACAAAATTTGGAGTTTAGGTAAATGTGCCTCTTAGGAATAAATCTATTCCAACCCATTAGTATCAATACAAAAAGGAATATCTACATAGATAATAAATACACAATACATTTGTCATATATTTACAACAGCGCTGTTTCTGTTCCTCGGAGAGCACACTAAGAAAAATTGATATTTAGTGTAATGGAAAATCGTCGAATTAATCATCGTACAATTGAAAAAATATTCGCTAATCAAATAATACATAATGGAAAAGACGCGGTAAAAGTTGCAATGTGGTTTATGTCATTAATTTGCCACGAGCAAAGACCTACATAAGGACTGGGCCATCGATGCAACTTATGCGAAACAAGTCTCAATAAATTTTTGGTGTATAAATGAAAACTAAAACTGCATCTTAACATAAATGCGCCGGGCAATTAAAAAAGTCAATGGTCCAGCTAATAAAATAACTTTTGCAGCTTTACTTTACCAGACACAAACCAGATATAACAAATCTAATTTTGTTGTCCCAGTATTTTATTTAAGCCTGCTTGGTGGTTAAAGTCTGACTGGAGGTGTTATGCAGGAAAAACATTAACTTGTAACGATGATAATGCGAAAATATTACACTGAATGAACAGGCTTACAAAATGTTATATATGTATATTTTTTCAATTGTTACTAACATAGTCTTAGCTTATTGTATGACTAACACTAGCAATTAGCTAACATTACTTTAGGATCATCATGACAAGTGGCAAGCTCGTCGATGAATTCACGGCAGTATGCATCCGTTAAATCGTTTAGAGTACTTTATTCGACACAAGGCAAAGCAAAGCTTATGTTACTCAGTTCGCGGCTTTTTTCCATTTTAGATTATGCAGATATCTGCTATACTGATGTCACTGAAGAGCTACTGAATAACTAGATCGCCTTCTTAACTCATGCATTCGCTATGTATTTGGCTTGCGATCATGCATCTCATTTTCGAACTGTTTAAATGGCGCAATATCAGCTTTCGCAGCTCTGCCTATCGACTTGTCCATTTGTATGGATGGTATCCTGAATAATCCTTGTGCACCTCCTTACCTCAAAACCCGATTTGAGTTCTTGTGCGATACGCACAACCTCACTCTTCGTTCTGCTTTTAACAATCAACTTTAAAATCCCCTTCCACTCCTCCAGCAGATATTCAGATTATTTCACTGTGTCTGCAGCCGGCCAGTGGAACAAGCTACCACTGGACATTAGACGGGCAACGTCTGTCAATGATTTTAAACAATTAGTAACCAACTTGTTTCTTAAAAAGCAGGAGCACACTGCATCTAGTAGTAGAAATCGATCCCAGCACCTCCGCGTCTAAATCTACAGCCTTAACCGCTAGACCACGGATGCAGTGCAGTACAAAGGCGTGTTTTCTGACCACCCCGCAAGATGATAGATACTTTTAATGATGGGTAGGTTAGATACAAATTAATGTTAACATAACTAGGTTCAGCTGTAAGCAACTCCTGATACACAGATAACTTTTTTGAAAGAACGATCAAAACAATCGTCAATTTTACGTGTTTCAAACCAACAAAATTATTATGTTTTGGCAAAATATGAATACACTAAAAACGTTGTCTCTAAAAATGTACTTAAATAAGCTATTTAGTAGTGTAAAATACTAATTATATGTCTTTAATTTGCAAAATAATTAGCATAAAAAAATAAAAATGCTGCCGTAAGGCACTATTCCACGCGGACGAAGTACCCGTGATCCTCGAACCCTCTGGGATTGAGCCAAGAGATGGCAAAAGACCTGATGGCATGACCGTTGGGCCGTGAAAACTTGTCAGGTCCCTGGTGTGGGATGCGACATGTGTAGACACATTAGCCCCATCTTACATCTAAGCGACCTCGTCAAGCGCAGAAAGTGCGGCGGTTTCTGCTGAGAACCTCAAGCTACGCAAATACGCAAACCTCGGTACAGGTTACGAATTTGCGCCGTTTGAGGTCGAGACGATGGTACCATGGGGACACATAGCCAAGCGTCCTTAGGAGTTGAAAATTATTTTAATAAAGCTGGCAATTATTTCTGCCAACGTATTAGCCTCGCTATACAGGTGGGGAAATGTCCTTGAAAAAAATCTCCTTGAGACTATCTAGGACATTTTTTTTATAGTTTATTTTTTATTAGGTTTAGTTTATATTCAATTTAATTTTTCCTTTTTTTACCTTGTATTGTATTTTATTAAATAGTGTTTTCCTCAATAAAGTATTTTTTATTATTATTTTCAATTACACTACACTTAATTTTGTTTATAGACGGAATCATCAGACGCTCCGCATAATAATATCGCGATTTGTTAGTCCAATGAAGGTTTTGAAAGTGTTTGTTACTTAGCATACTGTTTGTAACATACTTCATTTAAATTTTGAATTTATGGTAAATATTCACATAACCAGGTCGTGGTCACGGGATACACGTGCGAAAAATAATAAAATTTAATATCAGTGTACAATCAGACAAACCGGCACTGGCGTATTTAACAAAATATTAATTAGCACGGATTTTCGAATCAGGTAGTAAAAAAAAAAGTAAAGTATCATCACGACTGTTTCCCGTTTTTTCTGTTTTTCGGGGTGGTCAGAAACCACGCTTATGAATAAGCGGATTCACATTTAAAAATCAGTCAATCACAGTGTCTAAAACTCTCGAATCACTGCAGCTTCGCCGTGACGTTGCGATGCCTCTCTGAGCGTGTTCTACAAGCTATTCCACGGTAAGCGTTCTGAGGAGCTTCCGCAACCGAACCACACGCACAGGCCAAAATAAGCATCCACATACTATACCCACTGTCCCTACGTCTGTCGCAAGCTGATGGTGTAGAATGCTCTCCCAGCCAGTGTGTTTCCCCACTCCTATAACCTAGAGTCCTTTAAGCGAAGTGTGAAAAAGCATCTTGTTAGGCCAACATAGTGGTAGAGACTGATGCCGGTCGTCAGTGGCTGGTGTCAGTTACTCCCATTCTTGGACCTCGCATACCGCTTACCATCAGGTGGGCGCGATGTCACATGTCGTGTTTAGTATAAAAATAATAATAAAATAAAAAACAGAAAATATATATTTTTAGATATTATAACTTTTCTTAATTGGTATAACGATACAAGCGCATAATATGTTTTTCCGAAGGCAAATGAGAAATACTTTCAATTTTATCCATTCTTAAAAAATTTACAACTTGCAAACACTGTTCTTTAATAACCGTTGTAAGTTTAAATTTATGTTCAGATGAAAAGCCATTAATGGGCCATTCACGTAGTTTCAATAAGACGTGCTGATGTTTTTCACATAGACAGGGTTTGTTTGTGTTTGTCGCTGTATCTGCAGTCTGTAGTTGGGATACACTTTGGGTACACTTATCCTTGAATCTAGAGTTTAAGGTATTCATGCTCTTAGTCGCCTGTTTAATATTACATGCGGAGAGTTGAATACCAACGTCTATTTGTTTGATCTTGTGCTGAACACCTGCATGCTTTCTTGGTTCATTTACTTTCCTTTCAGAAACTTGAGACCGCCTTAAATGTATATTTGATGTCTTATTTTCCTCGGAATGTTCTTTTGTAGTCGTGTTATTATCCATATCGGAATCTTCGTTTCTTAGTAGATGTCGTCGAATAGCCGTAAGGAGCTGTGGAGCCGGATCATTAACCACACCGACACCCCATAGAAAACTATTCATATTGGTTATTTGTTATTAAATAATATACATTTACAAATTAATTTTATATGCTAATGTTTCCAATACGTCACAAGTCACAATGTTGATAGTAAAAAATATGTTTAAAGCGGATATGGCTTTGGTGAAAAATAAAGTAGCTTTATTTTTTAATAAAAAAGACTTACAAAAATAAAAGTATTTTTCATGCATCCTACGCTCAAGGTTTATTAAATTAGAGCCATGTTGAACTCAATAAATTCGCATTACGTGACCTGCGACGATAAAAATCAATATTGTAGGTAGATACTGTTAGAAAGTGTTTATCTACAGCGAAATTGTAAAATGTTTTAAGTTACGGCTTTTCTTGCCGAAGTAAAGTTTTCAAGGTATTTCGATTTCAATATAATGCACAATGAAATAAAGTTGTTTCTCAATAAGAAGACGAGAACAAAGGGAAATAAAACAAGGTAAATTTAACAATACTGCAAATAGATAATTTTATTGTTTCCGCAAACAAATCTGTTTTGAAAGCCTTTTTAATTGATGAAAGAATCTTTGTTAAATAGGAAAGTTGGTAAAGTCGGAGTAAAAATGTATTTGGGGAACAATTGAGTTTGTGTTGTCTTGACGAAGTTGTGGCGCGAGCAGCTGCCGTCTGCGGCACACTTACGGCATTATAACTTCCGAAAGCTGCGAGTATGTCACGAGAACTTCACGCATGAGGACAATATCAAACTTAAACGAAAATAAATAGACATATAGGAAATCATACCAGCTTATATTTTTTGATACGAGATCTTTATTTATGAAAACTTTTTTATTCGAAAGAATATAAAACTATTTAAAGAGTAAAAATTAAATATAAACTAAACCTAATAAAAAATAAACTATAAGTAAAAAATATGCTCTAGAGACGACCCTTCAGGGATAGTCTCAAGGAGGCTGGCAACATTTCCCCTCTGTATAGCGAGGCTAATACGTTGGCAGAAATAATTGCCAGCTTTCCTGTCTCCGGACTTTTCCGTTAGCCGTTTGGACAACTCCTTGGCCAGACGCTTGGCTGAGTTTTTTGAAACATAACGCGAAGTACAAAAATGAGAGTAACTAAAGCTCCCAGCAGCCCTATTCTGTTACTTAGTTGCAAACATTATTAGTGGATTTCGTTATTTACGTCAGAGGTTGCGTCATAATTAAATAATTTATTCAATTCTCAACTCTATAAGCGCTCGACCGTGACAGCGGCCGTGCAAATATCAACTTTAATAGCCTGATATATATTAAGTTGACGGATTCCATTATATAAAGTTTGCGCTTAAGTAACAGAATAGGGCTGCTGTAAACGAAGTCAAACTTTTTAAACTTTTTTTGCAAACTTTGTTTTAATAAAAAAAATGGCGTAAACGATCAAACCAACCCATTCAAACAAATTTCCGCATTTTGACTCTGTTATATTAAAGTAGTACGAAGAATATTATTTACTTATTCCTCTCTTTATTAATTTCGTATTTTTTTTAATAATAACAATAATATTCGGTTTGTTTGTTTTTGTCCAGTATTTATATATGTATATAAATATATTTTATTCTGTTACTTAGTCTCAAACGTTATTAGTGTATTTCATTATTTATCAAATCGAAGATTGTTTGACAAACACAACAAACTAGGCCGCATATTATTAAATTGTTTGACAAACACGTAAAGTTTGTCAAACTCGTTTAATTGTATAAAGGGGCCAGAAAATTATCACCTTTACGGCTAAAATGCGGCCCCACTAATGTAGGCTAAAATATTTTTCTTACTAAATATAAGGGGTTTTGTGCCAGCCAAAGAATCAGATTTTAAGATAATTACTTCTAATAGAATACTTATGCATTTTATGTTTAGGGCCGGTATTACATCATGGCTTCTTTAAATTTAGTAGGTTTCATATACATTTCTGTAAGACGGTTTTTTCAAGCTAATCGATTCTTATTAATAATTTGAGACTTTTAGACACTGATGTCGTCCACTATCTGAATCGCCCGCCTTCGCAGCCTAGCGAGCCTAGCTACCTAGCGAAAACATCCCAGTAAGTAAGAACCACGTAGTCCACGCATTATCTTATCTGTGCTTTTTAGATCATAAAGTAAAGGCGGGAAAAACCGTTTCATCTTGTTCGAAAAGTTTCTTTTTGACGCTGGTTTGGTGATGCTCTCGGTGTAGTTTCGGTGGTTTACGTTTAAGCGTATTTCGACCCCAAGTGTTTTTTTTATATTAGCACGGCATGTGACCTTGCGCCCACCTGATGGTAAGTGGGGAGCGAGATCCATGAATGTTAGCAACTGTAATACTCATGACTGACATCAGTCCCTAACACTATGCCGGCTTGACTGGACATGACGGCAATTCGAGCCTGATTCCGAAATGTGTGGATACACTTTACTGGGTTTATCGGCACGAATGGATACTTCCCCGCCTCGGCAGACTGGACAAATTACCACTATCAGTCTGCCTACCACCTATTAGGTATTGAAGCTGGGTGGAAGTTCCAGAACACACCGTGAAGAGTAGGAAGAGAAAGTTAGGAGACTTCTTGGCCGTCAGCCGTTTATAACCGCAGATCCCGGTTGCTGATGCTGTCCGCAGTGTTGCTGTCAATTCTACAGGGCTACATCACATCTCACTCACTGTTAGGGTACACTTTCCTGTAGTTAGGGCAGCCAAGAATTATTTAATTTAGAACTCTTTTTAAATTAATTATTAATTTGATCTTCAGTTTTTTTCTTTTTTAATTTAATTTAATTCAATATTGGATATCTCTAATTTTATTTGTGTTATTTGTTGTATTTCTTCTGTTTTTTCTCCTTTTATTTGACACCTAAGTATCAGTAATAAAGTATGTTTCCTAATTTGGCCAATGTATAAACTCAATTATATACTAACCTTTATGTTCTGTGGAAATAAATGAATAAATAAATAAATAAATTTATATTATAATAAGCTTAGCTAGTGTGCGCTCACTATCCAAAACATAATGTAAACCTCTGCAGTGTATTAGAGTCAAAATGTTAACTAAGTATATAAGTTTTAAGAACACAAAAAAAGTATAAAAGAGTCCACACGAGAGCCGTTATTTTATACAAACGAGTCTATTGTATTCAAATGTTCTATTCCAATTAAGAAATTGATTAATTTGTTACAACTAATACCTTTGTAAAGGGCATTTATTCAGCAGTAATTGGTTTCTAAAAACAAACAATGGCTACTAGGTACATTTTAATTAAATTTAAAGAGAGAAAGCATTATTGACTACGCGAAGGCTTGGCGTCTAAAATTAAACGAATCGAGTTTTAGTAATTTATCGATTAGTAGTAATTAAAATTTAACAATTTTTTTTGACTGCCTCCTTGGTTTAGTGGTCCATGAATTTATACTCTGGTCGGATAACAATAATTTATTTAATTTATTTGTGTTATTTCTCGAGTTTACGCTAGACATCGACGAGCTTGCCACTTGTCATGGTGCCTATAGTAAAGTTGGCTAAATGTGAACTAGCTCCTTATAAAAGCGTGGTTTATGACCACCCCGTAAGGGTTACGGTCGTGATAATACTTTACTATTAATAATAATTTTGTGTTATGTACTTTATAAATAATCAATATTTTATTATATTTTTAATAAATAATTAATTTAAATAAATTTACGTATTTTTATATACCTAGATAAATATATTCTTTATTAATGTTTTCTGTGTAGATATATATATATATATATTTATAGTATATCTTCGATTGTTATTAGGTTCAGGTTCTATTTATTTTTTATAACTCATGTTAAATTATTGAATAAATTTAAGAATCAATAAGTTAATATCAGAAAGCAGAAATAAAAAATAATATAACTGTTCTTTACGCGATTTACCTTATTCGCCAGACGTTTCGGTCAAATTGCATTGGCCGTGGTCACGGGTGGACTGGAGCTGCGCGGTATAGCCTTCGTCTGTAATGGGCGGTTAATGTAAACCTACTTAACCTAACTTGTAACATTAAAAGATTTTACAAATCGCGACACACAACACTCACAATATCCTCGGCTATATCGAGCGATTTATCGCGTCGTGGAAGTATCTATCAACATCATCATCACGACCGTTTCCCTTTCGGGGTGGTCAGAAACCACGCTTATAAATAAGCGGATTCACATTTAGCTAACTTTACTATAAACCAATCATGACAAGTAGCAAGCTAGTCGATGTCTCCAGGGTACTAAACTCGAGAAATATCACAAATAAATTAAATATTAATGAAATGTATTTATTTACATCAATCAATATTTTTGTGTCCCGACCAGGAATCAAACCGGTACCTCCGAGTCTAAATCGACGGACTTAACCGCTAGACTACGGAGGCAGTGGAAGTATGTATCTAAGGTAAATTGCGTAAAGACAGCATATAATTATAAAACCTATACAATAAAACAAAATTAGACATTAAAAATATTTGGTATACGAGTATGAATCATTCCAGTGTCCTTAAAAATCCTTTATCCATTAGGTCCGGATTTTTATTAACAAACGCTGTTACGTTGATAGATAGGCTCAGTAAATAGGGCATTAAACCAAGGATTGGGTTTAAGGTGGCTGTAATTTATAAGGGGCGCCATTCACGTATCTTTTTTTGATGTTTTTTATAGGTACCGCTGCATTTCATCCTTGATATTTCATATCAGAAAATGTATTATAAAAAAAGTTACATTATTTCGTAAACCTATGTTCACCCAGTAAGGTAGCAAGGACGATGGCCACATTATCTTATATGGACCACAGTTTTTCAAATGTAAATATATATTAATTAACTAGTTAATAAATTGTCATTATAATATTATTGTGGTTTAAAATTATCATTTATATGTTTCTTCTATTTGTAACTTATTTAGTTGTATAAGAAATTTGTGGAAACTTGTAATTGGCATCTAGTTTTTTATATAAGTAATCATTTGTTAGAAGCTGTAAGTTTTCCTTAAAGATAAATAAATAAAAAAAAAAATAAAAAAAATACGCCAGTCCCTGAACCGGAGGCTTAAGCGTGCTCTCCGAGGCACAGGAACGGTGATGTTACATATCAATGACACATCTTTGTAAGAAAAGCTCTGTTTGGTACATGCCGGGGATCGAACCGACCTTTTTAGGATTTTAAGGAAAGCGTTCTTACAATCGAGCCATTAGCGCCATTTTCCACAATATATACCAGTAAGAGTAAAAAAAAAGTCTAAGTTTGACATATGCCCAAAATATGTCTGCAAAGATTCATCTAGGACTACTAGTTGTTGTGTTTTTAATCGTCATCGCGCCCCTAGAGCACAGAGTTCCAGAACTTTACTGCTGGAGATGGGCCTTGCATAACATATATAATATACATATTTTTGGACAACTTGGCCCACACTCGCCACGTAGCGAGCTCGCCTTGCCAGTTTTTTTTTCATCGGAAATAGGTTAGATAAACAGTTATGATTTCTGTGCAGTTCGGAGACATGGACCATAAAAGCCGCGGATACAGCGAGGATTGATGCGTTTAAGATGTGGTGCTGGCGTCGTTCCCGTCCCAATCCCTTGGACAACCAACATTTCTATGCTCGAAGCGCTTAAGCTGACCAGGGCGCAAAAATCTACCGTCTGCTTGCCTGAATTCTGGAATACTTTGGCCACATTGCAAGAAGAGAAGACGATAACCTAGAAAAACATCTAATTACGGGTAAGGTAGACGGTAAAAGAACAAGAGGAAGAAGCCCCAAGCGATAGTCCAGTCAGGTGACTGACCACCTGACCATCCCTGTACACCAGGCCATCCACTACGTTGAGAACCGAAACCTTTGGAGACGGCTAGTGGATGAGCTGCGATTGCGACGGAGTCACGATCAGTGGGGTACCGACTAAAGATGATTTCTTAAAATAAAGCTTAAAATTGCTTCCTGTAAAGTTGCTATAGTGTCACATAAAGATTATTCAACTTTCCAGTTACGAACTTTAAAAAAACCTAGAATTTTGTGGTAAGTATACCAATGCCTTCATATGAAACATGACGTCTTTACGTAGCGGAATACAATGGGTCAAAAATCGGGTAACAAGCAAACAAAAGAAAACATACATCATTAGATAAATGGATTCTATTGACCTGTATACGTCACTTACAGAGGCTGATATAGACATATTT
Source organism: Tinea semifulvella (assembly GCA_910589645.1). Lineage (NCBI taxonomy): Eukaryota > Metazoa > Arthropoda > Insecta > Lepidoptera > Tineidae > Tinea > Tinea semifulvella. The sequence continues at coordinate 12,711,286 of OU342585.1, forward strand.
GGTTTGGTATTGTTTTCCAGTGTTCAGTTTATTTATCTCACCTTCACGCGTAAACTACTTAACGAATTTTGATAATATTTGGTAACAATTGTGACGGCACATAGAACGAAACAAAAGAAAACATACATCATTAGATAAATGGATTCTATTGACCTGTATACGTCACTAACAGAGGCTGATATAGACATATTTGGTTTGGTATTGTTTTCCAGTGTTCAGTTTGTTTATCTCACCTTCACGCGTAAACTACTTAACGAATTTTGATAAAATTTGGTAACAATTGTGGCGGCACATATAACGGTACCTTTACCACAAGGGCCACGGGTTCGATGACGATGTGGTACCGACCCACTATGATGTGGGCTCAGTTGAATGACCTGGGAAGTAGTGGGGATACTTTACTGGTCTGACCCACTACTTTCCAATCCTAGTTTCTGGCTATATTAATGATTGACATTAAATGATTAACAACTACCGAATAAGCAGTTTTACTCTAAAATAATCCCAAACAATGTTACTTGAGATCCAGCGATAGACATCAATTATATCACATTATCATTTGAGCACAATATGCGGCCCCACGGACACCTGACGTATTTTTCCGACTACCTATTATAATTATTATACTGGCTAAGCCGGATCAAACAGTTAGAAAGTATTCATATTCAAACCCAAATGTAATAAAAATGAATTTGTTTATTAGTAAAAAAAATATAGTTACAGTATAATAAATTCATGGGCTTTCCAGAATATATATTTTAAAAAATTGTCCTACACTCGCAACGCTGGCCAGGTAATTTATTAACGATTCCATAAGTTGGTAATGGAAACGGCACAGACGGCTTAACATGCTCTCAGAGGCACGGGAACGGTGGTGTTGTAAATCTATAACAAATGTACGACAGAAAATTGTGTTTCCCATTGGTACATTCCGGGGCTCAAACCAAGTCACACATCAGGAATAGTCCCAAGGAAACTTTTCTGTCCTGTATAGCGAGGCTAATACATTGGCAGAAATAATTGACAACCTTCCTGTCTTCATACTTTTCCGTCAGCCGTTTGGACAACTCCTTGGCCAGACCCTTGGCTGAGAAATCCAATGGGCATCGTCTCGACCCCAAACGGTGCAAATTGTAACCTGTACTGTGGTTGGCATATTTGCGCAGCTTGAGGACCTCAGCAGAAACCGACCCAGTTCCCGCGTTTGACGAGGTCGCCTAGAGATAGGGCTAATGAGTCTACACATGTCGCATCCCACACCAGTGACCTGCCAAGTTTCCACGGCCCAACATTCATTCGAAAAAATAATAATAAATTATGGGTGACATTTACATGAAATAAATCCAAGTAACATTGAAATATGGATTTAATTGTCCATTTGTAGGTAGATATTCATTAGATTTATACGATTCGAACATGTGATATCGATATTCATTTAGAATATTTTGTTATGAGGAAATAGAATAAAAAAGGAAAAAAAAGTTTTAAAAATATATTTTGTACACGTTCTTCGGTAATTTCGTTCATCTCGTTTCATGTTTCTTAATATTTATTTATTTATTTATTTAAAACTTTATTGCACATAAATTACAAAGGCGTGACATAATGTCGCTTGACATTCTCTGCCTGTCAGACCTTCGGGACAACGAGAACATTTATGTGAGGTACTAATTTATTCAATTTAAAAGCGTCGGGTTCCACGTGTAAACGTCGCAACAATTGGATAATAATCATATTTGTCAAATAACCTTAAGCGCTCCAAGTTTTAAGATACAATTATGTACTAGCTGTTTGACTTGGATGCGTCTGTTTAACAAATAGGTATGCAAAAAAAACCTTGGCTGTATGTCGTGCTGAGAAGGCACAAGCGCTGAAATTTTTTTAAACCTGGGTTGTTAACTTTGATTTAATCAAAAGGTGGGACGTGAGCGAGACAGAATGTATCATCATTTCATTCCATTCAGTTCCGTGCCGTTCGATCAGTTTCGTTCCGTTCCGTTTACTTACGATCCGTTCCCTTCCGTATATAATAAAGTACTCTAATAAAAGCGGCGTTTTAGCCAACTTTACTGTCTTCAGCTAACCAAACTCGAGAAATATCACAAGTAAATTAAATATTAATTAAATGTATTTGTTCAAATGTATCCATGAAAATTTTCCAGTCTGATGCAGCGCCAAGGATCGAGGTGGGCTTGCATTTAGTTTTTGTGCTTTGCCCTTCTTTTACAAATGTGGTCAAAGTTTTATTTGTAGTCAGTCCCTTTCTGGCTCTTGCAATAGAAAGACTTACTGCTTCACGGATAACACAATAAATAATAACACGATAAATATATTATGCTTATATATGTGTATAGTTTATTTTGTAGTATTTTATTTATTATATATGTGTATTTCATTTATTCATTCATTCATTACAGCTCCATGAACATAGAGTCCTAGACCTCCACTGTTGGAAATAAGCCTTCCAGAAATTTTCGGATAATTTGGCCTGAACTCGCCACGCGCTGGCCAGATGGGTTGGCGAGGGATATATGTATGTGGTTATATGTATGTTGTTAGTTATTGAATAAACCCATCTGGCCAGATGGGTTGGCGAGGGATATATGTATGTGGTTATATGTATGTTGTTAGTTATTGAATAATATGTTTAAATTTCATATTTCAGCTATTTACCTACTACTACCAGAAAATTGTTTAAAGTTGTCCCAATGGTTGTCTATGATATAAGAGTTTTTTTTTTATATATATATTTTTTTTCTTATATCATAACATTTAAATACAACATTATTCTGCCAAACTATAAAATAGTTTATCGGCAGATAGCTCTCCTCACAATAATGATATATTAGCACAGTTTAGTTTACTAAAGATTAAATAAAATACAACTATAATAGATTATTTATTTATTTAAACTGAATTGCACAAAGTACAAAGGCGGACCTAATGCCGCTAGACATTCTATGACGGTAAAACCTTCGGGACAACGAGAGCAGTAAGTACATAAGGTAGGTCCAATACTAAATAAACTTGTAGAGTTTTATTGCAGATAACATATACATACTTATTCATAATTACATTCTAATACATACATATAACCTACATAAATAAAATATTAACAATACAATATAATATATACACAATACTATACCTACTAATGATAAATTAGATAGCAGTTAAATAACAAAAAATAAATATATAGCTTGTATCGTTCTAATCGCCCACTATTTTTACACAAACAATCTATCGATTTTGCTACTCAGTTGTTCGAGTATTTCTTTCTTAATTTTGTTTTTATATGTCAATTTGGAAAGTTTTTTTATTCTTATTTCTTGAGATAGACTATTTAGTATTCTGGGAAGTAGATACTGCCTCCATAATATTTATTAATGTAAATAAATACATTTAATTTATATTTGACTTTAACTTAAATTTATTTGTGATATTTCTCGAGTTTGATACGCTGGAGACATCGACGAGCTTGCCACTTGTCATGATTGGCCTATAGTAGTTGGCTAAATGTGAATCCGCTTATTTATAAGCGTGGTTTCTGACCACCCCGAAAGGGAAACGGTCGTGATGATACTTTACTGATGATACAGATACTGTCGCCTCCTCCTGCCGTCTTGCGGCATTAAGCCCGCCTTTGTCTTTGTGCAGTATGAAATAAATATTGACAATTCTAGGAGTATATCACCTAATGTCAAAAAGGTAATGTATAAAAGTATATAAAATGTTTAGTGCAGTAATACAGTAATAAAAGTGTGTTTTATGTTATTTTTTGTGTATAATTTCCGACCGCTTTATTACTGTTATGCGGCGTGTCTCATTAGCATTGCCTAATTAAAGTTACTGTTGATATTTATGATGTAGTAATTAAACGACCACAACATGACTTCAAATAACAAAAGCTTAAAAACAGAATATAGAAAATATACGCCCTTGCCAACCCATCTGGCAATAGTACAGAGAGGATGCCAGATTCTCCTATGGTGGGCCTTGGGTCATCATCATCATCATCATCAGCCTGTGTCTCTCCACTGGTGGATATAGGCCTCCCCCAAGGCTCGCCATTTTACACGATCTCCTGCCACCCTCATCCATCCCCCACCAGCGACCTTTCTCAGGTCATCTGTCCATCTGGCGGGGGGTCGTCCCACACTGCGTCTTCCAGTACGTGGTCTCCACTGCAGGACCCGTTTACTCCATCTTTCATCGCTTCTGCGACAGACGTGTCCAGCCCATTGCCATTTTAGCTTGCTAATTTTGAAAGCTATGTCGGTAACTTTGGTTCTTTGACGGATATATTTTATGCCTTGGGTAAAGTTGGCTAAATGTAAACTCGCTCCTTACAAAAGCTCGGTTTCTGACCACCCCGTAAGGGATAGCGTCGTGATAATACTTTTGTACCTACTCATTAATTTGCTTTTTAAAAGACATTAATCAAATCTCTTATGAAAATGGTTATTACAGTAATAAATAATTACTAAAAACGTCCAATTAAAAACCGTTTCATTAGGACATATTTTTTCAATAAAGGAGAAACCTAAACTCGGAATAAATACGACCAAATAATAATTTTATATAAGTACCAGGAGTAACGTTATAATAACTGTCTAAGCGGCTGGTTAACGCTGTATGTGACAAGAGGGCTGGCAGTTCTTTCGCGCATCAAATCAGCATCGCTGTGCAGCGGCGGAATGCTGCGAGTGTTCTTGGCACACTGCCCAAGTCATGGGTAAATATTTTTATATAAAGATTAGATTTTAGTTTAATTTTTAATTTAGTTAAAAAAACTATATATGTACTATTAGGCAACATTTTTTTTTTTAATTGACAACGTCACAATTATATTTACGTTATTAGTAAAAATCTTGAAATCTTATGCCAATAGATTACCATATTCAAAAAATATGTTAAAATTATTTATTTATTTATTGTAACTTTTTGCACTATGTACAAAGACCTAATGCCGCTAGACATTCTTACTCTGCCAACCTCAATGGTTGACGAACATTGTACGAGATATTGTATGGTAGGTGCAACTATTTGAACAGGAAAAGAAGATAATTAATATTCTACCAAATCTAATACTAATATAAAACGTAAATAACTATAAAATTATATATAATAATACTAAATACAAATAAATAATAATACATACATAAATAAATATATACAATATTACTTACAGTTGTTTGAGACGTTTGTGAAGACCATTCTTTTAAATAGCATTCTGTTGGGCGCCTGTCAGATATAATTAATGTAGTATTTATAAGTAACAGTTCCAATTTTTTATTTATGAATATATAATAATAAATCATTTATAACAAGTGAATACGCTTCGTAAATAAACCATAGTTAACCACCCCGCAAGGGATGCGGTCGTGATGATACTTTACTATTTACCAACACAACAATGCAGGTAATGCGAGCATAATAATGTTATAATGGTGTAAGCTTTCTGACAAAATAAAAAAAGTATTGCAGGGCCCTAAATTTTAATTACAACTGACGAAATGGCAACTGGGCCATATATTTTATAGTGTAAAAAGGGTATCTTGAGAACAACACAGGTTAATTAATTTTTTTTTGTTTGTTAATGTAGTAGTTGTGATTAGGATATTTATTTATTTAAACTTAATTGCACAAAGTACAAAGGCGGACTTAATGCCGCTAGACATTCTATGACGGTCAAACCTTCGGGACAACGAGAGCAGTAGTACATAAGGTAGGTGCAATACTGAATAAACTTGAGTAGTTTTGTTGCAGATAACATATACATACTTATTAATAATTACATAATTACATACTAATACATACATATAACCTACATAAATAAAATATTAACAATACAATATAATATATACACAATACTATACCTACTAATGATAAATTAGTATGTAAATAAGTACAGATTTTAACGCTTACAGGTAGAATATATATCACAAATATTTACCTAGGTATCTAACCTAAGTAAAGATTTGTGACCACTGTATTTATTGTAAATAAACGTACTTCAATTTATAAATGCATTTACGAGTGTAGCTGTTATATTTTATTGATTGCTGTACCTATTTGAATGATAAATTCTTTGCATTCAGTACGCAATCAATTTCGAATCGTACAAATAACATGACAAAAAGCTTTCAATATTCCATATAAATTTGTACAAACGAGCTTTGACTGAACGGCTACCATTCAAGTTTACCATTGACTTAGATGCTAGGGCCGAGAACTTAATATTTAACAACTCGGCCGAATCTTAACTAATTATTATTTTAAATGGCCTTCGTTAGCATTGGTCGGTCTTTAAAATTAATAACGATACTACAGTAGGGCGCAAAATAATGTTTTTACAGGGAGTGCGCAGAAAGAAGGATTCTTTGACGGTTCGCGACATGCGCCGTCCGCGCAACCCTCTCATTTTTATACAATTCATGTTCTAAATTTAAATCTCGCTGTAACCTAATACAAAAATACCTATTTTTATTGTAGTGTCGTTTTTTAAATCCTCCTCCTTGCGTCGTTTTCCTCAATGCTGAGGGTCGTGACCCCTCCTCGGATCACTTTGTCCCGGACGATGCTGCGCCATCCGGGTCTGCTCACGGCGGTGTGCAGGGCCTCGTGGACTTGGGTGTGAAGTGTGGTGCGGATCTGGTCTGACCAGCGTGTCGACCTCCGGCCACGGGGTCTCTTGCCTTTAATTTTTCCCGTGATTACTAACCTTTCCAGATTGCCAGAGCTTTTTTTAAAATGTTTTATATATATATATATTTATATATATATTTTCAAAAATCATTATGATCACAGTCTCTAGAACACTTAGCCCCGTATTAATATATCTCTCTAGATCTCTAGAACGATGTCAAATCCGTAATGAACGAAAGAGACAACTTGATTTCAAGTTTAGGGTCCTAACCTCCATTGCTGGAAACACTCGCCATGCTGACCAGAGGGGTTGGAGATAGTTTTATTTTATATTTGAACAAATTTAAATATTTCACAGCATTTTAAGTCTGAGATCTACCCTAAAGCTTTGATCGATGTTCATTCAACGCTTTCGTAAAGTTAATTATTTTAGGCCTAAATATGTCGCAAGTTCTTGTCAAGTTGTTGATTATTTAAGTTTACATTTTAATTATTATGCTTATAGCTCAAATGATGGATGAACAAAGGCGTTGAACTACTGAAAATGGTAAAGCGAAGGAAGCTGGAGTACTTGGGACACATCATGCGCAATAAAAAGTATAGCTTGCTGCAGCTCGTCATGCAAGGCAAGATACAAGGCTCCAGAAGACCGGGGAGAAGACACACTTCCTGGCTCAAGAACCTCAGGGAGTGGTTCGGGATGAGCACCCTATCCTTAATCCGGACAGCGGCCAACAAAATCAAAATCGCCTTAATGATAGCCGACCTCCGATAGGAGATGGCACCTCAAGAAGAAGAAGATAGCTAAAATAGACCACCAACTTTACATTTTATCGTTCTATGGCAACGTTTATGCGTTAACATTAAAGCTCCTAAAACACAGAGTCCTAGACCTCCGCTGCTGAAGAATGAATTTGGCCTACTCTGACCGCGCTGACATTAAATTAGCTCTTGTAAAATGTTAAACCTTTGTATAAAAACTTGTACAACTACACACATCAAAAAAGTCTAGGGATCAAGCATGTTTATGCGGATTTCTTGTGATTGAGATGTGGCTTTGTAATAAATTTATGATTTTATAAATTTATATGGATCCTTTTTGGTGCATTTCATAATTTAAAACAGGAACTGTCAATCAAATTCGAGTAAAAGATGAAAATCAGCTGTCAATATTTTCCCTATAAAAACATAAGACGCATTGAAGACATTATTAGTGCTACTGTTTCCCTACTACTGATTAAAACCAACGTTATTATGGAGCGGCGACGTCATTTAAGCAGGGAAGAAATGATCAGAGCCGTGGGAATGATAGAAGCTGGTTCCCGGCAACGTACTGTGGCTTTAGCTCTGAATACAAGTCAGAGTGTTATCAGTCGACTTTGGACACGTTACCGAACCACTGGTACCGTGGCTGAGCGCCATGGAGGACGGTATCGCTGCACCACACGGAGACAAGACCGATACATTCAAATCACAGCTCGAAGAACTCCAACAATAACCGCCATGATGTTAGCCGTAAGCCTTCATCGCTCTTCAGGGAACTTAATTAGCGACCAAACAGTCAGAAACCGCTTGCATGAAGTGAACCTTCATTTCCGAAGACCGCTACGGGTACCACCTATAGCAATGCACAATCGTAGGACTCGATATCAATGGGCTCTTGAACACAGAAATTGGACAGAAGAACAATGGCGTTTCGTGTGCTTTTCTGATGAGTCTCGTTTTGGTATGAGGCCGGATACAAGACGTATACGACACTGGAGAACCCCTGGACGCCAACAGCGATTAAAATCCTGCCAGGAAGTCCATCCTTATAGTGGTGGAACCATCATGGTATGGGCGGGTATTTCGATCGGCGGAAGAACTGAGTTGATTTGGATCAGAGGCAACCTCAACGCTCAAATTTATGCTGAGACGGTTGTATCAGACGTCATCGTTCCTCTACAAGTGCATATCGGTCCCTTATTTCAGTTAATGCATGATAATGCACGACCGCACACCGCAAGAGTTGTAAGACAGACACTCGCCGCAGCTAACATCAATGTCCTGCCCTGGCCTGCGCAGTCGCCAGACTTGAACCCGATTGAGCATGCATGGGATATTCTTCAGAGAAGAGCTCTGCCGAATATGGAGGGTATCCAGTCGCAAGAAGACCTTTTTTTGTTGTTGCAACGAACATGGGCGGCCATTCCACAGCGTGATTTGGATGAACTCATTTTGAGTATGCCAAACCGATGTTCTTGTGTTGTTAGTGTTCGCGGTAGAAACACGGATTATTAATTGTTTAAGTTACCCAATAAAATTAAAAAAAAAACTGTTATTTCAGTCTTTTTTTCGAACTTTAATGTTAGTGGTTCAAATGTCAAAAATCCCTTTATTAGGAAAATGGCAATTTTTTTTACTAATGCAAAGGTGACTTGGTTTATCGTTACTGTAGACAAACGAAAACATTTTATTTGATCAATGCTTAAAGAAAATTTTAATGAATATCAATCAGGAGAAAAGTTATTGCAAAAATATATGTTGATCCCTAGACACTTTTGATGTGTGTATTTTAATTAATGATAGTATTATTATTAGTCATTAAAAAGTTGTATTTAAAAAAAAAAAAAAAAATATTTATTTATTTGCGTACAACAGCTTATACAACACATAAAAGAGACAAAATAATCTTAGTTAGAAAATACATATTAGAGTGAGCACTGCGACAAAAAGCACTCGGTTCAGCATAGACTGCAACATTTCTGCTGCAGCGCTGTAATTTACTTATTTAATGCCCAGTTGCATAAGTATATAGCTCCGTGAATTATACTAATGGTATGCTTAACGAGCAGATGTGACTCGACTATGTACTCTGGCGCAACTCAAATGTTGGTAATATCCGCTATTAACAATACCTAAGGGTTTTTTTCAATGTTTTTATAACCTGAGTAGGTTGTACATTTAGATTACGAATGTCGTCTCTTTCGTAACATTAAAATAAATTATCAGGCTTAATACATACAAATAAACATATTGTATTATTATAGAAGCTTTCGTGGCAACACAAGGTTGTATTTTTTTTTCTAGAACGAAACAAAACGGTTTTACAAAAGTTAAAATAGATTATTATTATTATTTATAAAACTAAGATAAAAAGACTGCTCCGTGGTCTAGCTGTCAAAACCGTAGATTTAGACAAGCAGGTACTTAGTTTGTTTCTTTGATATTCGTCAGAGAAGCAACGGTGGCAATAGAACACATCTGCTGCAAAACCAATGGGGCAATCCGATTCTAGAGTGGAGACCACGTACGGGACCCCCCGCTTGATGGACGGATGAACTGATGAATGTCGCTAGTGGAAGATGAATGAGGGTTGCAAGTGCAGTGGCGAGTGCTCGGTGGAGGCTATCCATCTCGTGGATAGACATAGGCTGATTATAAAAAAATAAAGTAATATCACGACCCTTACGGGGTGGTTAGGACATCACACTTGTAAAGGAGCGGATTCATATTTAGCCAACTTTACTATAGGTCGATGTCTCTAGCGTACCAGACTCAAGATATGACTCAAATAAATGTTGTGTCCCGACAAGTAAATCGGAGGCAGTCAGGAGGTAGAAAGGCTAAAGACTATTCTAATCTAACCTTTCACTTAAATTATTAAACTGCCATTTAGTAACACTACAAGCGGCTTGTTATTGCTTTATGTGACAAGCTGGTATAGCATTTTGCGCATACTGCCACTAGAATAAATCATAGGTAAATATTTTTATTTACACTTTTTATTTCAACCGAGAGACGAAATAGAGAGAAAAATATTTACGTAAGTCAACGTTCGATCTTTCGCTACCTACTTGATTAGGCCTAGTATAGTGGCGATATTTTTAAGAAAACTTCTCTGCTCCGTAACTTAAGATTTTATTACTGTATAATTAAAATAAAAAATACGTAATTCTTTATTTTTATTCTAGATTATAATATAAAAATATTTACTCTTTAATAAATTCGACGCAATATATTAAAATTAAGAAATGCCATTATGATTCAGTTACCGGCCATTGTACCCAGTGTCTAAGGTGTTATTTTTAACAGCAAACCCACTAATTAAATAACTATATTTTTTGTAGACTTTCTATTAAAATAGATAGAGCACAATATGCTTTTATTATGGTGTCATTTATTAGTAAGATTATATAAATTGTTACACAAGACTGATGAAATTATTATTTTCCGGACACGTAGCGGGTGGTGTATGATGAGGTGGCTTATTTACCAAACTTATTAAAACAATGCTTTTCCGCCTTTATGACAAGCCGACATAGCAGTGAGGACTGGCCTATGATGTCACTAGTTATGTCAAACGTCAACCAACGTTCTGCAATATTCTAAGCGTTGATTTTTATATAATATTGATATTAATTAAGTTATACATAGACGCTTTTTTACACTTAATTAAAAGGTACTTTGAAAATTGTATTAAATTAAGAACTATGTACATAATTATTCGTATATATTATTACATACATTTAATATTCGTCGATCTCTCACCACCCTTATCCAAATCCCACGAACGACCGTTCATCTGGCAGGGGGTCTCCTAAACAGTAAAAAATATTTAAAAAAAATAAAGTATCATCACGACCTTTCGGGGTGGTCAGAAACCACACTTATAAATAAGCGGATTCACAAATCACAAAGCCAACTTTACTATAGGGCAATCATGACAAGTGGCAAGCTTGTCGATGTCTCCAGCGTACCAAACTCGAGAAATATCACAAATAAATTAAATAATAATTAAATGTATTATGAATATTTTTGTGTCCCGACCAGGAATCGAACCCGGTACCTCCGAGTCTCAATCCACGGACATAACCGCTAGACCACGGAGGCAGTTATTATGTAACAATAATATATATATTTAAAAACTTAAATGCACTATGTACAAAGGCGGACTTAATGCCGTTAGACATTCTCAGACAGTCAAAACTTTACATTACATTTTACATTAAGCCAGTATAAATAGTAAGTAGATGCAATATTATCAAATAATAATTTGTATACTATAAAAAAATACACAAAAATAATATTTATAATTATATAACACTTCATATACATATAGGATATATTATAGATATATTCTCTTGATACTCACAAATTCATTAAAGAGCTGGGTAAACGGATTTTTCAAGAGTGTGGCGATCCCAAATGCCATAACTACCTAAAACAAAATATTTCGATTATAATTCAACGAGGAAATGCGGCGAGCGTTTTAGGTACCCTCCCTGGTGGTAAGTCCTTAGTTTATTTTGTAGAATAGTTTTAATTTCATATGTATTTTTAGTTTAGTTTTATTTATAATTAAATTTTTAATCTATTTTATTTTGATATGTTTGTATCTACTTCGAATAAATATATTTATTTATAGATATATCTTCAATACAAAACGAGTATAATATAAAACTACACATGTGATGAATAAAATGGGACAAAAATAAAATGTCGCTGTAAACGTGTAAAGATAAAAGTAACAATAAAATAATAAAGACAATATACGTTGAAAGATAGTGTTTGTACACAATACTCTTAAATATTACACGACTAAAAGCTTGTCTCATATGCTGAGGAAAATAATTCGCAGGGAGCGACGACGGCAGAAAACTATATAGACGAGAGAGATTCGGTGAGAAGGAATGGAAAGAGGAACGAATGGTTCTAACGTGATGTGAGCTCAGAATCCAAATAAATATTTATACCTACTTAGGTGTATCTGGTGTAATAATATAATAAGTTCTAATAAAAAAAATATAATAACTACCTAGATAGTATACTGTTGTGATCCAAAGTGTCAATACACCATTTTTTTAAAATCCGGCGGTTAATAGCTTTATGTTAAGAGGCAAATAGTTTCACAGGTTTGTGGCAAATGAGTTTGAGACAAAACTAGAATTATGTGAGGGGATAGAGAGACGAGAATTATGAGTTGAACGGAGGGATTTAATTAAATTTAAACTTTAAGGATACCTAGAATATTGTTATATTATATCAGCTCTGCGTAGTCTGTAAAGTACTGACGAATTATGCAATAAAGTTCTTGCGACAGTGACGGAGTCTTCTAAAATCTTGCTAAATAAATGGCTGCAGATCTTCTAGATCCGACAAGCAAAAACGTAATCCACTAAACTAAATTGTTTTTTTTTTAGTCCTAAGCAGTACTCGTAACCGTAGCACTTAAAATGATTATATTAAATGCTAAAAACTTGCTATATTTATTATTTGACCCCGGCGTGACCCTTGTTCAACGTAAAAAACCTTTAAGTCGCCGTAGGGTCACATACCAAGCTCAGATGATGACGTCATACACCATATGTACAATGTACGTCCCTGGATAAATTAGATAATATATTTAAAAAAAAAATGTATGTTAATAAGTATTTAAGTAGTATAAATACTATTTATGTAGTTTATTAAAATTTAAAATAAGCATAAAATTGCACCCCCACATATTATATCCTCTCACTCTCCCAAAGGTTAGCTGGTAGAAAAGAAATGGCTTTAAGTTCGCCTTTGTACATACTTTTAAAGTAAAGTATCATCACGACAGTTTCTTTTTCGGGTTGGTCAGAAACCACGCTTATAAATAAGCGGATTCACATTTAGCCAACTTTACTATAGGCCAATCATGACAAGTGGCAAGCTAGTCGATCTCTCCAGCGTACCAAGCTCGAGAAATATCACAAATAAATTAATTAATAATTAAATGTATTTATATTATTAAATATTTTTGTGTCCCGACCAGGAATCAAACCCGGTACCTCCGAGTCTAAATGCACGGACTTGACCGCTAGGCCACGGAGGCAGTTTGTCATAGTTTTTAGTGTTATATGTGGAATTATATAATTTGTAAGTAAAAAAATTTGATTTTTAAGTACCTAATTTATTAAAGTAATAACGCTGTTGGATCCTCAATAAATAATAAAATAATTTATTCCACACCACAGACCATGCACAGAATGGACGAAGAAATTTCTAAGCATACCATGGATTCACCGTGCGGGTGCCGTGTCCATCGTGTGTGGGTAAGAGATGAGAAGAATTGTGTATCAGGCTTGCGACTGACAATAGGCTGGTTTAAAAAGGAGGCCTCCTTTTTTTTATTGCGCGATAATACGCTCACCATCCATAATTCTACTCCTCTCCCTACCCAACCAAATACTGTACGATTTCGTTAATGCCGTCTTGGAAGCTCTTTCCATAAATGTATACAGATTTGCTTAGTCCCAATTCTTTCAGTAAGTGGTGCAATTATTTGCTGGAACTCCTCTCGCACCAACTTCCACTGCGTAAATCTGAGTCTTGAACCCGTTCCTGATAATAAATAGGTACGTATTTGATTGTCCCATATGTATTCTTTAAGTATTATTAAACTAGTATTATGAAGCAGTTGTTTTTCGCGTTTCAGTTTGGTGTTCATGTCACGTACAAAAGTTACACTGTTTTTTCTATCTCATACTGATAAATGACAGTTTTTGGAAATTTATTACTTAAACAAATTACAGATTTTTTACCGAAATTAAATACGAATTGTCTATACATTCATATTGGGCACAATATATCATATTATGGCCGCCCTGATAGCGAGCAATAAATTCACCCTTCCTCGCTAAAACTGATTTATTTATCAACTCAACCGAACCCTTTTCCTATGTTTTATTATTTTATTAGCTACGTTTTACACCAGTACCTAACTATACTTTTAAGTAACAATATTGTCTCGTTTTGAGTACTGCAGCTCAATTCTATTTATTTTGTGTCGATTAAACTTAGTTACATTAATTTTCGATCCCACGTTAGTTTTAGTTACGGGTGTACGGTATTCTGCTTGCCTAACAAAGTGGAGTGCATCGAAAACAAATTGAATAAAATTGTGGGAATTTATTTTAATAAAGGTATCGACACGGTTTAGCTCACCATTTTAGCACTAAATAAATATTAAAGAAAATTATAATACTTGTAAATACTTAACAAACACCCAAAATAATTGTTTAAATAACATTAATTATACTCCAATATGTGGCGCGATGGTGGCTAGGTTGTAAGAACGCGTTCCTTAAATCATACAAAGGTCGGTTCAAACCCACCCGGCATGTAGGTACCAATGAGAAATAGACATTTCTTACGTACATTTGTCATAGATTTACATAACCACCGTTTCCGTGCCTCGGAGAGCACGTTAAGCCGTCGATCCCGGTTCCACTAATACCAACTTGTGGAATCGTTAATAAATTGTCATTAAAAAATTATATTATATCCTGGCGAAGCCGTCTGGCCAGCGTGGCGAGTGTAGTCCAAATTCTCGAGATAAATGTTCTGGATGGCCCATCTCCAGCAGTGGAGGTCTGGGACGCTGTGTTCTAGGGGCTGTAATGATGATGATGATACTCCAATAAGTTAGAAATTACTAAGACTTTAAACATTGGACACTTTACAAATTATACTTTATTTTAAAACTACAAATTAACAGCGTACGAGTATAGTAGAATACGGATTTGTGAAAAGTTCTAGAATCATGAATCGTGGATAACAAAAGATGTTTGAGAGGTTTTAACGTTAAAATAAAATAGAATGGAAATAAAACTATTAGTAGAATTGGGCTGCTGATCGATGACCTTGACATTCGCAATAAAAGTATTTTAAGATATTCGTATGTACATTTATTTAGAGAACTATGCTTGGTATTTCTCCGATGGATAGAATTCTAAACGTTGATATTCGTCAGAGAACCAAAGTGAATGACAGCTTCATATATTAGCGAGCTGAAGTGGTAATGGGCCGGACACATCTCCTGCAGAACCGCTGAATAGTGTTGTCGAATCTCGACCAAGACCATGGTCTTGCGCAAAAGTCTAGCTTTTTTTTGTAATTTTGCAATTTAGTTTTGTTTATTTCAATTGTAACGGCGTCGAGTGGCTTTAGTAAAGTTGGCTAAATGTGAATCCGCTTATTTATAAGCGTGGTTTCTGACCACCCTGAAAGGGAAACGGTCGTAATGATACTCTTTTTTTATTTAAAAAGATAATTAATCTCTACCAGGAATCTCCGGAAAATTATATCAATTTTTCTCGTTTTCTCAATAAATGTTTTGATTCACAACACCATGGGCCTATGTTTCTATTGCGAAAGGAAGGAATTTGAAAGACTTGAATATTTCTTGTAATTTAATTTGGCTGCCTTTTTTGGCAGCAGAGCCAATAAATACTCCTAACTAAATTATGATATCAACATAACAAGTATGTATGTTAATGTATAGGTATATATAGTTAGGCGACCTGCAGCCCTATTCTGTTATTTAAGCGCAAACGTTATATAATGGAATCCGTTAGCTATTTTAAATATATCTTAGTATCACGCTATTAAAGTTGATATTTGCACGGCCGCTGTCAAGGTCGAGCGCTTATAGAGTCGAGAATTGAATAATATTTTGTAATTATGATTACAATTTGCAACCTCTGATAACGTTTGCGGCTAAGTAACAGAATAGGGCTGCAGACCGAGAAACTATGATACCTACTATTTAATGACGGAAATGCACCTCAGTCTGGTCGTTGTTAAGATTTTGTAACCAGCCTAATGTATTATTTTTAATCTCGTTTTTTTTTCAACTTGATTTTTTTGTTATAACCTTGAGCTTATCCATTAGAGAGATTATCTATTATTAAATTAGTCAATTAAATCGTCCAATTAAGGTAATTAATGTGGATAAGGTACTCCGGTACTTTAATAAAAAAAGGGTAAAATCGTTTATATTATACTAATATGAAAAACCTGATGTCAAACAGTGTAAATTAAAGTAATTTAGCGTGAAAGTGTGATCGGTCCCCAAATTAAATGTACCGGAAATTATTCCCTCGGTGGTAAAGGCAAAAACGAATTAGGAGAATTAGGCCAGGCCTAGGACAGGCCCGTATTTGTACGACAATACGTAATTTGATACCTTTGTTGTACGCACACACGCACATTAAGCCCGTTCGTTTTTCATGCCAGTTAATTGTCACCTTTTTTGCTTTTGAAATGAAATATATGTGTCTTAATATGTATTAAGTTGACATACCAATTATAATAATTATTATTATTTCGATCGTAAGCTGCCACGGACCCCTTACAGCCACGAATTTTCATTTATTGACATAATATTGTAGTTTAATACAATTTTTATGTATATTTAGATTGTAAGCTGACACAGCCTCTTTAGAGCTACGAATTAATTTATTAACCTGACATGTGTAATTTATTTTAGTCTATAAGCTGACACGGCCTTTTTACAGCCACGAATTAATATTAACTACCTAGTTTTAAGCAAAAACCTATTTATGGCAACAGTGTTTTAGTCAAAGATGATGGTATAGCTGATATGATGGGTCCACCCATA
This sequence comes from Tinea semifulvella, assembly GCA_910589645.1. Taxonomy (NCBI): domain Eukaryota; kingdom Metazoa; phylum Arthropoda; class Insecta; order Lepidoptera; family Tineidae; genus Tinea; species Tinea semifulvella. The sequence continues at coordinate 12,728,342 of OU342585.1, forward strand.
GTAGCTGCTGGTTATTTTATATTCTACATGATAATAAACTATGGTGAAAAAATATATTGACAATATCCAAGTGTTGTTTGGGACAACCAAAGGAAATAAATGATTTGATTTGATTTGAATACTTTTTCTTGAGTAGATATTTCTAACTTACTTTCCGTAGGTATAATGCTCAATGATCGCAAGATATATACATACATATCTTTACGACAATTCATACATATGTATGTGTACTCTTAATTAGAAAATGCTATTAAGCCAAGCCTATGTTTTTTTTTTGTGTAATAGTTTTATTTTACCCAATAAATAAATAAACTGTCTCCGTGGTCTAGTCCGTGGATTTAGACTCGGAGGTACCGGGTTCGATTCCTGGTCGGGACACAAAAATATTTATTAATGTAAATAAATACATTTAATTAATATTTAATTTATTTGTGATATTTCTCGAGTTTGGTACGCTGTAGACATCGACGAGCTTGCCACTTGTCATGATTGGACTATAGTGAAGTTGGCTAAATGTGAATCCGCTTTTTTTGAGAAACGTTGAGAATAATTTAGTATGAAAAAGGAACATTCCTAACACAGACACAATGTCAGTGGCCTTTCTATATTCGCTTAAGTAATTAATAACGAAATTTGAAACCAGTTGTGAAAAGCTTCTCTGAAAGCTTTTGCATTCCTTCCCCAACTCTTGTCTCCGCTTTAACGACTTTTCTCAACTTTGAAGATAATTTATCATATTTGTTACGTTCAACTTGTTTGTTTTATTTCTGCACCTAAACCTAATTTACCTATTAATGAAGCGAAGGTTTCATTCAAGTCATCCTTATCACCTATTTTAGCTTTTAGCTTTGATATGTCTATTTTTATCTAATAGCTCATCACATTACTTATCATGATTCCTTACAACTTCTAGAAGACATAGTCCTAAATCTATTTATGCAAATTTTCAAGTCTTTAGGTGAGTCTAATAGCAAACTTCAACAATCAGATATCATCCATTTTTTTATCTAAAAATAATAATAATTACCAATAGTAACGTCGATGTGTTACCTAACGAAACAAATTAATCGTAATTAAATAATAAACTAAAAATAGGATGTCTACTTTATATACTACGAGGAATAATTAAAAAAAATGCTAAAATGCTCTGGTACCCTCATTTGATAAAAAATAAAAAAAAATATGTTATTTTTATGAAAAAAATAGACTAGTAGAATGGCGAGGCACACATTTTAAGGTCTATCGCATTCTTGAGCGTTAGGACAAATAAAAAAAAAAAATGGTCGCAGGGTGATGTGTTTCGTCAGTGCATAGGTTCATTTGGGCCTACTAAATGCACCACGTAAGACGTGACGAGGCTTACCGCAGCACTGAACCCTCGTAAACCACCTAAGAGCACCCCACTGCAGCAGTAAGCCTTCATCACAAGGTGCGGCGACTTACCATATGGGTTTGACCACAATAAGATGAAGATGCGGAAGCTGTAGTGAAGTGTATTTTAGCTTTTAACGTATATATCTATGAGCCTTTTGTATATTCATTTTGATGCCTAAAAATAAAAATATATATATTAGCACATATTTCGTTAGGCAACCGCCACCAAATAACCGCTTCATATATAAAAAGAGGGTTTAATTCTGATAACCGATTGGTGAAGATCGCTATTCTACGGATCTTACTATTACATTAACACAAAGGCTCTGAAATGTTTTGGTAAACACTTAATTTCCCTAAGTGCCAACTTTGTACAATGACAAAATACTGCGCATAACGGATTTCAATAGTTTTGTTGTTCTCATAAGTATCCTTTATTCATATAAGGTAATACATATCCTGATCTATAGATACAACAGGATAAGGTTTCGCTTCTATATCAAAGTTGTTGGAGTGGAGCGACTAACTGGAACTAAACGCCTAGTCGAGTGCGCCGAAGTTTAGGTTCATTAATTAATTATTAGAAATAGCACAATGATCTATTATAATGGCTTTTAAGGGACTAAGCAGCCAATTCAATATTAATATGTTTCATTATACGTCTTGAACGACAAGGCCAAAACAGTTTTTTTTATGAATAATATTCGGTTCAAAAGATCCTCCAACAACTATAACTCTTCCGTATCACCAAAAAATACACGTTGCCCTGTAATGCGATGCTCAGTGTTTTCAAAATCATCACTATTTATAAATAATAATTCTTACGGTTTTCAATAATAATAAAAAATGACGCAAAATTATGTAATAAGAAAATTCACGTCTCCGTCTTCTTTATGTCTGTCACGTGACGATAGACGGAACAGAGCGTATAAAGATGATGTCAGAGCATTCATTGTAATATTTAAAAATAGTGATGTGAAGCAATATTTCGCTATATAAAAATACAAAGTAACTATTAGTTAAATAGTGAAGTTTTCTAAATGGAAACATTAGTGCCTAATGGGTTAAATTGATTATTTTATTGTTTTACGTACAATATGCCGACCTGCGAACTACAGAAGTGTAAAATACGTTCTTCGACAAGAAGGTATATTACACAGAACATTCTAGAAGTTTTTATTAATAATAGTTCTGCTACTTAATTATAGTGCTATTAATAATGCACTCGATTATAGCCATACATAAAGTTGACATTAGCTCCAATATACCTCAGTTGACTATTAGACAAAAAAGTACCTCTAGTCAATCATAGATGGCGCTATTATAGTTGCACACAATTATAATCTTAAAAACACTAGTCATACATTGCTCCATGCATTGATCAGAAGACATGTTTTTTAACTGATATCTATTAAAGTTAGAAGTTTGGCTAATGGGCGCTAAACAATAATATTTATTGTTGTATGTATGTATTTATAACAAACATTTTGTATAAAACCATGCTCGATATACAATATAGCCTTTAAAATATTTGACCTCGTTGGTACCTGCTCTTATTTTCGTTTTGAACAATAAATAAATAATTATTATTGTAATCATTATTTCGAAAACTGTAGATAATTCTACTGTACCTTTAATTATTTCCCGGTTCGTTTTAAACAATAGATGTTTTTCTCGTTTATTTGCAATGTTTCGAACAGAATTAAAATGGCTAACAAGATACTTCAACAACTGAAAATCTCGCATACATATTTGTTTTTACCGACAATGTTTTTTTATCTCGAAAGCGGCAGAGACATGTTCATTAATTAAAATGCAATCTAGCAACCGAATACGAACAAGTTTTTTATTCCTTTGTTTGAAAAACTTCGCAATTGTCTTTTCTTTTAGATTGGGATGATTAAAATGGTACAGGTTACTCTTATCTTACTAGTATTTTAAATATTTTCATTCATTTTAAATATCACGTGTATTTATTTTTTCGTCAAACAACCTGTATCATTTCTGTATAGACATTTTTATCCATAGCTGGGCACCGTTAATCAAATAGTTAACTTCGTTAATCGTTAATCCGCTACCAAAAAAGTTAGCTTCGTTAAACGTTAAAGCGTTACATTTCGAAAGAATTAACGGAAGTTAATCGTTAATCCGTTAATATGTGTAAAATTGCATTTTTATATCGTTGCGTTAGTAAACTTATAAAACCTGTTGGTTTAGGTTCTGGAAGTTAACAGTTAATATATAATATTGTCAGAATGAGTCTCTTTTTTGTCTTGCCCGCCTTAACAATCTCTGAAACAATGTTATTTCAAATTATTCATGCTTGATACATGAACTTTTATTTTGGTGTCATTCGGCAAGCAACGCTTACAACCAAAAAGTATTTGCTGGCCCGATCTGGATACAAATTCCACATACTCAGTCAAACGTGGCCAAGGATTCTCACCAGGACCGCTGAAATCCGATTCCATGTCTTCCATGATATAGTTTTAATTACTACACTGCACAGTACACTTTTCTATCTAACTAATTACACTGCACTCTTCTTTATTAACAAGCAAATTATCACTGACAGTAATTTATAATAACAACAAACACAACACTCGTCACTCTAAGCACTGGCGCTAGTACTTCGCAGTTTTCATACTCGCACGCGCCGGCAAAATATATCTAGTTTTGTTTTTGTCTCACGCGCCGCCGCGCCCGGCACTTGTCGTTTCATACTTGTCTGAACCTGTTTTTCGCGCCACACCGCGGTTCCTGGCGGTAAATAGTGGCATTGGATTAACGATTAACGGACTTCTGCATATTAACGGAAGTTAACGTGTCCGTTAACATTTTTAAAAGTTAACTTAAAAGTTAACCCGTTAATCAAAATGTTAACTTCGTTAATTAACGATTAACGTATTAACGAGTTAATGCCCAGCTATGTTTTTATCATAGTAAAGTATCATCACGACCGTGTCCCTTTCGGGGTTGTCAGTAACCACGCTTTTAAAGAAGAGGATTCACATTTAGCCAACTTTACTAAAGGCCAGTCATGACAAGTGGCAAGTTCGTCGATGTCTCTGGCGTACCAAGGCGCGGTTGTAGGCGCGGTGATGGCTCGGTTGTAAGAACGCTGTCCTTAAAATCCTACAAAGGTCAGTTCAAACCCCCCCGGCATGTACCAATAAGAAATAAATACACTTTTCTTACGTACATTTGTCATAGATTTACAACACCACTGTTCCCGTGTCTCGGAGAGCACGTTAAGCCGTCGGTCCCGGTTCCAATAATACCAACTTGTGGAATCGTTAATAAATTGTCATTTAAATTGACATCAGATCATCGCCAACCCGTCTGGCCAGCGTGGCGAGTATAGGCCGAATTCTCCAGATATATTTTCTGGAAGGCCCATCTCCAGCAGTGGAGGTCTAGGACGCTGTTCCAAGGGCTGTGATAAATAAAAAAAAAATGGACCTCCGAGTCTAAATCCACAGACTTAATCGCTAGACCACGCAGGCAATTTTTATCATGGTCCTTAATTTCCTTGATTATACTTTATACCTGTATTTAAAGATAATAATCTATATTTTTAAGATTCTTTATTAGTACCTATAAATACACATGATCTTGGGTGGAGGGGAGTTAGTCTTAAACCTCACCACGTATCACCAAAAAAGGGGTTAAAAATTCTTAAATCACGTGATTAATGGACGGCCCCATAGGCCCATTATCATAGAGTGGCAAACTCGTCGATGTCTCTGGTGTACCAGACTTGAGTAATGACTTGTTTTTTTTTTCGGTTCTTGACCAGAAACCTACTTTGCTACCTCCGCGCCTGAATCAACAGCCTAATTGCTAGACCATAGAGGTAGTCAAATGTAAACAAAGAACTACAAAAAATAAAAACTTAATAGTTTTGCGCTAACACGCAAAGGAGTCGTTAAAAAGGTTGGAAATTGGAAAACAGTTATTTTAAGCAAACTTTCTCTACCCACTTTGCAATTCAAATGAAGGAGGGACAGAAATCTTTTATCACTTCAATGTACTAATTAATTACTTAGGTAGTTTGGTAAAAGTATTTTTTACTGTAGGTGTTTTAATGTATTTTCAATATCGATTACTAAGTAGGTATTATATATTTCGTTATTTATATCTTCCGTCAAAATTAAAATATAAAACATTTTTCAACTCTAATAAGTCCGTGGATTTAGACTCGGAGGTACCGAGTTCGATTCCTGTTCGGGACACAAAAATATTTATTAATGTAAATAAATACATTTATATAATATTTAATTTATTTGTGACTTTTTTCGAGTTTGGTATGCTGGAGACATCGACAAGCTTGCCTCTTGTCATGATTGGCTATAGTAAAGTTGGCTAAATGAGAATCCGCTTATTTATAAGCGTGGTTTTTAACCACACCGAAAGGGAAACGGTCGTGATGATACTTAACTTTACTTCTATATTTTTCAACTCTAATAAATAGCGTTATAATCGAGCCTTTTCAGGAAGAACATCGTAACCGCCATTTTGCTTTTTATAAATGATTTTATACAAGATATTTTTTTTTTCTAAATTATGTTATAATGATTAGTCTTATTATTATATATAGGATTTAAACTCGGGAGTCAGTTACGTATGGTGCAATATCAACTTATTTGGCGTTTACTAGAAAAACTCATTTGTCATTAACTTAATAAATAATAAAACAAAAATAATATTGAGGCATAAAATTTATACTCTTAAATAATAAAATGTAACCAAGGAAGAAACTAATCCTCAGCTTAACCCAGAGAATTCTAGATACAAATAATCGTTTTTGTATTTTTTTTGTATGTCATGTTCTTTCTGAAAAGGCACGATATATTAACGGATTCCATTATACGAGTATACCGTTTGCGTTTAAGTAAGAGACTGTCGCCGGCGCAGCTCTATTACCTAAGCACAAACGTTATATAATGGAATCCGATTACCGTTATCCAGTCAAAACTGTGAATAAATTGGTAAGCAAAGGTTAAGGTGCTTTACGAATATAAGTCTTATTTCATTCGTATTATTTTTATATAAATATCATATACAAATTTAAGTATTTTATACAAATATGGCAAGCTGACAATATAAATTCAATTCAATTGCAAATAGCACATACTTTCAACGAGAACAACAAATAGATGGTAGGCGGACTGATGGTGGTAATTTGCCCAGTCTGCCGGGACGGGGAAGTATACACCGTGTGTGCCAATAGCCGGTCATGCCCAGTCAAGTCAGGGACTCATGTCAGTCATGTCTTATTTCAGTTGCTAACATTCATGGACCTCTACCTACCATCAGGTGGGCACAAGGTCACATGTAGTGCTAGTATTAAAAAAAAACCCCGAACTAGGGTATTAATTTTTATTATTACCTACTAGTTGTTTCACCTGAATTATCCTAATCTACGACATTAGCCAGTATGAACCTCTATTAACTATTTATGCAAAGCTTTATTAAATTACATTAAAACATTGACTTATATGCAAGAACTCGTCATCAGTTTATATTAGACAAACTGAGACTCAGGTTGAATGCTTTCCCAGCCTGTGTATTTCCCCATTTCTATAACCTGGAATCCTTCAAGCGAAGAGTGAAAAAGCATCTTGATAGGCCGGCATAATGGTTGCTCCCATTCTTGAATCTCGCGTACAATCAAGTGGGCGCAATGTCACATGTCAAGCTCGGTATCAAAAAACTTCATCTTTTCTTGGTAATTTAAAGTTGTGTTGTTTACTCATTGCCTATTTCTCTGAGTTGTAATGCAGGGTACAGGGTGTCTCAAATGTCAAGAAGAAAAGAAAGTAATACGTGATACAGCAAGTAGTAGCAAAAATAAAAACAAAATCCTAAAATTCCATTTTTTTTTAATGTTATAGATTTTATTCGAAGAAAATAACGTACAATGATTTAAAAAAATAATAACATATTAATTAAACTAAAAACTTACATCTTAAAACATAAATTACTATTAATAAAAATAAACCTAATTAATAAATAAAAATATAACTAAAAACTAAAATGAAGAAAAAACTAAATAAAAAATATTATAAATAATACATTTGCTCCAAATCGCTGCCAATGGGCAAGGTGCCAAGGATACTGGCAGCATTGCCACGTTGAATGGCAATACTGATCCTTTGGCCCAAATATTGCCCAGCCCTTTTGTCACCCGAGGTGTTGACGAGCTGTTTTGACAACGCCTTGAAAATTTCGTGTGCACTTGGTCCCCACGGCCCGAGAGTTTCAACTCCAAACGGCGCAAAAACACATCTCCCAATAAGCTGAGTGTATTTCCGCCGCTTGAGGTTCTCTGCTTTTAATGCAGCAGCGCCTGGGTCCTTAGAAGTCAAGGACAAGTGGGAAGGCGCCAGGGTGTCCACACAGGTGGCATCCCACACTAAAGGCATGTTATAGATTATAAATAATTTATAAAGTACATAACTTCTGTGGTACCTAACTGTTAAATGCTAACTTTTTATAACAAAGAAAAACTTATTAATTTTATAGCACTAACTTTTAGTGACAAATAAAAACACTTTTTAAATTCCGTTTATTGACTTATTTTTTATTGAGTATACCATTACGAGTAGTCCAATTTTCATTCATGGTTCATTACGCAAAGAGAACAATTTATTTCCCACTTATTTCCCAAAAGTTAACGGCCTATTTGCCAGTTCACAGACGATGACATTTTTTTTACCCATTTCTACAGTCTTATATATTTTGCAACAACAATCTTATAGGCATGAATTGCACAATCGCTGCCAAACACAATTTTTATATTACTAAAATGACGTTTGCCAGCGTCTACAAGTATTGTGCAATTCACGTCTGTCGCATTGCTGTTGCAAGTTACTCGTACATAATAAACTGTTGGTTCGACGTTGACTTATGGGACGCCCTGTCTATGTTAAACGTCTAGCATACAATTGTTTTTCTTAGGTCTTATACTGCAACCGCATTAGCCACTATAATTAAATCAAAGAACCGGTCCAGAGATTATCTATAAGTCAACAATCTGGTGTACGAATTTTCGTCGTAGCATGTCGTAGCTGGGCGAATAAATGGACCAATTCTAAGATTAGTGTTTTGTTTATTCATGTTAGGTAAACTTATAGCTAAACAGTACATATATATATATATATATATATATATATATATATATATCGTCTGTGAATTGAAAATGCGTACTAACTGTTAAATTGCTAACTTTTCGAGACAAAGTCAAACTAATTATTTTGATAGAGATAACATTTAGGTAAAAAAAACAACGTACTTATTAAACCCGTTATTTACTTAATATTTATTAAGTATATCATTTTTAGTTTTGGTTCATTTCGCCACAAATAATAATTTGCGCCTATAATATTTTTTTCATAAAAGTTGAGTATGTATTTGCCAGCTCATAGACGATATACGAGTATATAGAATAAAGATAAAGTAAGAAAAAACTAATTAATAGTATTTACAAAAATAAATATATATTAAACACTGAGTGGAATAGAAAAATGATGGTGAGATAAACGACAGTACTCAATAATTTGGGAATTCTTTAAACGTCTGATAACAACTTCGTTCGTGAAGAAACAAACAGAATAAAACACTGTTTCAATAATGTAGTAATAGTAAAGTAAAAAAAAAGTATCATCGTGACCGTTTCCCTTTTGGGGTGGTCAGAAACCACGCTTATAAATAAGCGGATTCACATTTAGCCAACTTTACTATAGGCCAATCATGACAAGTGGCAAGCTCGTCGATGTCTCCAGCGTACCAAACTCGAAAAATATCACAAATAATTTTAATGTTAATTAAATGTATTCATATACATTAATTAATATTTTTGTGTCCCGACCAGGAATCGAACCCGGTACCTCCGAGTCTAAATCCACGGACTTAACCGCTAGACCACGGAGGCAGTATAGTGTATTTAATTAAGTTAAATGTATTTTTGTATACGTAATTTATGTTAATGCGTGTAGGTATAATGTATAGTATATTATAATTATCTTCGGACACATCCATCGAGCGCTTGGTAGTCCAGGGGAAAGTCGATGACAAGAGGATGCGTAGTAGGTCTTCGATGAGATGGACCGATCAGGTGAAGGTTGCAATGGATCATCCCCTACATGAGTGCACTAGGAAAGCCGGGGTCTGAGAGGAGTGGCGACGGCTTGGTAAGCGTGCCACTAGCACTCAAATGGCGACCACGACCACTTTGCCAAGAGTGTAGCGGCTAGGAAGAAGAATAATTGTAATTATTTAAGTAACTTATTAATTGTATGTTTAAATTTTTTATTTTTTTTCCTATCACCTTACTCGATTCCCAAAGTTAACTGGTAAAGAATCTCTACTACTTGCATTATATATCCTGTACTATTTTATTTGTAGATTAAATAATTTAGTCTAAAGTCAGTCGGGCAGCGGCTGGGGTAGTACATGATATACCAATATGTGAGCAAAGTTTATTAAAATAATCACGTGTTCTCCAAATGACAGCATACTGCCTGTAGGTGCTGGATACAAATGAAATGTAATAGGTATTACTATGCCGAGTTTTGTGTGTACTAAAATGTATATTATCTATATTACCTATATCTGGACAGTCGGTCTTTCCTCTAGGAAGAGATAAGACATCTAATAAAAATCAACATATAAATTATAAGGTACTTCATCAGTAGTGCCTACTACTTATCATAACTATTGCATGTATTCGTTATCAAAAAAGGCACGTTTCAAGTATATCGCTGAAAGTTTTGCTAGTATTGTAAAAAACTACCTACAGTAACACCCCATGCGGAAAAAATTGGAACCTTTCTTTGAGAATAAGTAGAAATTATTACGTCATATTCCCGCTAGATGGCGGATATCAAGATTCAGATAAAAATACGACAGAGGGAGTTACCTACATTAAAAAATCAGTGAATAAATTAACATAGCCACATGGGCTCTGTTATAATTTGTTATGCCAGTAAGGGCGGGGCCCAGCATCAAAAGAGCATAAAAAATCGGCGGGAGGATAATTCTTTAGCCATCCTTGCCTGGATGACCCCACTTGTTTTAAAAATATTAATAATTACAAAAGTTACATGTTTATGTTTAAATAAATGTAAACTACTTTAATTAAAAATATAATTCCAAAATTTGATCTTTTGATTTGATCACGATTCAATAACGGAGTTTGTGACCTGTCAGTGTGGTTCGGTTGTAATTTCAGAATTAAGTTATAAGCAGGATGTAATGTAATATTTTATAACTATTACAAAATTATTCCATTTTATGTTTAAAGACCCTCGAGAACAAGGAAAAACATTATTTCGCATTATCTTTAAAATATTTCTTCATTTAGCTTAAGATGAAAGTTGGAAGTTTTTATTATCGTCCTGTGTACAATTCCTGGTTTTCTCCGTTGCGGTTATAAGTACCTACTTATTTGTTCTCTCTTGAAAGTACTTGACCTCGGAATTACTCGGAAAAGAAAGTATCATCACGACCGATATTTGTTTTATTCCTTTCTTTTTAATAATAAGTGTAGATTAGTTTTACATAACATCATCCATTTTGGGCTATTACTGTAATACTAGTGATATAAAATAATAATAGTAGTTTCGAGTCTTTTATTGATAAGACTAATATTATTTGTTACTATAATACGAGGTCTGTTCAGAAAGTATCGCGAATTTTGAATTTTGAATAGGTACATATATGTCACAAATAAATTTAATTTTCATTCGAACTTGGTATATCATTCAAATCTATAGATGTATCTAAACCTGGACCACAAAGACAGTCGGAAAGTAAATTGTAAATTCTTCTTGTTAATTCAACCGTTACCGAATATTTGCGTAGGTAGATAGTAATTTGTCGAAGAAATGGATGAAATTAATTCCGTTCCTGGTATTGGGTATTGTGTTGAAGTTGACGTTGTAATAATGTTACCGTGGTCTAGCAGATAAGACCGTAGATTTAGATGCGGAGGTATTTGATTCGATTCATGGTGGAAATACTTTTTTTTTTTAATATTTCTCGAGTCTGGACGCTGAAGACATCGACGAGCTTGCCACTTGTAATTGGCCTATACTACTTAATGGCCTCGGGTTTTTTTTTAATAACAGCGACATGTGTAATTTTTTTTCCTACATTTTGTTATGTATTCTTACCATATTTAGTTAAATGTATATATTATTATTATATATTTTTATTGGTATTTATGTAGTAGTATGTAAATTATTATGTATGTTTAAGTATTTGTTTTCATTTCTAATGCACCCGTAATCGTCTATCAAACTCCCAAAGGTGAGCTAGCATAAAATGCCGAGAGGCATTAAGTTCGCCTTGTACCTCAACTGTTAAGTTTTTAAGTGCAATAAAGAATTTATAAATAAATGTGACATATAACGATCGACATCAGTCTCTATCGCTTGAAGGACTCCATGTTATAGGAGTGGGGAAACACGCTGGATGCATTCCACTTCTTCAGCGTCCAACAGATGTAAGAGTACACATTTCCTAAAAAATTAAATTATTTGTAAACTTTGTTTCTGGCAATCGCGCAAGGGTGTTGAACGGTCGTGATGATACTTTTTATTATTTGTCGGAATTACCTACGTTTTGTGGAACGAAGTTTTATAACTGTTCCACTAATTACAGCCTACACAGCAATCCGCTAATAGATCATACCCAAATACTGTTATTAAAGTACATTTATGTGTGTTAGTACAATATTTATTCACGGTATTATTTTTACTTTTGTAAGGGAATAAAAAATATTATTCAGGTAGAATCAATTATAAATCAAAAACTTGCTCCAAATCGCTACCAATGGGTATACTCGTAGTGGTAATAAAATTTGATTAAATTGAAAAACGTGAAATATATTTGTACTCCAAGTACGTACAAACCACGCATGGTGATGTTAACGGTTCAATTACTTAGCGTAATGATGAAGAGTCATTTCAGATTTTAGCGCGACGTGTGCCAGCATCGCCTGTTTGTAACTAGTGCAGCCCGCACTAACGCGGCTTGCTGTTCGAGCCCCATTAAGACGGATTGTGTGCTCATATAATGATATATTTTCTAATGTCTTTTTGCTTTGTCTGCATGTAGGTATTAGAATATGGTCAAAGAAACGTAAAAAATATATAGGCCCCTTTTTTTTTCTTTATAATATATAGTTTGTTTTTAATGCCAGTTTTAGGTTTATTGTTCCATTTTTTTACTTAAATATAAAGTGCAACTCTAAAAAAATATCTATGTTAACAGGAAATGAAAAATATTGGATGGTTTGAGCTGCTGCTGGCAAGGAACAGTCAGTTAAGCCCAATGCTGGATAGATGCAGCTGTAAAGTATATATATATATATATATATATATATTATAAAATACATTTAAAAACCTATTAAATATAAATTAACAAATTAATAGCAGCTATAAATATATATATATTATTTTAGGTTCAATTACAGTTTATAAGTGACAACGCCTGTTTATATATATATATATATATATATAATACACTAAAAGAGATATATATTATATGAATGTCCAATTTTAATAATATATCAATGCTAATTGCAGCTTTAAAGATTGTTATCTCTTTATATAAAATATATAACTTATCTGCATTATCTTGTCGTAACTGCTTTAGTTGTCCCAAACTGTATCCTTATTGTACAATTGTTTGTTATTCGAAAAAAAAACACCTGTTTCCGGCTTGACGTCGACTTCTGGGACTCCCTGTATAATAAATATACATACAATAATATACAGCGGGATGAGGCGGAGTGCACAATCGTCCGAAAACGTATCGTCTAAGATCGATTACGTTTGTCAGAAATGTCAAAAACTTGGGCATTCTGCCTAGCTTTTGACATTCCTGACATACCTAATCGATCTTAGACGATACGTTTTCGGACGATTGTGCACTCCGCCTCATCCCGCTGATTTATTCAATCTTAATAGATACTTACGAACGGTGATAAATCGTTGTGGACGTTGTCAATAATGAATATTTATTTACATCTATTTAATGCGAAAGGGATTGCGAAAGCGTCACGAGTGAAATTTTAATACCTTAAAGTAAAATCTGAAAGTCGTAACTGTTGAATTTAAAGTAGTTTTCGTAATAAAACTCCTGTAAAATGTTGAAGTCCTTTACGACGTGACAATCATACTAACTCTTTTTGGTTTAGGCTACAATATTTTGTCTTAATTACGTTAGACTGTCACTAGCGATTGAGGCCGTAAATTTAAACGCGGTAGTAGATAACAAAAAAAAAACTTTTCTCTTCTCTAGTACGCTAGACATTCCCATTTCTAATGATGAGCCTACAGTAAAGTTGGCTAAATATGAACCCTGCTAGAGGGATTGCGGTCGTTTACTTTGATACTGTATGACGATGGGACGGGTAAAAATTCTAAATGAGAATAGGTACTTAAAAGTATTATCATAGGATCATAATTATAGTACTTATTCTTATACAGGAAGCTATGCGAGATGTTCGAGATGTAGACGAAATACGCAAGCAATTTGATCGAATATCGAATAAGCGAGAATATTGCGGATTTTTTTTTTCTATTCTGCGGATCTATGTATCGTGGTACTTTCCCGGAACTTTTTATTATCACTTCACAAATAAAATATTTTTTTTAAGTTCTGACCAGGAATCGAACCCGGTACCTCCACGGACTTAACCACTAGATCGCGGAGGTAGTCCTTTAGGTAGTGACGGTTTACCGTCACTAAAATGTGCCAGACGGTTAAAAGAACTGATACATTATTGAACTGACAAAAGCATCACTGTTACGGTAAAACCACTGAACTGAGGTTTTGAAAATTTGTATTTTAATAATTTACCAACATTATGTAAACCTATTGAAAGTTAATTTACTGTACGCTGCTTTGTTGCCACGGATCATTAAATATCAATTACGCCAACAAAATATTTTGTAATATATTATATTTCCAGTAATAAGTAATATGGTATATTAAATAAAACCTTAGAAAGAAACAAAAGTGACTAGCATAGCTTTTAAAATTAGCAAATTGAACGATGGGGCAAATGGGTTCTAGAGTGCGGGAAGACGCAGAGTAGGACGACGCCAGTAGGACGGATGACCTGAAGAAGGGATTGGATGAGGGTGGCGAAAGATAGCGTTAAGTGACGAGCCTTAGAGAAGGCCTACATCCAGCAGTGGAGAGATACAGGCTGATGATGATAATGATGAAAAAAGAATAAATTGTACTGTTGAGCCGGGCTTATACCAAAATTTGTCATTATAGTAAAAAAGGCATTCCTCCACCTTAGTCGGTACCCCACTTTTGGGATCGATCGTGACTCCGTCGCAGTCCTTCCACCAGCAGTTTCCAGTGGTTTCAGACCCGACGCAGTGGATGGTTTGGTTTACTGGGATGTTTAGGTGGTCAGTTACCTAACTAGAGCATCGTTTGGCGCTTCGACCTCTTGTTCTTTTACCGTCTACTTTTCCCGAGATAACTCTTATTCCAGATTGTCGGCACCTATTCTAGCAAAGTGGCCAAAATATTGCAGAATTCGGGTAAAGCAAACGACAGAAAGACTCTGGCCCTTGGCAAGTTTGAGCTCTTCGAGCACCGAAACGTTAGCGCGTTGTGCGGTCCAATGTATTTTAAGCAAAGAATGTCAGCACCACATCTAAATCGCATAAATTATTGCTCTATATGCGGCTTTTATAGTCCATGTCTCCGAATCGTACAAAAATATAGATAATACCAGAGTTCTTGGTAAAGTATCTTAGAATAAAAAAGGCATTAACTATCTAGAAAATTTTCTAGTCAAAGTCGACTAAACTATAAGCGCTGGAACAATTTACTCGTAAATTATGTTTATTTGTCTGGAGCTTGAAGCCACTTTTTTAAATAATTACTCAAGTCTTAGAGCATCCGCTCTCGCTCGGACTCTTTCTCGAAAATAAAGTTACGTTCTTTTTCGGACATCTTGAATATCAACATTATCAAGTTATGTTTTAGTGTACAAGTCTCTTACTTGTAAATATATAAGAAATGTAGTAACTTTTCTTGGAAATCCTAATAATATAATCACAAAAGCATGAGGCCGGACCTACAAGTTATTCGTCCAACTTGTTGTCAAGCTTGCAAACGTTGGCGTGTGTATTGGGGATTGGCCGTCGACTGGCGGTTTTGTCAAAAAAATCTGCGCCAACATTCGCCATCATCTACAAAATCGCAACTTACCGCACGGACAAACAATTTAGTAACAAATATATATTACATGGACTTAGTGCTAAACGCGATTGTGAAGTGAAGCGAGAAATTTAGATTTCCATATCTTCATATAGTCTGACGCGAATACTAAACTCTATTCCACCAGAACTGATAGTGACATAATCGCGTCTAAACGAACGTTTTTTATACTAGCTCGTCATGTACCTTGAGCCCACCTCATACATGGCGCGCGAACTCCATGCATGTTAGCAACTGGAATCAGACACTTATGACTGACATCAGTCCCTAAAACCAAGCCGGCTTGACTGGGCATGACGTCAACTCGAGCCTGATCCCGAAACGGATACACTTTACTGGGTTTATCGGCACGAACGGCCCGCCACGGCAGACAAGGCAAATTACCACCATCAGTCCGCCTACCGCCTATTTGTTATTCTCGTTGAAAGTATGTGTCATTTGCAATGTCACTTGAAACAAGACTTACTATATTATACACAAAAATATAAATATCGCTATTTATTTATAGTAAACAATGTAAAAATGACTTTTAAATGAACAAAGCTTTATCTCGCAGTAGCAAAACAATTGATCGTCGTTTTGATCATTTGGTGTCAGATACGCTTTAACAAAACACATGTTACCAATAATTTTGTATGTTATCTTTATTATTTTTGAGTTATGTTTTAAGTGACTCAGATAATTAATAATAATAAGAAAATTATTTATTGCACATTAAAATATACCAAATAAAATAAAGTACATAGGCGAGCTTAATACTTTGTAGGTATTCTCTAACAGCTACACTTTGAGACAACGACGATTAAACTAGTTAATAATTTTCTAAAAGGTTGAACACACCTGCATTGCCTGAAGACGTCACAATTAGTTTTCGTCTAATAGTGTTAGTATAATAGCCAATATTAACCAAACTAAATTAACGGACCAACGTTGGTGCCAGCGTTGTTAGTGCGTGTGGAGCCGGTGTTAGTTATGCCTCAAAAAGTTTTTAACATTTCTTATTACCAATATTGGAGAGGTTTGGAACTTTTCCTAAAAGCTAATTATTATCTAAAGAGAAAACAGCCATAAACTGAAACATTTTGTAAGAAACATAATTTCGACAATGTCCGCTTTGAAAACGATTTTTACACGAACAAAGGATATATTTTGGTTAGTAAAATCAATATTACCTCTCACAATTGATGGAAATATAAACATGTAAAAAACCGACGAAATATGTACCTAACACCCACGCTAAACGCGGATTTTAATTATATTTTTGCAGTTAATGTATTATTTAAATTTCAGTATTATCAGAATTTCAGTATAAAAAAGAGACATAATTTATTCGAAGTAATATACTAACAATATAAAAGAATTAAATTATGAAATAAAAATTAAAATTAAATTAGTAACTAATTATAAATAAAAATACCTACCCATGATTGGTGCCTGTGGTAGTGTGCTAAGAACACTTGCAGCGTTCCCCCGCTGCACAGCAATGCTGATTTGCTGCGCGAGAAAACTGCCAGCCCTCTTGTCACATACAGCATTAACCAGGCGCTTAGACAACTCTTTAAAGAACTTCTTTGCACTTGGCCCCCACGGACCCATTGTCTCAAGACCAAAAGACACAAACACGTAGTCATTGCTAATCGACTCGTATTTGCGAATTTTGGCCTTTTCAGCCAAGTCCGCTGCAGCCCCGGCCCTGGCAGAGGTGCCTTGAAGATGAGACCTAGCAAGGGTGTCGACGCAAGTAGCGTCCCACACCAATGCTCGTCCCATCGACCAAGGCACTATATATAAAAAGAGACCTATTACTACCTATAACCTATATACCTATATCTGTTACCATGAGGACCGTCAGCGAGGCGCTTGGCCAAAGAGTTGTCAAAGCGGCTGACAGAAAGGTCTGGAGACAGGAAGGCTGGCAATTATTTCTGCCAACGTATTAGCCTCGCTATACAGAGGGGAAATGTTGCCAGTCTCCTTGGGACTATCTCAGATGGGACGTCTCTAGAGGACATTTTTTATTTATAGTTTAGTTTATTTTTAATTTTATTATTTAGGTAGCTTTTTAATTTATATTGAATGTACTATAATAACTTCGAATAAAATTTTATACTACCTATATATATATATATATATATTATATACTAGCACGACATGTGACCTTGCGCCCACCTGATGGTAAGTGGGGAGCGAGATTCATGAATGTTAGCAACTGGAATCAGACACTCATGACTGACATCAGTACGTAACACTATGCCGGATTGACTGGGGATGACGGCAATTCGAGCCTGATCCAGAAATGTGTGGTTACACTTTACTGAGTTTATCGGCACGAACGGTTGATACTTCTCCGACCCAGCAGACTGGACAAATTACCACGATCAGTCTGCCTAACACCTATAAAAATACATATATAAACTAAAAAACTGCTAATAATAATAAAAAAAATAATAATACATACATAAAAAAATAAACACAGACTAGCTAACCCTTACAAAATAAATTAGAAGAAAACCTATAGTTCCGATAATGATTATGGTTGGCATCACCCGATTCCAGCTAGAAGTCGACTTCTGGGTCATCCTGTATAGAGGAGTAAATATTCCCCTTACTTTTGCGCCACGCAGTACTTTTTGTATAATATTTTAGGTTACCAATTGACACAAATTTCCATCTGGGGTAAAGTAAAAAGTAAAGTATCTTCACGACCGTTTCGCTTTCGGGGTGGTCAGAAACCACGCTTATAAATAAGCGGATTCACATTTAGCCAACTTTACTTTATACAATCATGACAAGTGGCAAGCTCGTCGATGTCTCCAGCGTACCAAACTCGAGAAATATCACAAATAAATTATATATTAATTAAATGTATTTATTTACATTAATAAATATTTTTGTGTCCTGACCAGGAATCGAACCCGGTACCTTCGAGTCTAAATCCACGGACTTAACCGCTAGACCACAGAGGCAGTACCATCTGGGGTACCTTGTAAATATTTATTTTCTTTCAGATGACGTGTTTTCTTCGATGTTCAGATTAGCTAATGTCAACTGGAGAGCAAACACTACACACACGTGAACACCTAAACTCGCGTGAATGTGATTGATTGTTCAATAAAGCTACAATTTTCTCAGCTTTATGTATTTGACAACCATTCAACTAATATTTGATTTAGGTACGACCCTAGAAATTTACCGTAGTTCCCGCATCACATTTGACGAGAAGTATTCTTGTTACTTTTATTAATTTATTTAATCTTAAATTTTTAGGAAAATTACAGCATTCATTTTCAATGATAGTATTGAGTTAATAGTAAACACAGCAGAAAAAACGTGTTGAAACAATACAATTTAAATATAAAGCCACTACCAATACAATAATAATAATTCCAACGAGAAAAAAAAATGATAATATTTAACAAAATGTTTATTTATTTATTTAAAATCTGAACAATATCTGCCTCCGTGGTCTAGCGGTTAAGTCTGTGGATTCAGACTCGGAGGTACCGGGTTCGATCCCTGGTCGGGACACAAAAATATTTATTAATGTAAATAAATACATTTAATTATTATTTAATTTAATTCAGAGAATGCCTAGCGGCATTAAGTCCGCCTTTGTACATAGTGCAATAAAGTTTTAAATAAATAAATAAATAAATAATTTATTTGTGGTATTTCTCGAGTTTAGTACGCTGGAGACATCGACGAGCTTGCCACTTGTCATGATTGGCCTATAGTAAAGTTGGCTAAATGTGAATCTGTTTATTTATAAGCGTGGTTTCTGACCACCCCGAAAGGAAAACGGTCGTGATGATACTTTAGTTTTTACTTCTGAACAATATCATTCATAATCTTAGACAATCTCAACAAAAAAATTGGAAAATCCCTCACTGCGAAGTTGAGGCAAGTCTACATTGCAAGACCTATCCCGTGCTTGTTTTTTTTTAAACTTCGCTTACAGCGGCAAGTCAAATGTATGCGTGCTTTTTTATGTTTCTCGGAGCGAGCCGTTAGTCGGCTGCTGATGTGCGTACACTTTGCACGTTAAATTGATATCTTTGTGTTGTAATAGTGTATTAGGAAGTGACACATGGGTTTCTTCTAGGCGCCACATCTAGAGCACGCGCGTCGTCTTACAAATCTTTGGCTAACTCCAATACGTCTAATCGCGGCAAAACCCGAAACAAATATGGCAACGCGCACGTCTCTGATTTTTATATACCCTGTGTTTGAATTATCGCTTTAAGCGCTTTTTACTATATTTAGCTTTGAAAATCGTTCGACTTGGTATTTTATAAATAATTCGGTGGAAAAAGCAAGCTTTGCTTTCAAGTCGAACATAGAGATAGTATAAATTATTTATTTATAATAGGGTAGCCAACAGTGCTAACATCACACATTTATTTGTACTTAACACTAAATCAGAAGTTAGATGTTGCACCTATTATAGGCGACCACCACATTACCTATATTTGCCTTATTGCCTAAAAAAAAACAACATATTAAAATTTTCAATACAGTATACAAAAACTAAATATTATTCGAAAAACTACTGCTGAAACAATTTTAAATATATATATATATATTTATATATATATATAATAAACACATTTTTTTTAGTAAAAAAGTAACGAAAATAACTAAAATATTACGCTTTAAGTAATAAAGTAAAATAAATAAAATTTAAATTATAAAAAATAAATAAAAAAACATACATAAAATTGACTTATAAATTTGGGGCAAGTTGTTTTAGCAGTTTATGTTTAAATACTCTTTGGGAGCATAAGCACTTATTATAGTATAAGGATTACAGTGACTTGACCCCCAAATAGAAAGTGATCATATAAAATGGTCTACTATGATATATATTTCCCACTTTTAAAAGGTGCAATTTTCAAATATTTAGATAGATACATGCCCAACACTGGTACTTTAAGAGTTGACCTTGAAATTCTAAACAAAGTCTAATCACGTTATATAGATTTAAGTCTTGTGCACACGAGCGTAAAGAACATAAAAAAGACACGGCTGCTATGGGGTTAGCTTTACGAGAATGTACGTGTATCGCAAAATTAATCTTTATAGAATATTTATGAGTTTGGACGTGACAGTGGATAAAAATCTATGTAACTTTTTTTCTATATGAAACTTATAATAAATGCTTATCCAGAGCGCCACCTATATAGAAACCAACCACTGAAACTACAGCGTCCAAAAACTGGAGATACTGAACAACGTAAAACGGCTTTTTCCGTCATAACTCAGACTTTATAAGGCACATATATCATGGAATACTGTTCTCACCCTAGGATTGTTCCGCTAAGTACCTACCTTACAGATAGTCTCAATGTCCTGCAAAAGCGATTTCGATAGTGGACGACACTAGACTGTGTAAAAATCTCAAATCTCTGCAGCTTCGCCGATATGTGGCCTCCCTAAGCGTGTTCTACAAGCTATACTACGGTGAGTCTCTAAAGAGCTCCACAACCTTATCCCTTCTTCTCTATTCCGCAACCGAACAACACTCACAAGCCAAAATATGCATCTCCATACCGTAGCCACTATCCATACGCGTACATTTAATTTGGAGACTTACATCTGTCACACGTTGAAGATCTGGATTGCTCTCCAAGCCAGGGTGTTTCCCCATTCCTATAACCTGGAGTCCTTCAATCATGTCTGAAGATGTCGTTTTATTTTTAACCAAATTTACGATAGGTACTTACTGTATTTACTATATCATCACAAATAAATTATTGTGTCCTGACCAGGAATCGAAAATGTCCCTCCGGGTCTAATTCTACGGCCTTAACCGTTAGACCACAGGCAGTGTTAAGCAATATAATGTCGGAGAAATTAAGTTTAAAAAAGTTAAATCTTAACTACAAAAAAGCTCAGACAGTAAATTAAAGACAGCCGTCTCGTTTTCTAAAAGTATTTTTATTTACTAGCAGTTAAGATTAAGGCACGATTATTAACGGGTTCGATTCCTAATCGAAAACAAAAAGAAATAAACAAATACTTAGACTCATCTAACATTTTATAATTTACATAATTAATTGTTTATACTTTCTGTCTAAACAAAAGGAGCCCATATTGCAGACATTTTTTGCTATTACGGTATAACAAAAAGATACATAAAATCACAAGTACAATTCGCATTTTAATATAAATAATATATATCTCTATATTAATAACTAGCAGACCCGGCGAACTTCCGCCTAACAGTCTACCACTCATTTTAATAAATAATAATAATATTAATAAATTATTTATTGTATAGAACCAAAAATTGTGTGGGTATAAAGGCGAGCTTAATGCTATAAATGCATTTTCTACCGACTATAACCTTTGTGAATGGGGAGCCATTAAGCGGGTGCAGAAATACTATTGTGATCAACAATAATGAAATATAAATACATACTAATTAAATATACATATCCTACATATTAAATAAATATATACATAGAGTAAAAATTTAGTTTTTTCCTCGAGTCTAGTATGATATTAGCCTAAAGTAAAGTTGACTAAATTAAAACCCGCTTCATTAACAAAAGCGGTGTATCCGACCACCCTTGCAAGGTAATAAAGTCGTGATGATACTTTACTGTTTACTTGTGTTTATTATCATTTATACTAAACACGTTTTTCTTCTAACTTCTTTGATTTATGTATGTTAAAGAGAAAAGTCCTTTCAACAGTGGGTTTAAGCTGTATTCCACTAGGAACATTTTATAAAAGATTTTTTCCACAAAATAAAAGGGTTTTATAATCTTAAAAGCGAGCTTCTACCTACGCAAAAAGTGCCTGCAGTGGCCGGTTGTAGAACGGCTGATTT
Source organism: Tinea semifulvella (assembly GCA_910589645.1). Classification (NCBI taxonomy): domain Eukaryota; kingdom Metazoa; phylum Arthropoda; class Insecta; order Lepidoptera; family Tineidae; genus Tinea; species Tinea semifulvella. Next base: position 12,750,810 of record OU342585.1, read on the forward strand.
ATCTTTTGACATGTTTACCGTACGAGTGCCGTATGAGAAATACATTTTTCTTACGTACATTTGTCATAGATTTACAACACCACCGTTCCCATGCCTCGGAGAGCACGTTAAGCCGTCGGTCCCGGTTCCACTAATGCCAACTTGTGAAATCGCTAATAAATTGTCATAAAAAAATGACATGATATCCTCGCCAAGCCGTCTGGCCAGCGTGGCGAGTGTAGGCCAAATTCTCCAGTTCTGGAAGGCCCATCTCCAGCAGTGGAGGTCTAGGACGCTGTGTTCTAGAAGCGTAATGAATAAAAAAAAACCGTATGAGGCACGTCATTGGCTGGTTAAAGTAAAAGTAAAGAGTCATCACGACCGTATTCCTTGAGGGGTGGTCAGCACACCCCCCCCTTTTTTTAAAGAAGCGGATTTTCATTTATCCAACTTTACTATCATGACAAGCAAGCTCGTCGATATCTCTAGCGTACCAAACTCGAGATATTACATTACATTACAGCCCCTAGAACACCGCGTCCTTGACCTCCACTGCTGGAGATGGGCCTTCCAGAACATATATCTGGAGAATTTGGCCTACACTCGCCACACGGGTCAGACGGCTTGGCGAGGATATCATGTCATTATTTATGACAATTTATTAACGATTTCACAAGTTGGCATTAGTGTAACCGGCTTAACGTGCTCTCCGAGGCACGGGAACGGTGGTGTTGTAAATCTATGACAATTGTACGTAAGAAAACGGGTCAGACGGCTTGGCGAGGATATTATGTAAATTGTTTTATTACAATTTATTAACGATTTCACAAGTTGGCATTAGTGGAACCGGGACCAACGGCTTAACGTGCTTGCCACTTGTCATGATTGGCCTGTAGTAAAGTTGGCTAAATGTGAATCCCCTTGAATATAAGCGTGGTTCCTGACCACCCCGAAAGGGAAACGGTCGTGATGATACTTTACTTTCCTATAATATTGGTATGATTTGTCGTGAAAGTTGTGGGAAATGGCAAAAGGTCGTACACATACATACGAGAAGTCACTGCCAGAGACAGCTGTCTAATACCAGAACACGCATCCTAAGTAAACGAAATCCTGTATTTTCGTGTATGCCCTGTCTGGTATAATAATATTTAACATCAGTTTATCACAAGTAAGTAGCTTAGGACCTATATTGTTAATATGTATTTAACTATTTATTTGTGTGCATTCAAATTCAAAAAATAAAAAAGTAAAGGTGTGGAATTGTGAATTGTGAGCGTATTATCGTGCAATAAAATAAAAATGAAGGCCTCCTTTTTAAACCAGCATATTGTCGGTCGCAAGCCCGAGACACCATTCTTGTCACATCTTACCCACGCACGATGGACCCGGCACCCACACGTTGAATCCATGGAATGCTTAGAAATTTATCTTCTCTCTTCTAATTTTTATATCAAGTTTTTAAAGACGCGGATTCACAATTAACCAACTTTTCTATAGGCTCTCAATGTCCTACAGAGGCGAGCCACTATATCTGGAACTCTCGAATCCATGCAGCTTCGCCGAGATGTAGCTTCTCTGAGCGTGTTCTACCGGCTATACTATGGCGAGTGCTCTGAAGAGCTCTATAACCTAATTCCTTCCTCTCCATTCCGCAACCGAACCACACGCACAGGTCAGAATATGCACCCACATACTGTAGTCACCATCCCTTCGCGTACCCATAAATTTGGTGACTCATATCTGTCCCACAATAAAGATGTGGAATGCTCTTCCAGCCTCTGTGTTTCCACTTTCCTATAACCTTGAGTCCTTCAAGCGAAGTGTGAAAAGGTATCTAGTCAAGCCGGCATAGTATTAGGGACTGGTGTCAGACATAAGTGTCTGCGCGCCACTTACGATTAGATGGGCGCTAGGTCACATGTCGTGATAGCATAAAAAAAACGCCCATCATGACAAATGGCAAACTTATCGATGTCTCTAGCGTATGGCACGGATATAATCTCAATATTATAAAATATGACAATATTAAACATTAATTAATAAGTAAACATTAAATTAAATATAAACTAAACCTAATAAAAAAATAATTATAAATAAAGGGTCTAGAGACGACCCTTCTGGGATAGTCCTAAGGAGACTTTTCTCCTCTGTATAGCGAGGCTTTGGCAGAAATAATTACCTGCTTTGTGTCTCCAGACTTTACCGTTAGCCGTTTGGACAACTCGTTGGTCAGACGCTTGGCTGAGGGTCCCCATGTGCCTCGGCCGTAAACGGCACAAATTTGTAACCTGTTACGATGTTTATTGGAGTTCTCAGAGGCGCTAAAAGTAATTAAATAACTCACTGTGTATCAGGTATCCATGGACTTAACCGCTAGATCAGAGAGGTGATACTCGAATAATATTAGCACTAATTATCAAAGCGCAATATGTTTCCCTTTGGAACCCGCATGGCCAGAGCGTGACGATAGTTGGTAAAATTCTCTAAAAATAGGAGAGGAGAGCCTGAGAGCAACCCCCAGAAATGCAGTCCATCAACCCTCCAGGAAATAAAACGAAACCACGGACGATGTACTTTCACTTTTATATACCTAATTTTAGACAGAGAAACATCTTCAGCAGAGGATGTCTAGGACTCTGTGTTCTGTGGGCTGTTATCATCCATAATTCAAAGAGATTAAACATTCTCTGTTTTATTATTTTCAATGCCTTTGTTAATTCTCGCTTTCTCACTTTATCCTCTCATAAAATCTGACTATACCACAATTCGGCAAACAGTAATGAACTTTAACAAAATAAAATTTACAGGTATATATACATTTATTCGAAAAAATATTTACAACATATAAAATAAAAATTAATATTAAGGATAGGGATATAAGTCCCGTCCGCGTGGAATGGTGGCAAGAACGCTGGCTGCATTTCCCCGCTGAATTGCAATACTAATTCTCTGGGCGAAGAAAGAGCCAGCCCTCTTGTCACCGGAGGAGACAACAAGACGCGGTGTTATGTCTTTTAAAAACTTTTTTGCGCTTGGACTCCATGGGCCCAGAGTTTCTACAGCAAACGGCACAAATATGTAATCTTTTAATATACTTACATACTTGCGCCGCTTGCTGGACTCCGCATTTTCCGCCGCGGCTCCCGCTTTATGCGCTGTCCCCCTGAGATGCGACGCGGCAAGGGTGTCAACGCACGTGGCGTCCCACACTAGAGCACGTCCCCGTTCCCAGGGGACCAACGTCATACCATCAGGTCTCTTGCCATCATCTCGGATAACTCCAACAGGCTCTAGAAGAGCTGGAACCTCGATGGTGGCTAGAGCCCTTTTTATAGTATCGTTAAGGGAGCCGTGGCGGGAAAATCTGCCCGCACTTTTGGAACAGGAGAGCCCATGAACTCCAAGACAGTCGACCTCCTTTCCACACGGACATCTATGTAGAATACATAATGGTGCCCCTAACCGTAGACCAACGGCGATACGGAAACTTTCGTCGTCAAGCAGTGTGCCGAGGTTCGCAGAAGGCAGTGCGTGTAACCAGTGGCCGGATTCCTTTTCTACTGAAGCCAGAAGCCGGGCGCGATGTTGATCACTGATTGGATTTTGAGCCAAATGTTTATAGGTATTTTGTACCAATGGTGTATCCCAAAGTTTTTGAAAGTTTGATTCCTTTGGAATATCATCATTGGGACATTTTATTTTCCAGGCTCTAATTGCCTCCAGTGCACATGTTAATTCAATACGATTTTGATTTAAGATTTTTGAACTTAAATCTTGAACACTGTGCACCGAAGATAAGAACGCCGGTAAAGCAATACTAGAAATTTTTCGCACGCCGATGCCACCGAATTTAACAGGCAAGGTTGCTTGGGACCAAGAAATTTCATCAAATGATAAATTTAGAATTTTTTCAAGAGTTTCTTTTAAGGTGGCATCCAATTGATCGAGCAGGGCCGGAAATTTCCAGATAGGGCTTGCGCGGAGTGCATATATTAATTTTGGAACAAAAAGGCAGTTTTTTAGTAATGTAAATGCTATATGCGAATTTAAAACACCCAATCTGTTTGAATTTTCAGAAAAAAGTTTAAATTTATTATCCAAAAATGGCTTTATACCTTCATTTAAGAGCGGTGCACCTAGGAGGAAAAGCGAATCTTTAAAAAGGATTTTAATATTAGGAGCATGTTCGTTAAATTTTTTGATAATAGATGGAATGTTATTTGATAAATTAGAACTAATAAATATTTCGCATTTTGAAGGATTTAACTCGAGACCTATTTCCTGAAAGGCTTGTTTAATGTGGATAAGGTCCTTGATTACCGTATTCGCTTTACCTCCTATGGTTCCATCGTCTAGGTACCAAACGTTGAATTTTGAATTTAGGGATGATATACAATGATGGATACCGAGACTAAATAGAGCTGGACCAAGTGGATCACCCTGCTGAACGCCTACAGCTGATTCAATACAATGCTCATGGTAAAATAATTTAGAAGGAGAACTGTAGCATTGCCAGATATATGGGAAGATATCCGGAATGTGTGAGGCAGCTTCGTTGAGCAGGGTGGTCCTATCTAGGGAATTAAAAGCATTCTTCACGTCGACTTTGAGTAGCACTTCCACCTCATCTGATGCAATGAAAGTGCGCGCGGAGTGTACTGCTGCTTCACAGCCTCCTTTACAGGTTTATTTTTACTTAAGTAATATCCTATTAATATTTCATCCTTAACTACTTAACCTTAACTTTTAAGTTAACTTTTAAAAATGTTAACGGACACGTTAACTTCCGTTAATATGCAGAAGTCCGTTAATCGTTAATCCAATGCCACTATTTACCGCACGGCACCGCGGTGTGGCGCCAAAAACAGGTTCAGACAAGTATGAAACGACAAGTGCCGGGCGCGGCGGCGCGTGAGACAAAAACAAAACTAGATATATTTTGCCGGCCCGTGCGAGTAAGAAAACTGCGAAGTACTAGCGCCAGTGCTTAGAGTGACGAGTGTTGTGTTTGTTGTTATTATAAATTACTGTCAGAGATAATTTGCGTGTTAATAAAGAAGAGTGCAGTGTAATTAGTTAGATAGAAAAGTGTACTGTGCAGTGTAGTAATTAAAACTATATCATGGAAGACATGGAATTGGATTTCAGCGGTCCTGATGAGAATCCTTGGCCACATTTGACTGAGTATGTGGAATTTGTATCCAGATCGGGCCAGCAAATACTTTTTGCTTGTAAGCGTTGCTTGCCGAAAGACACCAAAATAAAAGTTCATGTATCAAGCCTGAATAATTTGAAACATGAGTCACAATACGTACAGTTTGAAGAGATTGTTAAGGCGGGCTCTAACCGAGGCAAGACAAAAAAGAGAACTCATTCTGACAATATTATATATTAACCTGTTAACTTCCAGAACCTAAACCAACAGATTTTATAAGTTCACTAACGCAACGATATAAAAATGCAATTTTACACATATTAACGGATTAACGATTAACATTAACTTCCGTTAATTCTTCCGAAATGTAACGCTTTAACGTTTAACGAAGCTAACTTTTTTTGTAACGGATTAACGATTAACGAAGTTAACTATTTGATTAACGGTGCCCAGCTATGCATATATATGTATAAACTATTATTTATTCTCTTATTTTTGTATATAATGATGTATTTTTCTATTAATTATCCATTTTTGTATTTACTCGTTTGATTCAGTTCAAAATTTTTCAAATCCTATTTATTTAAGCCGTCTTTCTCTAACTTTGACAATAGCAAATTGTAACATATGCCATATAAAAAAAAGTACGAAAAATTCGTTCGAAAAACTGGCTGTACAAAATAAATTAACAAACGATTTTGTAGTCTCATTCTGCAGACGAAAATAGCGTAATTTGTGTATAAAACTAGTAAATGCTGATCACGTTTCTGAAATAAATTCATGGCGATTCGCGAAGTGAAGTTTGTAGCTCAAAGAAAAGGTTTTGTTTTGAAGCAGCAATTTAAGTATGACAGAGTACGTTCGAGGAGTTGAGATGGCGAGAGATTAATTTCCCCAAATCTCATCATTCTCTAAGTAAAATTAATTAACAAACAGCCACGAAACAATGACGGTTACTGAGATTATATTAGACAATGACTTCTTGGTCCGTTTATATGAAAATTATGAGGGTAATTTATAACTTTAACCAGCTTGACAATACCTATTAACACAAAATTATCTAAGGTGAGTTGGGGTAAATGTAATGTATGTATATTTAAAAAAATACACTTTTAGGTATTCACAGTCCTAATAGCATTTTAATTGGATTACAAGATTTTTTTTATATTAACGCCTCATGGGACCTTGCGCTCGCTTAAGCGCCTTCGACATGCATATCCGCTTGATTTGCTCGAATCAAACTGACAGATTTCTATAATCTAATGGAAATCTGTCGCTTTTCATGAGAATATTTCAAACCTACACGCAAGTCGAAAGTGCCAGAATTAGGCATGATGGTAAGTGATGCGCAAGGACCATGTATGTTAACCACTGAAATCAGACGCTCATGACTGACATCATTCCCTAACACTATGCCGGCTTGACTAGGTTTTTATTATGTTTTATTAACAATAAATGTACTTTCTGTTATGTTATTACCAATTTTAAGGTTAAGGTCTTCTTTAGTATTATTTTTTATGGCATACCTACTGATATAATATCGGAATGGTTTCCGTTGAACGTAGGTTAACTTTTAGCAATGCCTCATTGAACATCGTCGTAACTTGCCATAATCGTCACATACATCTTTCCCCTTTTTTCCATTCATCAACTTTTCTCTTTCGTTGCGTTGTTTTTTCTGCATCCCCATTCAATATATTCTCAATCATACCTCATAAGCAAAACGTAACGTTAATGTTTTTTATTAACAGGTGCTTGATATATATTTTATTTATTTATTTATCGTAAACTTTATTGCACAAAGTACAAAGGCGGACCTAATGCCGCTAGACATTTTATACTGGTCAAACCTTTGGGACAACTAAGGCAATTACAAGAAAAGGCAGGTGCTATCAAAACTAATAAAAAATATTAAACGTCATATACACTTATGAATAATTACTTATTTACATACTAGTGCATACACAAATACATACAAATAAAACTACATATATACGTTCTAATAATATACCTACTATATGATGACTATATCATGACTATAATGAGATAAATAAATAAGGCAGATTGTGGTGAATTTAAATAGTGCGCATAGACCATTTGCTTAAATAGAGTTATAAATATTTAATGACTCTGGGCTACAGTCACACTGAAGTTCCTCCAGGTGGCGAGGACTTTTCTAGAGGTCTGCAGGAACGTTATAAGCCACCGAAAGATAGAGAGATGAGATAGAGATAGGAAACCTGTCTGGCCAGAGCATGGCAAATGTAGGCCAAATTCTCCAGATATATGTTCTATAAGAAGTATCTCCGTGTCATGGGGTGGATTCGTTAACGGAGCCCAGGTCACGCACAATGTTCTCTAAGAGTTTTTTTTTATATACAAATACCTCTATTCGGAGAATATTAACTGGCAGCTAATTCCAAAGGTTAGCAGTCACAATTGCAGACGATTTGGACACAAAGGTAGTATGGTGAATGGGAATAGATAGCGTATCATTAATAGAAGAACGAAGAAGACCAAGATACGTAAAATAAAATGTCACTTTACCGGGTTTATCGGCACTAACGGTGGATACTTCCCGCCTCGGCAGACTGGGTAGTTTACCACCATGAGTCTGCCTACCACCTTATAAAATAAACTACTGAAAATCATAATCAATAATCGCCTGGTTTCTGTTCTTTCGAGTTGGTCAGAAACCACGCTTTAAATAAGCGAATTCACATTTAGGCAACTTTACCATAGGTCAGTAAAGACAAGTGACAAGCTCGTCGATGTCTCCAGCTTACCAAACTCCAGAAATATCACAAATAAATTAAATGTATTTATTTACATAAATAAATATTTTTGTGTCCCGACCTGGAATCGAACTTGTAACTAAATTATCGCTCACTTTCTAAACAAACAACAGAGATCTTCCTAGTACCTATATCTATCATACTATTTTATTGTGTGTAAACAGTACTATATACTTGCTTGGTTTCGTATTTGTGTATATATATATATATATTTATGTATTTAAGTAGTAGTATGTAACGATTATTATGTATTGTATGTAAATTGTATATTTATAATAATGCACCCCGCAAAATCCTCTACCACACTCCCAAAGGTTAGCTGTTATAAAATGCCGAAAGGCATTAAGTTCGCCCTTGTACATTACTTTTAAGTTTTTTGTGCAATAAAGAGTTTATAAATAAATAAATAAATCCATTTTATTTTTTCATTAACTACTAGACCACGGAGGTAGTTATATATAGATTTTATATAAGCAGTTTAAATTAATAATAGGTTTCTAAAGATTTGCTCATTGTACTAACTTCAAATTCGAACCACTTTGTTCAATTAGCAGTATCGGATGCCGAGTAACATTGGCGAAAAGTAATTAAGTTTAAACTTATTAATGATCCTAAAGTTTGGTACGATACGTGCTTTAATAGGACTAATTTCCATGACTACGCTTTTCAGAATTTGCCACTACATCTACATTACGGACGTGTAAACTGAGAATTAAAGTAAAAAAAAATTATTGCACAATAAATATTTAAAAAAAAAAGTATCATCACGACCGTTTTCCTTCCGAGGTGGTCAGAAACCACGCTTTTAAATAAGAGGATTTAGATCAAAAATAAATTAAATATTAATTAAATGTATTTATTTAAATTAATAAATTAACTGCCTCCGTGGTCTAGCGGTTAAGTCCGTGGATTTAGACTCGGAGGTACCGGGATCGATTCCTGGTCGGGACACAATAATATTTATTAATTTAAATAAATAAAATTTAATATTTAATTTATTTGTGATATATCTCGAGTTTGCGCTGGAGACATCGACGAACTTGCCACTTATCATGACTGGCCTTTAGTAAAGTTGGCTAAATGTGAATCCGCTTTTTTGTAAGCGAGGTTTCTGACCACCTCGAAAGGGATACGGTCGTGATGATGATACTACTAATAAATATTTTTGTGTCCCGACCAGGAATCGAACCCGGTACCTCCGAGTCTAAATCCACGGGCTTAACCGCTAGACCTCGAAGGCAGTTAAAATAAAGTAATAAGGTATGCTACTTAAAGGTATTTTCCAGCAGCTTACCTTTGGGAGAACGACAAAAGAACTAAATATAATAATGCATAATGGTGGATGATAAGCGTCTTGTTGCGCAATAAAAAAAAGAGGCCTTCCTTGTAAACCAGCCTATAGTCGGTCGCAAGCCCCGGACACCATTCTTCTCTCTCTTTCCTACACACGACGGCCCGGTATCCGAACGGTCAATCCATGAAATACTAAGATTTTTGTCTTGCTCATAAATTCTTTTGTTGTCTGGAACAAGCTTCCTGTTGAGATCAGACAGACACCCAACAGATCAATATTTAAAAGAAGAGTGTATACTCGTTTCCATGAGTCCATAGTCTATTTTTTATATTGTATTTATTTCTTATCGTAACCAGTTCACGGGAACGTGGCAATTGTTTTTTAAGGTTTAATTATTATTTATGTATTATGTTATAAGTTAATTATACTCGTATTATGTATATATATTATTTATGTAATATTAGTATGTGTATGTATCTATATTTATATATATGTGTAGTGCTATTTAATCAGTTTTTAAATATTATTATGATTGATTATTTTATTTATTTGCACCCTACTCAATATTAAATGATCCCAATGTCCCAAAGGTTTTTTACAATAAAGTTTTTAAATAAATAAATAAAATAGATTTGTTTTGCCCCATGATGATACTTTATAGTACTCGTGAAGGGTATATTCGCAATGAGGTTGCGAACAAAGAAACGTAGGTATCTCGATTCTTTGAACAAAATCTAACAATATATCCCAACAAATTATCTATTGGATACTAAAATAAAGTACAATAGAATGAAATCGAGAAACCATTTTCTTCATTACGCCCCTGTAATCCATCAAGTCGAACATTTTGCGACTTCTACAAAATAGAGATCCATTATTTTTTATTTATTATTTATTCAGCCGCGGTTTTGCTACCTTTCTGCTGAGAACCTCATATTGCGTAAATACGCCAACCTCATTACGAATTGTTAAAAAAAGGTTACGAATTTGTGCCGTTTGGAGTCGAGACGATATGGGCTCATGGGGACTCAGCCAAGCGCTCAGACAATGAGTTGTCAAAGCGGCTTACGGGAAGGTCTAAAGACAGGAATGCTGGCAATCATTTCGGCCAACGCCCTTGAGAAGAAGGGAAAAGGACATTTTTAAATTCTGTTTTACTAGGTTTAGTTTATAATTACTTTATTTTTTATTACTTTCGTAGTTTTTAATTTATATTTAATTAAACTCCTATTTATTTTAATTTAATTCCAGCTTATGGATTTCCAACTAAAACAGGGATTCCCAATCCTTTGCCCCTTGCGCCTTACCCAATTTTCTGTTAAAATTCTACCCCCCGTGTATTAAGTTATTTTTTTTTCTTTGCAAGAGGAATGAAATGGGGAACCAAAATAAGAAAAATCAAATATAAGATCAAAATATAAATGGACGTATTAATTATTTGCGTATCGTAACATTTGTTTGCGTTACAAATAGCATTCAACTATCGTTACGGTCACGGAGTCTTGTTCGATGAAATGTTACAAAGGATCCTATGTTATGATAAAAAATGTACAAATATAAATATTCGTTTGGTTTTTTATTCTCTCAAAAAATGATTGTATTTGTTGGAATCCTGTGTTAATGATGTTAATTAAAAAATAAATAACCGAAAAACGGGGTTGTTATGACATCTAATTAGTGACTATGAAATAAGACTTTTGCCGAAAAAATGGTAAAGTATTTTATTTACGAGATTTAGGCTAGGGGCACAATGAGTGCGTACATTGATTTCAAATCTACGGAAATCTATAAAAGGGGTTATTCATTGGCGAGTTAAACCGGTGAGCGTACGAGCCAAAGGTAAAGAACTTTATTTTTATTTTTTTATTTAAAAACTTTATTGCACATAAGTACAAAGGCCTAACATAATGTCGTTAGACATTTTCTGCCTGTTAACCTTAAGGACAATAAGAGAGTTTTTAGTGACAGGAGCACAAAATATAAAAAAAATAAAATAATTGAATAATGTACATTATTTACAATCTTAATTCTAAGAAATGATATAGACCTACGTAATATACCTATATAAGTATAATAAACATACATATACCTACATACAAATACTATATAATAAATACATACTAATACAACTACACAATGTAATAAATTCGATACAATAAATATAAACAACTACACAATACTGACAAAAAGGAACGTTTAACATTTTATAAAAAAGTAAAACAACGTGTTTAATTTTATGTGGAGGTCTTATTTTGGCTCCATAAAATACTTATAAACTTGACTCTTAAAAGTTAGTCTAGTTGTGGCATGTCGGATGGAGACCGGAAGATCGTTCCAAAGAGAATGGATCATCTATAAATACAGTATACGAGGGGCGTTCAAAATATTCTCGGTATGTGGATAAAAACAAACAAGTACGAAAAGTTTGATATTTTTATTTTTCAATATACTCCCCCCCTATGTTCATACACTTATAAGATCGATCAATTATTTTTTTTAATCCCTCATAAAAATATTTTTTATCTTTGGTGTAAAAATGCTCCTCCACGGCCGTCTTCAACGCTTCATCGTCAGAAAATTTATTTCCACGCAGATCCTTTTTAAGATTGGGAAACAAAAAGAAGTCGCTTGGGGCTAAGTCCGGACTATAGGGTGGATGAGTAACAGTTTCAAACCCACATTCAACAATAGCTGCATTGGCAATATGAGCAGTATGGACAGGGGCGTTGTCATGCAGAAGCAGAACACCTTTGGTTAACTTTCCTCGCCTCTTTTCTTTGATCGCATCTCTTAATTGACGTATAACGTTAGCGTAGTACTGCCCTGTGATATTTACACCTTTTTCTTTATAATCGATAAGCAAAACTCCTTCACAATCCCAAAATATTGTGGCCATGACCTTGCCAGCTGACGGGATTACCTTGAACTTCTTGGGATGAGCTGAACCCTTAATGTGCCACTGCATGGACTCCTGTTTGCTCTCTGGGTCATAATGATGAACCCAGGTTTCATCTCCAGTAACTATTTTTTGCAGCACCTCATCGGGATTTTCACCACACAGGTCGATAAAATCTGAACAGCAAGTATCCTTTTGAAGAAGCGTCAGCATTCGCGGAACCCATCTTGCACTTACTTTTGACATATTAAGATGGTCATGTATAATGTCATGTACGGTACCAATAGAGAGATTGGTTACTTGAGCTATAGATTTTACCTTCACTCGGCCGTCTTCCAATATAAGTTTTTCCACTTTATCAATATTTTCTTGTGAGGTAGCCACTACAGGCCGGCCAGGTCTAGGGTCATCTTCAATACTCTCCCTTCCACGCTTAAATTCGCTTGACCATTTTTGAATAGTAGATAAAGAAGGAGCAGACTCACGGTAAACACAATCCATTTCCTCTTTTATGGTTTTTTGATTTTTACCCTGTTTTGTCAAGAATTTTATGACGGATCGGTGCTCTAATTTCGTTAAAATTGTTAATTCGCTCATGGTGTTCATGTTTGTTCGGCAATTGCAGAAAAACAAAAGAACATCTCGGTTCCAATTTTACTTTTTTTTAATGTCAATGGATGAATCTTAGCGGCCAGTAACAAATATATATATAAAAGAGGTTGTAACGTATCAATACCGAGAATATTTTGAACGCCCCTCGTATCTTATCTTATAATATCTTTGTTTGTTCCATAATTATGTTCTATCTATCCCTTACTCTGGCTTTAGAACTAACTCTTTTGTGTGGCCGTAAATCTGTCAAAAAAAATTACCAGCGGAAAATCGTAAATTGCTCAATATATCACTTTTCATAAACGTGTATTGTATTTTCTTGTTATACTGTTTACAACTTTACAATTAGATGCGTAATTAGTTCGGGTGCTAGCTATGTAAAGCTTTATAAACAAAAACTATAAGAAGTTAATAAACTATTACCAAACAGAAGATATTTTGACCACAATAAAATTAAATAATATTATAAATTCGATTTACTTAACCCTCACTCTCACACATACATTACTTAAAAGAGTGCTTCACTTATCTTGGCGCTACCCATGACAAAACTCTCCATTCTTCCTCTAATTCTACTCTGTCTATTCCCACTCACCATTCTTCTTTTGTCTCAAAGTCCTTTGCAGTTGTAGCCGTAAACCTCTGGAATCAGTTGCCTATAAAAATCCGGCAGGCCCCGAGCAGGGCTATCTTTAAAAAACTTGTATATGCACATTACATGAAGTCATAATAAACTTAATATACTTATATATTATACTTGTATTTGATATGGTTATAGATAGTATTACATTTTATTTTATATGTATGTATTTGCATGTAGTATTAGTATGTAGATATGTAAATATTATTTATTTGTATGTGTATGTAAGTATGTATTAAATTATATATGTCATTATATTGTCTAATTAAGCCTGTAATTGCACCTTCCTTTCATTGCTTAATTTCTCTTGTTGTCCCGAAGGTTTGACTGTCATAGAATGCGGCATTAAGTCCGCCTTTGTACGTGCAATAAAGATTTAAATAAATAAATAAATACCTATTTACATATATTATATTATTTATTTATTTATTATATTGTATTCTGTTATAGGCACGGTGGTGGCTCGGTTGTAAGAACGCGTTCCTTAAATCCTACAAAGGTCGGTTCAAACCCACCCGGCATGTACCAATTAGAAATACACTTTTCTTACGTACTATAATTTGTCTTAGATTTACAACGCCACCGTTCCCGTGACTCGGAGAGCACGTTAAGCCGTCGGTCCCGGTTTTTGCAATACCAACTTGTGGAATAGTTAATAAATTTACATGATATCCTCGCCAAGCCGTCTGGCTAGCGTGGCGAGTGTAGGCCAAATTCTCCAGATATATGTTCTGAAAGGCCCATCTCCAGCAGTGGATGTCTAGGGGCTGTAATGATGATGATGATTATTATGTTATATGATATCATGTTATATTATATTATTACACACAAATACAAACATATGCATGCTCTTGGTTTAAGCTTAAGTTTTTCTTCTTCTTTATTATTATTGCATGAATTTAATAAGTTTGGTTTCTTTGAATATACGTAATTGATTTATAAAAATAATATGTAACTTTTGAAAATGTTGTGCCCCGGAAAGATACCTGCTAGCTATATTTAACAGTAGTTAAAAGGCTATTGGTTTAGCTAGCAGCGACACATTTCTCTAATATTACCTACTAGTTTAGAAATTATTTGTCAAAGTGCCTACCTACATCTTTTGTAGGATTATTTTATTGTGAAACCCTAGTAATAAGTATTTTTGATTAATAAACCATTTGAATTTGAATAGGAAATTGTTTATTACATTCCAAAACATACATAGGTATTGTAATAAAGTACTTAGGTACGAGAGTGAGAAGTGTCTTACTTTGATTTGCGAAAAACGGCATGTTATTATAAGTCAAAGTCAACATGATCTCAGGATTCTTTGGTCAAATTTTACTTGTAATAATATACGAATAGGTAGGAGTATATGTTACTATATAACCCCGAACTATGGTAAATGCTAAGATTTACTAAGTCCAAAACTAAAAATTTTGTAATTTTGAACTTTAACTTCAGTAAATCTTGGGTCTTAACTCAAACACAAAGTAAATATTGAAAACTTTAAATGGCTGGAGTGCTCGGCTCATCTCGGACAGTCTGCAAACTGCCCGCCTCCCTCGCCCCATTTTTTTTTGACATAGAACTTGGCTATTATAGACATTAAATAGTAAATTTCCCAAGAACTAATGATAAAAAAAAACAAAAAAACATATCACGTAAGATTATTAACAATATACGAGTAGGTACAACACAAGTTACTAAAACTGATAAACAAATATCTTACATACAACCTCATTGCCTGTTATTGACCGATTCGACACACCGAACGTCTAATACCTGCAGTCTTTAAATTGAAAATAATGGTTTAAATAAAGCAACAAAAAAAAACAAAAAAAATGTTAAACAACATAGTAGGTCTTACGCATAAATAGTAAAAAATATTTATTTAATCTCTTCCAAAGAAAATTTCATGATTAAAAGTAGGTACCAAGTACTGGCTGCATTCCTACGAGGCAAAGCTATAGATTTTTTTTCTGTTTTCGCACAAATGTATAATTTTTTGGCTCCAAATTGTAAATTTTTTGTACTAAACTTATGTTTTGGTTAGATTCTATTCGATCACTGACTTCGGCAGTTATATTCCTTTCAGATCATCATCATCATCAGCCTGTATCTCTCCACTGCTGGATGTAGGCTTCCCCCAAGGCTCGCCACTTAACGCGACTTCCTTCTTCTGTCTTTCGCCACCCTCATCCAACCATCTTGCGGGGGACGTCCCACTTTGCGCCTCTCCGTATGTGGTCTTCACTCTAGAACCCGCTTGCGCCAGCGTTCGTCGGTTCTGAGGCAGATAATATATAACATTTGGGACTTTAAATAGAGTTTTAGTAAATGTAAGCATCCACCATAATTCGAGCTTTTACAGTAACATATATAAACCGTATTTTCTTTATAAATCCCAAAGAGAACCTCGCAATAGCTTATTAAAATAACATAATTATTTCTGCGGGCTCAATCTAAACAGATGATATTTATTTTAAATTAAATTATATAGGTACTTACTTTCATCCTGGGGCTACATTCACGCCGACAAACGTTGCCAACAATGTACGCTAGAGACATCGAAGACCATAATAAAGAAGTTGTCATAGTAAAGTTAGCTACATGAACGCTTTTGCATCTCTCTCGCTCACACAATCCAATATTTTCAAAGATTGTTGAGGTCTGAGTGTACTTTTGAGAAATGTAGTCTATCAACTTATTAGGGAATCAAATTACGAACATTTTAAAGATATACATTATATACAGATGTTTTTAAAGTGAGAACTTTATTGCGCGCGCTTGGTTGGGCATCTATTTAGTTGAACGTACGTCCGTGCGCTCAAGGGGAAACAGCGCGGCGGGGAAGGGGGAGAGGGGTGGATAGGCGCGCGCGTATAGCCGCTGCCTCTCTCGCACTCTCCCGCTCCTTCTTTCTCTTTTTTTCTTCCTATCGAAACAGCGCGGCGGGGAAGGGGAAGAGGGGCGGATAGGCGCGCGCCGTGCGTATAGCCGATGCCTCTCTCGCTCTCTGTCGCTCCTTCTTTCTCTTTCTTTCTTTAAGCGTCTGCAACTATGCGTGCGCACGCAGCCACGCGCATTCATTTAATCTCCATATTCCTACCAACTACGAAATTAATAACCTGCAAGTTGAGTTCTCACTTTTGCGGTACGTCCTGCGACACACCCGTTTTTTTTTAAACCAGCCTATTGTTGTAGCAAGCCCGAGTCACCATTCTTCTCATTTCTTACCCACACACGATGGTGAATCCATGGAATGCTTAAATTAAATTTGTCTTCTCTTGTTTTGGTAAAATAGAGGGAAATCGTTTGCTATTTTTCTCTGATTATAATTAGGTATGAAAGTGAAAATATGTCCAAAAGTCTGTAATTTAATTTACCAGAAAGTTAGTTAGTAGGTACGAGTAGATAGATAGATCAATTCTTTATTGCACATTGCACAATAAACAAAAACACATTTAAATGTACATAGGCAAGCTGTCTCGTGACATTTTCGTACAGATAACCTTTGGGATATTGAGCAGGCATTGTGGGTGTATTTAACAACTAATTTAAAACAGGAATTTTAAAAATAATCCTAATAGTTAACCTATTACAACCATAGCATAGATATATGAATACATAATAACACAAATATGTACATATAATAATAAATACGAGTAAATATAAAATACATACAATATTATACCAGTTTAAAGGAGTTATGTGGACTAGTCTTGCGTTTTGGGAAGGTGTAAGGTGAATAACTTTTTTTAACACTTAAGTGAGCTGCTGATACTGTAAAATAATCTCAGCTAATAGACTACCATTATCTAAATGAATAAAAAAATTAAGCTCAGATTTGAAATATCTATGACAATATTGGATTGTGCGAGCGAGAAAGATACAAAATAAACCCTCATAAAAATGCGCTGTTTCTGACAATGAGGGATTACGGTCGTAATGATGCTAACTAGTACATCGTCTAAAACCGTAAATCATTATTTTCCGCATTAGTTCGTACGATAATGTAGCCCCAGGGTCATACAAAGAAGTCACTTTATGTAAAATATTAGAACAATTCGGGTTAAATTTATATAAATACACGTGTAGTTCAAAGGAATTTTGTGAAATTGTAATTAACTACACTCAGGAGCAATGAAAACGAGTCACTAATAAAAACTTCTAAGATATAACGTTGATTGGTATACTCACGTTACTTAAACACCTTTCTACAGCGTGTATAAGTAGATATTGTATGTAGTATAGTTATGTATATATGTATGTATGTAAGTACTAATAGTATGTAGTATATATATTAATAATAAATATAGTTATTATTTAATAATGATCAGTCTTAAATACGTCTTCGCCCCTACTCCTCGATCTAAGTTATACTTATTATTGTCCCAAAGGTTGGAGAATGTCTAGCGGCATTAAGCCCGCCCCTTGTACATAGTGCAATAAAGTTTTAAATAAATATAAAATAATATTAAGACACACCCTTCACATTTCGCTCGCACTCTTCAACGTTTTCAAAATTTAATTCAAATATATAAGATTTCAAATCGTTTTATTATTACTTATAAGTACTTTTTTGTATGATAAGAAATAAAAAATAGACTAAAACAACCTACTTACAAAACCTAATTTAAATATAAATCGTATCCCCGTGGCATAGCGACAAGAATGCTGGCCGCATTTCCTCGCTGAATCGCTATGCTGATTCTCTGGGCGAGGAAAGAACCAGCCAACTTGTCACCAGATAAATTAGACGAGGGGTGATGTTTTTAAAAATGTTTTAGCGCTTGGACCCCACGGGCCAAAAGTCTCTACAGTAGGGTCCACGCTTAATTTATTACCTATTACGGGTTTCACAGTAAAATAATCTTACAAGAGATGTAGTTGATAGGCACTTTTCAAAATATTTTAAAGCTACAAACAAATGTGTCCATGCTAGCTAAACTAATAGAATACAAGTGTGTTGTTTTAAAAATGTATTCCATTAGCTTTCCAAGAAATAAAATTACGGACATTTTAGAAATATGTATTTTTATCAATCATTAAGTTTTAGTAACATAGAGTACAATCGTTATGTAGATATTTTTGCTATTTGATGCAAAGCTTAACAACCTTCTTAATTAAACGCCTTTACTAAAAGTAGTATTAGTAAGAGAACTCAAATAATCAGAATTGTATTGTCTTTAAATTTTTGTTCCTACATTTCGCTGACACCCGAATTTTTTAATTAGGTATTTTAAATCGATATATAGTTTTGACTCGTTGTCATAGCTCTTGAGTGTATTAGTCGGTCGTTAAGCAAATATGAAGGGCGGTGTAAAAGAATTTTGATCACAGAAAGTGGTACCTGTTCCATTAGCAATTAGTGTTAGCTAAATTACTTTGAACAGACACAACTACCAAGTTAGATATTCGGGCAGGGATAAAAATAATTATGTTAAGTGAAACAAAAATACTGGTGATTGTTTTAATTTAAAATCGTAGTTCATCGATAAGTTTTTACGAATACTATCATTACTATCAAGATACTACCAGGTGCTGCAGTAAGAAAATATCACAACTCATTTAATTACCAAGAAACGAGTACAGATAAACTATTGTTTTGAACGCCTAGTTGTTTTTGTGGGCGCTAATTTAATTAAAGAATCCTCGATCTAAGTTATACTTAATATTGTCCCAAAGGTTGGCTGTCAGAGAATGTCTAGCGGCATTAAGCCCGCCCCTTGTACATAGTGCAATAAAGTTTTAAATAAATAAAGAATGCTGAATTCAAAATTCAGCAGACATTTACTATCGAGTACATTTATGGCGCCATGGTGGCCCAGTTGTAAGAACGCGTTCCTTAAATCCTACGAAGAAGGTCGATTCAAACCCACCCGGCATGTACCAATGAGAAATACACTTTTCTTACGTACATTTGTCATAGATTTACAACACCACCGTGCCCGTGGCTCGGAGAGCACGTTAAGCCGTCGGTCCCGGTTCCACTAATACCAACTCGTGGAATCATTAATAAATTGTCAATAAAAATTGACATCATATACTCGCCAAGCCAGCGTGGCCCATATCCATCAGTGGAGGTCTAGGACGCTGTGTTCTAGGGGCTGTAATGAATGAAAAAAAAAAATATTATGGACCGAGCTTCCAGGACTGCATTAACGGAATCGTACAATATTTGGTTGGGTACGGCAGAATCAGGGGTGGAAACTTAGAACAAGGAAATGACAAATTTCGGTTCACATAGAAAGTGGCCTAGTAGACGTTAGGTGGTACTAAATTTAATGTTCATTTATTCATTCATAAATTCAATCAATACGTTCAATTCAATCAACATGTCGGTCATTGTTGTCAACAAGCGAATTATACAACCTTGGTAAAGAAAAAAAAATGTATTGTGTAACTTTTAGTACCTTCTTATGTATCGTATGGTAAACTAGTAACAAAATATTTTAAAATGTTCGCGCATAGTTAATTGTTTGCAGGCTCATTAATCGAATTTTGGATATAATTCAATTCTGAAATTCTTTATTGCACTAAAAAATATTGTACATAGGCGGGCTTAATGACTACGCATTTTCTAACAACCAACCTGTAATATTCCTAATTATAATCTATACCTATACTAGGTATTATATAGCACTTTAAGTATCCTACCATCCACCTGGCTACGCTAGTGTTCGGGTGAACGACAGTTTTTTGCATGAGTTGCCACTCTTTTCCCAATTAGTTACTATTTGGGCAGAATAGTGGATGGTTAGCGTCTTGTTGTGCAATAAAAAAAAGGAGTCCTCCTTTGTAAATTAGCCTATAGTCTGCCTACATATGTGTATAGTGGACTGGACAGACAGCCGCACGGTGAATCCATGGAATGCCAAGAAATTAGGCTTTGCTTCTCCTGGATATATTTTACTCAGTGTATGATTTTTGTTTTTGTTTGTTCTCTTTTCCCGATGGATGATGAATGAGGTGATAGGGAAGGCAAAGGGTCTAGCCCATACAGCCAAGTCTGACGTAATATATCTTTCTTTTTCATGAGTTAATGAGGTCATCATCAAATTCCAGATGCTGCAGAATTTGATGCTTTTCTTGGAGTCACTCGCGGCACCATAGCTCAAACACGTCGGGTAAAATATGGGAGTTGACAGCGCGGGGAAACCGCAAAAAATAAACTGCAACTTGTGTCCCATATTTCAAGTCCAATTTTTCTTTTTCCATAATTATTCACATTGTAGCACATTATTAAACAAAACAACAACACTTTTGGCCAATAATATCCACAGTAAATTAATTTACAAAAACTTGCACTTGATATGTTCACGCAAAATGGCGCGAAGAACTCTTACTTAGTGTATGATGTATGATAGATACAATCTGACGTCAGTCCTTAGAGCTTAGGAAACAAAAAAGTAAAATAATTTAAAAGTAGGTTTGCAAATTTGACTTCAAAAACATAAAGTGAGGCAGGAAAATTGTATTACAAGGCTTGTTTAATTATAATTTATATCGCACGCTTGGTTATTCGCTCAAATCATATTAGCATATAAATTACCGACCTATTTACACCTATTATTAGATAAATAGTCCACGGGTTACAGAGTGACGACCACATACCTACGACAATACAAATATAACATTAAAATTTTATTATTATTATTATTTCTATGAACTGCTTTCGTGGTCTAGCGGTTAAGTTCGTGGATTTAGACTCGGAGGTACCGGGTTCGATTCCTGGTCGGGACACGGAATTATTTATAAATGTAAATAAATACATTTAATTAATATTTAATTTATTTGTGATATTTCTCGAGTTTGGTACGCTGGAGACATTGACAAGCTTGCAACTTGTCATGATGGGCCTATAGTGAATTTGGCTAAATGTGAATCTGCTTCTTTATAAGCGTGGTTTCTGACCACCCCGGAAGGGAAACGGTCATTATGATACTTTTTTCTTTTATTAAATAATTTTTAGTTTAGCCTATGTAGTTAATTAATTTTACAATAGTTTCATACTAATTTATTTCACCTTTCAGTTTTATCACATCGATGTCTTCTGGGCATACTCGAATCGAGTAATGCAAAAATAACTCATAATGTTATCCACCAGATCGAACAGTCTTGTTTTCAGTTAATCTTAAACAAAGATTATTGAATGATTTTTTAAGACAAACATAAGTAGGTACAAACAATAACTGTTGTCTAAAGGAAGTGTGAACTCCAAGAAATTGGATTTAAATTGAATAAATTGTCAGCCCAATATTACCAGTGCCCAAATATGCGTTCATTGTTCGTCCGTTCACTGTCTGTCAAGTTGATAAACCTCTATTAAATTACAACCGCAACGACATGATTGGTTCATCCAATATTATTACATCAGTACAATTTTTTGTAAAGTACAATCCACGGACTTGACCGCTAGGCCACAGACGCAGTACAAAATTTTGCATTGCTTGAAAATGCACGCACAAAATATATATGTCAGTCTTGTTTCAAGCGCTGTTATTTGTATGTAAATATCACCATGGCAAGCTTACAATATTAGTTCTCTTTGGAAGTTAAAATTGGGATTCGACATCATTGCAAATGGCAGATACTTTCAACTAGAACAACAAATAGGTAGTAGACGGACTGATAGTGGTAAATTGCCCAGTCTGCCGGGGCAGGGAAGTATCCAACCGTTCGTGCCGATAAACCCTGTACAGTGTATCCGCACGTTTCAGGATTATGCTAGAATTGCCGTCATGCCCAGTCAAGCTGGCTTAGTGTTAGGTATTGAGGTCAGTCATAAGTGTCTGATTCCAATTGCTAACATTCAAGGGCCTTGCGCGTCACTTACATGTAGAAAAAAAAAAACAAAATCGAGTCGAGTATTTTTTTAAAAACAATCATTTTGTTTGTATTTCTTATTTATTTTCTTATCTTAGTTATTTTTTTTATTAGGTTTAGTTTATAGGCTTTATTTATTTTATTTAAGTAGTTTGTAATTATAATTTTATAGATAGTAAGAATATACAACCTCTTTATACAAAACTTATTAGATGTAATTAATATATATATAATATGATATTATATATAATGATGTATCATCACGATCGTTTCCCTTTCAGGGTGGTCAGAATCCAAGATTATAAATAAACGGATTCACAATTAGCCAACTTTTAAGAAAGAAAGAAAGAAAGAAGAAAGAAAACATTTATTTATCAAAAAACAGGTTGGTCATAACAATTACAAAAGAGAAAAAAAAAGTAATAGTAAAAAATAATAATAATAATATAAACTTGGTAAAAAGAGAAAAGAAAATGAGCTGCTATGACAAATAGGTGTTCAGGTCAGCATAGGCTGCAACAGTAGATGCTGCAGCGCTGATTATCACTGACTTAACAAAACCAATAAATAAAATAAAAATTCAATAAGTGTAAATCTCAGTATTAATAAAGAAAGTAGTATAATAAAGAAACATGAAACCAAAATAAATAAATTGAAATATATAATGGATAAATAATAAATATATGTATATGTGTGAGTAAAGTCAAATAAAAACAGAAAAGGAACAAATATACCTATAATAAAGTAAAAAAATATTAGTAATTTAGTTTTTTAGCTTTATTTTTCTAATTACCAATATAGTAAACAATGAGTAAGAGATAGACGGGTATAACTCAGGTAATAACTGCCCGAGAGTTTCAACTCCAAACGGCGCAAAAACACATGTCCCAATAAGCTGAGTGTATTTCAGCCGTTTGAGGTTCTCTGCTTGTTATACAGCAACGCCTGGGTCCTTAGAGGTCAAGGACAAGAGGGAAGGCGCCAGAGTGTCCTCACAGGTGGCATCCCACACAAAAGGCAAACCTATCATACCTCCATGGATACAAATATTATATCTGCATTGACGTGAATTAGCACAATGCCAACAATTGCCCTAAGTAGACTATTTTCGGAATAATGCCGTAAAAAGGTGGCGGTTAATAATATAATTTAATAAATTAAATTTGTCCAAGGACATGATGAATAGTGTTTAATTAATGGACGAGCTTTTGGCCAAAATTACGCAACATAGGCGGATGACTTACAGTTTTATTTTATTTTAACCCAATTACGAAAATTTGTGTGTGGTGTAAGTACCTACCTAAACTACCTCAGGTTGTACAATTTATATAGAAAAGTAAAGTATCATCACGACCGTTTCACAAACAGTGTGGTCGGAAACCACGCTTTTAAGCGGATTTACATTTAGCCAACTTTACTATATGCCCATCATGACAAGTGGCAAGCTCGTCGATGTTTCTAGCGTCCCAAACTCGAGAAATAAAACAAATTAATTAAATAATTGTGTTGCGACCGGGAATTGAACCCGGTACCTCCGCGTCTAATTCTACGAACTTAACCTCTAGAACACAGAGGCTGTTTATATATTGTTTAACATTATTTATGTATATACCTACCTATTATCTACCTTGCTGAGTTGCACGAAAAATAACGTCGAAAGTTTCAGTTTTAATTTGAAGGCGAGCCGTCAGCAATCATGGTCGACGCCACTTATAACTTTAAAGGAGTCTGCTCACTACACCGTATCATACCATGACCGTAATAATAACGTGTCAGGCAAAAAAATATTCTTTGTATAGAAAAGCATACTACTACGTCCACTAGACCGTTCCGTCACCGACCCGTACCGTCGCGTGCCATGCACGGAGCGTTAATAATTGTCAACGAGAATATTTTGCCGGTGCCGATACGCTCCGCGCATGGCACGCCACGTGGTTATAACCGCGTATGAGGACCGTTATAAACGCGTTTCAAATGCCTTCACTGAATTTAGTCATACGTTGCCAGTTCAACAGGACGCACGTATCTATACGGTATCAAATGGATGACGAAAAATTAATTGAACTCGTCCGTAAATATGAGTTTTTATATAATCTACAACACCTGAAATACATGGATACTGCGAAAAAGCAACTTGATAGCACTCCCCAGACGTCCAGGCATTACCGATACACATGCGAGAATGAAACGGCTTCCTATCAATTTTACGTCATACAAATTACGGGTGGGGAACATACGGGTTGCATACGGACACCATACCGGCATCATACGGGCATTAAACGCGCTGTCGATTCGTTTCAGTGGGCAAAGCAAGCCGTATCGTATTGCCTTCCGTGCTTGATACGTTCATAGCACGGTCATGGTATGATACGGTGTAGTGGGCAGACTCCTTAATCGTTACAATAACAGAGACTTTGTTTCGGTACAACCCTAGGTCTTTTTTTTTACATGGTAAAGTTGTTGTGTCACTCAACAGAGGAAGGAAATTTGTTAAAATACCCTTATGTCTGAAAAAAATATTAGTTCCAGTTAAAGCCGTATGCCAATTAGTGGCGCGTACCTACTATTGCGGTGTCCGACTTAAAAGCAAAGCAAAGCGCTTTTTTTTACTGAAATTTGCTTAAAGCCCTACTCAAACGACTATCAAAACGAAATAAAGCAAAAAAGCGCTAACAGCGACAAGTCCATGATATATAAATAAGAACCTAGGAAGTACTTTTTAATCGATTTTTAAAAAATATTTGAAAATTCTAGTTATTTCGGCTTTTTAAAACTTCACTATAGTTTTCTCTACCTAAAACAAGAAACAAATCTGTTTTGTCGCTTTTGTTGAATAGTCACAGATTAAACTAGCCAAGTCCATTTGGATTTGGTTTGTGCATTCCTTAGGCTGAATTGCGCCAAAATGTAGTCTATGTCATTGTAACAATTAAACTTAAAAATGGCGTCGATTTAATACTTTTTATTTCGAAATTCAGCCGTCAGCTGGTACGTACTATCAATGGAAATATTAACTTTAATCGTTTTTGTGCAACTCAGCCTTAGTTGCATAATATTATGGATTGACTGTGATTTATTGGAATGGTGATTTACTGCCATAAACAAAGATTGTTTTCTTTTTCAATTTATCTGAAACGTGCAGAGTTGCGTTCTCGGAAGTGTCAATTGAAAATGCGTAATTGGAATAGAGTATATATTTAGCAAAACGTTTACCAATAGAGCTTTGATGCCATTCTATTTTACGTAAGTACCGTAAAGGTGAGTTTGATTACTCGTAATAACAATTAACACCTTTAAGAAAATATATTAATTCAGTTAATGCCGAATTGAATAATTTAACAAAAATGTTTATTAAACTTTGTCACAATAAAAACGAACGGATGCTCCGTTCAATATATTTCAATAATATGTGATATTTCTCGGGTGCGTTACATAGAGACATCGAAGAGCTTTCCACTTGAAGTGTGAATTGAATCAGCTATAAGAAAAAGCGTGCTGTCTGATCATATAATATTATTAAAGTATATATGTATATTATATAATACGAAATTACTACCTTGTCTTAAACCTGTTTTTTTCGTTAGTCGAACTAAAACCACAATTAATTTTTATTTAACTTGGTGCCAAATAACTATTTTAAAAGATGAAATGGAAGTGATAAAAAAACAATAATATATAAAATAATATACATTTTAATGAATAATCTTTACTCATTTTAATTGCTAATAGCTGTATCAAGTGGCTAATATTTGTTGATTTATACAAATAAATATGTATTGAAAGTCCTAAGTACTGCATAATATTTATTAAAATATTGTAAAATTGGTTTTCCAAAATGAATAAAATAAAAAAATAAAAATGTATGTAGAAATTACTCTACAACAATTTACATTAAAATTTCTCTAAAGTAATTAATAATAGTGTTTTATGTAACGTGAAAAAGTACAAGAAATATGACTAAGTAAATTAATAAATTTTTGGAGCAAACTTATACTATTTAAAGCTTTAAATGCTTTGAGATTTTATTAGTCTAATTCAGATAAATGAAACGCAATTCGGCCTTGAATTTAAAGTTTTGTTTTCATGCTGGTGCCAATATATGGATATGCTGATATGCCTGTCATTTCGCGTTTGAAAGCACGCAATCTATCAAGAGATGTCCGCAGACCCACGCGCGCTGTGCTTCAGTCGCGCTCCAGTGGCCGGCAGCGCTACACGCAAAATTGTGCGGGAAAATCGAAAAGGAAAACAATAGACAAACACCGGTACACACCCGAATGTTTTGAAATAGTTTTGAAGAAAAATGTAGTTCTGTGCACAACTTACTCTTGTAGGGTAAGTTTGATAACTGTTTAAAAACTTTATTTTTAGGAATAATAACTTTTACATTAGGTAAATGCCTTAATGTGTAATTTCCACTTAGCTAAGGTGATTATGCCTAATTAAATTATTAGGTATGTTTTATATAACCTATTTTTTTTTTATTAATTTATCAAGTTGAATTAGGTAGGTTTAAAATTATAGGTGTTTAATTACATTTTTAGTTTTGCTAAAATTTTAGTACGCGGTTAGGTAATTGCTGCATCATGATCATCACAACGGTCATAAACCACGCTTTTAAAAAAACGGATTACAACTTTATTATACCTACCAAAAGAGATTGCCCAAAACCAGGCCCCAACTTTTTTGCAGCGTGCCTCAACAAAATACAATTGAATAATCATAACAATTAAATGTTTTTTTTTTAATTTAATTACAACATCTCTTTTACCCCAGCATTAAAATATTATTTAATTAAATAGTCAATAATCCGCTTCTTTATAAGCGTGGTTTCTGACCACCCCGAAAGGGAAACGGTCGTGATGATGATGATGGAGTCAATTGATTAACATTTATGTATGAAATAGTTAGAAAACACTATTTATACGATTAGGTTCTTTATTATGATCCAGGTAGGTACTTTATTACAGATAAAAACTGAATTTCAAATTGGCGGGATAGAAACTATTTAATTATTAAGGTAAAAAAAAGTATTTCTCAATTGTCGTTATGCTAGGGTAAAAGAAATAAAACTAATTACAGATTATGAAATCAAAATACTAATGAATAACTATGAATTAAAAAAGACATCATTATGACACGAGAACATTTTATTGGGCCCATTTCTCTAAGAAAAATGGGCATTCTCATTTACTTGGTAATCTATCTATCATGACAAGTGGTAAACTCGTCGAGGTCTCTAACATACCAGACTCAAGAAATACCACAAATAAATTAAATGGAACGGTGATGGTGGCTCAGATGTAAGATCGCTTTCTTTAACATCCGAAAGAGGTGGCCTCAAACCCCGGCGTGTACCAATGAGAAATAAAGTTTTCTTACGTACATTTGTCAAAGATTTACAACACCACCGATCCCGTGCCTTGGAGAACACGTTAAGCCATCGGTCCCGGTTCAACTAATACCAACTTATGGAATCGTAAATAAATTGTCATTAAAATAAATTGACATCAGATCCTCGCCAACCCGTCTGGCCAGAGCGTGGCGAGTTTAGTAATAGGTATAATTCTCCAGAAATTTCTGGAAGGCTCATCTCCAACAGGAGAACTCGTGTTCTAGGAGCTGTGATAGTAATGATGAATATTAATAAAAAAACTGTACAAGAATTAAAATTACGGTAATAAAATAGGAATTGTTTTTTGGCTTGTTTAATAAACCCTATATTTCCTGGGCAATTTAAACCACTTAGTAGCGGTGGTGATTTAAGCTATTCTTAAAATTCGGTCGCGGTTCAAAACCCGGCTTTTACCAATGAAAAATTCACTTTTCTATTTTCATATATTTTCAACACCACCGTTCCCGTGCTTTGGAGAGCATGTTAAGTCGTCTTGTCGGTCCCGCTTCCACTAATACCAACTTGTAGAATCGTTAATAAATTGTCACAGCACCCTCGCCAACCCGTCTGGCCAAGTAGCGAGTGTATACAAAATTCAAATTCAATATTCTTTATTGTATAGATTGCTTATTCTAATTACAGTTGTATGTACATGTCATGATGATGCAATCTGCCCATATTATATGCTTATGTCAATAGATATTTATTTACAACATTTATTTGTATATAGTTTATATTTAATATTGTTCTTGACAATTTATTGGAATACAATGTTAATGTCAAAATTTGCATGCTAAAAATTATTTTATTGAGTAAAAACAGTTGTCAGAAATATCATGATCTCTATACATCGTACTTATAACTTAATCGTACTCACACCTGTATTCTACGTTTCCTCAACCGGCTTCCAGGGCCGGCAGTCTCGACAGATCGGAGATCTTAGCGATTTAGGTCGGTAAGTCATAAAAACATGTTACCACTTACAAAATCAAAAAGCTGATTTGGTCAATATCATTAGTTCTAAAGGACGGTAATATTTTGATGATGAGAACTTCACTTTTACAAAAAATCACTAGCAGTAAAAAAAATACAGATATAAGATAGTGTCGTGACAAATAGGAAATCAGCTCAGAAATAAGCTTCAGCGTAATAAATATAAAACTACCAAAAATATTATACAAGGAATATAATAATGTTTATTGAATCAAAAAATAATAATTACAAAAAAAAAATACATAAAAATATGGTTATATAATTTGGCTATTTCAAAACAAATACTCAAATTATTATAACTTTTACCTATTATCACCTTAGTTTTCTTGATGAGGCGTGCTGCTACAATGATTGTTGACATGTGAACAGTTTATTTTTAAAAGCAAACACCGAATGCACGTTTTAATCACAGTCTCGCCAAAGAGACAAACTTTTTTTTTTTTATAAATATTTCCAGACAGGTCACACAGCGCCGTCTATTTTCCGTGGTAAGCTACGAGGCTTGTGTTACGGAAACTAGATGGTTAATAAACTACATATTATACTTTTTTTATTATACATATAAATGTACAACT
Source organism: Tinea semifulvella (assembly GCA_910589645.1). Classification (NCBI taxonomy): domain Eukaryota; kingdom Metazoa; phylum Arthropoda; class Insecta; order Lepidoptera; family Tineidae; genus Tinea; species Tinea semifulvella. The sequence goes on from OU342585.1 coordinate 12,779,961, forward strand.
TGCCCCCGGTGGGAATCGAACCCACGACCTCCCGAGTTCACGGCAACATTTGTTACCACTAGACCACGGAGGCGGTCAATACTAATAAAACTATTCTGTCAGTATTTAGGTCTATGTCATGTCTCGCGTAGGAGACAGGTTCATAAAGTAATAGAAAGGGACGCCAGGTGAAAATATTTCTCACAAAAAACATTTTATCTACTCATCCTTTTCAATCATAGAGCTTCTGGCAAATTTTATTTTGGAAACCGATCTACGTTCAAAACTAAAATAAACTTGGCAATAATATTTATTTAATCAAAAAAACACTTGAATAACGCAATAGAAAAAGTGGCAAAAGTACGTAGGCCATGACATTGTACTATTGATTTTACTTTTGGTCTCTTTTCATTATTATTTTTTTGAAATAGTTTAATTCTCTTTTATTCGTAACACTTATTTACTTGTAACTTAAAAATAAAAACACGTTATACGTGACTTTGAGTTTTAGCAATGTCTATACACTAAAACCATTATTTTTAGAAACTGTAATGCTAAAATTTGTTTTGTGTGCCTACTTAATAAATAAATATTTGTAAGTCAAAACGTAACTTATTTCTATACAATATTCTGTAATACTCGTAAATAGGTCGAGTGAGTTTTAATCGATCCATCAAATCTTGCGTTAAACATTTTTTTGAATTCAATCAAAGAGATCAAAAGCTTGGAGCTGTAAAAATAAAAATAAAAATGAGTAGGTAAACGATTCTTAGAATAGTTCGGTTGTCTTAGTCCGAACCTCGGCCAATACCAATGAGTAACACACTCTTCTTACGTACATTTGTCATAGATTTACAACACCAGTAGCCCTATTCTGTTACTTAGTCGCAAACGTTATATAATGGAATCCATTAACCATATATATATATATATATATATATTTATTTATTTATTTCAAAACTTTAATGCACAAAGTACAAAAGGCGGACTTAATGCCCGTAGACATTCTCTGACAGCCAAACCTTTGGGACTAATTAGAACAACTGTAGGTGCAAGGAAAGTATAAGTGACACATCAATTATATATAAATACTTATATAATAAACTTACTTATATATAATCTACTTATAAATATAAATATACTATATACTAATATATACACAATAATAAACATACATATAAAACTTACAAATTTTGTTAGGAGCTATTTAGAAAATGTGAGTAGACCAGCTTTTTAAATGATGATCTGGTAGATGCCTGTCTTATGGTAATAGGTAGATTGTTCCACAGATTTGTAGCAACAACCGCAAAGGAATTCGAGACAAATCCGGAATGATGAGATGGAACGGAAAGAAGTGAGTTGTGAGAAGATCGAAGAGATTTATCATCATATATCACGCTATTAAAGTTAACTTAACTGCAAATATTAACTTTAATAGCGTGATATATATATAGTTAACGGATTCAAGTTAATATTTGCAGCGACCGTGCAAATATTAACTTTCATAGCGTGATATATATATATATATAGTTAACGGATTCCATTATATAACGTTTATATAGCATTTGCGCTTAAGTAATATAATAAGGCTACAGGAACGCCTCGGATAGCACGTGTCGGTCCCGGTTGCACTAATACCAACTTGTTGAATATTATATATTGTCATGAGACCCTCGCCAATACGTCTGGCCATGCAGCGTGGCAAGTGTGGGCAAAATTTTCCAGAAACATGTTCTTGCGTGTACCGATAAGAAATACACTTTTCTTACGTACATTTGTCATAGGAGAGCACGTTAAGCCGTCGGTCCCGGTTCAACTAATACCAACTTGTGGAATCGTTAATAAAATGTCATAAATAAAATTCTCCAGAAATTACTGGAAGGCCCATCTCCAGCAGTGAATGTCTAGAAGTCTATGTTCGAGGGCCTGTAATGATTATAAATAATTAGGTATATATTTTCGTTTATGTAGATAAATAAAGTTCAACATGAATTGAACTATAACAATCGAATGTTGTTAATATTGATCAAAGTCATTATTTGGGCAAATCTAACTAGCAGTAGGTACTTTATCTGCAAGAGGCTGTCACGCGATGTGTCGTACTTTGTTTTTCCAAATATGAAACGTGGTTCTCATATTTAAAACCTTCTTACGTGAAACATAACAATACTTGGCACTCTGCCTGTAATCCGTTAAAACTCACAAAGGTTAGCTGGTGGAAAATGCCTTACGGCATAAAGCTCGCCTGTGCACATTAATTATAAGTTAATTTAGTTTTTGTGCAATAAATGATTTATTTATTTATTTCAAAACTTTATGCACCAGGTACACAGGCGGACTTAATGCCGCTAGGCATTCTTACTAGTCAACCTTAGGGACAATTTAGTTAGAGCATTTGTTATGTGAGGCAGGTGCAAAATATAATAGGAGCATTAAGATTTTTGAAAAAAAAAAACAAAATAAATCAAACTTAAATACTAAATCTAATATACTATATACAAAACTATATATTAATCAGTAGGTATACACTAAATAGACTACATACTATCATTATACTCGTATATAAATAGAATACATACTTAGGTACATATAAATAATAATACATATATATTTATATAATACAATATTATATACTTATATATCTATGTAATGGAGCTATTTAGGAAACGTGTAAAACCATTCTTTTAAATAACGATCTGTTTGGCGCTTGTCGGACATCTACAGGCATTATTATTAATAATAAACATTTTTGTTGTATATACAATTTTTCTCTCTTGTTTTATACTTAATTTTAATTTTATTTAAAAGGGACGACAAACAGCATGCCTTGTTAAATATCAATATTCTTGGGACTATTACTGATGGGACGTCTCTGATGATAACACGACTTTTACTTGAGGATCTGTATGAGGGTTTGTATGTATAAAGAAAATACTAAAAGCCGCTAATAATTGGAAACGCGAATAAATTAAAATAAAAGTAAAGTTATTTTTATGTATCTTGTGTATCAGAGTTTATTAAAGTGTTGTTTGAGTACCTACTTATTGTTACTAATACTTGTTGTTACACTTAATTAATTTTATTATATTGTATGATTATTAAGTTGTAAAACGGGATCAGTTTACAAATGCAATTGTTATTTCATATCTCATTATATTGTACTGATTTTGTTGGTTCTTATTTTTATTATTTTTCATATAGCTAACAGTGAAAATTTGTAAGGCTTTGAGATTAGATATGTTTTGTATACATAATATTGCAAAGGCTGTAAATTTTCCCACGAATAAATAAATTAAAAAATATATTTATATAAAAATAAAAAATTAAAGAGTTTATTAATTAATAAAGTAATTGTTACATAAATATTTTAAATAATTAATTAGAAATGAGAGGTTAATCATTTTAAAAGATATCTAGTTTTTTTTAAATAAAATTAATTTATATATTTATTGGCGGGTCAGAAAAAAGTTTTTTTTTTTATGCCAATGTAATAGAAACAAAAAATATTTTTTACAAGTTCTAGTTTAGTAAAACAGATCCATTATACGATCCAACTAAGAATGTCATGGAACCTATTATTACTGATGACAAGCGAAATTATGATTTATTGTTTGATATTATGAGTTATTATCCTCGCGCGTTCTGAATGGGATAGGCCCTTTTGGAACTGAGATAAGCGAATTTTTCAATACAATTCAATTCACTGTGACCAGTTTCCATTCTAAGTATTAGTTGAATCACATAGTACATAGCATTGCCAGTGGCTACAATTTAGGAAGAGTGATGAGAGTATCCTTCATTTTAATTGGTTTACGGATTGTCTAACTTAATTACTTTGGATAGTGGTAGTACCTTCATTCTCATACAATATCGAAACCACTAAAAGTGTTAGTCCAATATGCCATGGAATTGGGTCAGCAAATGGACGGATAAGTAATGGACCATACAGTCGCGAATTATATTCTTACGGACAGTCTTATAGACAAGACAACTACGATCAACCAAATTCATGTCTTTGACAGTGCTGAAAAGTATTTAGAACTATTAAAGTACTGATTGGGAACTCTTTAAAATCATAAGCACTTCACACCACTGATGCAATAATAAAGATAAATCTGACTGTAGAATAATTAGGTACCGATCTTTTGAAAATACTGTCAATATTTTTGAAATGAATGAGTTAAATAGTTCGCCGAGAGTTGATAGTTATTATGCATATCTCGAAATAGCGACTGTCGCTTAAATTATCGCAAACTTACGCGGCAAACAAAACTTAAACAAAAGTGGCATCGGTGAAAATAATTAGCGACCCGCAATTTGAAATGAGTTTAGAATCCCTGACTTTTTTATAAACTCTCTGCGAAAAGATCATAAATATTTTACGTTAATACAAAATAGATGTCGTCGTTTAAACATCCATCTAATCCAATATTCATTCTATTTATTATACCTACTTCTCGTATACTCGTATCAGATTTATTTATACACCGCCGGGCTCTTTAATCAATTTTGTAAAAGAAAAAATATTCGAAAGGTCTAACTGCCTTAGGGTTTGTTTATGCTTGGCAAGGGCTGTCAGAACCCGACCGCCGACTAACTTTGTTAAATACTCCTTCGTTATTATTTTACAAGAAAATAATTTACCTACTCGTAAATATTATGCTATAGACGCAAAGAGAACAAATATAAGACAGACCAGTTATTATTATTACATTTTTTGCAATTTATTTTATGTCATATGCATTGTTCTCCTCTTGTTGAAGAGGAACGTGTTTTACACTAGAGATGGGCGCTATGTAACATAGATAGTTACTAAACTATCTACTGAGGTTCACAACGATTGCTCGTTTTGTAGCGAAATAAAACTATCTACTTTTTGTAACACTTTACTTGAAATAGCTTCGTAGCGATTGCGTAGCCACGACTCAGACTTAGCTGTAAAGGCACACAGGGCCAACAGTGAAAAAGAGACGGTTTATAACATTTTAGTCTATAGGCGGCTTGAGGTGTTCTTATCCCCACGGTGATTTGAGCATGCGAACCTTCCGCGGTGGCGCTCGTCGTATCGTCAAGAGGTTTTGCAATTTGCCGTCTTTCAATTAAAAAAAAAATAGCGTTCTCGTAGCGGACAGACTGCGAAGCATTGCGTTGCGTACGAATGAAAATAATAGGTTAGGGCAATACACACTCTCCCGAGTGCGAGTGAGAAAATAGCAGAAAGATAATTTGAAATTTAACACGACACGAAATTGGAAACGTGTTCTTGTAATAACTAGATAATTGATAGTCTAAATTCTCTGACAAATTAAAGATGCCCTAATTTTCAAATGCGAAATTTGTTTCCTAGAAAATTCAAATCAGTCAAAAGCGCATGTTAATTATAATTTTCGTACTATTATTAAATTCAAATTACGTTCCGGTTACGTTCGTGGATTTTGATTTAAATTTAATAAATTCGCCAAAAATAATTATTTATGCATTAATTTAAATAATAATTACAAAGTACTTAAAAAATATAAATAATAAACTAAAAAAAAAAACCTACTTGCTATAATTTTGAATTATTTGTAATAGCTCTCGAGTTTGGTACGAGCTTACCACTTGTCCTGATTGGCCTATAGTAAAGTTGGCTAAATTTTAATCTGTTTCAAAAAAATAAAATAGCGATGTTTCTGACTATCCGGTCGTGATGATACTTTACAAATGGTATTACATAATTCAATTAACGTTTCAAAGCTTTAATGACTGACAGAAATAATAAGTATTAGATATTTTACCTTCCCTTAATCAATCCATCTGGGATGTTCTAGTAATTTAATAATGAAGGTAATGAAAGGAAATTATTAATTATAAAATTTCTTTGGGGAATTCGGCATACTTACTTTGAATGTTCGATATTATTGCCACAAAGTTGATAATCTCGTATGCTGTATCTGTTCAGAAAGTTTAAACATTAAGCATGTTTAAACTTAACGATTTTTTTATCGTGTTAGCTATTTCTATCAATCAATTATGACAATAGGAAATATGCACTTTAAAATTTGTATCCTAAAAATAATATCATACCTCGAAAGAAAACTGTTTTCTACAAAAAAAAAAGATTGATATACTGTTCAATGTTAATTATTACATCCAACAACGCCATCTCTGTGACGTCACAACACACTAAACAAAAGTGTGGTTTGTTTGTGTATTGCTTATAATTAATATTGTGACGACCAAGCGAATCTCCCCTTCCACCTTACCGGGAATATTATAATGTTCTTCCGTAATTATTATTTAATTAGAATACAAAAAAATCAAAAAGGCACATAGATATATGAGAGGTTTGTTGTTTTGTGCTCTGTAATATTTTCAACCACGAGTGCTTTACTCGCGTTTAGTTTCTGCAAATAATACGAATTTTATTTTCAAAATAAAATATAAAAAAGCCTAATTAAATTTAAAACAACATTGTAGATAATAATGAAAACACATACACATATACATATACCAAAATATATATAGAAAGAAATCGCTACGAGTATTTTTAATAAAACTCACACTCCCTGTGCCACCTCTATCCTCCATCTCTAGTTTCCGTATTCCAGCATCCAGTACCCTATACGTAACTGTTATATATGTACTTATGTATTATAGTTAAGTTGTCAAGCGAGTCAGTAAACGTCATTCTGTCAAAGAGCACGGTCGTTTCATTTATTGCAAGCTCCCATACACCTCAGTGGCGACGAGTTTGTTCTACCCTCGCGAAATTCGCAATTTCTCATCTCGGCTATATGTTTTTAAAAAAATGTCGACTATTATCGGGCAATTGGGGACTTTCGATTGTCAAACACAAGAATGGGAATTCTTCGTTGGAAGATTCAAACAGTTTGTAAAAATAAATAAAATCGACGATGAAAATAAAAGTGCTGTGTTGTTAACACATTTGACTGACGAAACGTATCGGTTAGCGAGGAATCTGGTGCATCCGGCGAAGGTGGAAGATGTTTCCTATAATGTGCTGGTAGATGCCTTAGGGCAGCACTTTACTCCTAAGCGATCTACGTACGCCGACCGGGCCAAGTTTTACGAGGCTACCAGGGCTCGAGGGGAGAACCTGGAGGACTGGGCCGCGCGACTGCGCGGTCTCGCCGTGTACTGCGACTTCGGCTCAGCGCTCGACATCCTGCTGTGCGACCGGTTCGTGCTGGGGCTCAGCGCGGGCCCTGAGAGGAACAAGTTGTTCGAGCAGGACGCCGTATATTATATTACTCGACACAGGACCGCTTCCTATTACCTCTCCCCCCTTATAATGCCACATCTGATCTACGTGCCGCTTGCATATAGCTCCGTTATTCTCGATCTCAACATTGTACATACGACGACCTAACTCGTTTCTAACTACACCTATTACCCATTTTGGCTTTCGATCAACAAAACATCTGACCCAGACGCGTTGACCAGATACAAAAAATCGTTTATCGGGTTGGTCGGCCGTCTTATTCTCAATGGGAATTTCTACGTTCTTTTTTTCCGGCACGATTAAATCTAAACTACAGCGTAAGTTTCGACCGAACATAAGCTTGGCGGGGGTCGCGCCCGTGCTACAGTGCACCGTGTTTCTGTAATTAAATAAATAAGACAATAAATGTTCTTCGGCGTCGCGAGTTGACGCCGCGTTATCTTTTATGATACATTTTAACATTTTCTTACAGGTCTTTACCGAATTTTCGGCCTGACCGTTACTTTGCGGATGATAAATGGGCGAAGTCACGTGGACAATACCGCTATTTTTACAAAAATCACTAAATTCATCCGATTTAATTTTAACATCATTATCCGATACTACGGTTTTAGGAATGCCGAATCGCGAAAACAATTGCTTCAATCTGGTTATTAATGCACGCGTAGACGTCCCGCTGCACATGTGTCGAGTGTGGCCGGGCCCTCCTCCGCTGTGCCGGCCGGGCAGCCGGGTCCGCCGCCGGACGACGAGCCGCACGAGGGGCCGGCCACGCCCGACGACTACGCAAGTGCCGAGGATGAGCCTTCTGACTCAGCGTCTGCGGTTGCTCAGGAGGCTCAGTTCGATGAGATTGAACAGCCGCATAAGTGTCCAAACCTTCGGCCTAGGGTTAAGAATATTAATTATAAGACGTAAATAACTGCTGTAACTGTAACGTGGTTTAGACTGTAGACCTTCTTCTCTCTATCCACTTATTGTTGCTTCTATTTAATTGGAGAGGAATGTTATATATGTACTTATGTATTATAGTTAAGTTGTCAAGCGAGTCAGTAAACGTCATTCTGTCAAAGAGCACGGTCGTTTCATTTATTGCAAGCTCCCATACACCTCAGTAACTCATACCTAATCAGAGCATGTAACTCATACAAGAAGCTAATAATTAAGTACGACACTGATACTTTCTTTGTAAATATAAGTGGGAGCGGCATGTGCTCGACATTTTTTTTCTTTCTATTTTCGTAAACGTACAAATGACACTGCTACTACTACATTGTAATTGTCGAATGAATATTACCAATAGTCTTATTTTATTAAATATTATTCGTTTACATTGTAGGTAGTTAGATTAGATTGTAAGCTGACACACAGCCACAAAATCAGTTATATATACAAGCTATAGTTTTTACTATAATAAAAATAAACGAATATCATAGCCGCCATAACTGTTCTATATACTGGAAATAACAAATGAAAATATATGCATTTCCTTTTGAAAGAGCAACACAATGGATACAAAAGTAAAAAGTAAAAGTATCATCACGACCGTATCCATAGCGGGGTGGTCAGAAACTACGCTGTTAAAGAAATACAGACAGTGGGGTCGTCTAGGCCCGTATGACTAATGGATTTTCTTGGTGGGGTCTCAGCGGGTAACCGCTGGTAATTCATGCACCTTTGGTTCTGGCGCCGTTATTAGTATAACAGCCATGTGGCTCACGAACCCAGGGTGTCTAGGTTCGACTACTTTAGCTCTCCTCCAGGGGCACTTTTCAAGAAAGTGGTCTTTCGTTGAAGGCTTGGCCCTTCCTAAGATGGATCAATGAAGTATCCGTAGTTGGCCCGATAGAACATATGTCTAGTCAGGCCGACTACAAACTCCTCAATAGTGGGCATCTCCAGATCTCAAGCTTTGACGGAATTACTTACGAACCTCAGAAGAATCCTTTTAAAGAAGCAGATTCATATTTAGCTAACTTTACTATAGGCACATCATGAAGACAAGGAAAACTCGTCGATGTATCTAGTATAGCAGACTGGAGAAATATCCCAAATACATTATTGTGTCCGAACAAGAAATGGAACTTGGTACCTCCGCGTCTAAATCTAGAGTCTTAACTGCCAGTCCACGAAAGCAGCAATGGAAACAAAGAGTTTTAAATAACAAAAGTGTAATTAAAGCAAGATTTGGTTCAAATTGAAAATTAGCAGAGCTTACATTTCTTATTTGGCAAACACCTATTTCACGAAGTTGAAGACATTTTGTTGATAACTCCCTAACGAATGACTCAAAGAGTTAACGAAGTTAAGATCTCAATTAGTGTCGTATAATTTGTTAACAATTGGAAAATCATTTTAAATGAATAATTTTGATGCGTAATACGTATTATTATTACGCATCAATTTTTTTATTGATACATTTGAACATCATTAAAGGATCTCAGATGAATTAGCTGTATCAGCCTATAGGTCAGACATCTTAGTGTTTTCTCGGAACTAGAAAAAAGTTATCCTTATTGAACTTACACTGACCACAACATGAAGTCGAATAAATATTATGATCTCACAGATGAAATGATCAGGAACCGGGTTCAAGACTCAGCTTTATGCAGTGGAAGTTGGTGCGAGAGGAGTTCCAGCAAAATCTTTGCACCACTTACTGAAGGAATTGGGTCTAAGCAGGTTTGCCGTCAAGACATTTGTGGAAAGAGCTTCCAAGACGGCATTAACGGAATCTTACAATATTTGGTTGGGTAGGAAGAGGTGTAAAATATTGGATGGTGCACTCGTATTATCGCGCAATTAAAAAAGGATTTTTTTAAGTCAGCCTATTGTCGATCGCAAGCCCGAGACACCATTGTTCTCATCTCTTACCCTCACACGATGGACCCGCACGGTAAATCCATGGAATGCTTATAAATTTGTCTTCAATATTTGATATATGAAGTCTATTAGCTCTATTCATAAACATTACGTAAAAATAAATCAAACGGTTAGATTCCTGGCTAAGAGAATATTTTTTTCAAAATTCTAATGCAGTTTCTGTTTTTATCAAAATCGGCACTCGCCTTGAAAATATGTTTGTATGTATGTATGTATGTTTAATATATTTTTTTATACTAGCACGACATGTGACCTGATAGTAAGTTATGCGCGAGGTCCATGAATGTTATCAACTGGAATCAGACACTCATATATCCTCCTATATCCCATGGCCCCCACGTAGTCCAGACTTAACGCCTCCTGACTATTTTTTGTGGGGATACCTCAACCACAAAGTCTATAGCAATAAACCGAAGAACATCGATCAGCTTAAAGAGAATATCCGTGGTGAAATGGCAGCAATTACACCAACATTATTGAAGAAAGTTTTCAATAATTTCCGTTTGCGGTTAGAGGAGTGCCGTCGTAGAGAGGGTCATAATTTGGATGATGTAATTTTTTAAAAATAAACTTCAATTATAACATTACAATGCCTCATTTTTATTTTAACTTTACCTTTTGTATTTATTTTTTAATATTTTTTAAAAATATTCTATTGCGCCACCCTATATTTAACTGTGTGTTAGTATTACTTATTTTTATGGTAGTTATTTATTGGTTTAAAAATTAATTTTCATAATATCATTTTACTATCCTTGATCAACAAAGAATTCCCAACGGTAAACGGTCGGAGAATGCCTTATTACGGCATTATGTTTGCTGATTGTAAACTGCTATAGTTTTTAAATAAATAATAAGCATTAAAATATGTTGTTTTTTTTCTATGATACTCGTATATAAAGAAATATATATATTAAGTCAAATTCAGAAAACTAATAATACATAAAATATTTTAATAAATTATGTTTGAAAGAGCGATGGTAGCTCAGTTGTAAGAACGGCTCCCCTAACATTGTGGAGAGGTATGTACCAATGAGAAATGCACTTTACTTACGTACATATGTCATAGATATACAACACTGACATTAACACATTGACATTAGATCCTCGCCAACCCGTCTGGCCAGATTGGCGAGTGCAGGCCAAATACTCTAAATATATGTTCCGGAAGGCCCATCTCCAACAGAGGTCTAGGGCGGTGTGTTTTAGGGGCTGTAATGAAAATGAATATTTACAGCGAACTTAATAAAACTTGATAATAATAATTGTGAAAGAATAAGAAAAGTTAGCAAAGTTTTGATATAAACATTTTATATATTTTTCTGTAAAAAGCATTGATAGCAATAAAGGGCTGTTAGTGAGCTAATTGAGCTCACTTTGTAGTTATCAATGATCTTGTAATTAAATAGATGTAGCATAAGCGGACGGAAAGAGTCTACAGAAATAAGTGCCCAAATTGAAAGACAGTATCATTGCCACGCATCGAAAGTCAACCATTTAGAATAATATATTCTATTATTAATATATTATGTTAATAATATATTATACTTTGTAGGTATACTTTTGTTGGAATTTTACTTAATAAGATTTAATTATAGCCTTTTGGGCGCCTCTATTAGATAGTGAAGTCAAAGTCCTTACTTGCGACTATAAACATCATCAGCCTGTTTCTCCACTGCTGGATATAGACCTCCCCCAAGGCTCGCCATTTCACACGACTTCCCGTACGTGTTCTCCACTCCAGAACCCGTTTACTTCAACAGTCATCGGTTCTGCGACAGACGTGTCCGGCCCATTGCCTCTTCAGCTTACTATTTTTTTCAAAAGGTTAACAAAATATAATTCTATAAATATTTAACTGCCCCCGTGGTCTAGCGGATAAGTCCGTATATTTAGACGTACCGGGTTTGATGCCTGGTCGGGACACATTAATAAATTTCATTTATTTGTGTTATTTTCAAACTCAAACCCTTCTGCTTCCTGGGAGGTACTCGTGCCGTGCACAGCAGAAGCTTTGCTTGATGATTCACAGCATATAGTACACAAAGTTATATTCTAATTTATAATTATTGTTTTTCCTAAAAATATTATAATAAGCTTAAATTATAATTTAATGTAAGTATAATGAATTTCATAAGGCAACCAATACGAAAACAGTGTTCCACGACCCAGGCGTGTGGGCTCACTATTATTCAACTACATAATGTAAACCTCTGCAGTGTATCAGACACAAAAAAAACTAGATTTATATATAATTAAAACAATATTGTAGAACACTGAAATTTATTATTATTATCAAATAACCCATTTGGCCGATGCGTACGTTGCAAAGGTAGACATAAGACAAAGTTAGGTATAAGTCTAGTAACTATACTCCGGACTACAATAATAAATACTACTTTATAAAGACTACTTTATAAATAGGCCAAAACCACGTTAGTAAGTTGTATTTATGTATGTCTATGTATAATATTGTGTATGTATTAGTATTTAGTATATTGATAATATATTACATATATAAAACTATATAAGTACGTATATAATATATGTTAAGTCATTCTTTAATTGTATATTTTACCATTACTTTCATTGCACCTATATTTGTTCAAATTTGTCCCTAAGGTTTGGCTGTCAGAGAATGTCTACGGGCATTAAGTCCGCCTTTGTACTTTGTGCAATAAAGTTTTTAAATAAATAAATAAAACAAATATATATGTAGCTGCTAAGAGTGCGAAATAATCGAGTATAATTATTATTAATTAAACTTCCTTTTTAATGCGTTATCCATAGCTTAAATATCGTTGGTCATAATGATGACTGAATTGTAAATTTCCCTTTGAGCTCGGTGCGAATTATATTCTCGTTTTCGCTGTGATTACAGCTTATTTGGGGTAAATATGCTGATGACTGTCAATATTCACTAATGTTAGTAGTTAGTCAGGCATTTGATTTTATGTCATTTCAACCTTTATTTATGTATTTAAATACTTTATTGCTATGCTATGCACAAAGGCGGACATAGTACCGTTAGACGTCCTCTGACAGCCAAACCTTTAGGACATTATGACAGTGTCAATGGTGCAATATTATTAAATCATAATTTGTTAAATATAAACAATTAAATTTATACGATGGTGGGTCGGTTGTAAAACGATTTCCTTAAAATCATAAAAAGGCTTTTCCTAAGTCCATTTGTCATAGATTTACAATACCACCTTTCCGTTGAGTCGGAGATAGTGTTGCCCAATCTTGGTCTTGGTCTTGCAGTCTTGGTTTTGGTCTTTTTTGCAAGACCAAGAACAAGACTACTGATATGGTTGCAAGACCAAGACTCTTGCACAGATTTTTTTCCAAATTTTACTAAAGTATAATTAAAATAAAAGTTACTGACATAGCATTCAAAATTAGCAAGCAGAAGTGGCAATGGGCGGGACACATCTGCCGCAGAACCGACGACCGATGGGGCAAACGGGTTCTGGAGTGGAGACTACGTACGGGCCGACGCAGAGTGGGACGACCCCCCGCCAGATGGACGGATGAGGGTTGCATAAGACCGCGTGCAGTGGCGAGCCTTGGGGGAGGCCTATATCCAGCAGTGAAGAGACACAGGCTGATGATGATGATGAATAATAATAAATTCTTTATTGTACAAAAAACCAAAACAAGTGTAGGTACATAGGCGAGCTTAATGCCGTAAATGCATTTTCTGCCACATACATACATACAGATAATCTTATCTTAAACTAAATTAAAAGTCTTGGCCGTCCTATTTACAGAAGAGTTTGCTCTAACAGTGAGTAAGATGTGTGTGTCTGTGTTTTCTAACTACACCACAGTGTAGCCCTGTAGGACTGACCTAGAGTGACATAGATAATAATTATTAGTGTCAGAGTAGAGCTAATTGGAACTAAGATGAGAACAAGAAAATTAAGCAAATTTAAAGTGTATTTCAGTAATTTTGGAAAAATACTGGGTCAATAAACATTAGCTATCAAAAGTACTTAATTCTAAAAATATTAAAATAAAATACTTATAAAAAGAGTAGGAAATATGTTGCCAATATGTCAATTTTTTTTAAAGTAACAACTGTCGCTTTTGAAATTGGATTGCTAAGATCTGACTATATTAATCCGTTCACTAGACTATGGCCTAAGATCTGCGTGTAGTTCAGTTTCGAAATGAGGGAAGAGGGAATAAGGTTAAAAAGTTCTTTAGAATGTGTGACATAGGTATAGAAAGTTCATGTGATTTATGGTTGTGGAAATAACTGTCAGTGTTGTAATGGGTCAACCCTCTCAATATTCTGTAATCCCGAAGGGTACGAACCTATATGTAAGAAAAACGATTTTTGTACGTGGATGGATATATTCCAGGAAAGTGGATGAAAAAACAGCCAAGCGACTAAAGCAGTATCAGACTACAAGTAAATATTGAGTGGAATTAATAATATTGTTGCGAATAAGTTTAACTTTCAAGTAGTCTAACACCAGTATTCTAAGACAAGGACTAAATATATTTATTCACATTTTGTCTGCTCGTCAATGGAACAAGCTAATAATAATTATTCTTCAATATATTCAAAAAACTTTTAATTTCTCACCTTCTTAAAAAAAACAAAATTTTTACTTAATCTTCTCACCTTGACATATATGAATTTTCTTTAATTAGTATTCAAAGTCAAAGTCAAAATATCTTTATTCACGTAAACCTATTAGAGGCATTTGTGACACGTCATTAATTAGAATTAAATTATTTAGAATGATTCTACTCCTGTTAGTGGAAGACTAAGCAGCGAAGTGGTCCAAGGAGTAAGCTGTTAGCAGAAGACTAACAGCTTAGCAAATTCCAGTGACCTGTTAATGTTTAATCTGACTGAGACAGGAATCTGCAAGGAAAACTCAGCTATAGCAGATTTACAAATGAAACAAATACAGAATTACACAACAACAATAAATAAATATCTTTCAAATTCACCCATGAGATTATAAAACCTGGTACAGTGGTACCCCACCAGGTATTTTTTTTTTTTTTTTTTTTTTTTATACTAGCACGACATGTGACCCTGCGCCCACCTGATGGTAAGTGGCGCGCAGGGTCCATGAATGTTAGCAACTGAAATCAGACCCTTATATCCGACATCAGTCCCTAACACTATGCCGGCTTGACTAGATGCCTTTTCACACTTCGCTTGAAGGACTCCAGGTTATAGGAAAGTGGAAACACAGAGGCTGGAAGAGCATTCCACATCTTTATTGTGCGACAGATGTATGAGTCACCAAATTTATAGGTACGCGAAGGGATAGTGACTACGGTATGTGGGTGCATATTCTGACCTGTGCGTGTGGTTCGGTTGCGGAATGGGGAGGAAGGAATTAGGTTATAGAGCTCTTCAGAGCACTCACCATAGTATAGCCGGTAGAACACGCTCAGAGAAGCTACATCTCGGCGAAGCTGCAGGGATTCGAGAGTTCCAGATATAGTGGCATCGTCCACAATTCGAACAGCTCGCCTTTGTAGGACATTGAGAGCATCTGTGAGGTACTTGGCTGAACCATCCCAAAGGTGTGAACAGTATTCCACGCATGATCTGATCTGTGCTTTGTACAGCAACAGTCTGATTGATGGCGGGAAAAACCGCTTCACCTTGTTCAGTATACCGAGCTTTTTTGACGCTGTTTTGGTGATGCTCTCAATGTAGTTCCGGTGGTTAAGGTCTGAGCGTATTTCCACCCCGAGGATGCTGAAGCTGGGCTGTAGATCCAGCGTAGTGCCCTGAAGAGTGGGGGGAGGAGAGAAGGGGGACTTCTTGGCCGTCAGCGCGCATGCCTGGGTCTTGTTGGCATTGAACTGGACAAGATTTTGGACACCCCACAAATATATTTTGTGAAGGGTGTCGTCCAGTTCTGCCGTCATAATACGCCGTGATTCCTCTAGTTGGCTACCTCCCAAAGCTCGGGGACTTAGATACCTCCCGTGGGCCGTGCTGTCATCTGCATAACAATGAATGTTGCCCAGAGACAACATATCATTGATATGCAGAAGAAAGAGTGTTGGTGATAACACAGAGCCCTGCGGTACGCCAGCGTTCACTGACATGAGATCAGACGCATTCCCGTCCACAAGGACACGAATGCTGCGCTCATGCAGGAAGCCAGCTATCCAGTCCACCAGCCGTAGGGGCAGTCCATATGCCGGCAACTTGGAAAGCAAAGCCTTGTGCCAAACCCTATCGAAGGCCTTGGAGATGTCCAGACTGACCGCCAATGATTCACCAAATTTATCCATTGCCTCACCCCAGACATGGTATACGAATGCCAGAAGATCACCCGTTGAGCGCTTTGGACGGAATCCATATTGGCGGTCATGGATTACGGAGTGATCTTCTAGATATTTAACGAGTTGGGCGTTAATAATTCGTTCCATTGCTTTACACAGTACTGAGGTTAAGGCAATGGGGCGGTAGTTGGAAGGGTCTGAACGATCTCCCTTCTTCGGGACGGGCTGCACATTGGCCACCTTCCAGGTTTCCGGCACAACACCAGAGGAGTATGACTGACGGTATGTTAGAATTAGGACTTGCCTGTGTGTATTATATAAGTATGTAAATTATTTATATAAAAAACATATTTAATACACTTTATACACAAATTAATGATATATTCGTCACGTAGTTAAATGTAGAAGCAACTAAAACGAGGATAGAGGCGAGGAGACGAGTGCGGTACATTCTGATATAAAATAGTTCACAACTGACAATTAACATTTGTCATTACCATTTCATTGTTCCCCAGATACTCGGTAGAGACATAACTCGAGAGATTAGCCCGAGACTAAATACGTTTTATTACAGCAAAGTTTGAGATACGGTGGTATAACACAATGTATCTTAATGTACGAGTACTTGACAATTCCACGCAGTTTATCGAGGACATAACACTAATTTACATACTTATCGATACATTTTTTAAGGCATAAAAGTAATTGTTTATTTGTGTTCTAATTAATGCCATTTTAATATTGCCTTTTTTATACAAATCACGTCTAACTTCACACCCGTCTCAATAAGCGTGTAGTGAATTTATTGGCTTGTTGACATTCATGAATGGGGTGGTCAGTAACTACGCTTATAGAGAAGCGGATTCAAATTTAGCCAACTTTACTATAGGCCAATCATGACAAGTGGCAAGCTCGTTGATGTCTCCAGCGTACCTACCAAACTCGAAAAATTTCACAAATTAATTATTATAATTAAATTTATTTATTTAAATTAATACATATTATTGTGTCCCGACCAGGAATCGAACCCGGAACCTTCCAGTTTAAATCCACGGACTTAACTGCTAGATCACAATTTTATTTATTTCGATTATGTTATGAAACCTTTTGGACTTGATTATCCCACAAAGTCCTCGCCAACCCATCTGGCCAGCGTGGCCAGTGTAGACCAACTTCTCCAGGTTTTTTTGGAACGCCCATCTCCAACAGTTCACTGTTGCAGGTCTAGGACTCTGTGTTTTATATAGGGGCTGTGATGAACCCACTATGTATGTTAAGTGTTATAGAAAAAGCGCAGTTGTGTAGTTAAAAGAAAATAAACTCCAAGAATAATATCAGATTACATTATTCGCTTAAACGCTTGCTTTTTATACATACATAGTTCAGTAAAGAGATGATACTATCTAATGTCATAATGAATCCATCATTAACAAGAAATTCAGGATTTTTAAGTGACCAGTATATATTGACCCAAAGTGTACAAATTATATGTAATCCACTAAAGGAAAAAGTAAATCAAATACTAATATCTGTTAATACGTAACACAAATACCATTTGCCTAATGGAATATCATTTTATTGATATAAAAAATATAATGTGTTAAGATCTAAAAATAATATTTATATGGAAATCAAAGATTTTGTAAAACGACTCGCGCGCCTCTACTAGATGTGTCACGCGCATTACAAGATCGATCGATGTATGACTTTGCGCCCACCTGATGGAAAGTGGCGCGCGTGGTCCATGAATCTATAGTAATCTAGACAACCATGCAGACTTGACTACATGCTCTATGACGGCTATTCGAGCCTGATCCCGAAACGTGTGCATATACTTTACTGGGTTTATCGGCACGAACGGTGGATACTTCCCAGCCCCAGCAGACTGGGCAAATTACCACCATACCAGTCTGCCTACCACATATTTATTTTTCTATATAATTTCCTGTATTTATAGGATCATATCTGCCAAATTACATCAATAATATAGTTTTAAACTGCCTCCGTGGTCTAGCGGTTAAGTCCGTGGATTGAGACTCGGAGGTACCGGGTTCGATTCCTGGTCGGGACACAAAAATATTTATTAATATAAATAAATACATTTAATTAAAATTTAATTTATTTGTGATATTTCTCGAGTTTGGTACGCTGGAGACATCGACGAGCTTGCCACTTGTCATGATAGTAAAGTTGACTAAATGTGAATCCGCTTATTTATAAGCGTGGTTTCTTACCACCCCGAAAGGAAAACGGTGGTGATGATACTACTTTAATACAGTTTTAATCCAGTAATATAGTTTGAAGGAGAATTAAATATTGTACTTTGGTTAACATTTTGTAGATGATTATCTCATATAGCCTATGCCAGTCAAGCCGTCATAGTCTTAGGGACTGATGTCAGTCATTAGTGTCTGATTCCAGTTGCTAACATTCATGGACTTCGCGTACCAATTACCATCAGGCGGGAGCAAGGTCACATGTAGTGCTAGTATAAAAAATAATATAAAAAGTCCGTCCCCAGGTTCCAGGGAATATTTCTGCCAAATTACGTCAAAATGGGTCCGTAATATTTATATTTTTGAAAAAATTATAGCATTTACATAATAAACAAGTAGTTTAAAAGAAAAGGTTATAGAATTAAACTAAAAATATGAATAGGTATACAGTAACTAAGTAATAATAATAAAAACTAAAAAAACAAAACGTGCAACAATAACAATAAGATCATGTTACACCAAATGAGCATCTCAACTTGTAAATATCAAATAATTCATTAGAACACACCTCGTTAAAAACAAATTGTATTCATGTTTCGTTCCTATATAAATGCGTAAAAGACGGATAAACAGACATAATGTACATATACATACATACATACATACAAAGCTTCTTTCACATTTATTATATTAGTATGGATACTTTTAGCAGTAATACACGAGGAGCTAATCTTGGAAACTTAAATCGTGCAGAAAGAATGAGTCTCGATGGATCCAGCCATGCACTTGTCGTTAACTTCAGTGCAAAAAGCTTTAATATTCTTGCATGCTTCACACTCGTCCTATTTTTAGATAGCAAGGAATGTAGTGTAATAACTATTTATTAGCAAAATTTATATATTCCCAAAATGTTCCCAGTTATTATTAATAGGTAAAACATGTGCTAATAATCTTCTAAATATTTATAATTGTAGTTTTATTATCTTATAACAATGAGCATGTGAGTAAATTACAACCGCTGCCGCATGTTTTATGTTATGAACCTAACAAGTTTTTGTTACTACCTAAACCAGTTGACCTTGAAAAGTCTATGCAAAAATCATATCTAAAGTTCAAATAAATAAAGCTAGTTTTTGCTTCTATTGCCATAATTACCTCAGTACTGTGTAAAGCAATGGAACGAATTATTAACGCCCAACTCGTTAAATATCTAGAAGATCACTCCGTAATCCATGACCGCCAATATGGATTCCGTCCAAAGCGCTCAACGGGTGATCTTCTGGCATTCGTATACCATGTCTGGGGTGAGGCAATGGATAAATTTGGTGAATCATTGGCGGTCAGTCTGGACATCTCCAAGGCCTTCGATAGGGTTTGGCACAAGGCTTTGCTTTCCAAGTTGCCGGCATATGGTCTGCCCCCACGGCTGGTGGACTGGATAGCTGGCTTCCTGCATGAGCGCAGCATTCGTGTCCTTGTGGACGGGAATGCGTCTGATCTCATGTCAGTGAACGCTGGCGTACCGCAGGGCTCTGTGTTATCACCAACACTCTTTCTTCTGCATATCAATGATATGTTGTCTCTTGGCAACATTCATTGTTATGCAGACGACAGCACGGCCCACGGGAGGTATCTAAGTCCCCGAGCTTTGGGAGGTAGCCAACTAGAGGAATCACGGCGTATTATGACGGCAGAACTGGACGACACCCTTCACAAAATATATTTGTGGGGTGTCCAAAATCTTGTCCAGTTCAATGCCAACAAGACCCAGGCATGCGCGCTGACGGCCAAGAAGTCCCCCTTCTCTCCTCCCCCCACTCTTCAGGGCACCACGCTGGATCTACAGCCCAGCTTCAGCATCCTCGGGGTGGAAATACGCTCAGACCTTAACCACCGGAACTACATTGAGAGCATCACCAAAACAGCGTCAAAAAAGCTCGGAATACTGAACAAGGTGAAGCGGTTTTTCCCGCCATCAATCATACTGTTGCTGTACAAAGCACAGATCAGATCATGCGTGGAATACTGTTCACACCTTTGGGATGGTTCAGCCAAGTACCTCACAGATGCTCTCAATGTCCTACAAAGGCGAGCTGTTCGAATTGTGGACGATGCCACTATATCTGGAACTCTCGAATCCCTGCAGCTTCGCCGAGATGTAGCTTCTCTGAGCGTGTTCTACCGGCTATACTATGGTGAGTGCTCTGAAGAGCTCTATAACCTAATTCCTTCCTCCCCATTCCGCAACCGAACCACACGCACAGGTCAGAATATGCACCCACATACCGTAGTCACTATCCCTTCGCGTACCTATAAATTTGGTGACTCATACATCTGTCGCACAATAAAGATGTGGAATGCTCTTCCAGCCTCTGTGTTTCCACTTTCCTATAACCTGGAGTCCTTCAAGCGAAGTGTGAAAAGGCATCTAGTCAAGCCGGCATAGTGTTAGGGACTGATGTCGGATATAAGGGTCTGATTCCAGTTGCTAACATTCATGGACCCTGCGCGCCACTTACCATCAGGTGGGCGCAGGGTCACATGTCGTGCTAGTATAAAAAAAAAAAAAAAAAAAAAAAAAATAATAATAATATGTTTTTGTTTCAGACATGCAGATGACGCAGTTATCAAAAAACGTCTACTGGTTTATATCAATTTATTACCGATGACAGTGCTCCACAGAGTGTACGACCACCGTCGAGCATGTCGAACGCGACGGACACGTTCTGTCTGCCAGGCGCAAATAACTTCAACCGCGCCTACAGCCGCCTCCACGGGTACATCGCCCTCGTCATCTGCATCGTCGGGTCCGCCACCAACTCCATCAACATAGCCGTACTGAGTCGCCGCGAGATGACCAGTCCCACCAACTCCATTCTCACCGGCCTCGCCCTCGCCGACCTACTCGTCATGCTCGAATACATTCCGTACGCTCTCCACATGAATATTAAAATTGGTCCACAAGTGAACAAAAATACTTACGCCTGGGCGGTGTTTGTTTACTTTCACTCTATATTCAGCCAGACTTTCCACACGATCTCTATATGGCTAGCCGTGACGTTAGCCGTGTGGAGATATGTCGCTATCGCTTACCCGCAGAAGAATCGGACTTGGTGCAGCAAAAGAAATACTGCCATGGCAATTATCAGTGCGTATGTGATATGTCCATTTTTGTGTCTTCCTATATATTTCGCTATGAACATTGTGCCGAGTGAAGTGACGCCGCAGAATAATTCAGAGTTCGCCGAAGAAATGGCGTTGCCACACAACCGGACCGTATACGTTTTAGAAATGTCAAAAAATGTAGGTTTAGTGACTGCAATTATGTGGATTTACAGTGTGATATTGAAACTTGTTCCGTGTATAGCTTTGTCCATATTGAGTTCTTGTTTAATATCAAAGTTAACTACAACTGAAAGAAAAAGACAGAAGTTGCTGAAGCGATCGACAGTTGTCCCTAATGAGGTAAGCATTATTTATTATGTCTGCTTTATACATTTATTTGTCCAACCTTAAACCTATATAAGTATTAATATAACTACTCATATAGATAAGTAAACACTCTTTGTTGTACATATCCTTTCATGTCCTAAAAGACTTATAAAAAAGGTAGTGCCACCACGCGTCACTAAAGGGTAGCTTCCTTTTTAGCGGTTTATTTCTAAACTATTTCTAAGATCTTTACGGGACGCAGTAAAGACGATAGATGTTCCATGAAATATAACATACCACAAATTTTGAACAATTAAGTATAATTTAATTAACAAAATAATTGTCTTTTTTCTCCACAAAGAGGCAGGTCGCGGTGTGAAAAATATCGTGAAATTATTTTCTCTTGACAAGAACAAAGTAAACATTCATTTACAGCGACATTCATTAGTTAAGTGCCGCTCAGGTTGTTTATTTTATGCATATAAATGTAGATAGAATATTGTCACGCAGGACCTCTGTGAGTTGCCATAAAATTTAGTCATAAAACACGCGTTTAACGAATCAATTTGATTAAAAAACTTATCTAAATAGAGTCATAAATTACGTGTCAGAAAAAAGACATCCAAGCACGTCCTTTTATTTATTTATGAATTTAGTAAATCGTTTTAAGAAACTTGTAATAAGGAATTTAAAGTTTGTAAGCGATTTGGCGGATTTGTTTCTCTTGGGAAAGTATCGGACAAGAGCTGTCATTTCGTATTCATAGAAGTCTGGATCTTATTTACAAATTGCGAATGTTTACAAACAAAAGCGTTCTTTGTTCATTTTCAATGGAATCTTGTTTAAAGATTTCTTCGATTTTTTTTTATGGATATATTTAGCTTTTGTACAGTTAAGACTTCAAATAATTTATTTTGTATGAATCCGTCTAGCGTAGTTTTTCCTTCTGCATAATCTTCATCTGTGCTATGCTAGTAATATATTATCATCATTATATCCTAAGTATATTAATGTTATGCCTTCCTCAAAGAGATCAAAATGAACGGCTATTGTTTGTTATTTTTATACAACATGTTTGTTACGCTATTTTTCAACATTTTGTTAACCGACAATGCACGATTATAGACTTATTAATTCTAAGACCAATGTAGCTTTAATAATCATACCATGTAGCTTCTTGCCCCGTCTTGCTATATATTCGTATATTTAATGTCTCTGGCCTTCCCCATGACTTGGTATGGCACGAAATGTTTGCCTTCATCCAACCCAACAGTGTATGTAAGATATATTGTATGTAGTATATATATATATATATATATATATATATATATATATATATAGTGTGTAGTATATGTATTATTGCGTACATATTTGTATGTATTGGTGTGTATATTAATATGTATTGTTTTATCTTAGATTAAGTTTATTTAATATTTTTAATAAGTTTCTTTTTTAAGCCCTTTGCACCTACCTCATAATCAAAATTCTCTGCATTGTCCCAAAGGTTGGCTGCTAGAGAATGCCTAGCGGCATTAAGCCCGCCCCTTGTACATAGTGCAATAAAGTTTTAAATAAAATAATAAATAACCCTCACCAGCTAGTTATATTCATGTGTCCATCTATCAAGTCTTGCAGCGTTTTCCTGTTTTCCAGGCTAAAATCTAGTATAGCTATTTCACTTAACCAGGGCACTTGTATCAGTCAGAAATGAAAAAAAAGAGACATCATTATCACAGCCGCTAAAACATAGAAACCTATTTCTTGACAATTTGCTTTACAATTAACAAAAAACAAGGGTGACAAATAACATTTATTAGCCACAAGTTATTTATTTATTTATTTAATATATACTTTATTGTACCTTAAAACCTAGTGTTATGTTGGCCTTAAACGACTGCTCGCAACAAAGACAAGTTGTATTATTAAATTAAATTCCTTAAAATATAAATGTTGTCTATATTTTTGGAAAAATAGATAGACCAACAAACTAGGAATTATGGAGAAACAACATTTACCCAGGTGCGCCTCAGTCACCTTCAATTTATTTTTATTTCCTCTCTTTAAAACAAGGAGTAAAGTTTCCCTCCATTAAATCGAGTCTACAATTTATTAATTTTGTCACGAACGAAACAGTTTATTTTAGTGCAAAGTCAATTTAGTAGAAAAAATAAATATATTTTAATAATATAATATTATATCTATATACATATATTGCTAGCTCGGCTGTACGAACGCTTTGCATAAAATCCAAAAAGTTTTCGCATTCGAACCCCGGCATGTACCAATGATAATTACTTTTCTTACGTGCATTTGAACTAACGTTCCCGTCATCGTAAAACAAAAAAGAAAGAAGAAAGAAAAATATTTTATTTGCCACATATCAATAAACACAACTTAAACAAATAAAGCCTGGTAGTATACCCAAGATGTGTGGTGACAAATAGGGAATCAGCTCAGCATGGAGCTGCGACTCTGGGCCACAGCGCTGATTTTCGGCTAATCCCTTGTTAAGAGAGGTGTTAATAGGTAATATATACATATATATAGTGTGGTGTATGTATGTACGCATAAAAGGATAACTAATACATTAAATAAAAATAAAATATATAAAACAAAATTATCTTAAAAAACGAACTATAAAATATAAAGAAGGTATGCTGCTACAGAAGCTGTTGGTATGTCAAAAGAGAGTTTTTATATTTATTTTTAAAAGCAACCGCCGACTGCATATCGTTCAGAGGTGGGGGTAGGTTGTTCCATATCTTAGTAGCAGCATACCTAAAGCTCCCACGGAACGCTGAGGTCTTGTATCGGGGAAGACACAGTAGTTTGAGACTGGATCGTGTGCCATATCGTTTAGGATCTTGCGGCCATGTCACTTTATTATATAAGTACAATGGTGAATGAAGTTTTATCACCCCAAAAATCAAAACATGCCAAATGTACTGTGCTGCGAGCGCACATTTTTAATTGCTTATTCTGGTTTAGAAAAGGAGTTACGTGTGATCTGTGTGGAATAGGGTAGCAATAGGTTAACGTTAAACCATCGAAGATCCACTAATACTACCTTATGCAATCATTAATCAATTGGCATTAATCAGACCTTTGCCAACCCGTGGCGAGTGTTGGCCAAATTCTCCAGAAATGTATTTTGGAAGGCCCATCTCCAACAGTGGTCAAGGTTAGGTTAGGACTCTGTGCTCTACGATAATAATGAATATTTTTTATAACAAATGTCATATACCGCGTGTAATTGTCAAAAGAACAAATTTTTTTAGGCTTCATGTGTTAATAGTAGAACCTCTATTAGAAATAAAAAAGGTCACCTTATTTTAAAGATAAAAATCATTATCCGTAAAACAAGACGCTACTGCATGGGTGAATAAGGTCTGCGTCTGAAAATCGCTATATCCATCGTGATAAACACCTAAAAGCTGGGGAGTGTTATTATTATTTGATCTTGCCCACAGCCGAGAGACGGAATAGAGAGAGAAAGAATTACATAAGGCAACGTTCGTGCGATCGTCGACCTTTCTCTACCTACTTGATTAGACTCTGTATGAGTGGCGATATTTTTAGGAAGCCTTCTCTGTACCGTAACTTAAAATTTTATTACTGTATTATCAGTATCACATAACGACCGATTCCCTTTTTTTTCTTTCTTTAACGGAGCACGACATGTGACATCGCGCCCACCTGATGGTAAGCGGTACGCGAGGTCCAAGAATGGGAGCAACTGACGCCAGCCTCAGACGACCGACATCAGTCCCTACCACTATGCCGGCCTATAAAGATGCTTTTTCACACTTCGTTTGAAGGACTCTAGGTTATAGGAGTGGGGAAACACACTAGCTGGGAGAGCATTCCACATCTTCAGCGTGCGACAGATGTAAGAGTCTCCAAATTTGTATGTACGTAGGGATAGTGGCTACGGTATGTGGATGCATATTTTGGCCTGTGCGAGTGGTTCGGTTGCGGAATAGAGAAGAAGGGATAAGGTTGTGGAGCTCTTCAAAACATTCACCGTAGTATAGCTTGTAGAACACGCTCAGGGAGGCCACATCTCGGCGCAGCTGCAGCGATTCGAGAGTTTTAGACACTGTAGTATCGTCCACTATTCGAATAGCCCGTCTCTGTAGGACATTGAGAGTTACTTAGTGGTACCTTAGGGTGCTCAGAAACCACGCTTATAAATAAGCGGATTAACATTTAGCCAACTTTACAAGTGGCAAGCTCGTCGATGTCTCCAGCGTACCAAACTCGAGAAATATCACAAATATATTAAATTTTAATTGTAAATACATATTTTTGTGTCCCGACCAGTACGTAGTTCTTTATTTTTATTGTACTCGTAGATTACATTATAAAAACATTTGCTCTTTAATAAATTCCACGCAGTGTATATAAAAATATATCGAATGCCCAACATTTAAAAGGTACTATGCTATTTTTATTTCAACTATTCCGCTTTAGATCGGCCACATACTCGTACATTGGGAATTTTGATTCGGGATTTTCAATTCCACAAATCCATACAAAATCACTAACCTATCACACAACTATTTCCGTTAAATACGATATGTGACTGCCTCTGTGATATAGCGGTTACGTTGGCGTAAAAATACGTTTATTTTTCATTTTGTCTCAGAGCTCCATGAATGTCGTGCAATTGAGCTTTCTCGCTTTCTTCGGACATGCGATGAAAAACATCCATGGAGCGCCTTGTAGTCTAGAGGAAAGTAAATTACAAGATTGTGCTTGGTAGTTTTCCAATGAGTTGGACAGACCAAGCCAAGGCTGCAATGGAAAACAAGAAAAGCTGCAGTCCTAGAGATGTGGCGATATTTAAATAATGATCACGACCACTATACCAATAATTTGGCGGCTACGAAGAAGAATCCATCTATTAGTGATACAGTAGTAAATACAGATTCCACTATTGTCAATTAAAAAAATATACAATGAAGAAATAAAGATGGTGCGTAATGTCACATTCTTGTACGAGTAATAAAATCTATAATTTATAGCACCATTGTTGATGCTGCTAACGCGATAATGTGCGTCAACAAGGATTTACAATCTCAACGTCAAATTAATTAACGTAGTTGAGCTAACAATGACTCGTAAAACATGAATTTATAACACTTCAGGAACCAATCTCACTCAAGTGTTCTAGAAACAGGAAATAGATCTTAATGATGCTTAGGTACTAAGGGTGGTTGCATAGTATATTCGTCGTACAGTATGTTATAAAAATAAAATCTATTATTGCGGACGGCATTGCAATGTTTAATTTTATGAGCTTATTTAATGTGTCATTAATAACATAACTCGTTTCTATGGCGATGTCAATTAATATTTTTTATACTAATAAAGGTAAAGTATCATCACGACCGTTTCCCTTTCGGGGTGGTCAGAAACCACGCTTATAAATAAGCGGATTCACATTTAGCTAACTTTACTATAGGCCAATCATGCAAATTAAAATTAAAATCAAAATCAAAATCAGAATCAGAATCAGAATCAGAATCAGAATCAGAATAAGAATCAGAATCAGAATCAGAATCAGAATCAGAATCAGAATCAGAATCAAAATCAATATCAAAATCACAATCACAATCACAATCAGAATCAAAATCAAAATCAAAATCAAAATCAATATCAATATCAATATCAGAATCAGAATCAGAATCAGAATCAGAATCAGAATCAGAATCAGAATGAGAATGAGAATGAGAATGAGAATGAGAATGAGAATTAGAATTAGAATTAGAATTAGACTTAGAGTCAGAGTCAGAGTCAGAGTCAGAGTCAGAGTCAGAGTCAGAGTCAGAGTCAGAGTCAGAGTCAGAGTCAGAGTCAGAATCAGAATCAGAATCAGACTGAGAGTTAGAGTTAGAGTCAGAGTCAGAGTCAGAGTCAGAGTCAGTATCAGAGTCAGAGTCAGAGTCAGAATCAGAATCAGAATCAGATTCAGAGTCAGAGTCAGAGTCAGAATCAGAATCAGAATCAGACTGAGAGTTAGAGTTAGAGTTAGAGTCAGAGTCAGAGACAGAGTCAGAGTCAGAGTCAGAGTCAGAGTCAGAGTCAGAGTCAGAGTCAGATTCAGAGTCAGAGTCAGAATCAGACTCAGACTCAGAATCAGAATCAGAGTCAGAGTCAGAGTCAGAGTCAGAATCAGAATCAGAATGAGAATGAGAATGAGAATGAGAATGAGAATTAGAATTAGAATTAGAATTAGACTTAGAGTTAGAGTCAGAGTCAGAGTCAGAGTCAGAGTCAGAGTCAGAGTCAGAGTCAGAGTCAGAATCAGAATCAGAATCAGAATCAGAATCAGAATCAGAATCAAAAGCAAAATTAAAATTAAAATTAAAAATAAAAATAAAATTAAAATAAATTAAAATTTCAAATATATCAAAATCACAATCACAATCACAATCAGAATCAGAATCAGAATCAATATCAAAATCAAAATCACAATCAAAATCAAAATCAAAATCAAAATCAAAATCAAAATCAAAATCAATATCAAAATCAAAATCAAAATCAAAATCAAAATCAAAATCAAAATCAATATCAATATCAATATCAATATCAGAATCAGAATCAGAATCAGAATCAGAATCAGAATCAGAATCAGAATCAGAATGAGAATGAGAATGAGAATGAGAATGAGAATGAGAATGAGAATTAGAATTAGAATTAGAATTAGACTTAGAGTCAGAGTCAGAGTCAGAGTCAGAGTCAGAGTCAGAGTCAGAGTCAGAGTCAGAGTCAGAGTCAGAGTCAGAGTCAGAGTCAGAGTCAGAGTCAGAGTCAGAGTCAGAGTCAGAGTCAGAGTCAGAGTCAGAGTCAGAATCAGAATCAGAATCAGAATCAGAATCAGATTCAGATTCAGAGTCAGAGTC
Source organism: Tinea semifulvella (assembly GCA_910589645.1). Lineage (NCBI taxonomy): Eukaryota > Metazoa > Arthropoda > Insecta > Lepidoptera > Tineidae > Tinea > Tinea semifulvella. The sequence continues at coordinate 12,808,880 of OU342585.1, forward strand.
AGAGTCAGAGTCAGAATCAGAATCAGAATCAGACTGAGAGTTAGAGTTAGAGTCAGAGACAGAGTCAGAGTCAGAGTCAGAGTCAGAGTCAGAGTCAGAGTCAGAATCAGAATCAGAGTCAGAGTCAGAGTCAGAATCAGAATCAGAATCAGACTGAGAGTTAGAGTTAGAGTCAGAGTCAGATTCAGAGTCAGAGTCAGAGTCAGAGTCAGTATCAGAGTCAGAGTCAGAGTCAGAATCAGAATCAGAATCAGAATCAGAGTCAGAGTCAGAGTCAGAATCAGAATGAGAATGAGAATGAGAATGAGAATGAGAATGAGAATGAGAATGAGAATGAGAATGAGAATGAGAATGAGAATTAGAATTAGAATTAGAATTAGACTTAGAGTTAGAGTCAGAGTCAGAGTCAGAGTCAGAGTCAGAGTCAGAGTCAGAGTCAGAGTCAGAGTCAGAGTCAGAGTCAGAGTCAGAGTCAGAGTCAGAGTCAGAGTCAGAGTCAGAGTCAGAGTCAGAGTCAGAGTCAGAGTCAGAATCAGAATCAGAATCAGAATCAGAATCAAAATCAAAATCAAAATCAAAATTAAAATTAAAATTAAAATTAAAATTAAAATTAAAATTAAAATCAAAATTAAAAATAAAAATAAAATTAAAATATATTAAAATTAAATTAAGAATTAAATTCTAAATACAATAATTAAAAATATATATATATAAAAAACATTGAAGATATTCATGAAAGGTTAATAAATACACTATATAAAATATAAAGAATAAATATAGTAAATAAATAAATAATTAGTCATATAAATGAAATCTCAAGAATGTAAATTATGAAAGACGGTAGGGTATGCACTTGATGAAAGATTATATAAGTATTAGATTTATTTTGTGATGTCAAATAAATTCTCAGTTTCTATATATGTCAGAGTCATTAGGTAATAGTAAAGAATATTTTTAAGTCTTGTATTTGTAGTTAAGTTTATGTCCAATATTTTATTTAAATGATTATAGATATAAGGTCCTTGAAATAAATTTGTACACTGCGCCCTTCTGGTTCTGTAGTAGTGATTAGTAAATACCTCATAGTATCTTCTTTTGTTACTGTTATCAGTTCTTTTTAGAGTTGATGTGTGTTGTTTAAGTATAAGTTTTTGAATATATAGTTTCCTCACAGAAAGTACCTTGGTGTCGGTATATAAGTTTACAGTGGTATATCTGTATGGTTTAAAGTACATACATACATACATACATATCTTCACGCCAAATCCCTTGCGGGGTAGGCAGAGACAATTGAGCGCCACTTGTCACGATCACGACATACCTCTTTCGCTTCTTCGACATTCATCAACCTCTTCATACATGCCCTCTTGTTTCGATGGCTTTTTAATTCACCTTCAGCTAATGTTTTATTTATTTGATCATGATAGGCAAGTCTTGGTCTGCCAGGGCCTCTTTTACCCACAACTTTCGCATTATATATCTGGTTCGTCAATCTCTCTTCGGTCATCCTTTCGACATGCCCGAACCATCGGAGCATGCCTTTCTTTATTTTTGTACCTATGCTTTCTTTTATACCTACTCTTTTGCGTATTTCGTTATTACGTATACGGTCCATCAAAGTTACGCCGCATATCCGACGTAAAGACCTCATTTCTACTGCATTAACTCTACTCTCATGCGTATTCTGACATATCCACGTCTCGCTTCCATACATAAGTGTTGGTATTAGCATGGCATTGTGTATGGCGAGTCGAGCTTTATCACTGACATTTCGACTGGCGATCAATGATCCCAGGGCCCCATTAACACTATTTCCCGCGTTCACTCTTCTTTCAACATCCCTATCATACTTCCCATCCGCAGTGAAAACACTGCCCAGATATATAATTTCATTTACCTGTTCTAGCGTTTCATCATCAATCTTTATCGTCAAGGTTGTCATCCTTCTTCTTTCAAACACTAGTACCTTGGTTTTTCTCGCATTTAAACGGAGTCCTTTTTCTGCACATCCCTCTTTCATTTCTGTGACTAGTGATTGCAATTGTTGTTCGGACGATGCCATAAGAACAGCATCATCTGCATAAAGCAGGCAGTTCACCACAAGATCACCCATTTTTATCCCACAGTCACTCTCCCTCACTCTTTTTAGGCATTTGTCGAGATATAAAGTGAATAATCTGGCGGACAGCACGCAGCCTTGTTTGACGCCCATTTGGGATTCAAAGCAAGGCGACATACCTCCCTCCACCCGCACACAAGCTTTACAGCCCTTGTACAGGGACTGTATAGCCTGTAGCAGTTTGTCATCCACTTCATACTCCGGCAATATGTCCCAAAGCTTCTTTCTTACAACTTTATCAAAAGCCTTCTCCAAATCCACAAAAGCACAGAAAACTTTCTGGTTTAAGGCCAAAAACTTATCTGTGATATTGCGGAGCGAGAAGACTTGGTCAGTGCATCCTCTTGCAGGTCTAAAGCCTCCTTGTGCCTCCCATAAAAGACCTTTACCACCAAAAAGTACATAACTTTTAGTAATGCTCTCTGGGATCGTTCAAGGTTGATTAGGTAAGATTTGTATATTCCACCCCAAGCTAGTGAACTATATGTTAGCAGACTTTGAACCAGTGTATAGTATACATTTTTAATTGTAAGTGGATCTCCAATATGGCGTAGATTTTTAAAGATGTGCATCATTTTCCTTACTCTTCCACATGTCATATTCATGTGTAGATTCCAGGATAGGTTTTGGTCTATGATTACTCCTAAGTATTTACGAGTAATATGATCAGTGCGTGCGAGATTTGGACAGCTGCAACCTGTTATTTTTTTGTTGCATATGTGTAATTTTAACTGTATGTTGTGAGTGTCAAGCTTTTTAAGGTTAGTTAAGTTAAATAGTATGTATTTAGTTTTCTCTATGTTGATAGTCAAAAGGTTTTGGGTTAGCCAGTTGTTTATTTGTTGCATACCAGAATTAGCTGCTTTTGTTACTTCCCCCAAAGTTGGCGCAGCGAAAACGACTGCAGTGTCATCTGCAAATGATACAATTTGTGCTTTGTCTATTTTTGTATTACAGAGGTCATTTATGTATGTCAAAAATAAGGTCGGTCCCAACACACTGCCTTGTGGCACGCCAAATGTGGTGTATTCTTCCTCACTTAGCACATTTCCTATTTAATACATATTTTAGTGTCCCGACCAGGAATCGAACCTTTAGATAGGTCTGAGTCTAAATCCACGGACTTAACCGCTAGACCACGGAGGAAGAAGGAAATAACATTCCACAATATTTTTGTTTCTTGGAAAATATGTATCTTTTTGTAATTATTATGATTTTAAATTTCAATTTGGTTATTACTTTTAGTTTTTGTAGTTATTAGTTTTAAATGCATGGTTTATATTTTTATTCGATTAACTTTTTAAAATCATTCATCATTCACTGATCACGACGGTTTCCCTTTCGGAGTGGTCAAAAACCACGCTTATAAAGAAACGGATTCACATTTAGCCAACTTTACTATAGGCCAATCATGACAAGTGGCAAGCTCGTCGATCAAATCTTAACTTAACCGCTAGACCACATAGGCAGTTATTTTAAATTATTTTAATATTTTTTGGACTAGCAAACTCGACAGCATTGTTTGTCTATGCATTTAATAATTCTTTTGTTTTTTAAGTTAGCTAATTTATAAATAACTATAAATTTTACCGTTGTATGGGTTTCGAGTAGTCCCAAAGGAACACATGAGCGCGCTTTATGGATCCCAGCTTAACACTACTTTAATTCCTAGCTAGTTTCTCGTTAGAGTCAACGTCAGATGTTTGTAATGTTCCCAATAAAGCGATTGCCGACATGTATGCAATTTATGTAAAGCCAAGCTCAACATTCTTGCATATATTTGCTAAAATAAACCTATTGAATTTCCAATTTCCAAATATTTGTAGTTAACTAAACTTACTTAGGAAAATAACTGCTTCAGGGTTCTAATTGCTTTACAGGATTCGGAGAGTTATTCTGTTGGCCTTAGATTTATTCTACAAGTCTGTATCATAAGCAGTATTCAAAGTAGATACTCATTTATTGATTCAGATCTCCAATAAAATATCCACCAATTCATGGCAATATAACTAACAGCAAAGGTCTAGGTGCCACCTTAATTATATCACATATTAAGTTGTTAAGAACTTCCAGAACATATATAACTACAATGAAAATTTCGGTGATATTGATTTGTTCAGTGTTACGAGTAGTAGGTTAAAAAAATATATAAATTAAATTACCGAAATTAATTATAATTGGAATGCTTGGAGAACTTTTTATTTATTAAATTTTTGATTACTACTTTTAATATTTTTCCATTATATTACTATGTATATATATATATATATGTATATTATTTAGTTGTATTTGTTATATAAGTAGGTATTGTTTTTAAGCTTATTCCTATTATTATTATTATTTTGCAAAATCTATGTTTAATATTTAAGTGGTAGGTAGGATGGCTTGGCGAGGATATGATGTCAATATTTAATGACAATTTATTAACAAATCTACAAGTTGGTAATACTGGAACCGGGACCGACGGCTTAACGTGCTCTCCGAGGCACGGGAACGGTGGTGTTGTAAATCTATGACAAATGTACGTACGAAAAGTGTATTTCTCATTGGTACATGCCGGGTGAGTTTGAACCGACCTTTTGAGGATTTAAGGAACGCGTTCTTACAACCGAGCTTTGTACGAGTAATATAATTAATTTAAAATGAATCTCTATTTATAAATTAATTATTAAAGAATTGTTAGTAGTATCCTCACGACCGTATCTCTTACGGGGTGGCCAGAAACAACTCTTTTATAAGGAGCTAATTTACATTTAGCCAACTTTACTGTGGCAACAACACAAGTGGCAAGCTCGTCGATGTCTCTAGCGTCCCAAAACTCGAGAAATATTATAAAGTTGGCTAAATGTGAATCCGCTTATTTATAAGCGAGGTTTCTGACGACCCCGAAAGGGAAACGGTCGTGATGATACTTTACTTTTTTATTTACTTTACTATATGTGATATTACGGTACGACAACATTACGCGTGGAACTAGCAAACTAAGTCTAACTAACACACTTGATTCAGTCGTAAGGATACTGCACCTCTGTGCATTCTGTCTCGTTAATGTTAACGACATCGATGATGCAAATTTGGGTGTAACTTTTCGTGTAGATCTATCGGTTCCGCATTTTGTAGTGAACAATATAGCGCGTGCCGATTTTTCTCTTTTTGATTAAGGCAAAGTTTAGACCTATCATGCATGCTTTAGCCATAGACTTTCCCCTGAATTGTTTCATAGCGCTGCTGATTTTTAATTAATAAGAATAGTCAAATTTATAGTTTTTCATTGGCTTGTAACTTTGCAGGCTGAGAAGTGCCTTCAGGAAGAGATTTGCGGAAGACGGTCGAGCCGTACTGACCGCACCACCCGCATGCTGCTCGCCGTTCTGGGACTCTTCCTGTCCACAGAGGTGCCACAGGGTCTTCTAGGACTAGCCAGTGCATTAGCTCCTAACTTTTTCAAAAATTGCTACAGTATGTTTGGTAAGCATTTTATTTTTTTACATTTTCTTTTGACAGCATATACTCGTAGTTGTTGCGACTGAAGTTAGTTGATTCTTGGAACGTGCGGATCATGTCATGTCAGGACAAAGACATTAAATATATAACAAGACAGGGCAAGAAACTAAACGGTATGAGAATTAAAGCTAGACCAATCGATAGAGAATGAATTAGTATATGACAGTCATTGTCGGTTATGTTCGTATTAAAAGTGCACTTTCAAATTGATTGTTTTGTAGTTTTACAGTCAATATGTGTTATACGTGTTACGGAAGTGTAAAACACGCTTTTCTTCTACGTAAAATAAAAAAATAATCAATTTGATATATTCAAGGCAATGGCGCGTAAATTTAGTCTGGAAAAAACAACCGGATGACTCTTGCTATTTGAGTTTCTGAGGCAACTTTTTTGTATAGTACCTAGCTTGAGCGAAAGACTTTTATAAAAATCCATGAGGCGAATATTTTCGAACTATACTTTCTTTTTTAAGAAATCCTATAAAACTATACAAAAACTTTTCTAAATGGGGTGCATCAGGCAAAGCTTATTGTAGATGTCGCTAGCGGCACTGGTACCTTGTTTACACCTATGACGGATCATTTTTTAAATGTTTTTGTAGTTTTTTATTTTTTAACAGAAAAATGAATTTTAACTTAACGTTATCTACTTTAAAAGACTAATAAGGAAAGCGAAATCCGTCTTTAAAAACAAAAAAAGGTTTAATTATTAGATCGGCAATTTTGAGATCACCATATCTTTGATTTCGCTTGGAAATCTCGATTTGTATTCTTAAAAGCTGCTCACTTCCGCAATACAGAAAATAATACATTTCGTAATAAAAATACAAGTTTTCTATGCAACTGACAGTTCTATTAGGTACCATCTATCATGCGCCATCTACCGTGATAAAAAGTTAGTGATACATCCCATTGCCTTAGGAACTCAAATACAGTTGCTTTTTCCAGACTAAAATTACGTACCATTACTTTAACTAAAAGTGCACGTCGATACGGTCATACACAAATTCATTCGGTACCGATTGGCATTGATTTTCATACTGTTTGGCTTTCTGCCCTGTCTTGTTAAATTAAATTCTTTTCTTAGCATTATGCTAACGTAGTCCATAAAAAGTAGTAACATTATGCCAACTCAACGATTTTAGCCTACGATTTATTTATCTTATTGGCTAAAATTTACAATGATAATTAACTTATTAAGTAAATAATACGCAAGAGTTTATCGATCCCAGACTGAAAACAAGTAAGAAACAATAAAAAGAAAATATTATTATTACATTCGCTTGAATCATTTACTTGACTTCCGGCGATATCACAATTTTATTTGCTAACATATATAATATTTTTCTACTCAGGCTGAGCGAGCATTGCTTTAGGCGGTTCGTAGATTGTTCGAGTATTCATACACCACGCTCTTATTCAATTTATTTTCACTACCTACCTTTTTCGTTGAAAAAAAAAGTTGTTTTAAATTATCCTGTACAGGAATTTCCGCTTATTATTGAGCTAAATTAAATATATATTTTTTGGAAAATATCTTAATCTAATTTAACATTGTTTTTAATTATCCAGTGGCCAATTCCCCTTGCTGGCATAATCCAATATATTCAAAGATTGCAAAAACATTTATTTCATTTTATTTTATTTTGGAAACAAACAGTCACATAAAGTAAATATACATGAAAAATTAAACCAAAATTAGACCTAGAGTTCCAATAATTAACAATTTTGCTAACATATTGTCTCCACCAAATCATTAGAAAAATAATATATATAAATCAAGAAATATATTAATAATAAGGATGGAGAAGATACGAAAGCGATATTATAAATAATAATGACAGATTTAGTCTCGAATCTCGAATCGAATGAAATTTCCTCTATTTTACCTAAACAAATATTTAAGTAGTAATCTCCAAATGATCTATATTTTCATATACTAGAAAATTTATAGTAGTCAAAGAAGGTAATAAGTTAAAAGTACACCCAGAAATGTACTTTGAACATTTTTGATTGTGCGAGCGAGATCTTCGATGTCCCTAGCTATCTCTAGCGTCAGACTTGAGAATTATCACAAATAAGTTATATATATTTTTGAGCCTTCGACCACGAATCTAACTCGGTTTTTCTTAATCTACGGTCTTAACCGCTAGACCACAGAGACGGTATTTTATCGACAATCGGCCCAACCCATCTTTTGAAACTTCTTCTAAAGCTGTCAATTGGTACAATACTATTAATACCTACACGACACTAAAATCTGTCCGCCGAGAATTGATAAATATTATGATCATGCCTCGAATAGCGACTGTCGCATAATTATTGCAAATTGTATGACGGGCGCTACGCTTATCGTCGTGGTACAAGGGATGCAGTTGTTGTCAAGCGCGGGCGTTAATATTGATTAGCGGGCCGCAATTTATAATGAGTTAAACGACCTGTTTGTTTATCAACCCTAGGCGAACAGACTATAGTGCTGCTTTAGAATGACCGATCTGTAGATGCTTGGTTGGATTTCTGGCTAGCTGCCATTTAGTTTTCTGCAAAGTTCCTATACTCATTATGCGGTATATCGATTGATTATACGATTATTACCAGTGTAACTGGATAGCAACAGTGGCCTAGCGATTACTATAAGAGGTACGTTTCGGCGTAAAGTTACCTACATCATTTTCTTCCTATTCTTTGACCAGCGCATTTTATTATATTAAAAGTTGATTTTATTCGGATAACTATTCGGTAAAGGACACTCTTACGGATCTTGTAAATATATATATAATATTCTTAGATTATACATTAACTTTCTTTACTCGATGACTTACTTTCCAAAACAATATAATATTTTAATCAACTTTGTATAGAAGTTAGAAATTATTTTGTAATTTCATGAGAGATAGGCAGTGAGGTGGTTATGTTGGTTAAAAGTTAAAAATAATAGACATATACTCGTACATACATTATAGTAAAATGTAAGAAGGTATAAATTGCAAAGCAGCCGTAGTCCATCTCAATAAGCACGAACGTTATATAGAAATCCCTTAACTAACAGAAACTGACACTGTCAAACACTATTTCAGTTGATATTCGAATTTATTACATTGCACATTTTTTGCAAAATATACCTACATTTATTTTACGTGATGGCCACATTACACACACGAACGTAAGAATATACATATACACCGCACTTACAAATTTAATATTCGCGAGCTCGGTGATTTCCAAACATTTTTCCGAATACGTAAGTTCAGATATTCTCTCCACGAGTGCCTTCATTACGCGGCGAACGAGTTCTTCACTCCGTAGCCACGAATAAGACTTAGCTGTTAAGGCACGCAGGGCCAACAGTGAGATAGAGACGGTTTATAGGGTTTTAGTCCGTAGGCGCCTTGGGGTCTCCTTAGACGGTGAGTCGGGCATGCGACCCGCGTTGGCCCTTCAGGCAGGGGGCGTATCATTGATGATTTATCGATTTACCATCTTTAAAAAAAAAACTCCCCGGCACCCTTCTTAGTTTCTACGACGCCCGAGAGCGTCGCGACGCACATTTGGGAATCCCTGTCGTAGTCAGTTAATCACTAAAATCATTTCAGAGACCATCATTTTTTGGATACTAACTCGTGGTCTCTTTCGGCACACCAAAGGTTAAAGAGAAGGTTTAAAAGCACTTAAGATTTAAGTAACACGTATAGAGAGGATAATCCAAGCAAAAAACGTGTCGCAACTTGATGACAACAACTTTAAAACATTATGCTTTTTTATGACCGCCTCCGTGGTTTAGTGGTAACAAACGTTGCCGTGAACTCAGGAGGTCGTGGGTTCGATTCCCACCGGGGACAAGTTGTACATTGTATAATTTGTCTCGTACTGGGTGTTTATATGTATAATATGTATATATTTACAAAAAAAAATAAGTCGTTTATCAACCATCTAGTTTCCCTAACACAAGCCTCGTAGCTTACCATGGAAATTAGATGGCGCTGTGTGACCTGTCTGGAAATATTTATTATTATTATTATATCTACTGAGACATCGCGCCCACTTGATGGTAAGCGCTAGGCGAGGTCGAGAGCAACTGACGCCAGCCACTGACCATCGACATTCCTCCATCACCTACTCATATCAATCAATGTGTTTGCTAACTGTATTTATAAATGTATTTTAGCTTAAGTATTTTAGACAATAATCGTTTGCTTAAGACTGCGCGACGCAACGAATGGTCATGTTTATCAGCCTATGTATGTATGTTTTGTTCCTTTATGGCAAACGCGTGGTCACCAATATGAGTCACCAAATTTATAGGTACGCGAAGGGATAGTGACTACGGTGTGTGGGTGCATATTCTGACCTGTGCGTGTGGTTCGGTTGCGGAATGGAGAGGAAGGAATTAGGTTATAGAGCTCTTCAGAGCACTCACCATAGTATAGCCGGTAGAACACGCTCAGAGAAGCTACATCTCGGCGAAGCTGCAGGGATTCGAGAGTTCCAGATATAGTGGCATCGTCCACAATTCGAACAGCTCGCCTTTGTAGGACATTGAGAGCATCTGTGAGGTACTTGGCTGAACCATCCCAAAGGTGTGAACAGTATTCCACGCATGATCTGATCTGTGCTTTGTACAGCAACAGTCTGATTGATGGCGGGAAAAACCGCTTCACCTTGTTCAGTATTCCGAGCTTTTTTGACGCTGTTTTGGTGATGCTCTCAATGTAGTTCCGGTGGTTAAGGTCTGAGCGTATTTCCACCCCGAGGATGCTGAAGCTGAGCTGTAGATCCAGCGTGGTGCCCTGAAGAGTGGGGGGAGGAGAGAAGGGGGACTTCTTGGCCGTCAGCGCGCATGCCTGGGTCTTGTTGGCATTAAACTGGACAAGATTTTGGACACCCCACAAATATATTTTGTGAAGGGTGTCGTCCAGTTCTGCCGTCATAATACGCCGTGATTCCTCTAGTTGGCTACCTCCCAAAGCTCGGGGACTTAGATACCTCCCGTGGGCCGTGCTGTCGTCTGCATAACAATGAATGTTGCCCAGAGACCTGCTGATATCATTGATATGCAGAAGAAAGAGTGTCCAACCTGTAACCAAACTATAAATATACCGACGAGTATGTCAAACGCTCAATACTATCCCAATATTTCGCTTTATTGATCCCTATTTGCTATACCTTGACTTATCGTGCTTACCTCTATATTTTGTGTATATGTCTATGCGCAGTCGACGCAGTCCCTAATTGTTTTCTTCTTCAATAATGACATGTCTAACACGTGTGACAGCAATTGATTTGTTATCTAGACTGACATTTATTCCACTTGTACAAGATCCGTAGAAGAGCGACCTTCAACGATCGGTTATCCGAATGAAATCCACTTTTTATATAATTAAATACGCTAATAAAAGTGGCAGTGACAACTAACCTAACAAAATATGTTCAAAGCTATACAAGAAGATTTTAAAGTGGGTGTAGATTACTGTAGATGTCTAACTAATAAATAATCTAAACTACGAGGAATATCAAAACATTCTGAAAAAAGTTTCCGGGACAATTTTTATAAAGAATAAAATCGCTACATTTTTTTATTATTAAACTAATATGCTAGACGGGAATAGGATCAGATTTTTTTTACAAAACTCTTCGGCATCTGTAGTACACACTCTTCTGCGACAAAAGTAGTCATATATTTAGATCCTAAAGGCTTTCTATTCGGGTTCGATTCCCGGTCAAGAAACGTAGTCCTAAAATCTACACGTGAAAGCGCTTCGTTCAATTGTGGTTATCCAGATAAAAATAACTAATTACATAAAACAAATCAATACTTGCTATTTTTGTAATTTATCGGTAATTGTTGTTAAGTATTATTATCACTATCACTGATATAATTTATCAGAACAGAGATACAGATTTTAGCTAATAAAGGCAACCTGTCACATAAAAATTGAGTACCTATCGTTATTATAATTTACTTAGATCGTCATGATCGTAGAACAGTGACGGATCTGCTATATTTAAAATTTTCATGGCGGCCATTCAACTGTCATTTCGACTGTTTTTTTGTCACTTTTTAAGTCTCATAATAAGTGCAAACCTTCTAGATTTCATTTTGGAACCCTTTCTAATATTTGCACTATAAATTACAGACCACAAACAATATAAAACTATATATAAATATATATGCAAAATTATGGGTATTTTTTTAAATCCGACACTGTTCTACGATCATGACGAGATATTTGTTGCTAAGATAGAGTTATGCGGTACAAATTTTAAACCAAATACTACATCTACTAGATCATCGTTTAAAAAACTCTTTTATTTGAGTTTGGTACGCTGGAGACATCGACGAGCTTGCCACTTGTCATGATTGGCCTATAGTAATATTGGCTAAATGTGAATCCGCTTATTCATAAGCGTGGTTTCTGACCACCCCGAAAGATGATACTTTATATATATATATATATAAATAAAACAGTTTGGGAACCACTTGTTTACTTGTTTAGTTTCATAATATTTTTTGCTATCATGAATATACGAGTATTTACCTAAACGAGTTTTAGGTACGTATTCCTAAAGTGGTGCAAACATGCGAAGCAGAAAGTGTGATTGCGGTATTGGAAGTCAACGGTCATTGGGTCTAGCTCAAGATCATTCATAAAATTGATACGCAAAGCGCAATAAATAGTTTGGAATTGTTAGAAATGCTCGATAGCAGATTCCGAAAAATAACGTATTTTTTCCTAATTTTCAATCTATATAAAATGCCATAAAGGCAGTGGGAATTAACGGCCATGTAGTCTAACTCAAAAGACATTCTTAAAATTGACACGCAGGATGCAATAGATCGCTTGTAATTGTCAGAAATTCTCGATAGCTAATACCCGATAAATGACGAAATTTATTTCCTAATTTTCAATCTATATAAAATGCCATTAAGTGTGATTGGAATCAACGGCCATTTGGTCTCGCTTGCTCAAAAGACATTTTAAAAGTTGACACGCAAGGCGCAAAAGTTTGCTTTAAATTAGCAGAAAAGCTCGATAGCAAATTCTCGATGAATGACGTTATTTCTTTCCTAATTTTGAGGCTAAATAAACTCCCAATATTAATTTTATCAAGGAAAATATTAGATGCGACCGAAATACAAAATAATTTAGAACTTTAGCCAATATTTTACCTCAATTGCAAGAGAAAACGTCTTATACTATGACGTCCGAGTATACTTTGAACTTTTTGAAAGAAACTTACCTCTCTTCGGAGATTCAATAAGCGTACTTCCCAACTGTCACAGTAACTTTGGTAAATTAATAGCAGGTTGTGGGGAAGAAACAGGAGACGACAGAACCAACATATTTTGTATTTAAAATCTTATTGCTAAAGGGTTTCTAATGTCTTTATGTTCAGCAAATATTTTAGTAATTGTTATTAGGCAGAGCCTGTATTGCAGTTTATCTATATAATAAAATTAATAAAGCTATTAATGTAAATTCTCTGAACTATAATAAATGTAAAATTTTAAGTTCGTGGTTAAATAAATTAACAGAAGAATTGTTACAAATATTTAAATATAGTAGGTACATAATTCAATTTGTAATTGTTAATAGTAAAAAGTAAGAAAAAGTATAAACTAAGTGTAAAAAAAGCTAAAATTCAATATGTATTATATTATATATTATACTTATTTGTGTAATGGAACTGGTGCCTGAGATTCAGAATAACTTTGTTTGGGCACCAGTGGCCAATTCCTAAAAAACAGTACTAGCATTTTAAGTAATTAACGATTATTATTATTATTATATACTCGCGGGCCTTGGCCCGATATATGTTTTAATGACGATTTGGTAAATAAGGTTGATCTGATTCAAAAGTCAAAACAAAAAAAAAGAAAAGAAAAGAAAGAAAAAAAAATCTGCTTGCAGTTTCGACCTACCCTGAGACAGCCGCACTCGCTAGAGATTCTCCGTTTTCGTATAGATTACCATGAACCCAATACTTACAATGATTATTATTATTATTGCATTAAACGCGCGCGTATGTTGTGTCCTTACAGCTCGATAGCTAAGTTACCTTATTCACGTGTGTCAGATAGACGTAGTATGTTAGTTCCACGCGGTATGTCTTCGTACTGTATCTTACCCTTTTGTTTTAATCTAAGCCACCCAAATGTTCATTATTATCAGCTTATGTACCTCCACTGCTGAGGCCATGTTATGCGATTTTTGTACAATCTTCTATCTTGTTAATAAAGAAACGGGTTAATAATCGATTACTTGTAATTTAATACCTATATTTTTAAATTACCAAATTTAAAAATTACCTATAATTAACTAATTTAAAAATTAATCTCTAAAGATACTAAAATTCTTTGAAGTGCAAAAACCTCTGAAATCATTAACAATAAATTGTTTAACATTAATTAATAGACTGGCGGCTTTTCATCACGTTTCCGTACTTGAATTTCAAATGATTAATTTTCGATTTGCTTATTTTAATAAAATTGTCATTTGTTTGGTTGTTCAAATCGAATTCAAATTGATTTGAGATTCCCCAAGGCTGAATAAAAAACATGTTTTAATTAACGAATACAGTAATAGGGTTTTTTGCGCACATTTTTTTTTTCAATTTCAATCATCACGACCTTTTTTTTTTTTTCCCTTTCGGGGTGGTCAGAAACCACGCTTATAAATAAGCGGATTCACATTTAGCCAACTTTACTGCCGGCCAATCATGACAAGTGGCAAGCTCGTCGATGTCTCCAGCGTACCAAACTCGGGAAATATCATGTATTTATTTACATTAATAAATATTTTTGTGTCCCGACCAGGAATCGAATCCGGTACCACCGAGTCTAGATCCACGGACTTAACCGCTAGACCACGGAGGCAGTTATATATTTGTTTTAGTAAAATAGACGAAAATCGTTATAAATGTTTTAGCTATTTTTCTTCGTCTAAAATTTAGTATATTATAGTAAAAATATATCCAAAATATTCGTAATTTTATATCCTAAATTGATAGACTACATTATTAATGTACCAGCTTACGGATGACCTTCAAAATAAAACTGTATTTAGCTCTATATTTAACTTCAATCGTAACTATTACAGACACTTCATTTTCGTTTGACAGCTGAAAGGAAATGTTGAGTACAGGAGACTTGAAATATCTTATTAGAAAAGTAAAGTATCATCACGACCGTAATCAGAAAACAGAAACGAATTTCTTGTAACAGAGCAGCTGACTTTACTATTACATCGCGACAAGTCTCTAGCGTACCAAACTCGATGTCACAAATAAATACGAGTATATCTGCTAATGGAGTGGGCTGGGATTTTCACTTGGTTATTATAAAAATGTAGTGAAAGGTTGTGCGTATAACAGGAACTTAAAACGGAATTTAAGTTATGCAGGTGCACAAGGATTATCAGGATACTATACAGAGCATATCTGCAAAATCATTCTACAGTCTAAGCGCTAATGATTGCGTTAGGCTTGGCCAATTTCGATTAATTTTAATATCTTATATATAAAATTCTCGTGTCACAATGTAAGTTACCATACTCCTCCGAAACTGCTTGACCGATTTTTATCAAATTTTATATGCATATTCAGTAGGTCTGAGAATCGGCTACTATCTATTTTTCATACCCCTAAGTGATAAGGCTTGTCCACCCCTAACATTTATTTTTTATTTTTTGGACATATTTTTTCTATAATGTGCCATTAAAAATACATACAACCCTAAATTTTCACCCTTCTATCACCAACTCCTATTTTTTAATAGTCATTTTAGTAATTTAATCATTTTCCATCCCGCTTGATAACTGATCAATTATCACTTGGTAAGTTATCCCCGCCAGTTAAGCCTAACATTTAATTGAAACTTATTACATGGTAACATTAGTATCAAGACAGTTTATTCCTGCTATAATTAGTGTTACCAGTGCTAGATTTTTTAAATTTTCCGCGCTTGTTCTGGGTCAACACTCATTTGCCAGACTATACCGGTGTCACTTCCCAGTAAACAGCACGGAGTAGGGATGAGACCGAAGCCGGTCTCCTGTTTCTCTCACGATATATTCCCCAGAAATAATTTATATGGCAAAACAACGTTTGCCGGGTCAGCTAGTTATTATCTAAAAAAGCTCTAGCTTCGGCAGTTTCAAGTTTGTGGATTCGTAGTTTGGTCTGGGCAAATTGATTTCTATTGTTTTTAATTGTTATTTGTGTTTATATGTGTATTTTTTTCTGTTTGGCAGTTTAAATACATTTCTCGAGTATTATTGTTTTATTTTATCGTGTCTATTATTGTTGCTCATGTTTACTATTTCTCTTCTCTAGACTTTTCTTGCATGCTTTATATTGTATCTATCTGTGAATTCTTGTCATCGGCTTTATAGTATTATATTTCTTTCATATACATGTATTTTAGCTGTAAGTTTTCCTAAATAAATAAAAATAAAATATTTTCTGTAATACGCATGTTCAGCAGTAGAGGTCTGGGACCCAGTGTTCTAAAGACCGTTGATTTTGACGGTTCAAAAATACATTCTTATTTTAATTATTTGTGTACGAGTTTGCAAATTTGTCTATATGATATATCATTATTTCATTTCATTACAGCCACTAGAACACAGCGTCCTAGACATCCTCTGTTAGTGATGGGCCTTCTAGAACATATATCTGGAGAATTTGGCCTACACTCGCCACGATGGCCAGACTGGTTGTCAAGGATCTGATGACAATTTTTAATGACAATTTATTATTGATTTCACAAGTTTAAATATTTATTCGAAGTAGATACAAAAATATTAAAATAAAAACGATTAAAAAACTAATTATAAATAAAACTAAACTAAAATACCTATGAAATTAAAACTATTCTACAAAATAAACTAAGGGCTTACCCTAAAACGCTCGCCGCATTTCCTCGTTGAATTTGTAATGAAAATATTCTGTTTAAGGTAGTTATGGCATTTGGGATCGCCACACTCTTGAAAAATTCGTTTATCCAGCTCTTTTATGAATTTGTGGGTATCAAGAGAATATACCCCTATTATTTATTATTCACATATATATATCAAGTTGGTATTAGTGGACCTGGGTACGACAGCTTAACGTGCTCTCCGAGGCACAGAAACGGTGGTGTTGTAAATCTATTACAAATGTAATTGCCCTGGAGTAATTTGAAGGTAGTGCCTATAAAAATGTTTATACTGGATGTGGTTATAATACTAGATACAAAAGACAAGATACAATGAATACCGGTATAACAACTATTATGGTAACTAGAAAGTTCTTAACCCCCATTATATTTAATAATATTATGCCCATTGATGACTGTGTAAAAATGTCAAAAAGTGAATTTAAAGGAAAATTAAAGTTGCTTTAACTTTGTGTTTTGACAAATATAGTGTAAAAAAAAAAAAAAAATGAGTGTAATATTCGCCAACAAACTGCTATGCAGTTTGACGTATATTTTAAAATGTAAATAGTTAAAGTTTTTATCTGAATAAACGATTTAATAAAATAAAAAAAATAGTGGGGTTTGATTGATCCGCCCTTTGTAGGATTTAAGGAAAGAGTTCCTACAACCGAGCTCTCACCGCGTTTATGATATATATACTCGTACATACTATACTGTATGTGTAGTTTATTGCTTAAAAATTTACCCCACAAATTTTTAACTGTCTCTTACAAAGGTTAGCTGGTAGAAAAAACCGAAATAGCTTTAGGTTTGCCCTTGTACATACTGTTAAGTAAAGTGCAATGAATTATTTTCATTTTTTTTTTCTCACACTCTTTTTAGCTCACACTCACTTTAGCTGCAAATGAAGTTTCTGACCACCTGCAAAAAATTACGGGCGTATTGATAGATGACTACCAGACTAGGGACACCGATAAGCTTGCCACTGGTCATTTTAAAATGCCTATAGTAAAGTTAGCTAAATATGGACTCGTTTCTTTAAAAAAAATTGTTTCTGACTACTAAGGGGATTACGGTCGTGATAAATAAACTATCAAGAGGCGACGTTATGTTCCAGTGCAGAGATTAAACCTAATAACATCGCCAAGACCAATTACTCTACACGACATATGCAATTAATATTATTATTATATTACTCAGGACAAATTGATGAGAATTCACTGATGTTAGCAAATGGTATTGACTTACATCCATAATACCGCCGGAATTCCATCTTAATATCAAAATTCGAGAATATTACGTGACGGAAACGTTTAGGATTAATTTAACACTTCAAATATCATTACCGCTCTAATAGAAGTTTTAGTACCTATCCTACTCAAGTAAATAAAATCTTAAAAAGACACATGATGATATGATGCTTGAACCTACAAACATTTGAATTTTGGCCCATTTTTATCTACGGCTCCTTTTTTACCTAAAGATACAATGATTGTTTCATTGCAGGTGATTTAATGGATGTTCTGGCGCTGTTTACGTCGTCAGTGAACTTCGTGTTGTATTGCAGCATGAGCAGACAGTTTCGGTGCACCTTCGCAAGACTTGCCAGAAGAATGATGTCCACCTCGGAAGAACCCAACAAGTTCGCCACCAAATTAGAGGCTACAACTCAGGTACCACCTGTACATGTCCACTTTAATTCTTCTTTTATTTTCCTAATTTCTTTTTTTTTATTTACTACTCGTACATTATACCTAAGTGGTCTCCTAAGCGCCGTGGTTCGTGCGTAATTCCGTCATAGCTCGCGATCCGGAGATGTCTGCTATTAAGGAGTTTGTCATAGGCCTGACTAGACGTATGTTCTATAAGTGTGATAACGGACACTTAAAGTATCTCCAGAATATCCCGTGATGTCGTCTTGCGTATGACCTTTAAAGGAAAACCACTTCCTAGCTTAAATAGTCGAACCTAGAGCCCCAGTCTTTGTCAGACACATGGTTACTGTTATACCAGTAACGGCACCCAGCACCAAAAGTACATCCTCGTAAATTGTTAAGTTATCCGCTTATTCAAGAATCAGCTAGTGTCAGTTTATTGCGTAAGTAAATGTTGTGTAAACTAATATTTTTTAAATTTTATTTAATACACGGAACATGCTAGAAGTTGTCATTAAAAAATAGTTTCGTTACTCGATCATACTCGTACATGGCTCTATTATAGATGCATATAATTATAGCCTTAAAAACAATATTCATCTAATTATTGCTCAGTTACCATAAGACAATATGGAATCCTTGCAGTAGCGATGCCTAATAGACTATCGATACGTTGAGGTGCTGAGATGTATCTACAGCTCTGCGACTATGACCGTCCAGTTACAGGGTCAGCATACAAAGCCTATCCAACTGCTCAGAGGCGTGCGACAGGGGAATGTGATGTCTCCGAAGCTGTTCACGTACGCGTTGGAAGATGTTTTTAAAATGCTAGACTGAAATTACTGCGACATAAACATCAATGGAGAATTAATTATTAATTCCGATTTGCGGATGATATAGTCATAATGGCCAGTTTGATCAAGGATCTTAGCGGAATGTTGAACGGCTTAAACGTAAGCTACCCAGCGGGTTGGTCTCGGAATGAACTTGGACAAGACGAAAGTCATGTTCAATGATCATGTCAAGCCGAGGCCAATCTGCGTAACGCTACTTTCAAAGTTGTGCAAAATTACGCCTACCTCGGGTAGACTATCCAACTAGGAGCAGACAACTTCAGCAAAAAAGCCGACAGACGCATTCAGCTAGGAAGGGCGGCATTCAGGAAACTCCGGCACATCCTTTCATCGTCTATACCACAATCTTTAAAGACGAAGTTCTCTAACCAGTGCGTCCTCCCGGTAATGTCGTAGGGAGCAGAGACGTGGACACTGACAGTTGGTCTGGTCCATAAATTCAAGGTCGCTCAGCGAGCCATGAAAAGAACAATGCTTGGTATATCTCTAATGGATAGAATTCGAAACGTTGATATTCGTCAGAGAACGAAAGTTAATGACATAGCTTTTAAAATTAGCAAGCTGAAGTGGCAATGTGCCGGACACATCTGCCGCAGAATCGACGAACGATGGGGCAAACGGGTTCTAGAGTGGAGACCATCTACGGGTAGACGCAGAGTGGGACTACGAGCCTTGGGGGAAGCCTACATCCAGCAGTGGGCGGATACAGGCTGATGTTGATACCATAAGACAAAAGAGTTCGTCTAGTCGATTATAGATAGCGCTATTATAGTTGCACACTTATATATAATATCATCGTGAGTCACACAGGCATGCACGAAAAGTGCATGAGTTACCCGCTGAGATCTCCCGGGAAAAACGGGCTAATTTCCTCATCCCCAACCCAGGCCCATTAGCCATCCGGGCCTGGACGACCCTACTGTCTGTGTATATAATATCTTATATTTGACCTCGTTGTTTTAACCTCATGATAAACGGTACCTACGCAACTTACACTAGCTAGTGACGACTAAAATCAGTCCCTACAACTATGCCGGCTTACAAGATTATTTTTAACACATCGCTTGAATAGGAGAGCCTTCTAAAAAGTAAATAATTTTTTGTATAAACAGTCATGATTAGATGTGAGTCGATTGTAGCAAAACACCTCAGAGATAGGAAAGACATTGCCATAGCTTTAGCAATTACCATTGCCATAATATTATTCTTATTTCGCTACTACTTTCATTACGTTTAGCATTTAGTTAAACTATCTATTCGTAGCAAGAAATGGAACAAGGAATTCTTTGTAACAAAATTTCGTGATATCCTTTCATTAAGTTTTATTCTCTCTCTTGTAGACGTAGGGCAAACATTCTGGGATTAATAACTCTAAGCAAGTTTATTTAGAAGAATCGGTATTTAGGATGAAAAGTGCATGAGTATCTAGTTCTAGATATACTCAAGTCACTCAAAACCCGCTTTGGCATTCTATCCTCAATTTGCCTTAAAGATCACAATGATGGTGTACAAAATAATCAGTAGTCTTAAATATTATTATTATTTTAATAATAATTTTGTTACTGCGTGTAACCGGGCTCGATTCCTGGTTGGAATACAATAATTTATTACATACATATTATATTTATTTATGATATTTCCGAGCCTGTTACGCTAGAGACATCAGCGAGCTTGCCACTTTTCATGAGCCTATAGTAAAGTCCGCCAAATTTAAATTCTTCTTAATTTTAATAAATAATTCTTTGAAATGTAAGTGTTTAAGTTCATCACGATTATGTGAAACTTAGATTATCATGAACGTCATGAACCTTCACCAGCGACTTTCAATTCATAAGTCTTTCCATTATGTGGTCGTCTTACTCCGTGTCTTCTCGTACTTGGTCTGTCTCATCATCATTATAGCTACTAAAACACAGGGTCCTAGACCTTGAAGAACATATTTCTGAAGAATTTGGCCTGATCTCGCCACGCTGGTCAGGCTTTGCTAGTCCCGTCTACCCATCACTTATAAATAAATAGTTTGCACCTGTAGAAGAAATAAAGGTTAACACGGTTGTCGACAAGCATTCGACAGAGGTGACCTTGGCAGAACGAAAAACCAAGCTTTCGAAATTTGGTTACAAACACAGTCTACACGGTCGATTTTTACCAAGTCCACCTCAGTCGTACGATTGTAAAATACGCTTTTTTTTTTTTTTTTTTTTTTTTTTTATACTAGCACGACATGTGACCTTGGGCCCACCTGATGGTAAGTGGCGCGCAAGGTCCATGAATGTTAGCAACTGAAGTCAGATACTCGTAACTGCCATCAGTCCCTAACACTATGCCGGCTTGACTAGATGCTTTTTCACACTTCGCTTGAAGGACTCCAAATTATAGGAAAGTGGAAACACAGAGGCTGGAAGAGCATTCCACATCTTTATCGTACGACAGATGTATGAGTCCCCAAATTTATATGTACGCGAAGGGATGGTGACTACGGTATGTGGGTGCATATTCTGACCTGTGCGTGTGGTTCGGTTGCGGAATGGAGAGGGAGGGATTAGGTTATAGAGTTCTTCGGAGCACTCACCATAGTATAGCCGGTAGAACACGCTCAGAGAAGCCACATCTCGGCGAAGCTGCAGGGATTCGAGAGTTCCAGATGTAGTGGCATCGTCCACAATTCGTACAGCTCGCCTCTGCAGGACATCGAGAGCATCTGTGAGGTACTTGGCGGAACCATCCCAAAGGTGAGAACAGTATTCTATACATGATCTGATCTGTGCTTTGTACAGCAACAGTCTAATTGAAGGCGGAAAAAACCGCTTCACCTTGTTCAGTATTCCGAGCTTTCTTGACGCTGTTTTGGTGATGCTCTCAATGTAGTTCCGGTGGCTAAGGTCTGAGCGTATTTCCACCCCGAGAATGTTGAAGCTGGGTTGTAGGTCCAGCGTGGTGCTCTGAAGAGTAGGGGGAGGAGAGAAGGGGGACTTCTTGGCCGTCAACGCGCAAGCCTGGGTCTTGTTGGCATTGAACTGGACAAGATTTTGAACACCCCACAAATAGATTTTGTGGAGGGTGTCGTCCAGTTCTGCCGTCATGATGCGCCGTGACTCCTCTAGTTGGTTGCCCACCAAAGCTCGAGGACTCAGATACCGCCCGTGAGCCGTGCTGTCATCTGCATAACAATGAATGTTGCCCAGAGACAACATATCATTGATATGCAGAAGGAAGAGTGTTGGTGACAACACAGAGCCCTGCGGTACGCCGGCGTTCACTGACATGAGATCAGACGCATTCCCATCTACAAGGACACGAATGCTGCGCTCATGTAGGAAACCAGCTATCCAGTCCACCAGCCGTGGGGGCAGACCATATGCCGGCAACTTGGACAGTAAAGCCTTGTGCCAAACCCTATCGAAGGCCTTGGAGATGTCCAGACTGACCGCCAATGATTCACCATATTTGTCCATTGCCTCACCCCAGACGTGGTATACGAATGCTAGAAGATCACCCGTTGACCGTTTTGGACGGAAGCCATATTGGCGGTCATGTATTACGGAGTGATCCTCTAGATATCTAACGAGTTGGGCGTTGATTATTCGTTCCATTACTTTACACAGTACTGAGGTTACGGCAATGGGGCGGTAGTTGGAAGGGTCTGAACGATCTCCCTTCTTCGGAACGGGCTGCACGTTGGCCACCCTCCATGTTTCCGGCACAACACCAGAGGAGTATGACTGACGGAAAAGGCGCGTGAGGGCTGGAGTCAACTCAGGTGCACACCTCTTAAGAACTACTGCTGGGATACCATCAGGACCATTAGCCTTGCGAACATCGAGCGATCGGAGCACTGCCCGCACATCACACTGCCGAATGCGTAAATCGCGCATTGAAGTGCCGCAACAAGGCAGTGTGGGGGGCTGCGCATTCCCGTCGTCGAGTCGAGAGTTAGCCGCAAAGAGTTTGCCCAAGTAGTCGGCTTTCTCTTTAGCGGTGTGGGCTAGTGATCCATCCGGATATCGCAGAGGTGGCAATGAGGAGCGACAGAAGTTGGTCTCTACAGATTTGGCCAGTTGCCAGAAACTGCGACTTCCTCTTGGTCGCGCGGCTAGGTCTCGGCCAATCTGAGAGACGCGCTGGGACTGAGCTCTGACAAACACCTTCCTGCAAACCTTAGAAGCTTTGTTATAAGCTGACTTTAAGGAACTAATATTGGGGTCAGAGTGAGCCTGACCTCTCACCCATGCCCGGTATGCAGTGTTTTTGGCTGCTACAGCCGAGGCACAATAGTTGTTAAACCAAGGTCTGCTTTTGCCGCTGCTGATGACTCTGGAGAAGGGAATGTAATATTCCATTCCCAGAAGTATCTCATCAGCAACGGCAGCCGCAGACCTGGATGGGTCATCGTCCTTAAAGCAGCGAAGCTTCCATGGGATGGATGCGTAGTACTCACGCAGTCCATCCCAGTCTGCTGACGAGTAGTGCCACACGATACGCTCGACGCCCATCCGAGGAGGAGGCGGAGCACGCGGCACTGTCGTACTTACCAGGCAATGGTCCGAACCACCGAGAGGGGCTAAAACTGAAACATTGTAGCCGGTAGCATGGCTCGTCAGCAGTAGGTCAAGTAAGGAAGGTGTATGTCCGACTACATCTGGAATCCTGGTGTTCTGGGTTACCAGTTGAGTCAGACCGTATGTCAGAGCAAAGTCATGGGCAGTTTTGCCCGCATGGTCGGTTTTAGGGGAACCCAGCCACTGTGCATGGTGAGCATTAAAATCCCCCAAAAACACCATTTCGGCGGTCGGAAACCGCTCCTGCGCATCATCTGTCGCTCGACTCAGGTAGTCGAAGAGCTGAGTTGTCTCGAAGTCACCCCGATGGGATCGATAAAGGCACACGTAAATCCGAGACTGATGCCCCAGATCCACATTCACCCAAAGGACCGAAAAGGAGGAGTCCTCCATGAAACGAAGACGGCGACAACAGACATCATCGCGGACATATAGGCATACCCCAGCCTTCGCGTGGAAGGACTCTTCCAGCGAGTATCCAGGGTAATGCAGGTATGATGTGTCCGCGGGCTTTAGTATCTGTGTTTCCGTCAGAAAAAACATTGCCGGGCGCGCCGTTTCAAGATGATGATGAACGACGTCGAGGTTGGCGTGTAGACCACGAATGTTTGTGAAATCCACGCCAAACTCGGCGGTGGGGGTGTGCACCGCTGTGGAACGTTTCTTCTTATTATTTGTTGTCATGAAGGTTGGGGGCTTGCGATAGAGAAAGAAATGAAAAAATAGAGGAAGAAAAAAAGAAAGAAGTGTGGATGGCGGTGTCGACGCAGTATGCGCGGAAGCCAACTGATGGCTACCTTACCTAAGGCTGCTTAAAGAGAGATATTGGCTGATCCGTCGTACGGAAGGGCCCCCGAACCCCCCCGGAGGCGCTTGTCGGGACCCCACAATCCGGTCACCAACCGGCACAACAAGCGCACCCGGGATTATGCGCAGCATGATGGGGCAGCCAGCCGATGATGGTTGTCATCGGTGGGCCCCTGTACTATGCCGCGGGCGGCCAGCGGAACAACCGTTTCTCCGGGTCTCCCTGACCGACGGGTCACCCCATCTCTCCCAAACAAAGGCTCAGCAGCCGACTGTTTGCCCCATCACAACTGTGTCGACACCCCCCAGCATGTATGGGCATGCCGGCTATTCGAGCCTGATCCCGAAACGTGTGGACGCACTTTACTGGGTTTATCGGCACGAACGGTGGATACCTCCCCGCCCCAGCAGACTGGGCAAATTATCACCATCAGTCCGCCCACCACCTATTTGTTGTTCTCGTTGAAAGTATGTGCCATTTGCAATGATATCAAATGCCAATTTTTACTTTCAACGAGAATTAATGTTGTAAGCTTGCCATGGTGATATTTATATAAAAAATAACACCGCTTGAAACAAGACTTACTGTGCTTTATTCATTCTAAAAATCATAACAATCTATTTGTAAATCGGTCTCGAGCATCAACGTCAAATCATACATATTGGGAGCATCATTAATAATTCATCTCAAAACTCTTCCGTAGCCAAATATTTGGACCAACTATTTATATCTCAATTGCCGAATTTAAATTATTCCATTGATAGCTCTATCTATAGATGCACTACTCCAATTTCGTGCACTTTATATTCAATGAAGCCAGTAGGAAAATTATTTTACTGCGGCGCAAACGTTATGTAGGTGTACCTAAAGGAATATTTTAATAAACGGACGCGTATATTGAAAGTATACAAGGTGAGAACGCATCCATAGCATCATTGCATTGTACGTTTTTAAGACGAATAGCTAAAAATAACTCAGAAAATAAACACTTTTTGCGTGTTTTGGTCGCGTATACTTTCTAGAATAGAGTCTATTGTTGTAGTGCATTATTTGGGAAAATATACAAGGCTAGGAACCAACATGTTTAGATTCAACACTGTATTTAAGGATGTCAACACAAGTTAGGGAACGTAATAAAATATTTAACAATTAGTAACTAATTGCGCTTCATACACATATTATTATTACACCATTGTTTATATTACTGTAAAATATTATTATTTATCTCTAAAGAATGTTTGGGAATAATAAAATAAAATGTCAAGAACTTTGTGACGCTTATGTTTAGAATCGCCTTTTGCTACGAGTTAAGGATCGGTCAAACCTGCGCGACCAAAGCGACTGCGAAGCGGGAGCGTCAAACGCGAGGCGGACGCTGTCTCTGTTAAGGGCGGGTCAAACCGCATGCAACGCAGCACAGCACAGCGCTGCTTATGACGTTTGATATATTATGAGAAATAACACACCAAACGCACGATGCTTTACATGCGTATTCAGCCACGCAGAGACAAACCGAGCGCGCGAACGCACATGAAATGTAGCAACTTCGTGAGTTTTTACGTAATTGATAGATGTCCAAAACATAATTTTACCATACAAAAAAAAACGACATTCCATGACTGTTAGGCGGTACGAAGTAAGTAACTCAGCTAGTAACAAATATAATACTAGTAAATAGTCAATCGCGTAAAAGTGTCCCGCGTAGGAAAGTGTTTAGTTTTTGTAAATGCGTAATTCGTATAGAGAATATAAAATGTAAAAGTTTAATGCGGTTTAATACAAACGAGTTCCATAGCATTCTCTTCGTCCCTAATAAAAGCAACTACATCCAACTGCAGGTGTTGTATAATCCTTGTGACGGCAAAGGCAGGTTGCAGTATTTAAGTGAAAAATGTAATTAATTGTATTATTGTAATTTGTCTATATATTTGTAATTTGTCATTATTTGACTGATATACTGACTATTTAGACAATTTAACAGTTGCGGTTTGAGAAACAGAATATGGAACTGTTACTACTTACGACAAATAATTTGAGCATCAAATCATCACTCACGTTACAGTTAATTCTTGAGCTACAAAAATAATTAGCTTAATCTAATTCTGCAATTATTTTGAAACTAGCTCTATACTTAATGAAATCAACCGCAAAATAATTATGTTCGCTGCCATTTGTTCCACCCACGCCAAACTTGGGAACTTTAAAACACCAAACTTGTATAATTTATAAACTATTATAGCCTGAACACGCATCCTCATTTAGAAAGTTCATCCAGTTCCATGGGCATACCTAGGAAGGGGCTGCAGCCCCCTGGAAGCAAAAACATAATTCGTTATTACAATTTGTTACAGTTCTTGAAATAACTTTTTTTTAATAATCAAAAATACCTACTCTATTAAAAAAAATTAAATTGGTGTAAATTATATTTATTTTATTGTCGATTAACATACCTACTTAATTATTTACTATGGAAAACAGAAAAATAATACTATAAATAAATAGGATTGATCGTACATCTCGCAACGCTTTACACTTCAGGTAGGATTCAAAGGCAAAGAGCAGGCTCTCTAGAAGCGGTAGCCAATGGGAGAAAAGGGAGTCTTCTAAAAGGTTAAAGTCACTGAGCCACCGCGCGCCGCTAGTTGATCACGACTAATAACGCTGACAATCCGCGACCTTCGGCGCGCCCGCTCGTAATAATTAACCTATAATAAAGGTTCTACACGCCCTGCCCGTTGTCACGTGCAGCAAATGCTACTTCTGTTAGGAGGCCAACACCTCTCTACATACTCCCGTCTCCCCCGGAAGGCAGGGTCTGAGATGACTCTTATATGAGTAGTTGATCAGTATTATTTGTAAACTTAAAATAATATTATTATTTTTTAAGCAAATAATGTTTAACTTCGTTGATAAAACACGTTCATAATTTAATTAAAATTAAGGTTCTATTCCCGTGCCTCGGACAGCACGTTAAGCCGTCGGTCCCGGTTCCACTAATACCAACTTGAAATCGTTAATAAATTGTCATTAATAAAAAAATTGACCCATATCCTCGCCAAGCCGTCTGGCCAGCGTGGCGAGTGTAGGCCAAATTCTCCGGATATATGTTCTGGAAAGTTTGAAGTGTTTCTAGGGGCTGTAATGATAAATGATGAAGGTTCTATTCACTTTTCCGTGATAAAATGTTACAACCTGAACGACCATAGCTTGCCCCCCCCTAGTTTTGATCCTGGGTACGCCCTTGGCAAGTTCAATAGTTTTGTTCGGAACCAAAAGTTTGTTAAGCACACTTTAAAGTTCTATTTTAGAGACGTTTTTGAAAATGCGATTTCTTGAATCGTTTATTCTACTCCAAGACTTAATATAAAATACGGAATTTCTGTGATTTGCGTTCCAGTTATAAACTGCGCTAACATCATAAACCAGAGCCACCGACAGCTTCATTAATGCTGTGTTACCTTTTTTTAGTTCCGTTAGCTTCATTTAATTGAACGGGTTTAGTTATTTTTTGACATTGACAAGTAAAAATGCAAAACAACCAAATTGCGCAGTTTAGTTTTAACATCTGTCCGTCATAAAGACTATTCCCGTAGCACTGTTAAAGATAGTATTTTTTGATGTTAACAATTCTATTTTTTTTGTAATGGACCGCTTAATATTAACATCGGATATTCAGTTTTTTTTGGTAATACAACAGTTTATGCTCCTAAAAATGTTACTCCTATATGCTATTACCGCTGATATTTTTTATAAACGGAACGCGCGGGATACAACTCAATAATGATTTAGGATTTATTCGTACTATAGTATGTAATACGTACCTACCAACTATAATTTAAATTTATATATTTTTTGTTCGTAGAGGCTTTAGAAAAAATTGACCAGTTTAAATCTAGGTATAAAATATAATATGAACAAAATAAAAGTTAGATAGGTATATGCTGTTAGGTTATACATGTTAGCGCCAATAAAATTGCTGTTTAAATTCTTTTTTTTATAGATTTTTTTTAGAATTTATAGAAATATGTTCGTTTGATGTTTTTTAAAATATTATTTTTGTTAAAATCGATGTTTAGCCTAAAAGTAGGTCGTTATTTCTCTAATGAACAAACTTTATTTGAAATTAATATAGTTTTTTTTGTTACAGGTAACTGGCCCTCTATAGCGACACAGTCCCGCCCTCTTTAGGGTGGTCGACGAAAGCATCATATGATGATAACCAAAGGTAGATAATATTTAATAATTAAAGTCTTTATCAAGAATTATGTTTACGCAGTTATGTTTGTTAACGACTAGTGACCCACTAATAAGCGTTTTTGTATTGTGTATATGGTTACAAAAATCCCATTAAATCTATTTTCGTAAAGAACATCTTTTCTTTTTTTTTTTTTTTTTCGTCAGGAAATCCCTACGGATACCAATCCCCGCTGTGGAGGCAGCAGGGAAAGGTTATGTCGGACTCGCACCGACTAAAACCTGACGGCGTTCCTCCACGGCGCCTTAGTGGCGGCTTCGCGGGAGTCCGTTAGGAAACGTCCGCTAACCGCCGGCGCTGTCCGCCTAGGCAGACCCTCCAGTGAGCAGGAGGAGATGGAACACGGGAACACCACGTGCGCCATCTCTCGCCCTCGCGAGTAGGTCACACTCCATGACCTGACTCGGGCGTGCGTGCACTCGCTAACCGTAAAGAAGTTTACGGCAAGGAGTGCACGACTTGCCTCCCTAGAGTGGTCTCGACGCGGCCGGCTGTGAGCACGTAACCGCGGAGACCACCGCTCCTTCGCGACTTCACGAGTCGCGAGTCGACCTCCGACCACCACCACCCGTCTGGTGGGCTGGGTCAGAGGCCGACTCCGTCGTCACCTCCGACCGCCTGCCCCCACGCCCGCATTACCGGTTACGTTGGGCGCGGTCGTCGGCCCCTCCACTCCCTGACGGCCAGGTCCCAGTAGCCATTTCAGGGTCCCCCATCCATCCGACAATGGCGGGGTGAGGGTTCCGTCGTCGTTCCGTCTTACTGGTTAGCTGGGGCAGGCCGACGGTGTCCCTATCTCCCCCGACTTTTCATCTCCCAGTGACTGTGTCGGGGCCCCCTAGCACGAACGACACACCAGGGGATCTCCTCCTTACTCCTCCACCAGAACCGCCGGTCTAGGCTGGGACCCAGCCGACGGTGCTTCCAGCTTCCCGACAGCCAAACCCAGTGACTGCCGGGCCCCCCGGCCAAACGCAGAGCCATTATACGAATGGCGCAGGGGATCTCCTCCTCGCCTCCTCAGCACCGGCGGCCTGTTACTGGGACCAGACAACCGGCGCCCCTATCTGCTCCACAGCCAGATCCCAGTGACTGTGCGCCCCCCGACTCCTAGAACTTCCCACTGGACGTCGGGGATCTGCGGTTCTCGGCTTTTCCACCGTGTACACCGGCGGCCTGTAGCTGGGGCCAGGCGGGCGGTGCTCCTCCGTTCCCTGTAGCCAACTCCCAGTGGTCTACAGGGCTACCGACCTTGAATCAAGGCCGGGGCGCTCCTCCGCCTTTAACACTAGGCATCGGAGCGAGCCTCTACGCACAACGCGAGCTGCCTGGGTGCAAGACTCGCGGTGCTCCTACCTGCCCTGCAGCCAAATCCCAGTGGCTATCAGGGCTCCCGACCGTCCCTCTGGCACGTGGCCTAGGACCCCGGGTCTCCTCTCGCACACCGCGAGTTGCCTGGGTGCAACTTAGTTGGCGGTGTGCTCCTCCTCGTGTGCCGACGGCCCTTATTTTGTAAAATAATCGGGCGGTCGGCACTCCTCGCTCTTCGGCGGCCAGACTGGGACTAGGCCGCCGAAGACTCCCGACGCCCCTTGGACTAGAGTCCACCAAGCAGGCGCCGGGGAGCTCATTCGCCCGAACTATCAACGGCATCGGAGCTGGCCCACTGCCACTGGCAGAATCCATTTCCTGACTCTTACAGTATCCCTGGATTTTGGGCCTACGGGAGTGGTGGTATTCTTCAGCCGCCACCACACGGCGATTCATAAAGAACATCTTTTTTTTTTTTTTTTTTTTTACATCAGGAAATCCCTACCGGATACCCTCCCCCCGAGTCGGGGGACAGGGGGGAGGTTATGTCGGGCTCGCACCGACTAAAACCTGATGGTGTTCCTCGAGACGCCTTGTGTTGATGGCGGACGGCGGGGAGCAATATGCAAACGACCACCGCCCGCCGGCGTCGCCCGCTAGTGTGCGGGCGCCTTCATGGCGAGGAGGGAGAGAGAGAGCGAGTCTCCTCCCTCGCCTTCGGAGAGGCGCGCGGGAACAACCGCGCGCGCCGTCTCGTGAGGCCCTATGTGAGCGATGTCACCCCCGTGACACCGCTCGGGCCCCTTAGGTGGGCAGGAGGGCAGCGTACTGCCGCCTCCTGCGCTGTCTTCTCCTCTGGCGGAAGGGAGGGGCGTTCGGGTCTTCTTCCCGCTCCCGTTCCGCCGCCTCCTTCTGGAGCATGGCGTGCTCACAGAAGGAGGCCACAGCGTCCCAAGACGCTTCGCTCGCTACCATCGATTTGACTACCGATGGTAGCGAGAGATCGCTTCCCACCTGATTGACGAGGACACTGCGGAGCATGCTCATCGCGGAGCAATGCTCTAGGACATGTTGCGCAGTGTCCTCGACGTTATCCCGACATGATAAACATGTGGTGGTCGGCTCTCGTCCGATGCGACACAGATATCTGCCGAAGCAACCATGCCCCGACAGTATCTGCGTCGTTCGGTAGGAGAGCGACCCGTGCCGCCTGTCCACCCAACTTTTAAGGATGGGTCGGACTGCCTCGACAGTCCTGCTTCCAGCCGTGGCATATCTCAGCCTTCTTCTCCACCGCTGCAGCAGGAGCTGTCGGGCGAGGAGCTTCCGCGCGCGCGGCGGATGGTCTGTGCGCCTGTGGTAGGCCTCAGCCCAGACCACCGCCTCTAGGTCCCACGGGGGGGACGACATTCATAAAGAACATCTACATTATACAGTTCTATTCATGATTAACTTTAATTTATAGATTAGATAATCAAATAAAAGGCATTATTTAAGTTAATTAAAATCTTCATTTAATTAACTTTATTCTCAGATTTATATTATTTTTACAAATTATCGCGGCTGAACTGTCAAACGTCAATGTTGTCTTCTTAAGCGAGGCAAAGGCTTCATGAGATATTTATGCCAAGGCGATTGTTGACGTATGCGGCATATCTGGCTTCGTATTGATGGTTATTTATTCCATATCGTTGTTGTGTATTTCTGTTTTATTTTGTAAATCTGATATAGCTGAGTTTTCCTCGCAGATTCCTTACTCAGTCAGATTAAACATTAACAGGTCATTGAAATTTGCTAATCTGCTCTTTGGTCCATTTTGCTGCTTAGTCTTCCACTAGCAGGTGTAAAATCATTAAAAATAATTTAATTAATGACGTGTCACAAATGCCTCCTAACAGACTCCTAGACCTCCACTGTTGTATATGTTGTGTGTGTATTTATCATTGATACATGCCAGGGTTCAAACCGGCCTTATTATTTTTTTTATTTTCAAGGAAAGCGTTCTTACAACTGAGTAACCACTGTTCTCTAAGTTTATTTATTTTGACTTCGACTTTGAAATTCCTGGCGGGACATTGTGTCAGCTGTTCTTCCTGGATTTTTCCCAATAGTGGTCCACCCTTCTTTTTGACTTGGCTCTATGGTTTTCGGTAAAATAAGCTTTGCTTTATTTGATTTCAAATCGTTCATAGCACCAGATCGCTGGCAGGGCACGGCTTGGCTCTACAGGTTTGCATTGTTCCGCTGCACTTTAAAAAACATATTTAATTTATATTCTAAAAATATTATAACACGTTCTTTAGTGAAATTTAAATCATTGAATTAACAATTTACCTCTTTGTTTGCAGGTAACGAGGATGTTAAGCTCTCTTAGAAAATAAATGCCAAATATATAAATATGATTTTTAAGGATGTTCTTTTTCCATCGACTAATAATTATAGTATCCATAATTGTAACGATCTGTGAATTTGTATTTAAGTAGAAAATGTTGTACATAATTTTAAAATAATATCTTAACTTGTATATTAATATTAGGTAGAAAATAATAAATTTAATTCCCTGTATCATACGAATATCTAGTATAAGTTGGTAGAATTAATATTTGGTAGTTCTTGCGTTTTATTGAGCCATAACGCAAAAACTACCACTGTAATAGTAGAATATTTTTTATTGATTGATCTAAGTTTAGATATGACTTATAATAATCTGTGTTAGGGTCCAATGCGTAATGGAAAATATAAACGAATTTATGTCGTTAATTACTTATTTTTGCATTAAGTTAATGTATAATATTGTTATATATTTTGTATGTTGTAGATATATTTGATTTTGTTAAATTCTAAGATACCATTTTAAACGTTAGATATAGCTTGAAAATATTTTTTGCATAATAGTACAGGATCCGTAGAACAGCGACCTCCACCGATCGGTTATCCGAATATAATCCATTTTTTTATAGAATAAAATATGCTAACTGAAGCGGCGGTGATGCGTTCTCTAACAAAATATGTATGTAAATTTTCAAGTCAAATAGGTACAACAAAAAAATAAAGGAATCTTTGTACCGATTTTGCATAAATAAATCATTATGTGCATAATATAATTATTGAAAAACTAATTTATTAGTCGGGTATTTTGACAAAAGCGTTTCATTCTTGTAGTTTCCTTTAGTTGACATTGTAGCGTCCCATCTATGCTTATTTTAATATTATTATTTTTATATAAAAATGTATTTTGATAGATTTAGACTTTGACAATGTTGACAATATACAAACAACTAACGAAATAAAATCGCAATTTAATTTACTAGTTTTAGATCTTCTATAAATGGTAACCCGTCTGAGCACGCGAAGAAATATTAAATTTAGAAGAATCTACATCTACTTCGCCATCAGAAATTCACAAACTTACAACGAACGTACCGATTTTCTGGCCAACAAACCTTACTCTTTGGTTCAACCAAATTGAATCTCAATTCTTGCTTTGTGGAGTAAAGAGTGAAGAGACAAAGTCATCACTATTTAGTAGTATAGGGCGTTCAAATATTAGTATTGTGGATAGCATTTAATTTTAATATATACTTGTAAACAAAGTTGAGATACAATAAAAATATAAATGACAATATTATTCATATCTACAATTTAATAATAATAAATTACAATGTGAAACAAAATGTCATGTAATTATATTTTTGTCCGTAAAAAAGTCAATAGTGTAGTATGTCTTGTCAATTAGTATATATTTAAGTCTTCTTTATTTCTCTTAACTCTAGCTCCTGTAGTCTTAACTTATAACTTATTTACTATTTTTAGATGTAATACTAATTACTACCTAAAATTTAATCCGTACAATCAACACTATCAGCTAGTGTAAAAAATAATGTTTATTATTTGATCATAATAAAAAAATATTTTAAATATATTTCGTTAAGTAACCCATCACTTTTGCATTTGTTAGCATTTTTAATTATATAAAAAGTCAATTTAATTCGGATCACCGTCCAGTGAAGGTCGCTCTTAGACGTATCGTAGACTTTGTTGTAGTTTTCATGTCGGAGACTTTTTCACACTTTTAACTTATTGTGTAAACTTTAACACCAAACAAATGTACCAAAAATAAACGTGTTCACTATTTGCACATCCATTGACGTCATTTAAAAATGTTTATTATTCAATTAAAGGTTTTTTATACAATATGTGTTGTCTATTTATTTTAAATACCTACTTTATTTTACAAATATTCCCATGGCATAGACGTGTTATGATAGCTAAGTAAACTACCAGAGTCTTATATGGAATATTTTTACATGAACCTGGAGCTGATTCTTGCCTACTTGACTTGCAAAACGATTCGAAATATATCTGAATACGTATCTATGCCGTTTTCTAGGATGTTTTCACAACGGTTCCTCCACTCGAGGGATAAAACTCAGTGGAAGTTGGTGCGAAAGGAGTTCCAGCAAAATATTTGCACCACTTACTGAAAGAATTGGAATATATTTATGGAAACAAGATGGCATTAACGGAATCATACAGTATTTGGTTGGGTAGGGAGAGGAGTAGAATAATGGGTGTTGTGCGTTTTGTTGCGCAATAAAAAGAGGACGCCTCCTTTGTAATGCTTGGCTATAATCGGTCGCAAGCCCGACAAATAATTCGTATCCTTTTTCTTTCCCAACGATGGACCCGGCACCCGCACGGTAAATACATGTAACGCTAAGAAATTTATCTTCTTCCAAAACTATGTAAAAATTAAAGAGTAAGAAATCAAAGTGCTTCTATTATTTTCGTCTTTTATTGTCATAAATTTACTTTAACGAAGAGCACTTGTGTTCTGGAACACACTCTGTTTTATCAGACTAGTCCAGGAGACAGAGCACATTCTTATACAGGTAAAAGAAAAAAAAAAGGGTCAATAAAGATTTTTTATTTTTTTAATTATGTATTTTTAAAGTTATTAATATTATATCTCTATATAAATACAGCTGAAAACGACATTAAACGTGTATTTTTTAAAAAAATCTAATATAAAATATTGCTACCCATCAGAATATATATATATATATGTATACATATTTCTTATTTTGTTTTAATGACGATGCCCTTGTGGCAGATTTCTATATTTATTAATATTAGTTTTTATGACATATTTTAGTGTTGTAAATATATATATATATATTAGATTATAGTAGCATCTTAGTAGTACTTGACATTTTTATTTTAACATAGTTGGACACTATAAGTATTTTTTTAATATTTGATTAGTTAGGTACATTCGCTATGGCTCTTCCATAATTATATTGATTCATAATTTGGGCTGTTTCTGTTTTTTGTTGTGTTCTTCATATTAGCTGTCTGACCATGAATGTAAAAAGTTGAGTAAAGTATCATCACGACCGTTTCAATTTTGGGGTGGTCAGAAACCACGCTTATAAATAAGCGGATTCACATTTAGCCAACTTTACTACAGGCCAATCATGACAAGTGGCAAGCTCGTCGATGTCTCCACCGTACCACCATACATTGACGATGATTGTGTTATCTAGTTAACTGTAGGTAACTACAGTTAGTAAGACTAATATTAGTTATAGAGTATTATTGTCAGCTTTCGGGTTGCACACCGGCAAGTCCTAATTCTAACATACCTGGTGGGGTACCACTGTACCAGGTTTTATAATCTCATGGGTGAATTTGAAAGATATTTATTTATTGTTGTTGTGTAATTCTGTATTTGTTTCATTTGTAAATCTGCTTTAGCTGAGTTTTCCTTGCAGATTCCTTTCTCAGTCAGATTAAACATTAACAGGTCACTGGAATTTGCTAAGCTGTTAGTCTTCTGCTAACAGCTTATTCATTGGACCACTTCGCTGCTTAGTCTTCCACTAACAGGAGTAGATTCATTCTAAATAATTTAAATAATTACGTGTCACAAATGCCTGTAATAGGTTTACGTGAATAAAGATATTTTGACTTTGACTTAATTATATTTATTTCATTGTGAAAATTGACATAACCAAGTGTTCCATACCGTCCCTACAGTTTTATTAAATTAAATGTTTAAGAGATGCGAGAATCAGTCGCCAGTGAACCTCGTAAGTATAGATAGGTACTATAATTTTAAATTTATAAAACTTGAGCGGAATTGAAGGCAAACACGATTTCACATTTTATCCCGCCGAAGCAGGTGTCTCGCTTCCTTCCACACACATCATATTTTATTTATTCATGAAAATGTAATTGGATTTGGTAGGAGACGCTCGTTACATATTTTTCGGACTGGCTCTGTTTACAGTCCCTATTTGTTTACTCGACAGCACCTAATTACAAACCCTTTGTTATAAAATAAAACCTTACAGCGATAATAAAAAAAGAAGATGTCACTAAATAAGGGCTAGTTCTGTCACTATCATTCGCATTCTTAATCCAATACTGTAACTGTACTTTCATTCGCTATAATTGCTTCTCACTACACCTCTTATGTCTCCCATTCATTTGCTGTTATTGTTGCAAATCTGTGGAACGACTTACCATTGATTATAAAAATTAAAAACTGATACATGCTCAAATCTTCGCAACAATGGGTCCCGACTGTTTAAGTCGCTATGTAATAAAATAAATAAAATTATTTTAATGGTCTAGTTAAGCGATTATCAGTATTAAGTAAGGTTTTACGTAAGTCTTTCGCAACCGTTTTCCAGAGAACGAAAACTGCGAGTAGTTTCAGAAATGGTTCTTCTTACAACTGGTTTAAGACGGTGCGACAGGAGCCGAATGATAACAACGCGTTATCAAACTAAACTAAACTCATGGAAACGGTTCCAAATAAAATACGATTTTGCGAGTAAAATGCTGCGGTTGATATACTCGTAGATTAGAATACGATATTTTATGGATAAAAGTATCAATATCGTTCGTTAAATTTATGTGTAATTTAAGTACTATATAATTTAGAAATAAGCTTACTATACTTACAAAAAGGTTACCTATTTTGTTAAAGAACATACCTATCTATTTTGCAAACGAAACAAAAAAGAGTTGCGAGAAATATGACTCAATAGGTAGTTCCCGCAACGAAAACTGTTTCAAACTAAAAACAGTTTTGACGTCGCAAAGCAATAAACGGTTCGTCTTTGCAACCTACAACCAAACTATTTGAAGTGTGCAATTATTAAGTGCGAGGATGAAATTTTTCGTGTAGCATTAAATACAAACAGCAGCTATCTATTTAGTTGGCTTAGCACAGGTATTAAGTACTTGAGAAAGCCCTAAGCTTAGTAACAACTATAAATCTCGGGCTAGGTCCAAGGGCCTAAGCAAACTTGCAAACCACTAATAGTAATTCGAGCCTTAATATGTCGCGCTGGCTTTAGGGGCTTGTTTAAGGAGCTTAACGGTAAGGCGCGCCTTATCCCATCCTGAAATATTGTCCGTGTAAGTCAAACGAACCTTCCTATATATGTATAGTTGTTTTATGAAATGAATGTCAAACATCGTATTCTAGTAGCCAAATTGTGTTTGTTTACCCGAGACCGTTTTTTTTATTTATGAAATGAAATATCATTTATTTGCAAAAAATACAATATAGTGGTCACAAATCTTTAGTCATGTCGACTCACATATATTCAACCTGCAAGCAGGTGTGCAAATCTTTACTTACATACCAATATCATTATCACAACTACATTTATTTATTTATTTGTTTTTATTTTAAAACTTTATTGCACTATGTACAAAAGCGGACTTAATGCCGCTAGGCATTCTCTGACAGCCAAACCTTTAGGACATTTAGACAGGATAGGTGGTAGGTGCAATTAAAAATTAGATGAAATTTAAATAAAATAGAAATATAATTATAATATAAATATATACATACTAATACATAAATAAGTCATACTATAGATATACTAATTATAACATAAATAAAACTACTTACATGATGAGGAGAGTGTGACAAAATTAACAATGTGATGATGCTGCTCCTATTATGCTGATATTAAGAGAAAAAAAAAGATTGAAAAGAAAGGTTCAGGTTAGGTTACTTAGTTAGTTAAAAAGTATTTGTATACCTGGTTTTTAAATATTGCACGATTGCATTAACAAAAACAAAAAACAATATTAATTAGATTGTTTTACACTCAAGATACTCTTTTACACTATAAAATAGCCATTTCGTCAGTTGTAATTTTAATTTAGGACCCTACAATAATTATTTCGTCAGGAAGCTTATTATATATTATTTTAAACATTTTTTTTTTCTTACTTATGTGTTTATAGTAGAAGGGCTGGTATAATAGATTTAAAAACTTGGCTCTCTTTTGTCTGGGTATGATGACTTCACTACGCTTCCTAAAGTATTCTGGGTGAAAATGTACGAAAAGAAAAATATTAATAGTAAAAATTGTTTGGTTGAGATCCTCTTTTTTTGTATTATGTAAGTGTGTGTAAGAGGGTGTGTAGACTTTAGTACTACTAATAGTAGCTATAAGTTTTTCTAACATAAATAAAGTATATACATTTTAAAGAAATTTGCATTTAGGCAACTACAACCATCATGACAAGTGGCAAGCTCTTCGATGTCTCCACCATACCCAATTTGAGAAATATTACAAATAAATTATTATGAATCAACGGACTTAACCGCTACACCACGGAGTCAGTCATTTGTATAATATTTCGTAATTTTAATATTTATAACGATAACACTGAGAGAAATTAAATTATGTATTATTTCAACAATTTAACTTTCGTTGCGATTAATAGTAGTGTCACAGTAGTAAGCAACACCAAAGCTTTATATTCTTGGAACACACACACACACACACACAAGTTATTTATAAAGTCAATTCATTGCTTGCCTCTTTTTCCTATTCCAATTTGTATTGTTTTGTATTTTTGGCCTGGCATTTGTAAGTTACAATTTTACTCCTATTTATTAATTATAATCAACTGTTTTAATTGTATATATGTAAATAATATAAAATCTTCTTGGTCTATGTTCTACTAATACTTAACTGTTTATATGTGTAATAATAAAGGCTGTGATTTTCCTTTAAAATAAACAAATAAATAAACAGAAACATTATAGTAAATGTTCTCATTTTTCTTAAAAAAATGAAATGTCAAGTTTTTTATGTCAGAGAATGGCTAGCGGCATTAAGTCCGCAATTGTACCTACTCGTACATAGAGCAATAAAGTTTCAAAATAATTATTATTTATTAAAAAAACTTTATTGCACAATATATACAAGGGGCGGACTTAATATCGCTAGACATTCTCTGACAGCCAACCTTAGGGACACTGTAGAACATTAAAGACGTAAGATAGGTGCAATTAGAGAAATATGATTACGTAATAAATATGCAATATTATCTAAACTACAATAATAAATAAAATAAATAAGTACGGGTAAAATATACCTAAAAAGCATCTGGGTATTATCGTTGCCAATGACGCTTCGAAGTTAAATATAGTGTAAATTTAATAGGCTGGATGTCATTAAACGTCTGATCCGAGCCGATAAAAGAACGCTTTCCAAATTTTTACTGCCTATTTTGTCACTACTGAAACATCCATAAAACATTCTCGACAGAAGTTAATTGCATTTGGGTCAAGTCAGAATAACGGCATTAGCAAAAGACTGAGGCATATTTTCTAAGCTGAAAATAAGCTAGTGGCTAAATATTCGCCTTAGGAGGAATAGCAGAGTGCTGTACCGCCTCCGTGGTCTAGTGGTAACAAACGTTGCCGTGAACTCGGGAGGTCGTGGGTTCGATTCCCACCGGGGGCAAGTTGTACATTGTATAATTTGTCTCGGTCTGGGTGTTTATATGTATAATATGTATATATTTACAAAAAAAAAAAAAAAAAAAGTATAATATGTAGTTTATCAACCATCTAGTTTCCGTAACACAAGCCTTGTAGCTTACCACGGAAATTAGATGGCGCTGTGTGACCTGTCTGGAAATATTTATTTATTTATTTATTTATATTATATGAACCTGCGACCCCCAAATAACTTAAGGGCAGTTTCACTTTGCTTGTCTCGCATCATGACAGAATTCTTCACCCTTCCATTAATACTACTTTTACCAGCTATATTTAAAAGATTAGTTAACAGACACTTTCTGGGTTCTTCATTTTTATTGATTTTTTGCCTATTGTTATCCTACATCATCGGTTGTCATTTACCTAAATTCATGTTTATGATAACTTATTTATGTAGTGTATATAGTATGTATTCGTATGTAATTTTAATAATAAATCTTTAGTATAATTATTAAGTATCCCTTTCAGCACGACAAAAATATTTTGAATATTAAAAGTTTTATTCATAACTTTGAGGTCCTTAAGGTCTTAA
Source organism: Tinea semifulvella (assembly GCA_910589645.1). Lineage (NCBI taxonomy): Eukaryota > Metazoa > Arthropoda > Insecta > Lepidoptera > Tineidae > Tinea > Tinea semifulvella. The sequence goes on from OU342585.1 coordinate 12,849,220, forward strand.
ATATCTCGTAAAAATAATCCATAATATAAATTGCATATTCGTTTTCTAATCCATCGTGCGTCGGGTTAGGTATATAAGGAAATAAAAAACACATTTGTATGTATAGTCCTAACAATGTAATAAAGATAATAACTAAGTAGCTAGATGAGTGCACGAACTATCGAGGGCGTTTCGGAGCGGTAAAACAGAATTTGGAGACCGCTAGATTTTTTTGTTGTAATAACGCACGCTTAATACTGTCCGTGCTGAAAGAGTTATATACACTTGTATTTTCAATCTATTTAATTTTTAATTGATATATTACACCTCATTATGTTGTGTGTATATTAATATATGTGTATATTATTCTCGTTGTCCCCGAAGGTCTGAATAAATAAGATAAATAAGCTATAGTCAATTAGCTTAAAGATGTTATTCCTTTTATAGTAGCGTACGGTTAGCAATTAGATAAAAACTTTTATACAACGTGTCCAGTGTTGCAGATGAGCATTCCATTTCTTGAGAATTTGGTCTACACTGGCCATCCTGGCCAGACTGTCTGGCGAGGGTCTGTTGTTGAATTTAATGACAATTAGTTAACGATTTCCTAAGTTGGTATTAGTGAAACCAGAACCGATGGCTTAATGGGCTCTCCAAGGCACGGAAACGGTGGTGTTAGTAATCTATTACAAATATACATCAGAAAAGTATTTCTCATTGGTACATGCCAGGGATAGAACCGCGAAAGCGTTCTTACAACCAAGCCACCACCGCCCTAGTTAGCGAATATATAGGAGTTATATTAACGGCGGTTAATTAGACAACGGAGGCAATTATCAGCGCCCATAACTGCCTCCACAGTCTAGCGGTTAAGTCTGTGAATTTAGATGCAGACGTACCAATCATATTCTATTCCTGGTCGGGATACAATAATTTATTTGTAATATTTCTCGAGGTTGGTACGCTAGTTCTAGTGTACCAAAAATCGACGAGCTTGCCACTTATCATAATGGGCCTATAGTAAAGTTGGCTAAATGTGAATTCGCTCCTCTAAAGGCGTGATTTCTGTCTGACCACCCCGAAAGGGATACAATAATTTATTTGTAATATTTCCTGAGTTTGGTACGCTGGAGACATCGACGAGCTTGCCACTTGTCATGATGGGCCTATAGTAAAGTTGGCTAAATGTGAATCCGCTCCTCTAAAGGCGTGATTTCTATCTGACCACCCCGAAAGGGATACAATAATTTATTTGTAATATTTCCTGAGTTTGGTACGCTGGAGACATCGACGAGCTTGCCACTTGTCATGATGGGCCTATAGTAAAGTTGGCTAAATGTGAATCCGCTCCTCTAAAGGCGTGATTTCTGTCTGACCACCCCGAAAGGGATACAATAATTTATTTGTAATATTTCCTGAGTTTGGTACGCTGGAGACATCGACGAGCTTGCCACTTGTCATGATGGGCCTATAGTAAAGTTGGCTAAATGTGAATCCGCTCCTCTAAAGGCGTGATTTCTGTCTGACCACCCCGAAAGGGATACAATAATTTATTTGTAATATTTCCTGAGTTTGGTACGCTGGAGACATCGACGAGCTTGCCACTTGTCATGATGGGCCTATAGTAAAGTTGGCTAAATGTGAATCCGCTCCTCTAAAGGCGTGATTTCTGTCTGACCACCCCGAAAGGGATACAATAATTTATTTGTAATATTTCCTGAGTTTGGTACGCTGGAGACATCGACGAGCTTGCCACTTGTCATGATGGGCCTATAGTAAAGTTGGCTAAATGTGAATCCGCTCCTCTAAAGGCGTGATTTCTGTCTGACCACCCCGAAAGGGATACAATAATTTATTTGTAATATTTCCTGAGTTTGGTACGCTGGAGACATCGACGAGCTTGCCACTTGTCATGATGGGCCTATAGTAAAGTTGGCTAAATGTGAATCCGCTCCTCTAAAGGCGTGATTTCTGTCTGACCACCCCGAAAGGGATACAATAATTTATTTGTAATATTTCCTGAGTTTGGTACGCTGGAGACATCGACGAGCTTGCCACTTGTCATGATGGGCCTATAGTAAAGTTGGCTAAATGTGAATCCGCTCCTCTAAAGGCGTGATTTCTGTCTGACCACCCCGAAAGGGATACAATAATTTATTTGTAATATTTCCTGAGTTTGGTACGCTGGAGACATCGACGAGCTTGCCACTTGTCATGATGGGCCTATAGTAAAGTTGGCTAAATGTGAATCCGCTCCTCTAAAGGCGTGATTTCTGTCTGACCACCCCGAAAGGGATACAATAATTTATTTGTAATATTTCCTGAGTTTGGTACGCTGGAGACATCGACGAGCTTGCCACTTGTCATGATGGGCCTATAGTAAAGTTGGCTAAATGTGAATCCGCTCCTCTAAAGGCGTGATTTCTGTCTGACCACCCCGAAAGGGATACAATAATTTATTTGTAATATTTCCTGAGTTTGGTACGCTGGAGACATCGACGAGCTTGCCAGTTGTCATGATGGGCCTATAGTGTCGTAATGATACTTTACTATAACTGTTACCAAAGCTTTTCGTTGCTCACATATAGACATGCTTACCTCAGTACCTATCGTTAATCTTGTTATGAATAATAAATTCAGGTCTGTCAGCGAGAGAATGGATAACGAAGGGATTTCCGAAGATTACCAGAGAAATCCTCATTTAAAAGATTTTTATAGAATCTCTCTGAAACATACCTGCTAAGACGATTTCCTGTGAAACAAGTAGGAAATACACGTGTAAAAATATAAATCAAATTTGTTTTTAAGATTAGGTATATGTTTGGGAAAAACTAATATATATATATAGGTACGTGTGTAGACACATTAGCTTCATCTCACATTCAGGCGACCTCGTCAGGCTCAGGATGTGCGTCTTTTCTGCTGAGAACCTTAAGTTACGCAAGTACGCCAACCTTAGTTACAGGTTACGAATTTGCGCCGTTTGGAGTCGAGACGATAGGCCCATGGGGACCCTCAGCCAAGCGCCTGGTCAAGGAGTTGTCAAAGCGGCTGACGGAAAGGTTAAGAGACAGAAAGGCTGGCAAGGCAAGGCAATTATTTCTGCCAACGTATATTAGCCTCGCTATACAAAGGAAAAATGTTGCCAGTCTCCTTGGGATTATCTCGAATGGGAAGTCTCTAGAGGACATTTTTTATTTATAGTTAAGTTTATATTTAATTTTATTTTTATAATGTCAGCAGCTTTTAATTTATATTTAATGTATATTAATTTACTTCAAATATATTCGTAGAAATCTCGTGAGTAAACATGAGGTATCTATTTACTTATGTCAAATATAAATCACAATTTAAATTTGACATAAGCAGTGCCTAAACATAAATAAGTACATTTCGTGTACAATCAGATAAATAAGCGCTGTCTCATTATTAAGAAAAATCGTACAGCTACGTCATGACATTTTGGACTAACGTAACTTTACCTGATATCAGTTGTATTCTTAAACTTCGCGTTAGGTTTATTCAATATTCAAATATTTTATTAATTTAGATAATTAATAAATTTTATATATCCTTGTTTCAATGCATGTTTCTTTAATAAATGAAAATAACAGTATATTACATTAATTATCTAGCCTCTAGAACACAGCGTCCTAAACCTCCTCTGTTCGAGATGGGCCTTCCAGAACATATATCTAGAGAATTTGGCCTACACTCGCCACGGTGTGGCCAGACGGGTTGGCGAGGATACCATGTAATTTTTAATGATAATATATTAACGATTCCACAAGTTTGTATTTGTGGAACCGGGACCGACGGCTTTACGTACTCTCCGAGGCACGGAAACGGTGGTGTTGTAAATCTGTACTGTATAAGTAATGTACGTAAGAAAAGTGTATTTAACATTGGTACATGCCGGGTGGGTTTGAACCGATCTTTGTAGGATTTAAGGTACGCGTTCTTACAACCGAGCCACCACCGCGCCTTTTACATTAATATTATATATATAATAGTTTCATATATATTATTTACTAACTTAACTTAACATTCCACCAGTACTGTAGTCCTGCGCGCCCTCAGAATGCTATTGGGATTCCCGCATATCAGGAGTTCGTAGACTCAAATGTCGTTTATAAAAAAAAACTTAATAAAAAAATAAATACTTACAAAAACAAATCGCAGTCCTGTGAAATAGTGCATAATACACTGGCAGTATTTCCCTTACGATAAGATAAACTGCCAGCCCTATTGTCACCAGAGACGTCAATGAGCATTCGAAAAATTTCTTTATAGATGATTCGTTTAAAATAATATAAATAGGCATTTATATATATATATTTATATGTCTAGTCCGTTTAACACATTTTTTTGTGAAATAAATAAGCAATTCATGAACCCAACAAATCTTACAATCTCCGCTCAGGATAAAAACCCGACCCCTGAAATCCCTGCGGGCAATAACCTATATCTTAGGGTTCGGGCATTTATTGCTACTTATCGGTGCCTATTCACAAAACGCAGTCTAAAAAAGGGGCCGCTTGCCGCGTAACAGCATTGGAGGTTTAGTACGAATCGACCAATTAAATGGAGGTGCGGAACAAAACGACCAATCAGGCGCGACTACGAACTAATAGACTTTTGCTATTTAGATTTTCGTGGGAATGTTTATATCAGTTATATACTCGCATATATTATATATGGATGGTGCCAACTCCGATGGAACTCCCTCCATAATATGCCCAACATTCTCCGCCAACACCACATCTCTAGAGCATTAATTCGTTTTCGCAGCATACAGAAAAATAGAGAACACAAGAGCTCTAACCAGCCGGATTTTAGTGGCTTTGGCAACGTTTCAGTTTATCCATATCTTCTTCAGCTTGTCCAGCTGTTCTTCTCACTGCTATTGGACGCTAGATTTGATGATTACTTCCTCGCATCCACCGTTATTAGATATTAGTACTCCCAAATGATTTTTTTTTTTTTTTCTTTTTTTTTTTTTTTTTTTCAGACAGGTCACACAGCGCCATCTAGTTTCCGTGGTAAGCAACGAGGCTTGTGTTACGGAAACTAGATGGTTGATAAACTACATATTATACTTTTTTTTGTTTGTAAATATATACATATTATACATATAAACACCCAGACCGAGACAAATTATACAATGTACAATTTGCCCCCGGTGGGAATCGAACCCACGACCTCCCGAGTTCACGGCAACGTTTGTTACCACTAGACCACGGAGGCGGTCAATGTAAGATTGGACCACATTTTCTGGCCAATTATTGTTGGCCCGGTCTATGATTATCATTTAATCATATCTGCCGGTACATATACTTAATTGCCAGGCTTAGTTTATTTGACCGCTAAATAAAGCCCAGTCGTTACATAAGTAAATCCCTGCGAGTCACTTGTAAATATCCGAATAAAAAATGATCCGTTTACATGTACATGGTGAGCTAATATTGAAGCTGTTGTTACTGCAAATATCCCGAGCGCTAGAAATGTCACAAAATATGGATTTGTATTAGAGGGTCTTCGTAAGAAACTGGTCAGGCATTCTCGTAATCTCCTTAATATAGCATGTAACCAGTATATGTATGTGTGTTATCTATGTATTTTATGTATTTATATTATAGATTTAATATCGTTCTTTTCTAGTTATAAATTTTTTACTCAATAAATCTCTTTATCTCAAATATTTAGCGGCCATGCATTTTACAATCCCTGCTCACATCTCCCAAAGGCTAGCTGTTAGAAAATGTTATTAGACATTAAGCTCGCCTATGTACTGTAAAATGTATTGTTTTCTGTGCAATAAATAATGTATCTATATGAAGTTGCAGAGACTCAAGAGTTCCAGATATAGTGGCATTGTCGACAATTCGAACGGCTCGCCTCTGTAAGGCATTGAGAGCATCTGTTAGGTACTTTGAGGAACCACCCCAAAGGTGAGAACAGTATTCCACGAATGATCTGATCTGTGCTTTCTGTGTATGTTTTATTTTGTAAATCTGATATAGCTCAGTTTTCCTTGCAGATTCCTGTCTCAGTCAGATTAAACATTAACAGGTCACTGGAATTTGCTAAGCTGCTGGTCTTCTGCTAACAGCTTACTTATTGGACCACTTTGCTGCTTAGTCTTCCACTAGCAGGAGTAGAATCATTCAAAATAATTAAATTAATGACGTTTCATAAATGCCTGTAGTGGGTTTACGTGAATAAAGATATTTTGACTTTGACTTTGTACAGCAACAGTCTGATTGAAGGCGGGAAAAACCGCTTTATCTTATATGACAAATTTACTTTACTTTATATATTTACTTTACCTTAAATGCTGATTATGTCTATTATCTAGGTATTATAAATATCGTTGACACAACCTAACAAGCTTCCACTTGACATTAGACGGGCGCCTTCAATAAATGTGTTTAAAAATCTACTTATTGCTTTTTTTTTTTAATAAAGATAATAATTTGTCATGATAACTACCTAGTAAAGTAAAGTATCATCACGAGCGTATCCCTTTCGGGGTGGTCAAAAACCACGCTTATAAAGAAGCGGATTCAAATTTAGCCAATGTTACTAAAGGCCAAACATGACAAGTGGAAAGCTCGTCGATGTCTCTAGCGTACCAAACTCGAGATATATCACAATTAATTATATATTAATTAAATTTATTTATTTAAATTAATAAATATTATTGTGTCCCGACCAGGAATCTAACCCGGTACCTACGAGTCTAGATCCACAGACTTAACCGCTTGACCACGAAGGCAGCTAACTACCGATGCATTATAATATTTTAATAACCTACATATATTATACAAACCGTGGTTCCGTGTTATTACACTTTTGATCAGAGCCACTATGTCAGAATTGGGATTAAAATTGCTGAATATTCAAAGGGAAGCCTCGCAACACGATTCTCACTCGTGAGCTAATTTAAAATGCGATTTCGCAAGGAAGTTTTATAATAACTCGAAAATGATGTGATTTTTTGTTTTAAGTTGTTTTATTTACTTAGCAACAAAAAATTAAAGCAAGCAACAATGCTTAACCCGATTTTAAATTCCAAATGCTCGTACTGAACATTTTCTATTTTGTAGCTACGAGTATCATTATTTTACCAATGACTACATATTATTTTAATAATCAAAACGCATTTATAGGTGATAAATGATGTTTAGGCCAATGTTAATTAATAAAAGGGTGAGTTGTACCAAACCAAGTCTCTGTAATGGGGTGTATCACTAACTTTTTATCACGACAGATGGCGCGTAATAGATGGCACCTAATAGAACTTTCAGTTGCTTCTACGCAACTTGATTTTTATTACGAAATTCATTATTATGCAGAAGTGAGCAGCTTTTAAGTGTACAAATCGAGATTTCCAAGCGAAAGCAAAGATATGGTGATATCAAAATTGCCGTTCTATTAATTCAACCTTTTTTTATTTTAAAGACGGTGTTCGCTTACTTAATTTGTCTTTTAAGGTAGGTAACGTTAAGTTAAAATTAATTTTTCTGTTATAATAATAAAAAACCACAAATAAATTTAAAAAAGGATCCGTCTTAGGTGTAAACAAAGTACCTAGCGACATCTACAAAAAGCTTTGCCTGATACACCCCATTGTGACAATAAAAATTTAAAATGGCGTCGAGTACCGGTTGACGGCTGACCTTCAAAATAAAACTGATCCATAAGACGCCATTTTTATCTTTATTCATGTACAGATTAATACTTAATTTTAGTGCAAATCAGCCTCAATAGGTAAAAAAAAAAGTAAAGTATCATCAAGACCGTTTCCCTTTCGGGGTGGTCAGAAACCACGCTTATAAATAAGCGGATTCACGTTTAGCCAACTTTACTATAGGCCAATCTTGAGCAGTGGCTCGTCGATACCAAAGTCGAGAAATATCACAAATAATTAATAAATATTTTTGAGTCCCGACCAGGAATTGAACCCGGTACCTCCGAGTCTAAATCCACGGACTTAACCGCTAGACCACGGAAGCAGTTACATATAAATAGGTTTAGAAATATTTTGGAGGGTAACTATTAAAACTCTTCTTTAGTTCTTTCCTATGACTAATTGACAAATTCCATTAAATAAAAGCTCTTACAATAAAACGTGAAATGGGACAATCCCGAAGCTGAAATGGTTATAGAAATATAGGTCAGGATATTAAATTTAATGATATTTGAATCTCGTACAATTAACTGTAATATTGAAAGGTTTGATAATGGACTTACAAAATCCATTTTTTATAGGATATTGCGTTGAATTATTTACGATCAGCCGTTGAACATTTGTAACGGCCATTGATGGTAAGCGGAGCGCAGTCTCCTGCCTGCAGTCGTTCGTTTATTGCATATTGAGTTTTAGTTTCAAAATTTAAAATAATCTTCGGAAGAAATGAGTGTTAATCCTAAGAAACAGATAGACTTAATGAATGGTACGTGTAGGCGGACGGGGTGATCGCGCGGGGGGAGTGGTTCGCGCCCGCGCATCGTTTTTATGTACCTACTATAAATATTTATTATTAAGCTTCGAGAGTAATTGTCTCCGCCAACAAACTGCGGTTACAGTTTGGCGGGCTATTTAATAAGTTATATGTATTGGAAAGTAAATAAATGATTGTTTTTTTTTTATCCACGAATATTAGCAACTGAAATATCTATTTATTTAAATTGTGTTGCACTATCTACAAAGGTGGACCTAATGCCACTAGACATTCTTACTGGTCAACCTTAGGGGCATTACGAACGTTGTAAGTGGGAGATAGATGCAAAAATTCTACTTACACTAGTTAAATACTAATATAAAATATAAATAAGTAATCCAATAAAATCAAAACGTAAGTAATAATCTCTGAAATCCTCTAAAAGCTGCGTCACCGACATTCCATGTCTATGTGTCGCGGCTGCGCAAGGACATGTCATACATATAAAAGAAATAAAAATGTTGCCTGATAATAAAAATGTTGCCTGATAATAAATATTATTATTATAAGGTAATTAAAACTTATGCATATAGTTGAAAAAACAACAATATATGTACGAGTACATGTATACTAAATCTCGATAGGTACAGAGAATGCCTATAAATATTTACTATACTATGTAACAAATTGCTATATTATATATATACTATATAACAAGACTGCCTCCATGGTCTAGCGGTTAAGTCCGTGGATTTAGATTTGAAGAAAATATTTAATAAATACATTTAATTAATATTTAATTTATTTGTGATATTTCTCGAGTTTTGTACGCTGGAGACATCGACGAGCTTGCCACTTGTCATGATTGGCCTATAGTAAAGTTGACTAAATGTGAATCTGCTTATTTATGAGCGTGGTTTTTGACCACCCCGAAAGGGAAACGGTCGTGTTGATACTTTACTTTTTTATTTTATAAATTATTTTTGCATTAAAATGACTACATTTCTCCTTACGATTAATCAAGATAATCCAAGTCGGTGGTGGCTTTTAAAAATAAATATAAAATGTATTTGTTGGCATCTCAACTGCTACTGTAGCAGCATATCTACTCGAAATTTTATGGTTAATTATGTTTTATGTGATTTGCTCTATTCGTTCGTATGTATGTGTGTATATGTATATATTTATGTGTATATATATATATGATATATATTATGCTATGCTACGTTATTGTGGCATTCATAAATATGCATTTATTATGATTGTTTATTATTTATTTGTGTAATATATATAATAAATTATATATTATTTACTGTTGTAGTTCTGCACTAGAGCCTCGACACATTTATGCTTGTATATTAAGGGATTAGCTGAAAATCAGCGCTGTGACTCTCAAAGCGTCGCAGCTCAATGCTGAGCTGATTCCCTATTTGTCACCACACACTTTTAATATTAGGTTTACTTTTTTTTTTTTGTTTGTTAATGTGACAAATAAAATGTTTTTCTTTCTTTCTTTCTTTCAATTTCTCAAGTCATCTGTCTATTTGGCTGAGGTTCATTCCACTCTTTGTCTTCCCGTATTTAGCCTCCATTCCAGAACATGTACCTGTACTTCATACTTTATCAGTTTTGGTACAATGTATTCAGCACATTATTACTTCGTCTTGCTAATATGAAAAGCTATATAATAACTCTGAAGCATATCAGCGTTTCAGTCCATCTATCCATCAGAAAAATACTACATACAAGAACGACAATATATGCGCAGTATCGGTCAGTAATGTAAACGATAAACACTGTATAGTTTGATCTTGTACCGCGAAGCAATGGTTACACCGACTGCCGCGCGTAATAATATGCTGTCATGCGAACTTAGCCTAAAGGACTCCAGGTTATAAGAATGGAGAAACACACAGGGGAAGAGCATTCCACATCTTTAGCGTGTAACATACCATTGTCGAGTTAATACTACCGTACTGTACAAAACTATGACTCTTTGAATAAGGAGTTTATTTCCGTATCAGGAAAATACAAAAAAAAAACTATTTTGTTATTTTTCCGGATCGACGAGCTTCTTAACGTGATGGTGTTTTTTTAAGAACAAATTCTATCTTACTTTGTACAGTCAGCAAAAAGTATGCTGAACAATTTTCCTGTGCACTATATTTATTGGCTTTATTACGTACGTGTTTTCGTAGCAATTAGCGTTTTAAATAAGTGGGTTGGTGCCTTTTGGTGTCGATATATGCGTATTAACTATATAAAAAAACCCGAATGCGTAAAAAAATGCTTTAATTAAAAACTGCATGAATTAAATTAAAACTAAAAAGAAAAAACAAGTTATATTTCATTTTTATTTCATTTCATTTTATTATTATTACGTTGTGTCATTTCATTTCATTTCATAGGCTGCAAACTCATAACCCTTCTTTTCGTCGGGCAGTCGGGTAAAAAAAAGTACTACAACGGCATCTAATATCGACATCGATTTACAATTATAAAAAAAAACTTAATTATAAATGCCCTATTTTAAAAAGTCAATACGATAATATATAATTTAGTGTTAGTATTTTAGGATTTCCGAATATTTTATTCGAAGGAACAAAGAAAATTAAATAATAAAAAACAACTTAATAAAAATATAAACTAATACTAATAAAAAAATTAACTTCTTACCTGTAAATAAACATATCCCTTCAGAAATAGTCCAATAGAGGCTGGCAACATTTCTACCTATCTCCAGATTTCTCCGTCAGGCGTTTGGACAACTTCTTGGCCAGGCGCTTGGCCGAGGGTCTCTATGGACAAGGACGTCTCGACCCCAAAAGCAAGGCGTAGAAACCGCCTCATTCCCCGAACGAGGTCGCCTGGATGTGGGATAGGTTTAATGAATGTGTCTACACATGTCGCATCCCATACCAGAGACCTGCCAAGTTTCCACAACCCAAATACCGTCGGGTCTTTTGCCATCGTTTATTATTATTATCGCCATACAGTATAGTATTTTACCATTGAATTTTCCGACCCTTAGTTTTTAGTGTTATGTGTTTCGCATTTCACAGTATATTCCAACGTATTTTTCCTTTCGTAATTTTTCCCGGTGCATTTCTAACCTTACCGGAGCGGAGGCTTATTCTGTTGCTATCGAGTTGCATCTCGATCCTTGATGGAAAACAATTTGGCTAACTACGGACTACAGCACATGCACAAAATACTTCTAAAGAAATGTTACAACTTCAATAAATAATTAACAATACAACCACAGTAGTTAAATTTTCTGGTTTCTAAATATCTTTCAAACAGCCAAGTTTACCATGACAGATAGACGTTCTTGCTATATTTTCATCCATAGTTCCGAATACAATTAAATTCGAATGCACATAATTATCTGTTTTGGTATTATAAATTGTAATGTGATTTTCCGAGCGTGATCTATTTGGTCTTTTACCAGTAGATATATACATAATAATTAATTTATTATCTCAAATATAATACAACCAGTATCCATCACACAACGAACTTAGCTAATTTAGAGTTATAAATTTAGTACAGTACTAAGTAGAAACAGTACTAAGGATAATTATCATTAGTCCAGTTGTTACTTTGCTATTGCTATCTGTACAAAAGAAGATAAACAATAATTATAGTCGACAAATTAAAAATAATATACCTACTACATTATAATTAAGAAATTAATAATTAAAATTACCATATTTTTTTACTTTTTTTCTTCTTCTCAATTGATCTTTTAATATCGTTATGAGGTGTCAAGAATCAGCCCCCTAGTTCGGACAGGAATGTCCATTTGTTTCAGATTGAACTTTTATTTTGAATCGTACTCATAGGTATGTGACGTACCTATGTAGTTAGTGCAGATATATACTCGTAAAATAGAAAAAAACACGATAGAAATGTTTCGTTTCATATAGAGCCAGCTATCTAGATTTTTATAGAAATGAGCGTGTAGAACTGGTGTTTTTTATAACGTAATACTTAAACGTAATGTAACATGTTACAAAGTGAATATTGATATAGAGTAATAAGTAATAAGGGACATTCATTTATTATACAAATTGTATTTAGTTATAGTCTAGTTTAGTATGACAATGCCTTTATACAGCAGCTATAATTTTGAGTTACCTTTTTATAATTGTTTGTTCTAGCTTATAGTATGACAATGCCTCATTACAACAGCTATTATCGTAACTGATATTTCTATTTTTATTTTTATATTTGTGTCTGTCTTAGCTTATAGTATGACAATGCCTCTTTACAGCAGCTATTATCTTAACTGACATTTCTATTTTTATTTTTATAATTGTGTCTGTCTTAGCTTATAGTGTGACAATGCCTATATACAGAAGCTATTATCTTAACTGACATTTATATTTTTATAATTGCGTCTGTCTTAGCTTATAGTGTGACAATGCCTATCTACAGCAACTATAATGTTAAGCGTTATTCTGTATTTATTATTATTATTTAATATTATTTTTATTATTTTATTGTTTCTCTTTCCAAATGATGGTTATCATGTACTGCTCCAGATACACCAAAATGTACTATAAAATTATATTATTTTATATCAATATTGTAAGAATACATCTCTTTTTGTCCTATGCCTACTTGCAAAAAAAAAGAGTGTAGTGCCTGCGACGGTTTATGAGCGCTGACCTTCAAATGCGCAGTAGTATTTTGTGTTCTCGCGTAATCAACCTACCACTTTTACTGAGAGCTCAAAATTCGAAACCTGTACGAGTATCTATCAGCGTGCCGAGCTTTCCTTCCAATTTTGAGTGCACAAAACAACATTGTTTTTTTTTTTTTTTTATTACCGTACATTCCCATCGGAATTTCGTTAAGTCAATATAATTTAAACAAAATTGTACACAATATATATTTAACGTTAAAATATATGTCTTGCCTGGAGAGTGCAATGTGAAGACAAGGAACAGAACTGGTAGTGTCATAGGAACATCAACACAATAACAAAAAATATAGGTACCTATATTAAATATAAATATCTACCTACCTTAGGTAAATAAATTTAGCTGTTGTTGCGGCTGTATATAGACCTTGTCAGTATTTTGTCTTGTCTTTCATTATTTATTTCTTTTACAACAAGTCTAAATTGTATGAATAAACAAATTGCAAAGAACCATCGTTGAGTAATGTGTAAGATTAACGTGAGTAATAGGTTTGTAATCTAGTTTGTAAGCCTACCTACTCGTGTTATCCTCCATTCTACAGAGCTATATATCGGGCGTTAACACAGTGCCCTCAGGGAATCAGTCTATTAAGTCAAAATGCAATAGCTGTTCAGCTGAAATTATCTAGGGGACATACGCGTGTATCGCACAGAGTAATGACATTAAAACTACAAGATTATTGCATTTTGCAAGACGTAGTCGCTAAAAATACTTACCACACAAGAAATGAATTGCCTTTTTATATTACTTTATAAACTTTACAGTAATTGTCGACCGCCTCCGTAGTCTAGTGGTAACAAACGTTGCCGTGAACTCGGGAGGTCGTGGGTTCGATACCCACCGGGGGCAAGTTGTACATTGTATAATTTGTCTCGGTCTGGGTGTTTATATGTATAATATGTATATATTTACAAAAAAAAAAGTATAATATGTAGTTTATCAACCATCTAGTTTCCGTAACACAAGCCTCGTAGCTTACCGCGGAAATTAGATGGCGCTGTGTGACCTGTCTGGAAATATTTATTTATTTTATTTATTTATTTAAAACTTTATTGCACGAAGTACAAAGGTGGACTTAATGCTATAATATATATAATGCTATAATATAACTATTATAAGTGCAATGAAAAAAATATTAAAAGTTAGAAAGAAAAAATAACAGCTTAATCATACACTTACATATTATACTGTTATATATAATATAATATAAACTATACTATGGAGAGAGTAAAATCACAATAGTTTAAAGATGTTTTAAGTATAAAATTAAAGAGATTATTTATTTCATACAAAACCTTAAATTAAATAAACAACAAAATATAAAATAAACTAAAAAAAATATACATAGAAAATAAAAATTAAATACTTACAAAAAAATAAATAGCTCCTCCAAATCGCTGTCTTGTGGCATGGTGCCCAATACACTAGCAGCATTTCCCCTTAGAATTAGGATACTTAATTTTTGTGAGTAAAACTGCGAGCCCTATTGTCTCCAAAGACGTCAATGAGCCTTGAAACAATTACTTTATATGGCCTGCGTGGTAAGTGTAAGCCAAATTCTCCAGGTATATGTTCTGGAAGGCCCATCTCCAGCAGAGGAGGTCTAGGACGCTGTGTTCTAGTGGCTGTAATAATAATGATATATGAAATATATAAAAAAAGATATCTTAATAATAAAAATAAACTAAACTATGAATAAAAGATGACCAGAGGTCCTAGACCTCTAGTCATCTAGTCTAGTCCCAGACGTCCCATCCTAGATAGTCCCAAGGTGACTAGCAAGATTTCTCCTCTGTACAGTCAGGCTAATACGTTGGCTGAAATAATTGCCAGCCTTTCTTTCTCTACCTTTCCGTCAGCCGCTTAAATAGAATTGTAATAAATAGAATCCTCATTTGCAAATAATTTATTAGACGACTTTAAAGTAAATTCTGTAGATTCTGGTCAAATATCACACTTTCACTTCAAAAAAGCTTATTCACATTTAACTAACTTGACTATATGCCCATCATGACAAAACCTGTGAAATATCATATAAATTAGATAAATCCAGGAATCGAACCCTCCGTGTAAATCCACGAATTTAACCGCTACACCACGGAGGCAGTCAATTAGACGATTTTAGATTATTTAATTATAATCATAGGATATAATTAATTAAATGGCAAGAAAAAATATTTTAACTATTATTTTTGTGTAAGTTCATTTTTATTATATTTCTCCCTAATAAAACGAATATCTGAAGTCATCCTAGTCTAGATGTCTTGCGATCCTGTCAATAGTCTATTTCACGTGACTGGAATGAAAATTGAATAGAGAAAAAACCGGGGCGTTATGAAGTGAAGCAATTCGATCCCAGAATAGGTAGTTTACCGAATTGTAGAGCCATCTCTAACAAACATTCGACCTGAATATGAAAGATGAGTTATTGAGAAGATAACATTGACCTTCATTTTGGGACTGGGACTTTAAGACAATTTATTGGTCAACGATATCGCGGTGACTAAAGTATAGCAAATACCAAATAATATAAGTACACTGTGTGAAACTGGCTCCGTGGTCTAGCGGTTAAGTCCGTGGATTTAGACTCGGAGGTACCGGGTTCGATTCCTGGTTCTAGCCATCTAGTTTCCGTGGTAAGCTACGAGGCTTGTGTTACGGAAACTAGATGGTTGATAAATAATTACATATTATACTTTTCTTTTTTTTTTGTAAATATATACATATTATACATATAAACACCCAGACCGAGACAAATTATAAAATGTAGAACTTGCCCCCGGTGGGAATCGAACCCACGACCTCCCGAGTTCACGGCAAAGTTTGTTACCACTAGACCACGGAGGCGGTCAATGTTAATTAATGTAAGTAAATACATTTAATTAATATTTAATTTATTTGTGATATTTCTCGAGTTTGGTACGCTGGAGACATCGACGAGCTTGCCACTTGTCATTGGCCTATAGTAAAGTTGGCTAAATGTGAATCAGCTTATTTATAAGCATGGTTTCTGACTACCACGAAAAGGAAACGGTCGTGATGATACTTTACTTTACTTTTTACTGTGTGAAACAGCAGAATCAACTTACAGAGCATGTATACCATTTCTTAGAGCAAAATCGGAATTAAATTTTGAACATTTGTAGCGGAGAAGGTCAAGTTAGTTTCGTCGGTAGTTCGGATTGTTTAGTCAGTGGACGGGTGAACAAATCCACTATTACAGAAATTAACGACAGTATCGTTAAAGAACTAAACGACATTTCACCGTCACTACTGCATTGCGTTGCGTAAAATGCAATCGACGGATTCCACGAGTGTGTTAGGAGGACATTTTTTTATTATTTAAAAGCTTTAATGATACCTGCCACCGAAAACCTTGTACCTATGTATTATATTGGTACATTATGATGTGAAACTAATTACTATATATTATTAGAGACAATCCTAACGCTAATCATAGATTATTTTATTTACTTTTTTGTAAGTATATATTTATAGTATCTAAGTAATATAATATTTTCTATATTAAACTGGAGTAGTTAGAAGCTTTTTTTAAAAAACAGGATTCACATATAGCCATTTTTTATTTATTTTATTTTTATTCATTTATTCTAGGAGAAAGGACATACAGGCAACATAAGAACAATAATAAGCAATACAGTTGAAGCAATTAAAATTATACCCGCCACCAGAATATTTCTCACTGTGAACAAAAGTGCACCCACTGTGCAAAACATGTTTTGGTAAGCAATCACCCTGGCCAGGTATTCAGAGATTAATGCATTAAATTAACTAACTTAAAACTTGATGAACCCCGAAGCAGCTACCCTAAAATCCCTTGCAAGCTAACCTAAGCTAAGCTAAAAGATAGGCCTCGAGAAATTAAACAAATTCATTAAATAATTTATTTTGTTCAGACCAGGAATCAAACCCCGGTACCTCCGAGTCTAAATCCTCGGACTTAACCGCTAGACCACGGAGGCAGGCATTAATGCCAGCAGCCAAAGTCCATTTATTCAAACACAGAGATTATATATAAAGTAATTCTTTAAATTATCACTATAAAACGTCATAAAGTTAATTTTCGTATTGTTTACTAAACCGATATAGTTAATATAGGAATACACTATTTTATTCTCATCCATTATTTCACACACTATTTTATTAGATCCATTATTTTACAATCGAACGTTTGCCCCAAAACTAATGGTTAATCGTTGTTAATGTTACACCTAACTGCACTATTCAAACAAAATAGTGATGTACCTGTGCGACCAACAGCAAATAGAAATAATATATAGTTGAGCCGGTCTATAAAACATAAGTCTACTAAACAAAAGAACGTGATACGAAGCGTGTGTTTAATCTTCTATTTTAGTAGCAATTTATATGTTGTACGTGCTGGTTTATGGAACTATTTCATTCAAATGTACTTGACATGTTTTGGATACTTTTTGGAGAACCGAAACACAATACTCGTAGGTATAGTACGTGTAACTATAAGTATCAAAGGCGGTAGTCTATCACTTAAACCGCAAAGGGTAGATTTTCGTTATGATTTCTTTATTTGCAGTCAGAGACATAAAAAATATAACGTAATAACGAAATACGCAAAATGGTAGGTATAAAAGAAAGCATAGGTACAAAAATTAAGAAAGGCATGCTAAAAGAGGCCCTGGCAGACCAAGACTTGCCTATCTTGATCAACTAAATAAAACATTAGCTGAAGGTAAATTAAAAAGCTATCGAAACAAAAGGGCATGTATGAAGAGGTTGATGAATGTCGAAGAAGCGAAAGAGGTATGTCGTGATCGTGACTAGTGGCGCTCAATTGTCCTTGCCTACCCCGCAAGGGATTTGGCGTGAAGATATGTATGTATGTATGTGAGCCACATGGGCGCTGTTGTACTGCTAACGGCGCCCAGCACTAAACGTGCATGAATTACTGGCGGGTGGTTACCCGCTGAGATCCTGCCGGGGAAACGGGGGAATATCCCCATCCCCAACCCAGGCGCATTAGGCATCCGGGCTTGAACGATCCCACTGGCTATTTGTAATCTTAAAAACACTAGTCATAAGGTTTACATTAGCTCCATTTCTCTATGGACTTGTTTTTTTTAAACTATGCTCTATAAAAGTTTATCTAGTTTACGTCAGGCGACTTAAAAAATAATAAAACAAACATTTTGTATGAAATATCTAAGTTATATTTGACCCCGTTGTTTGCAGTAATTTTTTGCGAAGTATGTAATGTTTAGTGGGCTTGTGTTGGGTTGGGGAGAATAACTGGTTTCTCCGGCGGGTAACAATGCTGTTTTTAGGATAACAATTCGCGTATAACGATAGGGTCACGAGTAGAGATTCGTCTACTTTATCTCATTTACTACGGAGTGGCAATGGCATACAGTTATAATAAAACCAATATTACATATTTGTTCCGTTTGCTGTAGAAACTCTGGGCCCATGGAGTCCAAACGCCAAAAAGTTTTTAAAAGCAGTATAACACCATCTTGTCGTCTCCTCCGGTGACAAAACTCTTTCTTCGCCTAAGGAATCAGCTATGGTCCAAGCCCAGCCCTCTTGTCTCCCGAGGTGTTGACGAGTTGTTTTGACAAAGCCTTGAAAATTTCCTGTGCAGTTGGTCCCCACAGCCCGTGTTTCAACTTTTTTGTGAGTTTCAACTCCCAAACGGCGCAAAAACACATGTTCCAATAAGCTGGGTGTATTTCCGCCGTTTGAGGTTCTCTGCTTGTAAATTTTTATGTATTTTAATTAATATTTTATAAAAAAAAAGAATAATCCACAATGGATTAAAACTATATATTATTCATGAAAACGTAACATTGTAAAAAGTTGTTTTCAAATGCGAACGACAGAGTGAAAAATATACATAATTTATTCGCTGACCTCATAACCCCAAAAACACGATCTGGGAAATATGGAATTTGCACGCAAAGCTGCACATGATAATATTTCAACAAAATAAGTACAAAGCCTTACTAAGACATTTCTCTAAACCTTACTTGAGTAGCCTAATATAGGATTAAATAAATGTCACTTTCATTTAATGGTTATTATATTTGAGTAAAAAGTAGTGCATTTAGATAGAAAACTGTCATATTCATTCGAATTTGTCGAAAAAAGACGCAAATCGGAGACCTGTTGTTGCCTATCAAGCTATCGGTTTGGTTTGTAGTCACACAAAATCCAATTTAAAAAAAATCTGATTAAATAAATATTTTATAATTTTTCATTCACTTAAAAACTTAAACTTTTGTTTATTTTTCTGCCTTGTTTATTATTTTATTATTTAAAATAATTCATTGCACTTTACTTAAAAGTATGTCCAAAGGCGAACTTAAAGCCATTTCGGCTAACCTTTAGAAGAGGGAGACAGTATAATATGTGGGGTGTATTTACCTTATTTTTTTTATAAACAACATAAATAGTATGTATATATAGACTACATACACACTTATTAACATAAAAGATATATATGAAGATAATATTAGTACGTTTTTTTTTCAATTTTAAAATAAATTGTTCTGCTTGTTTAAAAAGAAAGTATTAAGTACTTTTTTAAAGATATGAATTGAAGGAGCTTGTCTGATGGACAGTGGAAGTTCGTTTCTTGTCATAGAAAATTTTAGTGTGTTTAGTTTAAAGTTAATTATAGTATTCTCCTCGCAAATTACGCATTTCGTTTATAAATAGCTATCCTAATGTTCAAGTTAACTTTGAAAGCATCTTCCCAAACCCAATTAACCCACATTTACGAGATACTTAAATAAATTATAAACAAATAATGTTTGAACTTCTGGGGCCAATATTTTGAAATCTTACGCTTGATATAATTTTGCTAATACGCTTAAATTACGTCTTTGATGCTTAAGTTTGGAATGGAATAAAGACTTTATTGTCTACCGTATTTAAACTCAGCATTTACCGATAACAAAACTGTTTTGACCTCATATTTAAAAAGACTTGTTCTTTTGTCTGACTTTTTCTGGAAATTCCAAAAGTTTCTCGAGTCTTTGCTTTCTAAAAGACACTTAACTACTTAAGTATAGGTATAATATACTCTCTCTTTTTACCTATTGTGAACTAAAACTTCCTCATACAATATCGTTAATACCTAGTGTTACTAGATAGATAAAGGGTGATATTTCAGGTTCATTTTTTTTAATTTTAGGAAAATACAGCACATTGTATCTTAAACACATGTTATTTGGATTTTGACAGAAATCAGGTTCAATTCCTAGTCAAAAACATAACATTTGTATATTTTACAACTTTTCTCGAGTCTATCCAATCCTGGGTTCGAAGGATTATCAACCAACTTTAATTAAAATTATTTCGTAAATGGAAGTTCGTGTATAGGCGTGAAGGCGAGATAAAGATACATTCATACAGACACACAGACAAAGCTTATTTTACATTTATAATGTTGGTATGGATATAAATGTTTGTAAATTTCCAATTTGGTTATAAATAATAAAATTGGCTGGCGCTAATGGTTTTCAACGTGGAACTTGGAAGTGAGTGACGTTTCGCGGATGGTGATTTTGTCCTAAAATTCTAAAACAACCTCGAGTTACTATTTCCACATCATTTACAATTAAAGTCAATTGACATATACAAATATTCTCGTAAACCTAATTTTTATTTACAAGTAGGGTTACTATGTACTATGTCACTTTAAGACACGCACGCTATTTAAATTGTCCGGTTTTTTTTTAATTAGAAGGAACACGAGTAACAAAAATACATATTAGGTCCGTGCGAACGTCTGCTACCATGCCTACCTACCATACCACTGTAACTAAGTGGGTAATGTTTGCATTTTGTGACTAAATTGTCAGGACTTTTATTGATATGTCCGGCTTATTGTCAAGAATGTTAAATATTTCTAAATAGTACATACCCTATCCATAACAGTCGTATTTTTTGTTTTTTATACTGAGCACGACATGGAACTCCGAACACTATGTGAAGCAATTTGTGTGATCTGATAAATAAGACACAAGGTGGAGTGTGAGCGGGCCGGGAATTCTTGCATGTTACCCGTTTATCGACTGATAAAAATGCAGCTTTAGGTGGGTACAAATCGTGATTCCATTGGCGAACGGACACGCTACTGCCATGTTCGACCAGGCGCTGTAAGCACTTTTTTTTTAACTTTATTTCGCTTTGAAAATCGAGTAGCGTTTTCATTCTGTTAAAGCATCATTCAGTAAAAAAAATAAGCGCGATTTGTCTTGCTTTGCTTTTAAGCCGAACATGTCATATGTCGGTACGTTGAATTAGCTACGCTCAGAATGAAAACAAACGAAATCGTGTTATCCGTGTGTAGCGTAGCGTGTGGGGCAGTGGACTTTAACTTATATTTTTTTTTATTTTCATTTATTACAGCCCCTAGAACACAGCGTCCTAGACCTTCACTGCTGGAGATGGGCCTTCCAGAACTGGAGAATTTGGCCTACACTCGCCACGCTAGCCAGACTGCTTGGCAAGGGTATGATGTAATTTTTTTATGACAATTTATTAACGATTCCACAAGTTGGCATTAGTGGGAATCGGGACCGACGGCTTAACGTACTCACCGAGGCACGGGAACGGTTTGGTTGTAAATCTATGACAAATGTACGTAAGAAAAGTGTATTTTGTTATGTTTGAACCAACCTTTGTAGGACTTAAGGTACACGTTCTTACAACCGAAGCACCACCGCGCCTATAGAGCCTTATACAATTATAATACACAAAGGCGTACCTATGTGAAAAGGGTCAATGCGAGACATGGTAATAAGTGGTTAATTTTGGTAACTTCCACTGTGCTCACGTCATATGTTGATGAAGGGAGTAAATTAATTAGTCCTACAAAGGAACGACCCTTTCAAGAAACAACATCGACAGCGACAATTTTATAGACAAGAAGTTTTTCCCTTTTGTTATTATTTCCTACCTATCCCAAGCAACGTTGTCGTCAGTTTTATAGATACATAAAAAACAAATTATAAATTAAAAGTAATTCCGTCATAACCCGAGATCTGGAGATGCCCACAATTGAGGGCTTTGGTGGCTTGATTTAAATACTTTATTGCACCTAAAAACTTAGTCAATAGGCAAACCATAATGACATGGCATAAGGTATTAATTACCAGCTAACCTGGGGATAACTAATAAAAGCAGGATGAAGAAAATATGAAAATTACTTAAATTACTATATATCGACACAATTATTTAATATAGAACACAAATATACATATACATACCATACTTAAATATATATCTAAAACGCCAAACAACTTCGTCACGTCGAGAGAGATACATTCCGTTTCTCAAGAAATAATGTGGTTAGAATGTTTTTAAATAATTTGACGGAAGGTGCGGTCTGATATCTGGACTTGTTCCATTGACGAGCGGCAGCAACAAAAGAAAATAACAATAATAACGTTTATTTTCCAGTTTGATATATATATGAATATTAACAGTAAAACTAATAACTAAGTAAATAAAATTAAATAAATAAATAAAGAAAGTGAAAATTAAACATCTATACTGGGATGCAAATAGTGTCGCCATAGTTGGTGCAGACTACCTGGCCAGTCACGCACAGCTGATATTATTTTGTTGCTTGAGTTAAATACGTGTGATCTGTCGCCCGCTGTTCTCTGTCGCATTAGTGCGGCCCAGCCCGGAGCGCGGCCTGTACACAACATCTCGCTTGCACAGCGAGGGAGATAGAACATAGCTCGCCAACAATCATTGTACTGGACACGCATTGTTGACAAAAGAAATCTGAATACGTATGTCTGCATTTTCAGAATATCATGGGACCCTCAGCCAAGCGTCTGGCCAAGGAGTTGTCCAAACGGTTGACGGAGAAATACAGAAGGCTGGCAATTATTTCTGCCAATTATTATATTAGATTAGAGGGTAAATATTGCCAGCCTTCTTGAAACTATCTCTGATGGGATAAGCTGTGATTTGATAAGCCACAGTGATATATAAATTCAGCAGTGGTTATTAATTGACAAAGCTGCCAGTAATCACAGTTTACTATTTATTTATTTGCACACCGTATAATCGTTAGGGGGCATAATTCATCATCAGCTTCTCTCCACTGCTGAATATAGGCCTTTCCCGAGGCTTGCCATTTTACACGATCTGCTGCTACCCTCATCCAGCCCCCAAGGCTACCGCCTTTAGTCCGTCCATATGGTCGTCCTTTGAGTACTCTCTCTAAGTTATTGGTCGCGCATTCTGGTGCCTTATTTAATAACCATAGCTACACAAATTTACCTACTAATAATTTTATACTAACTTCGTAAGCCGCAAAATGAAAATCTTTCACAGAATTCTGTAGCAATAACGCAAAATATAGATGTAGGATTGTGCGAAGACATCTTTTACAGGGTTATTTATTACAAATGTCAGTCACAGATTAACAAATTGATTTACAAGTAGGTCTATTTTTCTTATTTTAGGCAGTTTTCCTATATTTATAATATTATTTTATTAACCTGTTAAAAAGCGAGTGAGAATAAGAGCACGAGGATAAAAAACAATAGCGTGTGCTAAAAGAGTGAGCATATCTCGCGCACGGACCTCTACTGCCTTGACGAGAGCTGATGTGTCAACCACTTCAACCTAAGCCCCCTAGGTTTGTGAATCACATGGCACAGGCGTTGTTATTCCAGTAAACACTAATTTCGTGTTCAACTTTAAAGCAAATCAAAGTAAAGCGCGCTGTTCTTTACTGAATTTAGCTTATAGCTCCCTCTTATCTTAAAACACACTTTAAATTTCTTTGTGATTCGCACGACAACCAACTCTTCTTCTCATAACAACCAACTCAAAATCCCACCCCACACTTCCAGCAGACATTCAGATTCTTTACCGTATCGTCTGCTCGCTAGTGGAACAAACTTCCACTGACCATCAGACAAGCTCCTTCCATTCACATCTTTAAAAAACTACTTAATACTTTCTTTTTAAACAAGCAAAACAACAGGAAGGCTGGCAATTATTTCTGCCAACATTTCCCCTCTGTATAGCTAAGCAGCTATACAGAGGGGAAATGTTGCCAGTCTTCTTGGGACTATCACTGAAGGGTCGTCTCTAGAGAACAATATATTTTAATTCCACAAATTTCTACTTCCTAATAATATATTTTCTGTATATATACATACATACTATTTATTTATGTAGTTTATTGGTTAGAATTGCACCCCACATATTTATACTGTCTCACTCTCCCAAAGGTTAGCTCGTAGAAAAAGCCGAAATGGCCTTTGTACATACTTTTAAGTAAAGTGCAATAAAGTATTTAGTAATTAAATAAATATAGTGAATAAAGTAAAGTAAAGTCGAACGATTTAAAATAAAAGCGAAATAAATTAAAAAGGGCGAGAAGTCGAATATTGGATAAGTATGCATGAATTAGTTACCGCCAGGTTACTTCCGGGAAAAAAAGTCGTATTTAAAATAAGTAATAAATATAAAATAAACCTTAAATTACAGGTCTATTCTCATCAAACTTCATTAGTAAAATATGTGTTTGATGAACGAAGTAAATGCAGGATATCTTTTCTCTTTTGAAGCTGAGATCTTTAATTAATAAAGTTTTGTTACCTAGAGTTAAAGTTCAAAGTTTCGTGAAATACAAAACTCTTAGAAAAGATTGTGAATAAATTTTCAGGTTTATGTTAACGTTAAGAGGTTTTACGGCTTTACATCCCTCTCGCTCGCACAATCCAGATTTTCAAAGATGTTTTTAGTTTTAGTGTACTTTTGAGAAATGTCGTCTATCAACTTACTAGGTAAGATATGGCATGGGTTTTAGTAAAATTGCTATGAATGATTTTGTAATTTTTTTCCTGTCTGAAATTTGGTATATGAAATTGATATTTTATTTATTTATTTATACAGCCACGAACTAGTATTAAGATTTGATATTTATTATTATTGTTAGATTGTAAGCTGACTCGGCCCTTTTACAGCCACGAATTTATATTTAGTTGACACGGCCTATTTACAGCCACGATCTTATATTAAGTAGCTACAATTACCTTGCTTATGACAATAATGCTATTATAACACACATAAATCTGGATTGTTTACCCGTTACGGTCCAACCATGATTACCTAACTTATGTTTGTTTATATATTTTTTATGTTTTATATTATTTTAGTGTGGACAATATCCAAGTTGTTACAAGATAACCTATGGAAATAAATATTTTGATTTTGATTAAGTTACAGATTCAACAGCGCTTAAAATTAAACCTAGACTACAAAATTTTTTACCAAAGCCAAATAATGAATCAATAATATATAGTGAGCGTTTTTACAGCCACGAATTAATTTTAACTACCTAGTTCTAAGCAAAAACTTGTTTATGGCAACAGTGTTTTAGTCGAAGATGATGGTATAGCTGATATGATGGGTCCACCCATAGTAGCTAACTGCCTCCATGGTCTAGCGGTTAAGTCCGTGGATTTTGACTCGGAGGTACCGGGTCGGGACACAAAAATATTTATTAATGTATATAAATACATTTATATAATATATAATTTATTTGTGATATTTTTCAAGTTTGGTACGCTGGAGACATCGACGTGCTTGCCATTTGTCATGATTGGCCTATAGTAAAGTTGGCTAAATGTGAATCCGCATCTTTAGAAGCGTGATTTCTGACCACCTCGAAAGGGAAACGGTCGTGATGACGTTGATACACCCATAGTAGCTGCTGGTTATTTTATAATCGAAATAATAGTAAACTATGGAGAAAAAATAAACCAAAGGAAATAAATGATTTGATTTGATTTGATAAACCCTAACCTGTTCTTCTGTGCTAAGGCATTAGTATTGGTGTGTGTGTAAAATGTGTAGTTGTGCCAGTGTAGATGTGAGTGTAGATGTAAATGTATCATGTTTTCTGGTAAGTTAATAGTCTAGATTCTCTCAAAAGTATCTCGGGCTTAAAAAAGCTTTGATAATGTTGGATTTTACGAGTGAGTGAGATGCTAAGTGTTAAATCCTCTTAAGAGAACAAGCAATTTGTTTATATATTCAGTCAGTAAACACTTCTTTCTTCCTATTTCAAAATTTTGTAATCGTTTTATATTTGTTAGAAAACCGTAATTTCTCACTGATAAACGCGAAGTTTTTGTTTACCACCAACTGTCAACTGCCAGGCAATTCGTAGACTGCTTATGTAACGCAATTTGTATCGCCCATTTTTTTTTTTCGTATTTAGTTTTTACAAGTATGTAATGTTATTAAATTAAAATATCCTTTTCAATGTGGTCAGAAACCACGCTTTTTTAAAGAAGCGGGTTCTCATTTAGCCAACTTAGGTAACTATAGTCCCTTCATATCAAATGAAAGCTCGTCGATGTCTCTAGCGTATTAAACTCGAGACATATCCCGTAGTGTCCGACCAGGAATCGTAACCGGTACCTCCGCGTCTAAATCCGCGGATTTAACCGCAAGACCACAAATATATTAATAATTAAATATATTTAAATATAAACTATACTTACAAAATGGTAATTTGAACTATTTAGTGTCTAGATATAGTACCAGGAGACTGGTAACATTTCCCTTTGATTAGCGAGCGATTGGCAGAAATAATTGCCAGCTTTCTGTCTTCAGATGTTTTCGTCAGTGAGTGTTCAGATCGTTTGTGTGTGGCTCAGTTGTAAGAACACTTTCCTTAAAAACTCCGGCATGTACAAAAGCGATATACACTGTTCTTATGTACATTTGTCATAGACACCACCGTTCCCGTGCTTAGGACATCAGACTATCGCCAACCAGTCTGGCCAGCGTGTAGTCCAAAATCTCCAGAAATAGTTCTAGGGGCTGTAATGATAAGTGTAATGTTTCTCAATGTCCCAGATCTCAGGTCTGCACATACTCTTACGGTGTCCTTTATAACCCAAATACACCTTACCTGAAAGATCGTTTCCAATTTCAATGCGACACACACAATTGTTCTCTTCCCTCCTCATCCAACAATCAATTAAAAACTCCGACACATTCTTCCAGCAGATGTTCAGATTCTTTTACAGTATCAGCAGCTCGCCAGTAGAACTGGCTTCCACTTAACGTTTGAAAACCACCTCCACTTTTATATGTAAGTACTTTAGCTTTAGTTGTTAGAAATAGGTAAACTAATTACATTTTTTAAAATTCCGATTTAAATTAGTCATTTAATGCACTCACTTATATTCCAAAGGTTAGCTGTTAGAAAATATCATTAGAGTCATGTACATTTTAATGTATTTTTGTTTGTTATTACAGCCCCTACAATCGCCACGCTGGCCAGACGGGTTGGCGAGGATCTAATTTCAATTTTTAATGACAATTTATTAACGATTCCACAAGTTGGTATTAGTGGATACGGGACCGACGGCTTAATGTGCTCTCCGAGGCACGGGAACGGTGGTGTTGTAAATCTATGAGAAATGTGCGTAAGAAAAGTGCATTTCTCATTGGTACATGCCGGGGGTTTGAACCGGCCTTTGTAGGATTTTAAGGAAAGCGTTCTTACAACCGAGCCACCACCGCGCTTTTTGTATCTTTATTTATTGTGCAATTCTATGATGAGTGTTCTTAAAAGATTCATAACTCACAATGACTGAATAATGTCACCTTTTGGTTGGGTTCAATAAATCCATAATTTTAACAATGTCAGATGACCATTAGTTCGTTCGGTGACAGTAAAACATGTGATAACTTTGGATCGGTAGTAAAGCATATGCCCATTGCCTTATTATGTACTGGGAATTCAATTTAAATTCACTGTGTATTATAGTTGACACGTGATGGTGTGCTGGAAACACGCACAGGCCAAAATAAGCACCCCTATCGTAGCCAATACCAATACCCGCTATAGATGTGGAATGATCTCCCAGCCAGTTTTTTCCCCATTCCGTGGTCCAGCGGTTAAGTCCGTGGATTTAGACTTGGAAGTACCGGGTTCGATTTCTGATCGGGACACAAAAATATTTATTAATGTAAATAAATACATTTAATTAATATTTAACTTATTTGTGATGTTTCTCGAGTTTGGTACGCTGGAGACATCGACGAGCTTGCCACTTGTCATGATTGGCCGTTGGCTAAATGTGATTCCGCTTCTTTATTTATTTATTATGGTTTCTGACCACCCCGAAAGGGAAACGGTCGTGATGATACTTTACTTCATATAACGGAGAACTTAAAACAAAGTGTGAAAAATCATCTTGTTAAGCCGGTACCAGATGTATATAGATAGGCCTATTCAATACAAAAGATATAAACGTGCCTAACGTGTATACCTACCAACTTTGGGTCCAATTCTCAAGCAATGATAATGTCACATGCGTTATTTATCGTAAATTCTGTCACAAAAAGACTAGCTTGCTAGCTGTTGGTGCAGCTACATGACTTTTGCGATTCGATTGGTTTGCGCGAACATTTTTATATCAGTGAAGGCCTATCTATGTGCATCGATAGGCCGGTATAGTTGTAGAAACTGATGCTTTAGTTGCTCCTATTCTTGGACCTAGCGTACCACTTACCATCAGGTGGGCGTTGTGTCATACAGTGTTCTGAAAAACAAAATAAAAATAAGATATACGTAGTAAGCAATAATATGTTTTTTAACTCAGACCGCACAAATCAATCGGTAATGAGCCGAGCGTGTTTTATCTCAGAATTAATTGTCAAGGTGCAATGAATTTGGAGCTGTCAGAAATGTTCCATTCTTAAAAAAATGTGTGTTCAAAGACCGATTCTTTACAATAAGTCATTGCTCACACCCGACTGAGCCTCGGAGATGTTATTAGCAGTTAATAGCACACGCCCCGTATAAAAACCTAAGATGTGAACCCTCACAAAATCCAGGAATAAATTGTGAGCTCGTAAAAGAAAGATGCCGTATTTTAATATTTGAGGTTTGATAAAGCGCTAGGAGAGCATTTCAGTGTAACACTTATTAATGGTATTAGCAATTATAAAATGCATAAAGATAATATAATAGGTTCAAATCAAATATATTTATTGTAATATAAGTACATATTTTTTATAACATGCTAAACAACTCTGTACGATAGACTGAAGTAAGTAATGTGTCTGCACACTTCGCGAGGTGACCCCGTGCTGAAGTTGAGCATGATCCTTACTAACATACCAAAATTTTAATGTGGTAATGTTTAGTTTATAAATAATGCGTAAATAGGTTGCGTGAATAAATATGATAAAAAATTATTGTTATAAGATACACTATCAGCTAGTGTAATAATACCTTCGATGTATATAGATAGGCCTATTCAATACAAAACGCACTTTAAAAAGGTGCCGCTTGCCACGTGTACCTACCAACTTTGGGGGACAATTCTCAAGCAATGATAATTCGTTATTTATCGGAAATTCCGTCACAATGCATACGCAAAGACGAGTTTGGCTGGATATACTCGTAAAAATTAATATTAAGCGCTCTCGATGCTTGCTAGCTCGCGACTGTTGGTGCAGCTACATGACTTCGATTGGTTTTGCGGGAACGTTTTTATATCAGTGAGGGCCTATATAATGTATTAATTTATAACTAATAAAAAGATATTGTACATATTTGATTAGGCAACCCACCGTTTCTTTTTTTAGTGTATTTGTTATATATAAAGTGGATTTCATTCGGATGATAAACATTTCTTCAGAAGCAGAACAGTAGGTATAATCAGTAGGTACTAAATCTAAACAACATTTTTATTTTACTTATTTGTTATTTAACATATCTATATATGTCTCGTGTATTATTATTTGTATGTTATTTTTGAAAAAAAATAGGTATACGAGTATATGTTAATCTTTTATGTAATATTATAATGTAAGTTAAATATTTTTTACACGTTTTCACCATACGAGTAAGAATGCCAACCAGCAAAAGTGAGAACAACAAGAACTAAAATCCGGTCTCTCTCGATTGACAGTGTTCTGTGATCAATCGGCAAATTGAACACTACAATACAATGCTTTAAAGAAACCGCTTCGAGAGGCGAGCGCGTTCGAACATGCAAGAACGCTCTAAGCATCTGTTCGCGCGCTCGTGCGCCGTTTACATCAAGCGAGGGAGAGCATTATTGGAATATTAAATGGTTTTATAAAAAAAAAGTTTTTCTAAAGAATATACTGTTCATGTTTACACTAAAAGAATTTGTTTATAGAATGAGCGTTCGCCTGTTTGATCTAAACCCAACTTTACTAAATGATATACCCAGTTTATTATGTCTATCGCTGCATTTTGTCTTAAATTTTACTTTCCACAGCTCAACAAGCGTCAGATATGAAAACATGAATAATTTCACAGCTCCATTATTATATAGCCAATGAAAGTTTCTCATTCAACAACTGTCAGTAACTTGTCTAAAATAAAAAGACGATGTCAGAGACAAATTGTGTTCTCAAATACGATAACAAGATGAGAAATTACAAATGATAAAATTACCTACTTAGTTTACTTTTGTTTCTACCTTTTATATAGGGATTGTATTCCCGCAAAACGGGATCCCTCAATCCGGCGGAATACTGCAACCTTAAGAAATAGCGCCAATATGTTTCATGCTGGAGAATTAGTCTTTAACAGGTTTGATTTATTTTTAATTTCTCTATATTAAAATCTCTACCAAAATAAATAAATATATATATGTTTTAAATAATTATAAATCTTTAGCATTTATAATTATCGGTTTTAAGAACAAACAGCCAATACAATGAGAATCAAACCTTTCTTTAGTTCATTTGTCATAGATTCACAACACCACCGTTCCCGTGATTGGAGAGTACGTTAGGCCGTCAATGCAGTTTCCACTAATGACAACTTTATTGTTAATAAAATGTCATTTAAATTGGCTTCAGACCGGTCTGTCTAGCAAGGAGAGAAGGCCAAATTATACAGCGGTCATTCTCAAAAGAGCAAAAATTTTTTTTTAGGTTTCAGGTGTCATTGATAGACTATTTGAACTAAAAAAGTTATATTTTTTTAAGATAAAAATAAATCCCATAAACAATACAATACTGTGTGGTGAATAAGACCGCATCTGCAAATCACGATATCTACCGTGATAAATACCTAAAGGCTGAGGAGTTATATGGCTGGTTGGTGAAATGATGATTATCTATTGACATGTTAAATGTATAACTCTAGAACAAGTAAATGAAATTATATATCTGGGCAGTGTTTTCACTGCGGATGGGAAGTACGATAGGGACGTTGAAAGAAGAGTGAACGCGGGAAATAGTGTTAACGGTGCCCTGGGGTCACTGATCGGCAGTCGAAATGTCAGTGACAAAGCTCGGCTCGCCATACACAATGCCATGTTGGTACCAACACTGATGTATGGAAGCGAAACGTGGATATGTCAGAATACGCATGAGAGTAGGGTTAATGCAGTAGAAATGCGGTCGTTGCGGCGGATATGTGGCGTCACTTTGGCGGACCGCATACGTAACGTCGAAATACGGAAAAGGGTTGGTATGAAGGAAAGCATAGGGACAAAAATAAGGAAAAGCATGCTACGATGGTTCGGGCATGTTGAAAGGATGAGCGAAGAAAGATTGACGAACCAGGTATATAATGCGAAAGTTGTGGGTAAAAGAGGCCCTGGCAGACCAAGACACACGTATCACGATCAAATAAATAAAACACTAGCTGAAGGAGAATTAAAAAGCCTTCGTAACAAAAGGGCATGTATGAAGAGGTTGATGAATGTCGATGAAGCGAAAGAGGTATGTCGTGATCGTGTCAAGTGGCGCTCAATTGTCTCTGCCTACCCCGTAAGGGATCTGGCGTGAAGATATGTATGTATGTATGTTAAATGTATGCCTAAAAAGCACATCATTACCTTAAATAACTCAAAGTGACAAATCACTTGGAATATATCAAAATGTTGATAATAGATTATTTTAATGATGCTTTCTGCAACCGGCCGCAAGTGTTGTTATTAATTGATCTTGCTCACAGCCGAGAGATGAAATAGAGAGGGAAACAATTACGTAAGTCAACTTTCGCGCGATCGTCGATTTTTCGCTACCTACTTAACAAGGCTCAGTATGAGTGGCGATATTTTTAGGAAAACTTCTCTGGACCGTAACTTAAGATTTTATCACTGTATAATTAAAATAAAAAATACGTATATATTTATTTTTATTCTAGGTTATAATATAAAATTATTAGCTCTTTAATAAATTACACGCAGTATATTCCAGAAGCAGTGGAGGTCTAGGACTCTTGTGTTCTAGTGACTGTAATGAGGATTTGAGTATAAAGACCACAAACTGAATTAAAATCTGCCAAAAAAATCGTGTAAAGAATGTATTTTAATATACAAAATACATTTATTTTCTGTAAATAAATAACAAGTCGAAAAAGTTGAGAAATAATGGACATCAAACTGCCTCCGTGGTCTAGCGGTTAAGTCCGTGGGTTTAGACTCGGAGGTACCGGGTTCGATTCAAAAATACAAAAATATTTATTAATGTAAATTAATACATTTAATTAATATTTAATTTATTTGTGATATTTCTCGAGTTTGGTGCGCTG
Source organism: Tinea semifulvella (assembly GCA_910589645.1). NCBI lineage: Eukaryota > Metazoa > Arthropoda > Insecta > Lepidoptera > Tineidae > Tinea > Tinea semifulvella. The sequence goes on from OU342585.1 coordinate 12,881,943, forward strand.
GAGACATCGACGAGCTTGCCACTTGTCATGATTGGCCTATAGTAAAGTTGGCTAAATGTGAATCCGCTTATTTATAAGCGTGGTTGCTGACTACCCCGAAAGGGAAACGGTCGTGATAATACTGACTGATCAAACAGTTTCAGGTAGAAACAAATTCAATAAGCATTCACATGTTTTATGACGTCATGTGGTTTAAATGTTAAAGCTGTCGTTAAGTAAACCCGGGTGACCGATTCAATTTCAGGCAATAAATATCCATCCAAATCGTTGGCGGTACCTAATGTATTTTATATGCAAAAGATGTCTACTCAATGATTCAATTCAATCAAACATAAACTGCTAAAACAACTTGCCCACAATTGATAAGTAAATTTTTATTTTTTTTTTTTTAATAATAATAATACTGACTAATAAGCTGACACGGCTTTTACAGCCACGAATTAATATTTATGGACATAAATATTTTTAGATTGTAAGCTGACATGGCCTTTTTACAGCCACAAATTTATATTGATATTTATGGACATAATTATTATTTGATTGTAAGCTGACATGGCCTTTTTACAGCCACGAATTTAATATTAAGTATCTAGCTGTAAGTAAAAACAAATTCCTCGTTTATGGCAACAATGTTTTAGTTATAATTATTGTATTGATGTTAGGTTCGGTCCAGCCATGGTCAATGGTAATATTTTTTATTTGTTTTTATTATTAGTTTTTATTTATTGGCTTGTATGTATTGACAATATCCAAGTGTTACGTGCTAACCATACGGAAATAAATTATTTTGATTTTGATTTTGATTGATTGAATAATAATTTATTTATTTGCATAAATGTCATATTTACAAATTTATGGACATAAATTTGTCTTAAAGTAAACTTAAGAGTAGGTACATTTGCCAAGTTTTGGCGAGCAAACATTTTATACAGGGGTGTTCTACTAATGAATTACATTTAAAAAAAGATAAACAATACCAAGATCACAAATAGTAAACCAAGTCATTTTTTGTAATAGTAAAGAATTCATTGATATTATAATAACATTTTTCTATTAACCATTTTTTCAATTTTATAATACACAGTTTGTTTGGTAACTGTCTAATTTCTTTAGGTATGTTCGTTGTAAACCTTGATACACATAATATATGAGTTCACACTAAATAATTTACTTTTATGACTGGGAATTTTAAGTTTTGTAGTGTCCATGCGACTAAATTTTCTTCCTGTATCACATTTGACAAATAGTTCATTATTTTTTTCAACAAAATTTACTATTTCTATGATATACAAGGATGTGAGGGTTAATAGTTTTATTTTTTTAAATAAAGGTCTACATGACTCTAGTGGTCCAACCCCACAGATAGCTCTGATGCATTTTGTTTTTTTATAAAAATAATTTATTTTAGTTTAATACTTGAAGTAGGTAACTTTTTAGTTATTTACGTTATTTTTTAATATTTCTAAAATGATTTGTACGTTTATTATATATATATATATTATTATTATTATTATTATTTTTTATCTATCACCCACCTGATCATAAGTGGCGCGCATGGTCCATGAATATTAGCAACTGGAATCAGACACTTATGTCCGACATCAGTCCCTATCACTATGCCGGCTTGACTTGTATCTCCAGATTTATCAAGCCATTCTCACTACATTTTTTTTTAAATCAGTTCTGGCAACACGCACTCACAGCACACTCGCCTCTCAAAATGTGCTGACAAAATTTTATTAAAAGTCATAGTGGGAATGAAAAATTCCAACAAACAAAATACGAGTAGGTACGTAAAAGATAAAAAAAAATATAATTAACATTTACTAAAATATGCGAATAGAATGCATGTAGAAATTCAACAAATTGGCTCGACTCTGATTTGCATGTACCTACACTTTTCAATGCATAATAAAATTACAATATGCGAACACGGAAATTTTAACAATAAGTGAAACATTTTTATATTCCGTATTTTTATGTATACCTACTCAGTTTGATTCAAAATTGGAAAATTTTTAAAAACCTCTAATCCGGGATAGTTAACGACTCATGCCAGGCGTTCTCAGACGTTTTATCACAACTTTACTCCGTGTGAGTAACACGGTTAACAAGCATTTTGGACGTGTATGTTAAAAGTTATACTTACTCATTGAAGTATAATTTCGGAGAAGTCGTAGAAAACTTTCATGAAGTTAATGAAACCACATCGAGTTTAAAATGTTTCGCATTTGTGTGATGTAATCTGCGATTAAGTTTATAACATTACTTCTACGTAATAATCAGCTGACAATTCAACTGAGAATCATATACGATATAATAAAGTTAAGTTATTATTGGATTGTAATAGTGGAAAGTCACGTGACGAACTGTGCACGGAGTTTAATCTAATAAATTTTGGCCGTAACCACTATAGGCCACAGAGACAGACAGTGCAGCGGTGAAATAAACACATTTGTTGAATAAAGTTGAAATTTTGGGAAAGGGTTGTTTCCTAAAAAGTTTGGTGCTTAAAAGGATCATGGGAACGCTTTATAGTTTGAGGTAAAAGGAAAGAGCAAACAAACCGACCTTTTATGATTTTGACTAATTCTCTAAGGAATAAAACATAAATGGAGCTTTTTGGTTATTGACTTAGACGTAGGATCCAGGAATTCAATTAGGAAAGAAAAAAACCTTTATTTGCCGCATAAAATACGTTGCTAAGCTGTTAGTCTTCTGCTAACAGGAGTAGAATCATTCTAAATAATTTAAATTGTGACGTGTCACAAATGCCTGTAATAGAATAAAGACATTTTGACTTTGACTTCAAATGTAAATATTAAAAGGGAAGATTAAATTACATCTCTCTACCAATAGAAACAAAACAAAACTATTTGTGATAGACAGATTTAACACTCTAAAATACACCAGTGTAATAATCCTGAAAAAAGAAGAGAGCTTCAGATACCTAGGTTCCTGCATCAGCAACACAAGGCTGAAATTCGAAGACGCATCAGAATGGGCAAGAACTCGGCTCAGCTAAACAAAATCTTATCGAACAGTACGACCTCCATAAAAACTAAATCCAGACTTGACTATCTTAGCTCACTTACTCTTCATATTCCTTTATGGCGCTGAGACATGGATCATAAAGAAAGCCGACCTAAAGCGTGTCGATGCTTTCGAAATGTGGGGTTAAAAAAAATGTGACGATTTTATAACATCTATAAATAAGGACCAGGCTTATTCACCATAATGTCTTCGTCGGATACTCCAGTACTTCTGACATATTGTCAGAAAAGGAGGAGTTATAAAAAAAGATTTAGAAAAATGGAAGGAAAAAGACCGAGATTCTAACCAAATTCGCTCAACTACTAACACTAGCGTCCATTAAACTAACCGTTTAATTGATACGCAGTGCAATTAGAAAGACGAGGTGGCAGTTCGGGATCAAATTGTTCATGCAACATCACTATTGTGTCATTATGACAAATATGACGCTTCAACCCGTTCTTTAGCGGACGCTAATGGACGCTAATGTTGGTTATATCTTCACTGTCTTGTTCCTTTCGCATTGCCAGTAACAAAGAGCTATTTAACGTTCTAACCTTTTTTGGCAAAAAAAAAATCAATTTTAAGAATAAACTAAACATTTATATAAATTTAATAATGTAGGCATTTACGCGGTATTTCAATAAAATTAAAGTGGCAACGTATAAAAACAAAATATATAATTTTAAAATGGAAGCACTAATAAAAATATAAGCGCCCTTTAATTAAAATTGCAGCCCAAATACTTTTATCGGTAAACACCTCCGAAAAGGTAATTTGTTGTGAAAATTATGTTCATTTAATATGCCGTTACCTTAAAATATTAAATCCCTCGGTACCCTTATTAATTTATTTACCTATTTACCTTTATACATTGAGTTAGTTACGAAAGAAGAAATTCTGCCATGGTATTTTATCCACTACATCAAATATATTCATTTAGATCAGTCTACGTACACTGGTTTTATAAAGCAATTGTAATTGCTAGCCAATTTCTTCGTCTACAAAAGATGATTCTTTAGCTTTAATAGTCGTAGTAGATGTTTATATATCTACTTATTTTAAAATGAATAACTACTATAGAATTTATTTTTCCAGCATTTTAATTCCGACCGTCAAACAAATGAATATTTCCAAAGTCAGTGTTCGCATAATTTCGAGTGACCCTTTATTTAGCGGCTGCTATCAGAAACTATTCCCCCAATTCCTTTGATTCAAATTGCAAATCAAGGGCCGTTAAAGTTTGACAATATTTAAACACAACTTAAATTAGCATCTGCTACATATACATAAGCAAAGAACCTGGAGACGATTTAGGTATTTCATTTACTACTGGTAGGCTCGGTTTTGTCCGTGGTCATAATATACAGCATAATTAAAATATCTGTAGGTAGCCGTATAGGCTCCTATGTCGTGCGCAGACAATGATCTCATTATATATACATATGTTTGTCCCTGGGTTGAACTGGGAACTAATATACCGAATTTAATGGAAATACGAGGGGCGTTCAAAATATTCTCGGTATGTGGATAAAAACAAACAAGTACGAAAAGTTTGATATTTTTATTTTTCAATATACTCCCCCCCTATGTTCATACACTTATAAGATCGATCAATTATTTTTTTTAATCCCTCATAAAAATATTTTTTATCTTTGGTGTAAAAATGCTCCTCCACGGCCGTCTTCAACGCTTCATCGTCAGAAAATTTATTTCCACGCAGATCCTTTTTAAGATTGGGAAACAAAAAGAAGTCGCTTGGGGCTAAGTCCGGACTATAGGGTGGATGAGTAACAGTTTCAAACCCACATTCAACAATAGCTGCCTTGGCAATATGAGCAGTATGGACAGGGGCGTTGTCATGCAGAAGCAGAACACCTTTGGTTAACTTTCCTCGCCTCTTTTCTTTGATCGCATCTCTTAATTGACGTATAACGTTAGCGTAGTACTGCCCTGTGATATTTACACCTTTTTCTTTATAATCGATAAGCAAAACTCCTTCACAATCCCAAAATATTGTGGCCATGACCTTGCCAGCTGACGGGATTACCTTGAACTTCTTGGGATGAGCTGAACCCTTAATGTGCCACTGCATGGACTCCTGTTTGCTCTCTGGGTCATAATGATGAACCCAGGTTTCATCTCCAGTAACTATTTTTTGCAGCACCTCATCGGGATTTTCACCACACAGGTCGATAAAATCTGAACAGCAAGCCACACGCATATCCTTTTGAAGAAGCGTCAGCATTCGCGGAACCCATCTTGCACTTACTTTTGACATATTAAGATGGTCATGTATAATGTCATGTACGGTACCAATAGAGAGATTGGTTACTTGAGCTATAGATTTTACCTTCACTCGGCCGTCTTCCAATATAAGTTTTTCCACTTTATCAATATTTTCTTGTGAGGTAGCCACTACAGGCCGGCCAGGTCTAGGGTCATCTTCAATACTCTCCCTTCCACGCTTAAATTCGCTTGACCATTTTTGAATAGTAGATAAAGAAGGAGCAGACTCACGGTAAACACAATCCATTTCCTCTTTTATGGTTTTTTGATTTTTACCCTGTTTTGTCAAGAATTTTATGACGGATCGGTGCTCTAATTTCGTTAAAATTGTTAATTCGCTCATGGTGTTCATGTTTGTTCGGCAATTGCAGAAAAACAAAAGAACATCTCGGTTCCAATTTTACTTTTTTTTAATGTCAATGGATGAATCTTAGCGGCCAGTAACAAATATATATATAAAAGAGGTTGTAACGTATCAATACCGAGAATATTTTGAACGCCCCTCGTAGGTTTAGTATATAATGTATCCATTAGTCCTCAAAAACTTTTGCGTCTATGTAATATATTATAATATATTAATTATACTATTATATTAACTGCCGCTGTGGTCTAGCGGTTAAGTCTGTGGATTTAGACTCGGAGGTACCGGGTTCGATTCCTGGTCGGGACACAAAAATATTGATTAATGTACATAAATACATTTAATTAATATTTAATTTATTTGTGATATTTCTTGAGTTTGGTACGCTGGAGACAACGACGAGCTTGCCAATTGTCATGATTGGCCTATAGTAAAGTTGGCTAAATGTGAATCCGCTAATTTATAAGCATGGTTTCTGACCACACCGAAAGGGAAACGATCGTGATGATACTTGTATATTAATAATAACTTTTACAAATTTATGAGTTAAAAAAAATATTTCAATAAATCAATAATTTATAAAAAAAAAAACATTACAAAATATAAAATAAAAATTAATAATAATCTATGGATACGGATAAAAAACCCGTTCGCGAGTAATGGTCGCAAAAACGCTGGCTGCATTTCCCCGCTGAATACCGATTCTTTGGGCGGAGAAAGAGTCAGCCCTCTTATTACCGGAGAAGACGACAAACGGCACAAATATTTAATATGGATACATACTTGCTTGCGAAAATCGGAGTCTGGCATTTTATACGCTGACCCTGAGATGCGACGCGACGAGGGTGTTGACGCACATGGCGGCCTACACCACAGCACGTTCTCGTTTCCAGGGGACCAATGTCATACCATCGGGTCTCTTGCCATCATCTCGGATAACTATAGCATACTATAGTATGTAGCAGAAAGCCGTGGCGGGAAATATGCCCGCACTTTTAAATTTCAGGTTATCTTTTTCGTTCTAGTGGACACTAAAATCCAGACAGTACCTACCTACGCTACGTTATCTAGCAGACACATGCAATTTAAATTTACTTGGAAGAGCTCAGAAACAGACATTCCATTAAAAACACAATTCGCTATTATTCCTAAAACATTCGAAGTAAGAATAGAATTTTAGTTACCTAGAAATTTTCCATATATCTTTTATCTTTACTAGATGACTCCGTAACACCCTTTATGCTAACAATATAAAAAATAAAAATCCAATCGGGTAGAGCCATTTTCGAGTTTTAACCTTCCTCCCTCACGGCAATTGATATTTAGTTATTGAAAATACTCGGTTAATCGATAAAAAGTTTTACGACGAATGAGAAAACGACTAGGCGTTTGAACCATATATTCATCCGTATTTCATTCTTGGAAATGTGTGATATTTTATCACTGCCAGCACCTCATAGTATAATTTGTAGCGTATTTTTTAATATATAAAACTAGCTGACCCGGGGAACTTCGTACAGCCTGACAGTCAATGAATGTACCCTGGGTCGGTATGCCCCACAAATCATCATCATCATCACCGATGTTTACACAACATATTCCTAAAGTTTCATCCCGATCGGTCAAGTAGTATTGAAATGCATAGGGAACATACATACACACAGACATTAATTTTTATAATATACATAGATTTGGATTTCATTCGTATAACAGATCGCTGAAGGTCTCTCTTCTACGTATCTTAGACTATAAGAACCCCGGAGAATATATGTTTCACCCATAGCCGGTTAATATTTTCTGATCCCTTTAAGAATTGTCGATTCTTCACAAAATTAAATGCCCTTTTCATGTAGCCTATTCAATAAAATCCTTAATAAAAAATATACGTTTGCAGTATAAATATTAATGGGAATATTTAGGGTGAATTTTTCAACTGTACGTGTAGTATTTGGAATAAAAGAAATATCACAACCATATTTATTCCGGGATGGTCAGAAACCACATTTTAAATAAGAGTATAATTTAGACAACTTTACTATAGGTCCATCATCACAAGTGGCAAGCTCGTCGATATCTCTAGCGTACCAAACTCGAGAAATGTAACAAATAAATAAAATACAATATTATTTCCCGACCAGGAATTGAACCCGGTATCTCCGCGTGTAAATCAACGGAATTGAGAGGGTTTAACAATCCAAGATATTCAAAGTTCTTTCAAGTGTCAGTGCGCTTTGAGAAGTGTCGTCTATCAACTTTCCAAGAATTAAAATTACGTTCATGTTGGTAATTTTTTCACTTTCATATAGGCATATCACCTTATTTTAGATAAAATAACAAATCTATTGAAAGAAGACAAATTTCTAAGCAATCCATGGATTCACCGTGCGGGTGCCGGGTCCATCATATCTGTAAGAGGTGATAAGAATGGCGACCGACAATAGGCTGGTTTAAAAAAGGAAGCCCACTTTTTTTTTATTTTTTTTTATTTTATTAGGAAAACTTATGGTTGCAAAATTTTAATTAGATTAAGAATTAAAATTAAACACATAAACCACTAAAAAGTTTCCACAGATAGAATCTACAGACACGGCACTAAAGTATTTTCTTTAAGAAACAGTCTATAGTATAGAAACACATTTTCAAAAATATTATAAAACAATAAACAGAACAATAAAGCAATACGCTACACACGATATATGATACACCATCCACCATTCTACTCCTCTCCCTACCCAATCAAATGCTGTATGATTCCGTTAATGCCGTCTTGGAAGCTCTTTCCATAAATTTATTGACGGCAGACCTGCTTAAGCCCAATTCTTTCAGTAAGTGGTGTAAAGATTTTGCTGGAACTTCTCCCGCACAAACTTCCACTGCGTAAAGGTAAGTCTTGAACCTATTCCTGATAATTTTTAATTCCAAACGTCCGTAATTTTATTTCTAAGAAAGCTAACATACTATATTTCTCATAAGTACACTCAGAACTAAAACATATTTGTAAATGTTGGATTGTGCAAGCGAGAGGTATGCAAAAGTGTTGAACCGTCTTAACCGGCTGGTAGTTATTTTAGTAAAAATTTGTAAATAAATATTAAATTAAATTATTTTTTAGTAAAAAAATATAGTTACATTATTTTTACCGCCATCTACTACTAGTTTATCCGTAAACAGCATAATCATGAGTTCTATAATGCTTGGACTGGGACAAAATATATACTCGTACCTATATAGGTAACTAGATGGGACAAGAAGCCAAACAGTATGATAATTAAAGCTATTTACGATTGTCCGTCTCAGAATTAATGACAGTGCATTGCCGGTTAAGGTCGTGTTCGACGTGCACCTTAAAATTGATTCTATTGTTTTACTGACAATTTTCCGACCAGGAGGGCCCCAATTCTCGCGACTTTGACATGCATGTCCGCTCGATTTGTTCAAAAGAAACTGACGGTTTTTAATGGAGATTATATTTAATATTTCGAACCGACACCCAAGTCGAAAACGCCAGAATTAGGCCCCAAGGATCTCCGTAGAAAACTGTCAGTCTCTTTCGAACAAATCGAGCGGACATTCATGTCGAAGGCGCGAGAATCGGGGCTCTGGTCAGAAAATTTACAGTAGAATAACAGAATCAATTTTAAGGTGCACGTCAAACACGACCATAACCGGCAATGCACTGTCATTAATTATGAGACGAACAATCGTAAATAGCTTTAATTATCGTACTGTTTGGCATCTTGTCCCATCTAGTTATATGCGAGTATATATATATTTTGTCTAGTCCAAGCTTTATAGAACTCTTGATTACGTTGTTTACGGATGAACTAGTAGTATATCTAATAGAAAGTACTGATATAAAAAGGGCATCGAACCAACGACCTCTGGATCAGAGCCAAATAGATTTAAGTACTGGTTAGTAGATCATGATTCTTGAAACAAAGTTGATTGCAATAAACTTTTTAGGTTGCAGGAAAGAAATTTGATGTTGGACATTGGTATATATTTTTATTTTTTTAGTTTATTTAAAAGATTTAATTTATTCAGATAATATTTGTTCATAATATAGTTCATGACCAATCATCAAATTCCAAGTATTGCAGAGTTTAATGCTTTTTTTAAAAAAATATTATATAAACCATACAGCACTTAACATTATTATTAACAGAATGGTAACAATTTGCCTATACAGGTTCACACAAGTAGCATGCATTTAGTTTTTATACAATTATGTAGCGAAAATAAAGAGAAACGTACTGCCGGCAGACAACCCAAACCCATATTTATATACGTGGATATGTCAGAATACGCATGAGAGTAGAATTAATACAGTAGAAATGAGATCGTTGCGTCGGATATGCGGCGTCACTTTGACGGACCGCATACGTAATGACGAAATACGAAAAAGGGTAGGTATGAAAGAAAGCATAGGGACAAAAATAAGGAAAGGCATGCTTCGATGGTTCGGGCATGTTGAAAGGATGAATGAAGAGAGATTAACGAACCAGATATATAATGCGAAAGTTGTGGGTAAAAGAGGCCCTGGCAGACCTAGACTCACATATTACGACCAAATTAATAAAACAATAGCTGTAGGTGCGTTGAAAAGCCATCGAAACAAAAGGGCATGTATGAAGAGGTTGATGAATGTCGAAGAAGCGAAAGAGGTATGTTGTGACCGTGACAAGTGGCGCTCAATTGTCTCTGCCTACCCCGCAAGGGATGTGGCGTGAAGATATATATGTATATTTCAAGAGTAATTCGCGCCAATATCGCCCAAACACGAGTATATGGGAGCCCCAGCGTGGAAAAACCGCAAAAAAATTCCTTCGACTTCCGCCCCATATATAGAATCAAATGTATCGTTTTCCATAATTATTCACATTGTAGCACATTAAGTATTAAACAAAATAACACACTTTTGACTAACAATATCCACAGTAAACTAATTTACAAAACACAAAACTTGGACATGACATGTCCGTGCAAAATGACGCGAAGAACTCTCTGTTATATAACCCATTTATCACGAATGAGTACTTCATCATCATTATCAGCTTGTGGCTCTCCGTTGCTGGATACAGGCCTTCCCTAAGGCTCGCTACTGCACGCAGCCTTTTGCAACCCTCATACAATCAGCGTCATATGTCGATCTAGCGGGGGTCGTGCTACTCTGCACCGTTCCGTACGTGATCTCCATTCTAAAACCCATTTGCCCCATTGGTCGTCGTTCTACTGCAGATTTGGCTTGCTAGACCACTTTAGCTTACTAATTTCGAAAGCTTTGTCAGTTACTTTGGTTCTCTGACGAATATCAATACCTGTATATATACTTTATCACGTTTCATTTCTTTAGCTTAGCTAAGCTGTTAGTCTTCCGCTAACAGCTTACTCCTTGGATCACTTCGCTGCTTAGTCTTCCACTAACAGTAGTAGAATTATTCTAAATAATTTAAATTATGACGTGTCACAAACACCTGTAATAGGTTTACGTGAATAAAGATTTTTTTAAATTGGCTTGACTTAAAAACAAAACATCATTCATTTTAATCTATATACTAGCTGACCCGGAGAACTAACCTAACCTAACCGTCATTAAATGTTTTTAAACCTTAGTTAGAACGTAGAAATCGTCAATGTCAAATATACGCAATGCTAATCGCCGATTGGATCTTCTCAATAAACTCTACATAGAAGGCCTATGTGATAGCTGGGCAGCTAGGATTAGCGTCTCGGTTATGCTGGGAGAGGTCGATTAACGGTTGAGCGGTAAATGGTTTGACTTGGCTTTATTTCTGTATTCTGATAAACACATCTTTAATAAAAATAACAGAAGTGGAAAGCATTTCGAATATAAGAAAGGTTTCACAGGTTTTGTCATAGATTTACAACACCACAGTTTCATTTCCATACCAACTTGTGGAATCGTTAAAAACTTGACATCAAATCCTCGCCAACCTTTTTGAACAGCGTGGTGAGAGAAGGTCACAATCTTCTGAAATGTTTTCTAGAATGCCCATCCCTGTGGAGCTGGAGAACTCTAGGAACTGAAATGATAAAAGCAAAGAACTACCTACTCGTAGGTACTTAACGCAGAAACGTGGACGTAAATAATAAATTCTCTATATTATTAAAAAGGTTGTTGAATCCAAGTTTTGATGGAACCTTTTTCCATTTTCATTTTAATGCGACGCGTCCGACTTATTTTTAAGTGACTTGGACCTCTGATGACAGACGTCTTTTATGACTTTTTTATTATTGAATGCCGGCACAAGTTTTGAGCGACCTTAAGGTACTAATTATAAAGGGCTAGTAGGTATAATCTGTCATCTGGCACTATTTATATTATAGTATACTATATACTATATTATTATATTTTGTCACTATTATATATATAATAGTGACAAAATTTGAATTGAGAATATGATATTTTAGAAAGCACCATTGGCTGCAACGTAACGGACAGAACTTTAAATTGGATGAAAATTTGCATATTAGCAAAATATTTAACCAACAACATTTTTGTTCTAAGGAATGTTTCATTACTTATTCACATTAATAAGAAAATACAATTAATACAAATATTTATTTATTTAAAACCTTTGCACTATGTACAAGGGGCGGGCTTAAGCCGCTAGGCTAACAGCCAACCTTTGGGACAATAAAAAACATAACTTAGATCGAGGAGTAGGGGCGAAGACGTATTTAAGACTGATCATTATTAAATAATAAATATATTTATTAATAATATATATACCACATCTACATATACTAGATACATATAATATCCACTTATATACGCTATTGGGAGCTGTTTAAGTAATGTGTGTGTGTGTCTACACATGACGCATCCCACACCAGGGACCTGCCAAGTTTCCACGGCCAACAGTCATGCCGTTGGGTCTCTTGCCATCGCTCCGCGCAATCCCAGAGGGTTCTAGGATCGCGGGTACTCCAGCAGTGACAAAAGCCCTTCGGATGATGTCATTGAGAGCAGCGCGACAAGGTATGCGGCCAGCACTTTTAGCGCAAGAAAGACCATGGTGTCGAGATGTATCTCGAATACACATGTCCTTGTTTGAATTGTCGCTCAGGTTGCGAAATACCTAATCTTTGAGTGCGCTTTTTTTTCAGTTTATTGTGAGTTTTAATAAAATATTGATCAATAGTTATAATGCTATTTATTAGTGCTTTGCACCTATCAAAGCCTCTTAGCACATGTCATTTTACAAGAGTTCATATTTCAATAACAACTTTTCAACAATGAATCATGAACCCACACAAAGTATCCGGGACTTTACACGTGAACAGTAAACAATGGCGATATTACTGTAATATAGTGTATAGGGTTGGCAACCGAGGACGTCCTGCAGCCCTATCCAGTTACTTAATTTATGACTTATTCACTCACTCACACTTACATATTACACCTTCACACACTACACTGTCAATACACATTCACACATACCCTTGAGATAAAGATGCGTGGTTAGATTTTTTTATTATTGTTTTGTTATTTTTAAGTAGTAACTAGGCAGTTTAATTTGTTTATAATCCGATCGTGCTTTATGTTTAGTTAAAATAATATTATTCCGTAATTGGTTAGGTGTTAAGTAAATATTTGAATGTAGATAATAATCCTCCTCGCCAAGCCGTCTGGTCAGCGTGGATCTCCAGCAGTGGAGGTCTAGGACGCTGTGTTCTAGGGGCTGTAATGAAATATTAATTTGTAAAAGACATCTGTGGAATATACGAGACGTATATATCAATATCGTATGTTGATAAATAAATTAATGTTTTAAATATTATAAAAATCTATTTTTAATATAATATACAGGATGTGCCACGAATTAGTTAACAATTGAAAAAATCGTATAAAAAAACCATTTAAAATTTGTTGTTGTTTTTGTTTGTTGTTTTTTTTTAATTACATTCTCTAAATGACCCACCATCGAAACGGATTTTTGCACGCTTCTAAGCGAATACCGAAATTATCGAATACTCGTCGACAAAGAGACCGCGAGATCGCCGACATCTCTTCGCTGCTTGTTTTCTTTAGTTGACGTAGTGTATTTGGTTTATGGATATAGACACGACTCTTCAAATAACCCCATAAAAAAAAAACTGCCGGGGATAAAAAGAAAACCTTCAATATCTATACTACAATTTAAATAAAAATTGGTAATAATTTAGTCTTTAAAACAGCACGAAATGTTACAGCAACGTGATTGAATTTTTTGTTGACTTACTTCGTTAAATGGGCAAAGCTGAGTCAAACCTCGCTTGTTTCAAGATAAATATAAAACGTGAGTAACCATTAATCTGATAAGCAAAACTCTTTGTCCGAAACGAAATAAAATATTTACTTTCCAATCATTACGCTTAAGACAAAAGAAAAGAAATTCAAAATTTCCATCTACAAAGTAATTTATTTGTAAAGTAATTTTAAAAAATTTACGACAATAAAAATAAGCATTGTTTCTTGAAAATAAACATTGCTGATATGTTTGTTTAATAAGTTTACGATGTAGCGAGCAAAATTATTAAAATAATTTAAATGCTTATTACGAAAATGTTATTAGGTACCTACTTGACTAAATATTTCATGAATAAAAAACAAAGGTAGCGAAAGCCGAAAGACAAAAGACGGTTTTTATTTAAAGGACAGTCAGAGAAACGCTAATGAAGCTCAAATAATTCGGTACAAATCTAAATAGAACTAAATTACTAATATATGTGTTTCTGGGAGAATGAATCGGCAGCCGGCGTGATTACAGGAAGATTGATGAGATTCTAACACAGGAAAAAGCTATACTTAATTTTATGCTGCATAATAGATAAATTAGATAATCTCTTAATTGCACATAAAACAAAAATATTTAACTGTAAAGTTTCCCTTTCGGTGTGGTCAGAAACCACGTTTAAAAAGGAGCGTATTCACATTTAGCCAACTTTAGGCCAATCATGACAAGTGACAAGCTCGTCGATGTATCAAAGCGTACCAAACTCGAGAAATATCACAAATGAATTATATATTAATTAAATTTATTTATTTAAATGAATATTATTGTATACGGTACCTCCGAGTTTAAATCCACGGACATAACCGCTAGACCACTGAGGCATTTAACTGTAAAACCCAATAATCTATCCAGACGTATAATCTCGATTTAAATGGTTCACAAAAAAAAAAATAGCGTTATTTATTATTATAAATGCGACAGTTTGTACGACATTTTATATTCTACGTGATTTTGCACCATAGGGGTAGATATTAAGATAAAAGGCAGCTGCCACGAGAAAGTTCACTCGACTAGAGGCACATACATAATATAAGGTTAGTGTTGCCCAATCTTGGTCTTGGTTGGATTTGAAACGAAACTATTGATTATGAAAACACTGAGGAATTGTTGAAAACTGTATCATAAAATAATATAAGATACACACTAACGCAAATACACATACACACCAACGCACATACACACATCGAAACTTACACCGATACACAACACACATGCGATACACACTCACAATATGAAAACGAAAATTATTGTATTATTAATATTTTTATTTTATTGACCGTTATATGACCGCCTCCGTGGTCTAGTGGTAACAAACGTTGCCGTGAACTCGGGAGGTCGTGGGTTCGATTCCCACCGGGGGCAAGTTGTACATTGTATAATTTGTCTCGGTCTGGGTGTTTAAATGTATAATATGTATATATTTACAAAAAAAAAAGTATAATATGTAGTTTATCAACCATCTAGTTTCCGTAACACAAGTAGCTTACCACGGAAATTAGATGGCGCTGTGTGACCTGTCTGGAAATATTTATTTATTAATTTATTATATATACTATATTATTATATATCTACCTTATGTACTTACTGCTCTCGTTGTCCCGAAGGTTTGACCGTCATAGAATGTCTAGCGGCATTAGGTCCGCCTTTGTACTTTGTGCAATTAAGTTTCAATAAATAAATAAATAAAAATAAAAATATTTTATTTTTACATTATGCAATATTCGAAAATATGTTTAGTGATGGGTAGGTTGGATACAAAATAATGCTAGCATAATAAGGTTCAGCTAGCTGTAAGTACATATCTCCTGATACACAGACTACTTTTTCCGCAGATAAGGTTCAAAACAAATGTCAATTTTTATTTCAAAAATTTTTTTTTTTTGTTTTAGTTACCATGAAATGTATTTTAAAATAAGTTGTGTAAAAATAATGTTTTTCTCAATAAAGTTTTTTTTTTTTTTTTGCGACTGTTTATTGACCTCCCTGTAAAAAATAACTATACATTTACTACTAACTAAATACGAGGGCATTATATAGGCTAAAACTAAAGATTTTCACTGTGTAAATTGCTATAATAGCTCTATAGCAATTTACACAGTGAAAATCTTTACTTTAACATCTAATAAGTATCGTAAGCCTGACCCTTCTCAAATAGTTACGTTGAATCGATTTGCATGCGGTTTACACTGAGATTGAAATCTTCAAACAGAAAGCCAGTCTTAGCTAGCTATTTAATCCAACTAGACTTAAACCGAGATTTAGAAAGCGCACCGAGCTTATTTAACTTTATTAATGTTACCAGTATGTTTTTGCACAGAAATGTTCTATCATAAATATAATTTAAAAAAAGATAATTTAAAAACTAAAATCCCGACCGCGTAAAAAAAATCTTGAATTAAAAAATAAAAAGAAAAAAACAACCCCAAGGGTCCCGTCGCCAAAAAGTTTGATAACCACTTAACTACACCATTGAAATAATTGTATATACCTATTAGTATAGCGACGGAACCCTTGGGCTTGTTTTTATCTTTCTTGTTTTTAATTTAATTTTTTAGGCAGTCGGGTTTTTTTTAAAGTTAATTATTTATTTTAGTTATCGCTGTCTGTTATAAGGTGGTAAGACCTTAGGTATAGCTAGGTACTTACAATAATTCGGTCACCTAATAATAATAATGGAACAGGCTCCCACTGACGATCAGACAGGCTCCCTTTGTTCATATTTTCAAACGTTTACTTACCACCTACTTTCTAAACAAGCAAAACGTTGTTTCTTAAATTATTATTACATTTTATTTTTGTGTTAATTAATATTTTTTTATATTTTTTATTTATCATTAACTTTTATTAGTGTGTAGGCTTATTTTTAGCTTGTTATAGTTATATGTATGTATTAATTTATTTATTTATTCCTATATGTATTATTAGTATGTAGTTTATAATAATAAATTTGCACCCATGCATAGTTTCTCCACACTCCCAAAGGTTGGTTGTTAGAAAATGCCTGGCCATTAAGCCCGCCTATGTACAATTTTAGTGCAATAAAGTATTTAAAATAAAAATAAATAAATAAATAATATTTTATTTTTATTTTTTTCTTAATTTCTCGAGTAGGTACATACTTATTATTTATTTTTCTTTTAAGCGAAATTTGTATTGTAGGTAGGTAAATATTGGCGGTTAATGGTATCTACCTATACGAAATTGACATTAAATATTTATGAATTAATCCACACATTACCTATTATGCAATTATAATTTATTAATTATGATGTAAAGTTGGCTAGATTTTAATCCGCTCTTCTAAAGCGTGGTTTTTGACCACCTCGAAAGGGATACTGTTTGATTATTAAACCTTTATTACATGTTTATTATAGGTAGATAGACTTATATTGAAATTTTAAATAATAATGGTTGCTAACCAACTTTAAATTGTTATAGATCCTAAATGGAAACTTAACATGATTTTTAAATACTTATTCGATAATACTCGATATAGTTTGTCGACTTTATTTTTTTTATTTTACACAGTATGGCGTCTGGTTGTCGCCTTAATAAAGTTTGGTTAATCTCATATTTATTTATTATTTATTATTTGACCAAGGTTTGTCCTAGATTAATGTAGATATATCGCTAAAGAGCCTCTTTTGATTAAGTATTGAACACCATTACGGTGTCTAGTCGGCCGTATAATGTATTGACACGGACACAAATAGACTGATGGAGGATCGAAAGAAGACGGCCAACATAAATAGTAATCCACAAACTAAAATTTATTTGTTGATAAATGTGAACTTTTATATACCTATAAAGCATGGACTCTGCCTAAATAATCTTAATATATCAAACAAAGTCGGGTTTGTTAGAACACTTACGAGTATAACTCGAGATCAGCTGGACAGATTATTATGCTTTTTGTTTAGTTGGATTTTTCTTTGTCCCGAATGGCAGAATAAATATTAATAACATTGAAAAATTGACGAAATATATATATATTTTTAATGTCTTTAAAGGACATTGTACAGAATACAACAGTCCTAAACACGTAATTTATTTGCATAATATATGTTCATAACAGAGTTCATAACCGAGTTGGGGATCATCAAATTCCAGATGCTGCAGAATTTGATGCTTTACTTGGAGTCACTCGTGGCATTATAGCCCAAACACGTCGGGTAAAATATGGGAGTCCATAGCGCGGGATAACAGCAAAAAATAAACTGCAACTTGAGCCCCATATTTAAAGTCCAATTTACTTTTTCCATAATTATTCACATTGTAGCACATTATTAAACAAAACAACACTACTTTTGACCAATAATATCCACAGTAAATTAATTTACAAAACAAAAACTTGCACTTGACATGTCCACGCAAAATGGCGCGAAGAACTCGGAAATATTTAAATAAAAGATTGGAAGAAAGAACAATGTTGGTTGTCAAATATTTATGCGTGCGTTCAGAAATTTATATCAAGCTCCTAACATAGAACAAATGACAAATAACCAAATAATTAACTAACCTTAATTTAAAAAAAAAGTCAAATCGATTGGTCTCACTTTTATGTCGCAAGTCTGTGATTTGTTTTGAAAATTGTTTTGTGTGAGTATTATTATTAATAATAATGATCAGGCGGTACGAAGTTCGCCGGGTCAGCTACTATTATAATAAATCAAATCAAATCAATCATTGCATGTTTTTGCAGATAGTACTGAAATAGCATTGTGTTGTTTTCATATTCAAAAATGTTTTATACTTATTTCTGTTGTTTGTACCTAATACTAATAATAGTAAAGTATCATCACGACCGTTTCCCTTTCGGGGTGGTCAGAAACCACGCTTATAAATAAGCGGGTTCACATTTATCCAACTTTACTTGTATATGTTGTATATGTCTATAATAATAATAATAATAAATAAACATTTCTGTCATTTTCACTGATCCATTTCGTCTTGCACTGAGAATTCCCACCTTATTACCTGAGTGGGACACCTACTAACACTGTGTACACTGAGACGAAAAAGTCAAATATAGGACATTTTAGACTTCAGAAAAGATTTTCTTTTGTTTACGTCATTGACCTATATACACGTAATGACCGTGCGTTATATAGGTAATACCTTGGTCTTAATATACGAGTACGATATGTAACTTTCATAGCAATTAAATAATGCATCCCGCGATAAATGTCTGAGGGAAGCTAATTGTAATTGTTTTGTCGTTTCGAAGAAGGAACCGAAGATCCATAACTTCCCGTAGTGTGAAGTAAAGAATGGCGACTATTTATAAACTCACCACTCTCAAGACTCAAGACTGAACAACTAAAAATATTAAATATTGATAATAATAATAATTCTTAATTCCAAAAGTGTTCCATATACCAATTTACCTTATACATATTTTATAAAACTTTTACTACATACGAAGTAGGTATATTATACGCTCAGTAATTTAGCATTGTATATTTATAAATACGGGCCTATCTCACTCAATGAAATGACAAGATTGAGAAATTTTATAACTAACAGCGGTAACAAAAAAAGGGTAAAATAAAAAGAAATACCCGACTACTTAAAAATAGCTTAAATTAATAACTGCAAGTAATAAATAAAAACTAAAAATAACAAATGTGGCCCAAGGGTCCCGTTGCAAAAAGTTTGATAACCGCTTAACTACACCATTGAAATAATTTTATATATTTTATTACATAGTAGCTTAAACAGTGGGAACACATTGTTGGGAAAATTTGAGCCTGTTTAATGGTTCCGACTGTTAGAGCCACTTTGTAATAAACTGGGCCCTTTTTTTTCTTTTAAGATTTGTTTATTTCTTTGCAGTTATTAATTCAAGCCTCCGTGGTCTAGCGGTTAAGTCCGTGGATTTAGACTTGGAGGTACCGGGTTCGATTCCTGGTCGGGACACAAAAATATTTATTGATGTAAATAAAAATACATTTAATTTTTTAGTGATAATTTCTTGAGTTTGGTACGCTGGAGACATCGACGAGCTTGCTACTTGTCATGATTGGCCTATAGTAAAGTTGGCTAAATGTGAATCCGCTTTTTCATAAGAGTGGTTTCTGACCACCCCGATAGGGAAAAGGTCGTGATGATACTTTACTACTACATCAAGTTCATTTTTTAACAGTCCATTTTTTTATTTCACTCGTTTAAAGGTATATTAGTATATAATATTACTTTAAAGGCACTAAAAAAAATCGTGCATATTCTCTATTCTGCTGTTAAGAAAGACTTAATTTATCTGATCGCCGAGCATGCGAAGAGCTTGCTAACTGTATGCCACCACGTCTCGGCTACAATAAATCATAGGTATCGAATGCCCAATCCTTGTAGTAAGTCAGTAAATTACGCAATGTTTTCACCTAGCCTTGACGCACGACCGAATATTTTTACATTAAGAATTTGTTTCTTCTTTCAGTAAACAAAATTCCTGTAGAAAATACTTCGTTTTTCTGCTTGAATATCTCAGTGTTTTCTTCTTAGTTTAACTAACTTCCTTGATAATTACCTACATACTTAATTTGCGATAAGATGTTTCTATTAAATATTAAGTTGATAAATTAAGTAACTACAAGAGATACTCGTAATTTGCCCTTTTAATTAAGGTTCTTAAGGACGGCCCTTACTGTTAGATTGTTCATTATTTTAATTGTTATAATTATTTAATAGTAATTAGTTAAAATTAAATTAGTTTAAATTAGTTAGTTATTCCTCTCGCTCGCACAATACAAACACTACCGCCGTGGTCTAGCGGTTTATTCCATGTATTAAGACTCGGAGATACCGGGATCGATTCGAGTTTGGTACGCTAGAGACATCGACGAGCTTACCACTTCTCATGATGGGCCTATAGTATAGTTGAATAAATAAGAATCGGCTTCTTTAAAAATCGTGGTTTCTGACCACCTCAAAAGGGGTAGTCAGAAACCACCATGATGCGTAATGATACTTCACTACTTCTATTTTTCAAGTCTGAGTGTATTTTTAAGAAGTGTACGAGTCTATCAACTTACTAGGAAATGAAATTACGGACATTTTGGACATATAATAATCATATATATCTGTTTTGGTAAAATACACGAAAATCGTTATGAATGATTTTGCTATTTTTATCCGTCTAAAATTAGGTATATGAAAGTGATCTAAGCTGCTGGTATTCTGCTAACAGCTTACTTATTGGACCACTTTGCTGCTTAGTCTTCCACTAGCAGGAGTAGAATTATTCAAAATAATTAAATTAATGATGTTTCATAAATGCCTGCAATAGGTTTACGTGAATGGAGATATTTTGACTTTGATTTTGACTTTGTGAAAATATCTTCAACTAGCTGTTTGACCCGGCGTTGCCCGTGTAATGTTGTGTCGTCGACAAAAAAAACCTTCAGGTACCCGATAGGCATGTCATATTTAGATTTTAACGTCTTATATTTATTTTTATTAAATTATTATTTTTCTTTATTTCTATGACTTATTAAAGTCGTAATATCTATAGAATGAAACAGCCGATTTGAACAATTCAAAAAGTGATCTACACAAATTGATACAGTCTTAAAGAGTGGTTATTGTGACATAACGATAATAGTTGGACATATGGTATCGTGTAGTTTTTTGTAGATATGTTCTTTAATATTGTAGAATATGTATTCTATTATCGAATAGTTTCCGGAGTGCATGCGACGAAAGACGTGTTTTATGGCATTTTTTACACCTTGGGTTACGTTATTAAAGTTTTAGTAAGGATCCCTAATCTTTTCTAGCAATAAATATAGCCTATGTTACTTAGGGGGAATGTAGCTTTCTAATGGTGAAAGAATTTTTGAAATGAGCACAGTAGTTTTTGAGTTTATTCATTACAAACATACACACACACATACAAAAATACAAATCTTTCCTCTTTAATATTAATTAGTGTAGAAATGTTCGTACAGACCACATTACAATTCTTTGTAAATATTCCATTGTGCACGCTTTAACTTTTTTCACATATTTCGACAAAGAATTTTCTTTCCTCTCTCTTTCTCTCTCTCTTTCTCTCTCTTATTTTACCTCTCACTCTTATTCTTCCTTTCGCTGTTCCTCTTCCAATAATCACTTTGAAAAGCCAAATTAAGGTGTGAACACATTAATCTTGATCGCACACGACTTTGCCGCAAAATTGTAATTAAAATGTCGGTTTGATGAGGTGACATCGCCGATCAAATAATAGTTAACTGGGGCGTACAATGTAACAGTAGCGCTCGAATGACGCAATTAACTCTTATTTAAATTATAGACATATACCTAAATAGTAATGGACCATCCTCAACCAAAGAAGTTGTTAAAACGGCTGACGGAAAAGTCTGGAGACAGGAAGGCTGACAATTCGCTGACCGCCTCCATGGTCTAGTGGTAACAAACGTTGCCGTAAACTCGGGAGGTCGTGGGTTCGATTCCCACCGGGGGCAAGTTGTACATTGTATAATTTGTCTCGGTCTGGGTGTTTATATGTATAATATGTATATATTTACAAAAAAAAAAAAGTATAATATGTAGTTTATCAACCATCTGGTTTCCGTAACACAAGCTTCGTAGCTTACCACGGAAATTAGATGGCGCTGTGTGACCTGTCTGGATATATTTATTTATTTATTTATTTATTTTTAATTACTCTCTGAGCGTGTTCTACAAACAAAACCACATGAGTGTTCTAAGGAGCGCCAATACCTTATCCCTTCTTCTCTATTCCGCAACCGCAACCCCGAACCGAATTTATCCACATGCCACTGTTCCTACCACAAAAATTTGGAGACTCTTACATCTGTCGCACGCTGCAGATGTGTAATGCTCTCCGAGCCAGTTTGTTTCCCCACTCCTATAACCTGTAACAAGCGAAGTGTGAAAAAGCATATTGCTATGTTGCTATTTAAACTTCAGGTGGGGTAGGGGGGGGGGGGGGGGGGGCAGCTGCTCTACTTTTGTAAGTTGATTAAGTTAAGTTAAAAGTTAAGTTTTACATTTGCAATACAACACAACTTTTAAAATCACAGATACCAGGGGCCTAATTCTGATGCTTTCGACATGCGCGTCGGTTCGAAATATTCGAATAAAAAGAGACAGATCTCCATAGAAAACTTTCATTTTCATTCGAGCCAATCGAGCGGACATGCATGTCGAAGGTGCGAGTATCGGGGCCCAGGGGGCTAATTCTGGCGCTTTCGACATACGTGTCGGTTCGAAATATTCGAATGAAAAGTGACAGATCTCCATAAAAAACTGTCAGGGTCACACGAACTAATCGAATCGACATACATGTTGAAAGCGCGAGAATCGGGGCTCAGACCAAGGTTGGGGGCTGAATGATAATGGCAGCACATCGTGTGAAATAGTGAGCTTTGGGGGAGGTCTACATCCAGCAGTGGAGAGACATAGAATGATGATAATGATGTTATTTTTTTTTATCTCCAGTCCCACTATATTACGTCTTTGATCAAAAAACGTAGAAATAAATAAATAGAAGCGTCAAAGAGGGTTGGCTTTCACCGCAGATTGATTTCACAATTTGTCGGCTGAAAATTCTATAACAAAACGAAACCTACTTCTCAAGTTAATTGAATTATTAATTTGGTAACTTTAACCTAATTTGATAAATTTAATTTGATGCAAAATTTTTGATTATATAACCTACATTTTTTGTCGATAGAACTGGTCGTAACCAAAAAAGCAGTATAGAAGGTCTAGCGGCATGTATAGTAATAAAGGTGAAAAACTGTCCAGGTTGATTCTACTTACTCGTATAACTGGCTAAAAAGCGTAAAACAGTTTTAAATTAACTTAAAATACCATAAGTCTACATAGGTATAACTAAACTCATTTTATGAACTACTCACTGTATTATTATTTTTTTTATTTTTAAATAGGTATATGTAAATGTTTCATAATTGCATGCTGTGTGCACATGCTTTTGGAGATGGTACTGGAACTGTATAGTAAAGATTTGAAATTTAAAAAATGTTTTGTACTCATTTCTGTTGTATGTACCTAATAATAATAAATAAAAAATAAATATACTCGTACGTCTAAAAAGTCTACAATATCAAGGTTAAAATGTCAAAAGTGTCTAATTTGGTTTGGAAAAAAAAATGTCAATGGCCAAAAATCTTATGTTGCTGCAATATAATAAAGAATCTTATCAGGATCGCAGGGTCCCGCGATTTTGACAGGTTTGAGAGCCCGTCAAGGAAAGATTCCAGAAGCCCATTTTAGCCGGGCAGTAGGTATAAGAGGACAACTAAATCCAATTTATTTTTCAGATATTTCGATTGTCGAACTTACCCCTATGCTCAACTAGCACGCTAGACCACAAAAAATATTCAATTAATTCGTGATATTTCCCGAGTTTGTTACACCGACAAGCTTTCTATTCTGATCAGCCTATGGTCGTCATGATACTTATACATTTTAGTTTATTTTACAAGATTATATTACATATCCATTTTAGTTTTTGTAAAATTGTTAAGGAATAAAAATAGGTACCTAAACACATCAGAAGCGTCATAGCAGCAATAATAATAATAATCATTACCCCGTTCGTGACTTATGTTAAACTATTTGGATCATGGCAAAAATCTCCTTTGACGGCCGTATATGTTTATTTTCAATCAAACTAATGCAGGCTTTCCAATGTCCATAATCCCTTTCCAAACTAGAGTTGTGTCGTTATTAGTATGTAAAAGTTAACCGTTATTCGTTCTCAAAAAAACTATCTACTTTTAAAACTATCTACTTCTACTAATACGTCGAATTTTATTTCGCTATCTAACTTATGCATACTACACAAAAAAATCGTTTGTGCAACATTCTCACTCCCACTCAAGCGAATGTCTAATGTAGGGTAATGTACCTATTCATTTCAGTCGTACGCAACAGAATGCTTCGCAGTCCTTTCGTTGCGAGATCGCTACTAATCACTACTTTTAAGTAGAGTATTATGTAAAAGTAGATAGTTTTAATTCGCTAGAAAACGAAAAATCATTGTGGACTTCTGTTTAGTTATATTTTATTTATTTATTTATATCTATGTTTTTTATTTAGTTATATCTATGTTACATAGTGCCCATTTTAAACTTTACTCAATGCAAACTTCACTATTTTAGTGCAAATATTTATTGATACATTCATAACATTCGAGTAGAATCGAAAAATATTCATAATTCAGAATTGTAGGGCGCTGCGGGGTAAACTAGTTAAGATATTTGCATGACGCTCAGCAGAGAGCTTCATTATGTAGAAAATACATGTAACATTTCCGTAGTGCAATCTACGTAATCCTATTACCCTAGTATTTAAGCTCATAATGAAATGCCACACGACCGTTACCTGTGGCAGATACTTTCACCATTTTTCTCTTCATTTTGAACTCTTTAACGACCGGTATACGAGTATTATTATTATTATTACAGCCCCTTGAACAAGCGTCCTAGACCTCTACTGTTGGAGATGGGCGTTTCAGATCACATATCTGGAGCATTTGGCCTACACTCGTCACGCTGGCCGGATAGACGGCTTGGTGAGGATATGATGTCATTTTTTAATGACAATTTATTAACGATTCCACAAGTTGGTATTAGTGGAACCGGGACCGACGGCTTAACGTGCTCTCCGAGGCACGGGAATAGTGGTGTTGTAAATCTAAGACGAGTATATGTCCTGAAAATTATTAATGTAAATAAATAACCTTAGAATGAAAAAAATGGGAAGATACGGTACGAAGAACATGGAACTAGCTAACTACGTCTCACTGACGCACTCGAATCGGTAGTACTCGTATAGTAAGCTAGCTAACGAGCTGTTAGGATGCCACACGAGCGCTTTCTATGCATTCTATCTCGTTTGCGTCATACTGTGATCTCTCGGTGATGCAACTGTGGTCGTGATCGACTTGGCGCTGTAAGCGCTTTTTTACTGAATTTAACTTTGACATGCGTTCAAATAACCTTTTCATTCCTTTAAAGCAAACAACTGCCTCCGTGGTCTAGCGGTTAAACCCGTGGATTTAGACGCGGAGTTACCGGGTTCCATTCCCTGTCGGGACACAATAATTTAAACAATTTATTTGTGATATTTCTCGAGTTTGGTACGCTATTAGATATCAATGAGCTTGGCACTTGTCATGATGGGCCTATAGTGAAATTGGCTAAATAAGAATCCGTTTTTTTTAAAGCGTGCTTTCTGACCACCCCGAAAGGGATTTAGTCGTGTTAATACTTTATTTATTTTTTCAGTAAAAAAGCTTTGCTAACTGCGCGAACATGGGGTGTGTAGTTGTTTATTCGTTTCACATTTTCTAGCTCGTGCCGTAATATCTCCGTTTGTTTCAATAAATAAAAATAAATAAATAAAAGGTGCTGTGTTCTGTTTCTGTTCTAACAGGATGGGCAATGAGGAATTGTCATATTTTCTCACTAACAGCACTTCGTAGTTAGATAACATTACGTGAGTATTCGTAAAGACAAATGTTATCGGCTTAAATTCTATTTTTTTACATTAATATAATTATCCATTTTTGTCTTGTCTTTCTTCAGGAGGCTCTAAAGAATATAAAAAAAAAACATACGTCACAAATAGGAATTTAGTAACGCCCGTATTAAATGGTCGCTACATTCGTGTGACAAAACGTAATGCCATCCATCAAAGGCTTACAACCGTGTTATATCGGAAATGATGTGGCCGAAAGTATCATCACGAGTGTAATACAAAACACGCTTGTTAAAAAAACCCCGGTTCAAAGGCAATCATTCATCTTGTATATGCTGTTTAAAATAAATTATGCTAATACGATAACAATTTAAGTAGAAAAAATCCTTTGTTTTCAATAGTTTTGGGAGTGCAGAATGTTTATAATATCATCATGACAGCTTTGGTACTAAATGAATATAGTATATATACTTTTTAAACAAATGGTACAAATATTAACTGTCAGTGTCAAATGGTTGACATTCTTTATTTTGATTAATTGATAGGAAAACTACATAATATTTTATTTTCCAAATATATTTATTGCATAGTAGTATATGGGAAACGGTCGTGATGATTATTTACTTTTTTTTAGTATACAGGATGGATTTTTGAGACGGGACAGTAAGTAAAACTTTCGTTTTCCTGTAACTACAACGGTTAAGGTAGCCCTTACTGTCCCGTCTCAAAAATCCAGCCTGTATAGTAAAAATAGTAAAAGTAAAGTATTATCACGACCGTTTTGTTTTCGGGGTGGTCAGAAACTACGCTTATAAATAAGCAGATTCACATTTAGCCAACTTTACTATAGGCCAATCAAGACAAGTGGCAAGCTCGTCGATGTCTCCAGCGTACCAAACTCGAGAAATATCACAAATAAATTAAATATTAATTAAATGTATTTATTTACATTAATTAATATTTTTGCGTTCAGACCAGCAGTAGTAACAAAAATAACTAGTAATAATCAATAAAAGTATCAAAACTACTACATGTTTTTTATTATTGTACACAGCATCAGTAGTACAAAAATAGCCCAAAATGGATTTATTTTAGTCCTATAATGGCCCGTCGATGTCACTAACGCACGCTAAACTTAAAAAAATGACACAATATTTTTCAATAAATAATTTTGTCCTCGACCAGGTATCGAACATGAACATTATCCTGCGACCGTAACCGCTACGCCACAAAGATATTTTCTGGCAAATAACCTACTCGTAATATTTTTCATACGAATAAGCTCGCCACAGTTTTATTAAGCTCCCAAAAATATTACTTTATTTATTTATTTAAATACTTTATTGCACTTAAAAACCTAGTACATAGGCGAGCTATAACGCCATAAGGCATTCTTCACCAGCTAACCTTGGGGATCATGTAAGGTGATGGGCAGGATAAAGAAAAATATTAAAATAGCTTAAATTAGTAAATAAACATAATTACGCATTTATTAAATATACATATACATACACAATATAAAGAAAAACAACAACATACATACTAACTATATAATACATACATACATAAACATACAATATAAATAAATAGATATATATATAAATAAAATAAAATAAAAATACTTTCCTGGTTGTATATACTTTAGAACCATAGTCCTAAGTTCTAGGCTTGCGTAAGTATGACCATGTTATATTATGCACATTTAATTACTTTATAATTTCGTTTTCGGCTAAAACCGTTCGTTTAAATGCTTTTAAGACCCATGATGCTTAGTTTCGAAACTAAGCGTCAAGTTCTTAGTCGATTTTATCACTGGAAAAAGCAGAAGTTTTTTAATCGACTGGAGTAATAAGATGAAGTCCGTGGATTAGACTCGGATGTACCAGGTTCGATTCCTGGTCGGGACACAAAAATATTTCATTTACATATTATTTAATTTATTTGTATTTATTTAGGATGTAAGTTTTTAGTTTAATTAATATGTTATTATTTTTTTAAATCATTGTACCTTATTTTCTTCGAATAAAGTTATTTATTTGTGATATTTCTCGAGTTTGGTACGCTAGGGACATCGACGAGCTTGCCACTTGTCATGATTGGCCTATAGTAAAGTTGGCTAAATGTGATTTCGCTTATTTATAAGCGTGGTTTCTGACCACTCCGAAAGGAAAACGGTCGTGATGATACTTTACTTTACTTTTTACTAAAAAAAAGTTGTTGGTTTTCGCTCTAACCCGCGATATGGTTTCTTTTGTATTTATTAATAGAATCTAATATTAGATTGGACATAGATCTATAATTATGTATAGTATGTATAGTTTATGTATGTTTATGTGTGTAGGTATTATGTGTAGTATATATAATTAGTTATGTATCTTATTAACAGATTTTTGTAGGATTGAAGAAACGCGTTCTTACAACTGAGCCACCACCGCGCCAAAAGAATGCTTAGTGGCTGGCTTAGTGGTAAAGAATGCTTAGTGGCTGGCTTAGTGGTAAAGAATGCTTAGTGGCTGGCTTAGTGGTAAAGAATGCTTACTAGCATTATAGCTCGCCTCTGTGCTATTTTTTAGTGCATTAAACAATTTAAAAAAAGAACTAACATACTAAGTCACGCAGTATATAAACAAAATTTAAAATAAAACTAAACTATATACTTATAACAATATTCACCCATGACTTGATCATATGGCAGTGTGCCAAAAAGACATGCAGCATTCCCCCGCTGCGCAGTGCTCATTTGCAGCGCGATAAAACTGCCAGCCCTCTTGTCACATACAGCATTAACCAGCCGCTTAGAACTTAAAGTTCTTTAAAGAACCTCTTAGCACTTAGCTTCCACGGTCCCATAAATTACTATTCTATACATTAAGGATTTGTTGATTATTTCTCTATCAATTATTACTTTCGCGGTACAAAGAAAGAAAGGCCCAAAGAAAAAGATCCTTTAAATAGTGACCGCCTCCGTGGTCTAGTGGTAACAAACGTTGCCGTGAACTCGGGAGGTCGTGGGTTCGATTCCCACCGGGGGCAAGTTGTACATTGTATAATTTGTCTCGGTCTGGGTGTTTATATGTATAATATGTATATATTTACAAAAAAAAGTATAATATGTAGTTTATCAACCATCTGGTTTCCGTAACACAAGCCTCGTGGGTTACCACGGAAACTAGATGGCGCTGTGTGACCTGTCTGAAAATATTTATTTATTATTTATTTATTTAGTAAAGTATCATCACGACTGTATCCCTTATGGGGTGGTCAGAAACCACGCTTTTAAGGAGCGAGTTCACATTTAGCCAACTTTACTATAGGCCCATCATGACAAGTGGCAAGCTCGCCGATGTCTCTGGCGTACCAAACTCGAGAAATATCACAAATTAAATAAATTATTGGGTCCCGATCAGGAATCGACCCCGGTATCCCCAAGTCTGAATCCACAGTCTTAACCGCTAGACCACGGAGGCAGTAGGTGAGATAAGTTAAAATTTTAACTTTGCCAAAACAAAACATTTCAAATTCACAGGTGCGGTGTTGTATCTTAATTTGGATCTAAAGTCCCTATTACAGCTATCATGAAAAGCTCATTTCCGTCCCAGAGCTTCCAGTTTATCTTTGAATAAACCTAACTACAAATTTTCATATTAAGTAAGCATCATCAAAGTAAACACCCACAGCCATTTTCTGCTTCATATACCTACCAAGATTAGAGAAATTAACTTATCGTCAACTACATAAACGTAATTATGGTAGAATAAATACTGAATAACACTTGACTGTGGTAAAATCATTTTATTAAAAATACACAACTTAAATTAGGACATGTTCCAAAATATTGATATTGACAGTGGGATCTATGACAACCTTGTATATATATAAATTTAAATAAAAATAATTTTCCCTACCTTGCAAATAATGGGTTATACGAATATATAGCGTTGCATATAGTGCAGCATACGAGTATTAAAGAAAAACAATCTAAGGTTGTAACTCGATAGGAAACGTATAATAAACAATTCATTGTAAATAAAATAATTATCTATTAACCAACTCCCGCCACAATATTGATATTTGACAGTAAAAATTAAAAATCATAAAATTTAAATTAGTCATACAATTTCTTTAAAACTTGCATTAATGATGCACAACTTATTTATCTAGCAAACTATGCCAGTGCGCTTGAAAGTACCTATTAGTATAAAAATATATTAAAAAAAAAGGACATTTCAAATTGGTCGGGTTATCTTGGCAGAAAACTTTTAGCCGCTAACTTCACACCGGTGTACATCTACTCGTTTTACAACAGTAGTCCCTAACGGTTAGAAACCCTCATTGGTTAGAAATCACACTTTTTTTAAAGAGCGAGTTAACATTTATACAACTTTACTATAGACCAGGAATCGTACCCAACACGGCCTTGACCGCTAGACTACGGAGGCATCTGAGATTAGTTTTATTTATGAATAAACTTTAAAGGCCTTCGCATAGCATTCATAAAGTTGATTATCGATTTGAGATCGAATTAAGTAAAAAATCATACACTCGAGTCCACCAACCGCTTTATTTAAGCTGGGTTACTTTTTTAACTCCGTTACCTCGATAGACGGAACGGTTTTGGTATTTCTATTTTGTCATGAACAAGAAAATTGCAATTCAACCATATTGCACAGTTTAGATTTGACATTTCGTCTGTGAACTGGCAAATAGTCTCATCTTAACTATTATTTTAAAAAATATAGAGACGCAACATATTCTTTGTTTTTTATTTTTTGATACTAGCACGATATGTGAACTTGCGCCCCCTGATGGTATGTGGCGCGCATGGTCCATAAATGTTAGCAACTGGAAACAGACACTCATGAATGACTTCAGTCCCTAAGACTATGCCGTCTTGACTGGGCATGACGGCATTTCGAGCCTGTGGATACACTTTACTGGGTTTATTGCCACGAACGGTGTATACTTCCCCTGCCCCAGCAGACTGGGCAACATCCATCCATTGAAAGTATGTGCCATTTGCAATGATGCCAAATGCCAAATTTTACTTGAAGGAGAACTAATATTGTAAGCTTGCCCTGGTGATATATATATATAAAAATATCACCGTTTAAAACAAGACTTACCTAATTGTATATAAGTACATATATGTAATAAGTTGTGGTGTAATCGAAAATAAAAATAGTATACCTAGTCAATAAAAACATAAAAAAATTAACGACATTTAATAATTCGTGCTAACAAATCTGTTGATACATGGTAGTGCAACTTGGGTGCCAAAAATACATACTCGTAGGTATTTATCAAATATTAGCTTTCAGGTATTTCCTTATAGATAACCTTTGGGGAAGTGCGAGTGATCAGGTTATTCCGCAAGATAACATTAATTAATAATATTTTGTAGGTACTGATATAAATATTGTATAAACAGAATGCGGGGCAATATAGTGTAAGCTAGGGTGCGCCGAAGCAAAAATACACATTTAACAAATATTAGAGAAACTCTTGAGGTATTTTCTCTCTTCTTTGGGAGAGTGCGAGTGATCAGGTTATCCTGCAAGATAACATTAATAAATAATATTTTGTACCGATATAAATTATATAAATAGCTACATAAATTGAGCAAAAAGATATCATTTATATATAAGTAATAATTAAATAGGAATGAAAATGGATGTACGTAATTTTAAATCAGTCCAATAACATCAATCGAGTACTATCTATCGGCAAAACGAAGTTAGTAGTGTCCACGACGCATCAGCGAATACAAGTTCTTATAACGTGTCTGCGATTTAATAATAAGGAAAATATGATATTTATTATTGTGCCAATAATCTTTATGCTCGCCAACTCTAATACTCAAGGTATGATAATATTTAATTTATGTTATATTTTTTTTAGGTTCAGTTTAATTTATATTAAAGAGCTGTAATTTTATACAAATAAATTTGTAGTTACTTATAATGTATTTAATAATAATAATTTAATATACGTACCCTGGTGGGTAGTTGGTCTTGTGGTGTTATGTATAATAAATACATGATTATCTTAAAACCAGTAGTTATTTTTATGTATAATATTTATAATATATCTTTATGTATTATAATGTTATCTATATGTTATGTATTAATGTTTTGTATATAGTATTTAAGTATATGTATGTTTATATAGGAATTGCTTACTTTTTATGGTATTTATTGGAATAAAAATAAGTTCTAAATATCATTTTCACTATCCTCGATCTAATGAAGAAATCTCTTTTGTCCCAACGGTCAACGGTCAGAGAATGCCTTACGGCATTATGTTCGCCAATTGTAAATTACAATAAAGATTTTAAATAAATTAAATAAATAAATAAATATCAACGCCAACTGCCTCAGTAGATTTAGATGCGGGACACATTAATTTATTTGTGATATTTCTGAGCTTAGTACGCTAGAGACCTTGACGAGCTTGCCACTTATCATAATGGGCCTATAGTAAAGTTGGCTAAGTCTCGAAAGGAATGCGGTCGTGATAATATTTAACGCCAAATAGATATATAATATTCAATCAAATCAAATCAAATAATTTATTCAGTAAGTAAATAGGCAACATTTTTAGCACTTCTACACGTCATAACAGTTATTACATTTTATATTTATAATTTTATATAATTTACATAATGTATACATTAAAATATTTATTAGTGATTAAAATTAAATTCAATGGTATATGTACTCGTAATTCGTCATACAGTCATTATTCTGTACGTACGTGTGTATATACACGTAATTATATACAATAGGTTATGTACAGGTCACGCGAGAAAAGATTAGCTCAATCCAGTTCACACACTGAAATTCATAACTAACAAATAAAAGTAATAACAGTCTTAGTCCAAGATACGTGTAAGAGCGACCTTCACCGACGGTTATCCGAATGAAATAATTTTTTATATAATAAAATACGCTAACAAAAACAACGGTAATGGGTTGCCTAACGAAATATCGCACACTTAGTAAAAAAGATGGAAGTCTACTCGTGGGAATTAACGTTTTAATTATGCACTTTTACTACGCTGTCTGTTGTTTATTTATTTGTTTATTTTGCTCACTTTAATCGTTACTGCGCTTCTGTCTATCTCTATCTATTCTTTAAGTAATGGAAAATCATATATTAAAAAAAAAATACTTGCTCAACGTCATTCTTTTGTTGCTGGTACTTGATTGTATAATATAATAAACAAAGCCCTAAATATTAATCCCCTAAATTTTAAAACATGTAAACTTAAATTTATAAAATACAAGCAAGAACTGAGTTATGCTGAAACAGAAAATCTATTCTTATGTATAAAATAGATAAAATAAAGTTACTTAATGAAACCATAATCAATCTTACGATTTAGTATATGTATTTATTAGTATGTGGTGTTTGTAATGCTTAGTATGTAGTGTATGTATTATTAGTATGTAGTATATTGTTTGATATCTTATTATTTTATATCAGCATTACCCTTCATCTCATACTCTCTTAAAGGTTAGATATAATAAAATAAATAAAGAGGTAGCTATATATCAATGCTCTAATGAATGTCACACAATGGCTATAATACAACAGAGGAATTACTGTCGTGAATGTTCGCAACTGAAGTTAGACCCTCATGACTGACATCAGTCCCTAACGCTATGCCGGCTTGACAAGATGCTTTTTCACACTTCGCTTGAAGGACTCCAAGTTATAGGAAAGTGGAAACACAGAGGCTGGAAGAGCATTCCACATCTTTATCGTGCGACAGATGTATGAGTCCCCAAATTTATACGTACGCGAAGGGATGGTGACTACGGTATGTGGGTGCATATTCTGACCTGTGCGTGTGGTTGGGTTGCGGAATGGAGAGGGAGGGATTAGGTTATAGAGTTCTTCGGAGCACTCACCATAGTATAGCCGGTAGAACACGCTCAGAAAAGCCACATCTTGGCGTAGCTGCATTATTACGCATTTATATTTATTTACTAAAAATACTTTTTATTGTAAAACTATTTTCTCTAACATATTGTATCTTTTTTTTGTATAACTAATAGAAGTAACTGGGATCCTAAATGACAGGTCTAACTTAATAACAGGAGGCAGTGATAAAATATTTTGTATTGTTATAAATACGAGTAGCTCCGTTTAACACCTAAGGACTTGGGTGAAAGTTGTAGGCACAACTTACAAACTGGATAAACCAGATTAAAAATCCCCTGTTCTAAAGCGATGAGATGCTTGGATACCTTTGTCAAGAAAACAAACAAAAGTGAAATGCATTTGAAATGAGGTCGTTGCTTCGGATCTGCAATATTACTATGCAACTATAATAATACATACGTATAAAAATAATAGCGATACGATCAGACTAGTCGTGCACAGATAATGACGCTATATAATCACTAAATTAAAAAAATAACTATCTCAAATTTCATGAAAAGGTATACTCCTATTTTAACGTTATATAACCTATCCCTTCCTGGCCCAGCTATCTCGACATTTCATAGCGATCATTGACTTAGCGATTTAAGATGGCCTTCCATAAGACCAAATCGCGCGGTGTATTTCCAAAATTTGTTCATGTTTGGCGAAAACGTATATTAATTTTTAAACGACGTCACAGCCTTGGATTAGTTTATTTTGCTTTGCGCCAGTGACGACGTTTTGGCTTGACAATCTTGTTAAAAATGGCATCGCGAACGCTAAATGCAATAGTCGATCATCAGTCTGCATTTCATTTCATTTTCATCACGACTTTCTCCAACTATTTAGCGACGAAATTTAACAGGCCGCAAAGTTATCGGATATCGATATAGTTTTACCGTGTGACAGCAGCCAGCTCGAGGAACATAATACAAGAAGAAGTTCTCTGGAGAAGTGTTCTAATTTTAGTAGCGCTACGACGGCTTCCCACCGAACTAGAATTGGAGGCAAATTTTAAAATTCCATGTTCTTGTACTTTTTGATAATTGAAGCATCCTTAATAATTGATCTATTAATTAATTTCGATACAATTATGTAAAAAATCTATAAAAGTATAAATTTGTTGAACAAAATTAATAGTAAGTAGTTCAAATATTAAATATGGCGAAATAGATACGTAACTAAAATAAACACAAATCATATTTTTAAATTATTTATTTCTTGGAGTTCTCTCTAAAGACTTTCACATAGGCACCACCTATTATTCTGAAATAAGATAAATTATTAAACATTTTTTACACATTAACTCCCTCAAAAATAAACAACATTTAAATAGACATGTGGAGCTCTTATTGTATTTTGATCACACATCACTCGATTTACTTCGCAACAGTCAAGACTCCATTTTGTTTCCATTTGGTTTTGACAATTTAGGGTTACCAACAGATTCTGTGAATCGACGTGGATTCCGTGCTCTGTGGGGTTACCAGTATATTTAAAAAAAAACTTTATTTAAATATATTATTATAATAAATTATTAAAGCGCAGAGTATAAAACTACATAGCAATCTTAATAATTTAAATAGAGATACTAAATATTAAATAATAAATGCTGAGAGGCATTAAGTTCGCCCTTGTACTCAACTGTTAAGTTTTTAAGTGCAATAAAGAATTCATAAATAAATTTAAAAAAAAAGGTTACAGTATAATTACAGTTTGCAACAAATTGCTATAATTTTTAGTACAATAAATAAATAATATAAATAAATATTTCCAGACAGGTCACACAGCGCCATCTAGTTTCCGTGGTAAGCTACGAGGCTTGTGTTACGGTAACTAGATGGTCGATAAACTACATATTATACTTTTTTTTGTAAATATATACATATTATACATATAAACACCCAGACCGAGACAAATTATACAATGTACAACTTGCCCCCCGTGGGAATCGAACCCACGACCTCCCGAGTTCACGGCAACGTTTGTTCCAGTGCGTGCTGAAAAAAACCCAGTCTTCAGACCAGATTACGTTTACAATGAAGAGTTTTCTAGTTTTTACAAACTCCAAACACGAAGTCGAACTTGGCCGGCCGCTAAATTGAGGTGTCAAAGAGAGGGCGCCGTTCTTTTCTATCCCAGCTCAAAAGCTGAAGCGGAATTCGTCGGCAAGATGATAAAAGAAAAGCTACCCGAAAATCCCAAAGCCTGGATTGGAATAAGTGACCTTCTATCTGAAGGGGACTATGAAACCATCACTGGTATGTATCTTGTAATATTTATAAAACTAAAACACAGCGTCCTAGACCTCCACTATTGAAGATGGGCCTTCCAGAAGTATATCTGAAGAATTTCGCCTACACTAAGAGGTGCTAGGCGGACTGTAATTTACCCAGTCTGCCGGAGCTGGAAAGTATCCACCGTTTGTCAAGCCGGCATAGTGTTAGGGACTGATGTCAGTCATGACTATCTGATTCCAGTTGCTAACATTTATGGACCTTGCGCATCACTTACCATCAGGTGGGCGCATGGTCACATGTGATGCTAGTATATAAAAAAAAAAATATATATACACTCGCCACGCTGGCCAGACGGTTTGGTGAGAATCAAATTATTAACGATTTTATTACAAGTTGTTAGTGGTACTGGGACCGACAGCTTAACGTGCTCTCCGAGGCACAGGAACGGTGGTGTTGTAAATTTATGACAAATGTACGTAAGAAAAGTGTATTTCTCATTGGTACATGCCGGGGGTTTGAACCGACTTTTGTAGGATTTTTAAGAAAGCGTTCTTACAATAGAGCCACCACCGCAACACCATATTTATTATTATTAGTTAGTAATTTCGTACGTGGGACATAAGAAACTTTGGGTTTATTAAGTTAAAAAAAACAAAATCTATAGAACGCATTTGTGAAAATTGTCATTTTTTACTCGTGCAACTTAATTAACTTATTAACTTAACTCTTATAGCAAAGAATACCTAAAGCACACCAAGAAACGCTGATTTCATGTTTTTTAACCCTATAATTATTATTCTTCGTCTTAATTTTATTCCCTAGTAAGTTAATAGACTATACACTTTTCAAAAATACACTCACCTTGTGTTTGACTTGTCGCTTTAACATTTTTCTTTTACTTTATTTCGCTTTTAAAGTCGTTCAACTTGGCGTTGATCTATGGTTTTCATTCAGTTTAAGAAAAAAACGGTAAAATAGCGACCTTTGCTTTGCTTTCAAGTCGAACACAGCATCAGAATTGAAAAATATTTAAAAATTGTTAAACCATCTTAAGCTAAGTGATTTAAAGACTTCTGGACTAAAATAGATCATATTAGGTTCCTAAGCTTAGTCAGATCAAAGTATAAGATCAATCCATCTTAGCCATTAAAGCTTCAGGCAAAGAATAATATATAAGATAGTGCAAGAAGCCAAACGTATGACAATCCTAAAGCTAGATCTTCATCTCAGAGTTAATTAGTCTATGACCGCTTATAGTCATGTTTGACGTGCACTTTCAAATTGATTTTATTGTTTTACGGACAATTGCAAGGCAAAGCTTTAAATGTATAAAAACCATAGAGCAACGCCAATTTGAACGACTTTCAAAGCGAAAAAATCGAAAAAAGGAATGTGCTGGTCTGCATGCACAGAAGTGTAAAACATGTTTTTCGTCGCAATAGAAAAAGAACAAAGTATCATTATCATCACGACCGTATCCTTATTAAAACTAATTAAACGCTTATTAAAGAAGCGAATTCACATTTAGCGAACTATACAATATGTCAATTTAATGACAATTTATTAACAATTTTACAAGTTCAAGATATCACAAATAAATTATTGTGGTAAGGAATCGAACCCGGTACCTCCGAGTCTAAATTCACGGACTTAACCGCTAGACCATGGAGGCAGTCAAAGAACAAAGTACATGGTGTAAAAAAATATGTAACAAATATTTTGTATGAAACTAACAATCAATGCCCGCTCTATTTTATTATTATATTTGATCTCTTTGGCTCCAGGTCAAATATTAGATTAGATCTGATTACAAATCACGAAAGAGAAAAAGGTACTTACTTTTTAATTTGCGATAACGAATATCAAAGTTTCAAGACGATTCATTTAAAGTCGCCTAAACTTAATAAACATTATTATCTGGGTCCACATTTATTATACGTCTATGATCGTGGATCATGAAATGTGGTGGTTACTGGAGAATAAAAAAAAGCCTTCGTTTGCCACGTTGCGCATTAACCAGACATAAAAGTCAATTTAAATATGTTTATACCGCGTGTAATTGTCAACAGAGCAAATACTTTTTTTAGGCTTCAGGTGTCATTGGTAGAACCCCTTTTTAAAGGTAAAAATCATTATCCGAAAATCTAAACACTACTATAAGGCCGCGTCTGGAAATCACGATATCTATCATGATAAATACCTAAAGACTAGGGAGTTATACAGCCGGTTGCAGATGACAGAGACAAAGGAATGATTATGTTTTGAGTTTTGACATGTTTAACATATGCGTATTAAGCACGGCATTGCCTTAAATACCCATAGTGACAAACTAACTACCAATCACGTGAAATATATCTAAAAGTTGATCATAGATTATTTTAATCATGCTTTCTGCAACCGGCCGTAAGTGTTTTTCATTTGATTGATCTCGCTCACAGACGAGAGACGAAATAAAGAGGTAAACAATTACGTAAGCCAATGTTCGCGCGATCGTCGGTCGACCTTTCGCTGCCTACTTGATAAGGCTCAGTATTAGTGGAGATATTTTTAGTAACTTTAGCAACTCGCTGGAGGATCTTAGCGGAATGCTAAACGGCTTAAACGTAGCGTCCCAGCAGGTTGGCCTCGGTATGAACTTGGACAAGACAAAAATCATGTATAACGACCATGTCGTACCGAGATCAATCTGCGTTGGTAATGCCACTCTAGAAGTTGTGCAAAAATACATCTACCTTGGACAGACTATACAATTAGGCGTAGCCAACTTCAGCAAAGAAGCCGACAGACGCATTCAGCTAGGATGGGCGGCATTCGAGAAGCTGCGCCACATCTTCCTATCAAACATACCCCAGTCTTTGAAGACGAGAGTTTATAACCAGTGCGTTCTTCCAGTGCTGTCGTACGGAGCAGAAACGTGGACACTAACAGTGAGTCTGGTCCACAAATTTAAGGTCGCTCAGCAGGCTATGGAGAGAGCTATGCTTGGTATTTCTCTGATGGATAAAGTCCGAAACGAGGAAATCCGTCGAAGAACCAAAGTTACTGATATAGCCTTCAAAATTAGTAAGCTGAAGTGGCAATGGGCTGTACATGTCTGTCGTAGAACCGATGAACGATGGAGTAGACGAGTTCTAGAGTGGAGACCACGTACGGGAGGACGCAGAGTGGGTCGACCCCCCGCTTGATGGACGGATGACTTGAGAAAGGTCGCTGGTGGGGGTTGGATGAGGGTGGCAGGAGATCGTGTGAAGTGGCGAGCCTTGGGGGAGGCCTATATCCAGCAGTGGAGAGACACAGGCTGATGATGATGATGATTTTTAGTAAAACTTCTCTGCACCGTAAATTAAAATTTTATTACAGAATAATTAAAATAAAAATACGTAATTCTTTATTTTTATTATAGATTATA
The DNA here is from genome assembly GCA_910589645.1 of Tinea semifulvella. Taxonomy (NCBI): domain Eukaryota; kingdom Metazoa; phylum Arthropoda; class Insecta; order Lepidoptera; family Tineidae; genus Tinea; species Tinea semifulvella. The sequence goes on from OU342585.1 coordinate 12,921,975, forward strand.
ATATTAAAATATTTGATCTTTAATAAATTACACGCATTATGTACATTTTTTTTTGTCAAATTTCAGCAGTGAAAATCAGTAACAGGACCGGTGGTGTTGTAAATTTATGACAAATGTGCCTAAGTGTATTTAGTATACAAGTATGGTCACGACAGCGGACTCACATTTAGCATACTATATACATATATACATAGGTCTATCATGACAGCAAGCTCGTCGATGTTTCTAGCGTACCATCGCTAGAAACATTACAGCCTCTAAAACATGTAGTAAATTCCACAAGTTGGTATAAGTGGAACCGGGACCGACGGCTTAACGTGGCACGGGAACGGTGGTGTTGTTGTGTATTTCTCATTGGTATATGCCGGGGTTCGAACCAACTTATTTACGTTGTTTTTTTTTAATATTATCTGCAGGAAATAAAGTGTGTTAGATGTGTTTCTTACTTGGTAAAATATATAAATTGAAGCTTAAAAAATTTTAAGCTTAATTTTTTTTTTTTTTAAGTTAGCATTCGTACTACCGAGTCACCACCGCTCTTGCATACCATTTATCACAATTTAATTAAATAAATTATTGTTTCCCGACCAGTAATTGATTAATGCGATTATTTCGCATTGTTTGTTAATAACATTTTTTTTTCTTTAGGTTTGTCCGTTGACGAAATCTATGTAAATTGGAATGCGGGAGAGCCGAACAACGCTGATGACGATGAGGACTGCGTGGAGATGTCTGACATTGCCACGATGAACGATCTCCCGTGCAGGAAGGCCAAACCCTTCATATGCAAGAAAACTCTGTCTTCGCTGGAATGGAACGCTTTCTGTGAAATGCCAGACACAGGTACAGTACCCACACTGAGAAAGATATTTGATTTAATTGAAAATAGTCCATAATTTATTTATAAATTTTAGGATTTACGCCTATAATCATCTGTCTTTACGAATACATTGTCGTTAAACTAACTCATGTCATTATTATCACGATACTACGAGGTGCTGGCAGTGAAGCAGGATGAGTAATTGATATTTATGTATATATATATTACCTTTTAATTGATATATATACACCGTTTCCCTTTCGGGGTGGTCAGAAACCACGCCTATAAATAAGCGGATTCACATTTAGCCAACTTTACTATAGACCAATCATGACAAGTGGCAAGCTCATCGATGTCTCCAGGCAGCGTACCAAACTCGCAAAATATCACAAATAAATTAAATATTAATAAATGTATTTATTTACATTAATAAATATTTTTGTGTCCCGACCAGAAATCGAACCCGGTATCTCCGAGTCTAAATCCACGGACTTAACCGCTAGACCACGGGGCAGTTATAGTATATATATATATATATATATATATTCGTATATCAATTAAATATACACGTTGCCACACAAATATATGTATTCGAGTAGGTAAACAAATGCACAGGAGAAAGAAGGGTTCAGTTACCGGCTCTTAGATATTAAGGAAGCAATACGCAGAAGGACCGCGTTCAATTTCCACTAAAGAACGCAAAAAGTTTAAAACATATTTAGTATGCTATAGGCATCGACCAGCTTGCCACTTGTCATGATGGACCTGTAGTAAAACTAAATGAGACCCGCTTTTAAAATCTTAATTCTGATCACAAGGTGTTACGGCCGTAATGATTAGGTACTTTACTGTTTATTAGACACTAGAGAAATTGGTTGTAAATACCACCTACGCCTACTTAAAGTTTGGTAAAGATATCAGATTGAGTGGGCAGAGAAGGTCATATCATCTTTACACGAGCGCAAGTAAATATCATTAAACGTGACCAACATCGGATAAACTCAAACAGAACAAAACCTAATTAAAAGAACTAGTACTTAGTAAGACTTAAGGACGCTATTCTATTGCTGCGGACGGACACTTGCGTACGTTGACTTTGACCAAAATGTTCCCTTTAACGTAAGAGTTTTTAGCTGATACAGATATTGCATATAATTTAACATGTACAGGCACACTATTCAGTGTTCTGACAGCGGAACGAAGTTTTCGACATTTGTTCTGTCTTCCGCGCGCGGAATTTCCGCAGCGTCAAATACGCAACGTGTCGCATTGTATGTATTTTAATGTGACACGCCACACTCGGCGGAATGACCGCATTGCGCGCTCTTTGAGAAGCGATGGCAATTAAATGATAATCCGCGATAGAACCCCTGTAATGTGTTTGCAATGTTCAGTGGCGAATTTACGCCGATGGATCTTTCGCCATGGAATAACTGTCTAAGGTGGCGCGGGCCTAATAGTTGATTTAAAATCTGGTTTCTAAACAACCTACAAGGATTTACGGTCGTGATGATACTTTTAAACAGTACGCGATTAGCCGGTTATCTTCTGGCAGCGGACTGTTAACCCTTCGTTAATGTTTTATCTCTGACATGACACATTATGACCCACAGACCTCTCCGTAATATATATGTTTAGGTTATATATATAATGTACGGGCATTAACGCTATTATTAAAATAAACGCTATATCGATCTCAGCTTCAAACTTTCTACGTGTTGGCTGCCAGAGATTCTAACAGCATTCTATGCTAACTCAAAATATTCTGTCTAGGTTCCTCCAAATCGAAACTGCACTTTTCGGTCGTTTTTTGTTTTTAATAATAATAATAATAAAAGCGTTAATTGCAACCAAAAATAGATGTATAATTAAACCCTGACCATGGCAGTAGTGTCTGTATTACCAGGATCAGTCCATCCGTACAAGCCAAACAAAGTAATAATTTAAGCGAATAGAAAAAATCAAAGTTAAACATATTAAAAGTTATTTTGCAAAATAAAAGAAAATATACACACTTAAAAATAATAAAAAAAAAACAATCATTGTATCTAAAGATAAACAAGACAATAATAACAACTAATACAATAACAAAAACAATTTATGGTATTAATAAATTCTGACAACCACTATCCACCTATTCTTTCTAAGTACCACAAATAATGTTATTAAACGATAGAATCAACGCAAATTTGTATTGTAATAAACGCTCTGTTTTTCATATTGCAATGGCACTTAAAAGAAATCAATCAATTTATTTCAGGCTATTTATTCAACGGCGAGTTTGGAAAATGCTACAAATTCCACCCGAAGCCGTTGAACTGGACGAGCGCTCACGCGGTGTGCCTCGCCGAGCAGTCCTACCTGGCCGTCATCAACAGCCAGAAGGAAGCGGACTATCTTGTCAAACTCACAGCTGATGCTCCCAAAAACTTCAAGGGCGATTTCCTGTCAGGAGCTGTTCATATAGGATTCCATAACATGCTACGAGAAGGCTATACTACAGTACTTGGTAAGTGTAGGATAGAATAAAAAAAAAATGTTTTATTTATTTAAAATATTTATTCGAAAATAGCCAAGCCGTCTGGCCCTCGTGGCGAGTGTAGGCCAAATTCTCCAGATCTGGAGAATTTGGCCTACACTCGCCATGCTGGCCAGACGGGTTGGCGAGGAACGATGACTTATTTTTATCAACTACAAAATAGGAAGGTATAATATAAATTAATAGGTATAATTAATGAAATTTATTTAAATTAAGAGCTCATATAAAAAATAATTATGATATAAAAAATAAATTATTCAAAAAAAAAATCATACTTACAAAACCTAATTTAAATATAAATCGTATCCGCGCGGCATGGTGGCAAGAACGCTGGCCGCATTTCCTCGCTAAATCGCTATGCTGACTCTCTGGGCGAGGAAAGAGCAGACAATTAGACGAGGGTTGATGATTTTCAAAAATGATAAATTATAAAAAAAATATATAATGTTATGTTATAGGTATAATATAGGTAAATTATTTGAATTTATTATTTATATTTCATAGACAAGTATCTGTTTGTGTAAACTGTAATCACATAGGTAATTATTTGTGAAGTACCTTCCGGCTTCCTACATGGACGCAGCATTCGAGTCCTTGTGGGTGTTTCTGGGCTCAACACTGTTTCTTCTGCATATCAATGATATGTTGACCCTTGGAAACATGTCATTGATATTCAGCATCACTGAAACACACATTCTTTTTCGATAAGAGAAGAAGAACATAGCAGATGGTGTACTCGTAAAAATAATGTAACAAATGTTTTGTACGAAAGTAACAACCAATGCCCGCTCTATATTATATTTTATCCGCTTGATATTATACAAATCCAACTTAACAACGAAGTTTGTAACAAAGAAACAAGAGGTATTTCTAAGTAATGACTTTTGTAAACTTTCAGGTGGTCCATTGGAGGAGAGTGGGTACATAAAATGGGGAGGGGGCCAGCCAGACAGGCCAGACACGGAGTTCTGCGGCTCCATGTTCTACAATGGAGGTCTCAACGACATGTGGTGCTCCAGCGTCTGCTACTATATCTGCGAACACGACATCGGGATCGACAATAATAATATTATTGATTCTAGAATTTAAATATAGCTCAGGGTAGATTGTTGCAACGAAGAATAAATAAAATATATTTAAAAATCTTCTTATCACTTTCTCAACAAACACTATACATACTGATTGATTTAGATGCTCTTATTTTAATGTAATGTGTTATTCTATTGATAAAAACAAACAAGTTTTCCTTCTTAGGAACTGGTTTTTTCTTTCTTTTGGCTTCTCCATATAAACTGTTCATTCTAAATTATACAATTTGTACGGAGAAGCCATTTTTTTTTTGTCACATTCGAATGTCGTATGTTTCTTAGGAAAAGTTGTTTGTTTCTATCAATAGAATAACGTAAGACCAAACAATATATATATATATATATATAGTATGTTGGTTACAGAGACTAAAATCTGGAATAAGTTGGCAGAGAAACATTAATTCTCTATTTTCTCAAAAAAAAACTGAAAAAGTTTTTTGCTGAATTAACATAAATATAATTAAAAAAATATCTCATTTTTTTAAAGTCTTTAGACGCGGATCAACCGGGTTCGATTCCTGGTTAAGACAGAATAATTTATTTAAGTAATATTTCTCACGTTTGGAACATCGACTTGATATGATGGCCTAGTAAAGTTGACTAAACGTGAATCCGCCTAAAAAGCGTGGTTTCTGACCGCCTGCCTTGGTCGTGAAAATATTTTATTATATATATATTTTTTTTTTAAATCTTGAAATAATCTTTTCATACTACCTACATTTATTGAGAGTCCTTTGCGCCATTTTGCGTGGACATGTCAAGTGCAAGTTTTTGTTTTGTAAATAATTTACTGTGGATATTATTGGTCAAAAGTGGTGTTGTTTTGTTTAATAATGTGAATAATTATGGAAAACAATAAATTGTACTTTAAATATGGGGCACAAGTTGCAGTTAATTTTTTGCGATTTATCCGCGCTGTCAACTCCCATATTTTACCCGACGTGTTTGAGTTATGGTGCCGCGAGTGACTCCAAGAAAAGCATCAAATTCTGCTGCACTTGGAATTTGATGATGACCTCATTAACTCACGAAAAAGCAAGATATATTACTTTAGACTTGGCTGTATGGGCTAGACCCTTTGCCTTCCCTATAACTTCATTCATCATCCATCGGGAGAAGAGAACAAACAAAACAACAACTACGTTTAAATTTGACATCTAAACCACGCCAATCAATTTACGAGAAGCAAGAGTAAACTAAATGAGAATGCCCATTTTTCTTAGAGAAATAAAATGATCTTGTGCCATAATTTCTTTTTAAATTAATAGTTGATATATTGTGTTTTCATAATCTGTAATTAATTTTATTTAGTTATTTTACCCTAGCATTACGACGATTGACAAACACTTTTTTTACATTGATAATTATATAGTAGGTATCGATTCCGCCGATATAATTGGAGAATTATGTACACTTTGAATTCCAATGTTTTATCTATAATAAAGTACCTGATCATAATAAAGAACCTAATCGTATAAATAAAGCTTTGTAACTATTTCATACATAAATTTTAACCAATTGACTATTTAATTAAATTATATTTTTATGCTGGGTTAAAAGAAATGTTGTATTTAAATTAAAAAAAAACACAATTAAAAGTTATGATTATTGAATTGTATTTAGTTGAGGCACGCTGCAAAAAAGTTGGGGCCTGGTTTTGGGCAATCACTTTTATTCCAGTATTCATCTTGAGCAGATATGTTGTAGAATATCTACAAGCTCTAATGAGCAAATTAATCGGTCAAATTTCGTAGTCGAATCGAGATTGAGAGAAGTAAATAAATCATACTTTCGAGCTGTCAATTTGTAGGTACACCCGTTATTACTTCGCACTTTATACAGCAGCTATTATCTTAACTGACATTTATATTTTTATAGTTGTGTCTGTCTTAGCTTATAGTGTGACAATGCCTCTTTACAGCAGCTATTATCTTAACTGATATTTATATTTTTAAACTGTGTCTGTCTTAGCTTATAGTGTGACAATGCCTCTTTACAGCAGCTATTATCTTAACTGACATTTATATTTTTAAAATTGTGTCTGTCTTATCTTATAGTGTGACAATGCCTATCTACAGCAGCTATATTAATGTTAGGCGTTATTATGTATTTATAATTTTGTTATTTTATTGTTTCTCTTCCCAAATGATGGTTATTATGTACTGCTTCAGATACACCAATATGTACTATAAAATGATATTAATATTGTAAAAAATGACGTGTAAAAGTGCAGAATACATCTCTTTTTGTCCTCTTTTTGCAAAATATACGAATTGAATTAAATTAAATTGAATTGACCTCATGGCGTTGTCTAAAATCCCGTACTTCATGTTCTCCATTCGATAACGGAGTTTGATCTTTGGGTAAAATTTTTGCCTGTGAAACAAAATGTGACTAAAACAATAAAAAATACTAATTATTATTGAGTACAAATTTATTTTTAGTTCCCAATATCCTCATCGTCGTCGCTTTCCACACTTTTTAAGGCTGGGTTGTACCAAACTTACTTACGGCTGACCTTTAAAATAAAATTTGGTATATCCAACGCTATTTTTAACTTAAATCGTAACCATTACAGATACTTAATTTTGGTGCAACTCCGGGTTCGATTCCTGGTCAGGACACAAAAATATTTGTTAATGTTATTTATTAATGTAAATAAATACATTTAATATTTAATTTGTTATATTTCTCGAGTTTGGTGCGCTGGAGACATCGACGAGCTTGCCACTTGCCATGATCGGTCTATAGTAAAGTTGGCTAAATGTGAATCCGCTTATAAGCGTGGTTTCTGACCACCCCGAAAGGAAAAACGGTCGTGATGATACTTTACTTTGAGCCTTAATCGTAATTGTTACAGTGTGATTTTATAAAAAATATGTATTTGTTTTTTGCTTGATATCAAGAAATTACTAAATGTTTTAGCCAAATTATTCTTTTATTCCAAAGTAATTCAAATTCTAAAAAAAGTATCATCAGACTGTATCCCTTATGAGGTAGTCCGAAACGGTACTTTTTAAAAGCGAGTTCAACTTATTTAGCCAACTTTACTATAGGCACTTCACGACAAGCGGAAAGCTTGTCGATGTCACTAGCGTAATATCACAAATAAATTAATGTGTCCCGACCAGATAACGAACCCGGTACCTCTGAGTCTAAATCCATGGACTTTACCGCTAGACCACGAAGGCAGTTAAATAAAATTCTAAATTCTTCAATTACATCTAATCCAAGGAGATACAGGTCAAACCTTGTATTTTTTTGTTAGATACTTGAGGTATGTGCTGTATTAGGCACCTGTAGAAAATAATATTACAAAAAAAATGAAGATGCGGTCAACACGAAACGGCAAGACAGCGATTCGAAACCAGTTGCGCGTGCGCCGCCGAAGAGACAAGACAATTTAAAACAAGGAAAATCATGTTATTTATCATTTCGTTTCTTCTGTTTGTCGTTATAAATGATCAAGGTATGTAATGTCTAAATTATTACTTTTCTATACATCCTAATCTTTAAACTAAAATGATAATTATTAACCTTGTGACAAAAGGTTAAACTTAAGATATACAAGTAATTTGCAGTTTAAAACAGTAAATTACCTACATGATATCATTGTTATTAATAACAGAAATAATAACAAACTCTATTATCTAGAAGAAGCTAGCATCTAAATAATAATTCTCGTATATGTCGGCTGTGACGTAACTGTTGGTAGGTACTGTTTGCAGCGAAGTTAATTTAGCAAAAATATTTTTTACACAAAGTGTGTCGAAGATGATATACCGTGTAACTTTGTTTGGTCTTACGTTATTCTATTGAAAATTAAACAAACCAATTTTCTTCAACTATATTAACTAATTTAAGTTATATGTTAAGATACATTGTTCCTATTAATATTATTATTAAATTAGATTAAGTACAATATTTTATTTTATGTTTTTAAGACGTGGTTCATTTTTTTTTTTTTATTAAGCTTTTATTAAGCTTTTTGTATGTCTAAACTTAGAATTTAATTTAATTTCATTTCATTTTATATTTTTTTTAATTATTCTTATATATATATATACCACTTGTATTTTGTGCATGTTGTGGCACCTAAAGGTGGTACATTTATCGTTGAATTTATGTCCTAGTTTTTAAGTAAGCAATAATGTAACCGACCACTGGTTGTCCTTAAATAAATAAATAAACTGTGCTTAACTAAATAAAATAAATAAATAAATAAATAAATATTTTCAGACAGGTCACACAGCGCCATTTAATTTCCGTGGTAAGCGGTAAGCTTGTGTTACGGAAACTAGATGGTTGATAAACTACATATTATACTTTTTTTTTTTGTAAATATATACATATTATACATATAAACACCCAGACCGAGACAAATTATACAATGTACAACTTGCCCCCGGTGGGAATCGAACCCACGACCTCCCGAGTTCACGGCAACGTTTGTTACCACTAGACCACGGAGGCGCCATGTATAATTTTATTGTCTTTTGCATTATAAAAGAATTACAATATAAATTAAAACTACTTAAAAGTTAAAATAAAAATAAAAATAAACTAAACCTAATAAAAAATAAACTATAAGTAAAAAATGTCCTCTAGAGACAACCCTTCAGTGACAGTCCCAAGAAGACTGGCAATCCAGGCGACCTCGTCAAGCGCGGGAAGTGCGGCGGTTTCTGCTGAGAACCTCAAGCTGCGCAAATACGCCAACCTCAGTACAGGTTACGAATTTGCGCCGTTTGGGGTCGAGACGATGGGCCCATGGGGACACTCAGTCAAGCGTCTGGCCAAGGAGTTGTCCAAACGGCTAACGGAAAAGTCTGGAGACAGGAAAGCTGGCAATTATTTCTGTCAACGTATTAGCTTAGCTATACAGAGGGGAAATGTTGCCAGTCTTCTTGGGACTGTCTCTTCAACTGTTGAGTTTAAAATTGCTAATTTGGATGGAGAAGCCAAAAATTTGTGTCACTTCCGACATACGTTTCTTTAGGAAAAGTTGTTTTTTTCTTTCAATAGACACATATCAGTCTAAAGTAAGAGCATACAAAATCACCCTGCATAAAGGAAAACATGTAGTAGGTATAACAGTACGGGTAAATACGACTTTCATCACGTCGAGCATGATTCGACAAATTACGTAAAATACATTATTATGGTGAAGAAAAAGTTAAATTGATACCTACTTTTAATTTTACCGTTGTATAGGGAATTTTGATTCGATCTCAGCAAAGATATTTCATAATGAGATGTCCTAATGCATAATTAATTTAGAAACGTGAAGTTTTATGAATACCTATGCAAATTTTTGCGTATCATCTATCCATATCATTGCTTGGTACTATTCTAGTGACTTCCTTAACTTTTAAGACCTGCTTACAATACTCAACCTGCGGCCCGTCTAGCTTTTGTGAGTGGCCCGATCCACCTTACATAGTAAAGGTTTTTAAAAGACAAAATGCTTGTATATTTTGTGTCACTCGAACTTACTGTCGATCGTCGTTCGCACAATTTCATACAATAGACCAGGGGCAGTAGTCTCGACATTTCACAATAATCGCTAACTTAACGATTTAAGGTAGCCATGACGAGCCTTCCAACAGACCAAATCGTATGGTCACTCTCCAGAATTTGTTCACGATTGTCATAAACGTGACGAGTGCCTCGGCCGAGCATAGTGACGAGAAAGTCACTAGAACTACGATATGTTTGCTAGGCCGAGTGACCACCCCCTTCAACCTGCTTCATATAAGGTGCATTAGGGCAATAGTCGGCATAAAGCCACACGAGAGTTGTAAACCTCATTTCTCTGCGCTAAAAATTCTTACACTCCCAGGAATTTTTATATATGAGACAGCCATGTTCGTAAAGAAACACCCGACATTTTTTTTTACAAGATCCCAATCTAACAGTAGAAACCTGCGATATAAAGATAGAGTGTATGCTGACTCCTACTCATACACTGCACTAATGCATCGCAGCATATTTCACATGGCACCTAAAATTTTTAATAAACTACCGAGCAGCATTAAAGACCAAGAAATTAAATCATTTAAAAAAAAGGTTAATTAAATTATTGATCCAAAAGGGTTACTATAATATTATGGACTATCTAAATGACAGCGAATTAAATTAAGTACCTATTTTTGTTATTTGTATTGCTGATTGTTATTGTTTTAGATTTAATTATGACATTTGCACCTTGTAGTTGACAATTATTTAATAATAATAATTTTTAATGATAAATTTTATTAGTATTAGTAAATAAGTAGTAGGTATTGTAAAAATAAAATGTTTGAATAATATGTTAATTTGACATAGGTTTTAAATTTAAAACTATTTGTATTAAAAGCAATAATAATAATATAATATAATATTGTTTAGTTAAAATATTAAATATTGTATGCCTAATGCGGGCAGATTGTTTCAACAATAATGTATATGAAGATAATGTTTCTGAAATTTTACATGTAAACAATAAATTTGTTTTGAATTTGAATTTCGTTTCCCCGCAGAAGACATTGCCATGATGGGTCGTTAGTAACGTTTAATTAATTTTTTTTCCAGTTGTATCGCAGCGGAACAACTTCTTCCGACGGGATTATATATACAATGAAGAGTTTGCCAGTTTCTACAAACTACACACGGCTAGCAGAAGTTGGTCCGAAGCCAAGCAGAGATGTCGCAGGGAGAGTTCTACGTTGTTCTTCCCGGAGACGCAAGCAGAGGGGCAGTACGCCGCCTCACTAATCAAGGAAAAGCTGACGAATTTCAACTATGCCTGGATTGGAATCAGTGATATTGTCTCGGAAGGTGACTTTGAAACTGTTTCGGGTGAGTTCATATATTTAGTTTTTTAGAAGATAGAGGTGTATGAAAGAATTTGGCCTAAGGGGCCGTCCATTAATCACGTGAGACTCGAAAGGTGGGGGGGGGAAGGGGTTCGACAAAAATCACGAAATATCACGAGTGGGTTGTAGTAAAAGATAACGTGTATTTGTCTCGGAAGGTGACTTTGAAACTGTTTCGGGTGAGTTCATATTTAGTTTTTTAGAAGATAGAGGTGTATGAAAGAATTTGGCCTAAGGAGCCGTCCATTAATTAGGTAAGACTCGAAAGGAGGGGGAGGGGGTTCGGCAAAAAGCACGAAATATCACGAGTGGGGTGTAGTAAAAGATAACGTGTATTTATTTTATCTCAAACAATCTGCAACCTTTGTATCTAGACATTTTTATCATGGCCCTTAATTTTCTTGATTATACTTAATATCTGTATTTAAAGATAATATTCTAAAAAATTAAAGATTCTTTGTAGGTACTAAAAAATACACTTGATTTTGGGTGAGTTAGTCTTAAACCTCACCAAGGGGGAGACCCCTCTCCAGGTTAAAAAATGCTAAAAATACATCACTTGGTTAATGGACGACCCGCAAGCAGGTCTGCCGTCAGTATATTTTTTGGAAAGATCTTCCAAGATCAAGAGCCAAACATTGCAAAGCATCCATTCGTATATTCTATCTGACTATTATTTAATTAACAGCCAGAATTACTAAGTACTCTTGACAGCTATAAGTATGTTTCTTAGAAAGAAGATTTACCCGCTACCAGGAAGAATATTTTTATAATTTTGGAACGCAATCTCGACATAGCAAAATTGGCGTATGGAAATTCCATTTTAATTTATGAGTTCTAGTTTTCCCTATTATAGATATTATTTTTCCGGTTGCTTGGAAATAATTATTTTGAAACAAGATTTTTGTTATGGTCGTCAATTACCATCTTTAATTACACACTGCACATTGCTGGAAATAATATTATGTAATAATCAAATTGTAGTTTTCACCTTACCGGGAGCAATTATTGAACAATAGGGAATTTAATGTAATTTAATTTATTTAGTTTATGTGTGATATTTCTCGAGTTTGGTACGCTAGTGACATCGACGAGCTTGCCACTTTTCATGATAATAATAATAATGTTTTTATTTAAATTATTAATTTTTATACTAAATTAAGTCTTCTTAAGATACAAATAAACTGTTAGCAGACTCACATTATAATTTATTTAAATAATTTAAAAATATAGCTTTTAACAAAAAACACGTCTTAAGAGGGTTGCCGCTTGCTAGAGACTTAAATATATAACTAGACAGGGCAAGAAACCAAACGCTACGACAATCAAAGCTAGGACAATCGGCACAGAATGAATAAGTGCAGGACAGCCACTACCCGCCTAGATCGTGCTCGACGTGCACTCCTAAATGGATCACTCTGCTGTTTCACGAACCAAATGCGATCCGCTTCTGTGACAAAAAAAGGACGTGGTTTCTGATCACCCCGGAAGGTCTAATTTTATGTATTCTCGTAGAAAAAATATAATCAGACAGACAGTGGGGTCGTCCAGGCCCGGATGGCTAATGGGCCTGGGTTGGGGACATTCCCCCGTTTTCCCCGGCAGGATCTCAGCGGGCAAGGTTCGACTACTTCAGCTCTCCTCCAGGAGCACTTCTCTAGGAAGTAGTCTCCCGTTGGGGGGCGCAGCGCAAGACGGAGCGATATTGAAGATGCTTGAAGTATCCGTTGTCGGCCCAATAGAACATACGTCTAGTCAGGCAGACGACAAATTCCTCAATAGTAGGCATCTCCAGATCTCGAGCTATGACGGAATTACGCACAAACCATAATGCACGGGGAAAAAATTAAAAAAAAATTAAAAACTAATCATAGTTTCTTAATTTAGAAAAGAAGCTGTTGTCGTACCTGAACCAAATAGTGCCATTACTTTTACTTGCGCCACCCAGTACCTATTTATAAATAATTTTGACAAAGCTTATTCACTACATTTTGATTTCAGGAAAGCAAATCGAAGAAACGTATTCAGTATGGGAAGACGGCGAACCAAATAATGCCAAGGACAACGAAGACTGTGTTATATTTACAAAAGAAGGCAAAATGAATGACAAGGACTGTACTGAGAAAATACCTTTTATTTGCAAGAAAACTTTGGCTTCAGTCGAGTGGAATGCTCTGTGCGATATGCCTGACACTAGTAAGTCTTTTAATACGAGGGGTGGTTGAAAAGTGTTAGTAGTGGACTCAACATTATATTCAAACAGAAGTAGGTACTTGATAATAGCTCTATTTAAATTTTTCTCTATTTTATCTCTTCGCCTGTTCGTATTCAAATGAATGTAACTCCTTATTTTATAGACGGAATTGAAAAATCATTTATTTTAAAACTTTATTGCACTATGTACAAAGGCGGACTTAATGCCGCTAGGCATTCTCTGACAGCCAAACCTTTAAGACATTTAGACAGGATAGGTGGTAGGTGCAATTAAAAATTAGATGAAATTTAAATAAAACAGAAATATAATTGTAATATAAATATATACATACTAATATCTACATACAATTTACATACTAATACATAAATAAGTCATACTATAGATATACTAATATAATATAAATAAAACTACTTACATGATGAGGAGAGTGTGACAAAATTAACAATGTGATGATGCTGCTGCTATTATGCTGATATTAAGAGAAAAAAGATTGAAAAGAAAGGTTTAGGTTAGGTTACTTAGTTAGTTAAAAAGTGTTTGTATACCTGGTTTTTAAATATTGCACGATTGGGGGCTTCTCTGATATCAAATGGTAAGTTATTCCAAAGATTCGCAGCGACAACAGCAAATGAGTTCGAAACGTAGGAAGTGTGGTGAGAAGGTATAGAAATTGTGGAGTTGAAGGAGGAGCGAAGAATTCTATCATGAAAAGAGCTTAGAAAACTGAAATTATCTTTAAGATACTTGGGTGAATTAGGTTCATTTAATAGACTGTATAACAAGCAGAGAATTCTGCGATTTCTCCGCTTACGGATAGGCAATCACTTCAATATCATCTAATGGCGTCGAATGTAACAGTTTTATTTTTAAGGTGTCAGCTACAATCGATGCATTTTAAATTGTAATCGTTACAATGCAGAGACTTCGTTTTGGTACAGTCTAAGTCGTGGCTTTAGGTGAAGGCACTTGTTCGGTGGAGCAACAATTTTTTATCATTATTTCAACTACAAATACCCAATTATCATTACTTTTGGATCACCCTTCGTACAGTATCATAGCAACTGTAATAATAATAAAAACATTAGTTGGCAAGGCTGGGCTAAAGAAAGGCTAATTCGTTATTTAGTGGGAAGAATGGTTTTTCCAACCGATATCAAAGACTGATAAGACAAGATGAAAGATATCAAAGAAGAAAAGTTACTGTTCTATTAATTCAGCCTTTATTCCATTAAAAGAAGCCTTTCGCTTTTTGAATTTGTCTTTAAGGGAGGTACTTAAATGCATTATACTGATAAAAATACACATAGGTTAACTACGACAAATAGAAACGTCATAAGTCTAAACAAACAAACAACAATGGTGTTCTTCCGGTCCCGGATGATAAATAGGGACATTCCCCCGTTTTCCATGACAGGATCTCAGCGGGCAACCACCCTCCGTTAACTCAATAGACACTTGGTGCAGGGCAGTGTCTAAAGTAACAGTGCCGGCGTGGCTCACAAACCTAGGGATTTAGATTCGACATCTTTAGCTCTTCTCCAGCAGCACTTCTCTAGGAAGTGGTCTCTCGTATGGGGGCCGTGAGCAAGACGGAGCGATGTTCTGGAAATACTTAAAGTGTCCGTTGTCAGCCCGATCGAACATACGTCTAGTCAGGCCTTCAACAAATTCCTCAATAGGGGGCATCTCCACATCTATGACGGAATTACGCACGAACCACGGCTCTCAGGAGACCACTCTGAGCGATATGTACTGCTGACTTTGGATCTTGTCCCTATTAGTATTGGCGAACAGGTGGTGCGGCCTAACTAGCTAGTATTGCCGCTAGAGACATCTTTAAATGTTTTGCGTAATACATTCCATTGAAACTCACTTTTCAATTGGATGTAGTTACGCAAAAACGATCCAACCAACATTAACTTAATTTTAAGTTATAGCCTATTAAAGTTGAAATTTAAATGCATTTAAGTGCATCTAGACATCGATGGATTAGTCCAGCATTTTATACATTTAGAATATGTCAAAAACGGTATTTTTATATAAATCGTTTTCGATATAAGATATACCATCCTCAGGACCTGATTAAAATACATAATTAAATTTCTGAAAAATTGTAGATTGGAACCTTTTTGCATAACTGCGTCCAATTTAAAGTCAATGGTTAACATTTTTTATTTGTTGAAAGGCTACATGTTCAACGGCGATCTTGGAAAATGCTACAAGTTCCACTTGCGGCCATTAAACTGGACGAACGCCCACGCGGTGTGCCTCGCCGAGCAGTCCTACCTGGCCGTCATCAACAGCCAGAAAGAAGCGGACTATCTTGTCAAACTTACAGCTGATGCTCCCAAGGATAAGTTCAAAGGATACTATCTAGCTGGAGCCGTCCATCTTGGCTTCCATAACCAATTGGGTGAAGGATACACTACTGTTTATGGTAAGAATCACTTTTTATTCTATTTAGCACATGTGACTTGATTCGAATTTTAGGAATGCGGGCAATTGACATTAGTCCTTTTTACTATCTCCGTGTTCAGATACTGTTCATAGCTTTTTTTTACTGAACTTTGCTTTGAAACAAATGAAAACGTTACTAGAACACCTGTCACAGCGAAATTTAGTGAAGAAAATCTTTGAGCAGCTAGTCGAACACAGGATATACAGATACTATGTTCGACTTGAAAGCAAATAAGCAAAGCTTTGCTTTTTTGTCGAATTTTATATGAAAACCATAGAGCATCCTAAGACTTTCAAAGCGAAATAAAGTGAACAAAAGCGCTCAAAGCGACAAGTCAAACATTGAGACAGAACGGGTATATCGGGTTCTATTGTGTCATTATTCTAAGGCTTCTTATAAAAGCGAATATTGTGTTTTTAAATGAATGAAATAAATGTTCACTACTTTTAATTTTTAGGTTTCCGTGTTCTCTATTGAAAATAAAAATACAATTGGAAAATATATTTTCTGAATGAGAGTAAGCGGAGCGTTGTGATATGACAGTAGAATGTGGGAATTTAAAATGTCTGTAAAGTCATAAATACTTGGTCTTTTTTAATAAAACACACACAAACTGATGTATGTGTATACCCTACACAAGCTTTTCTGTTAAAAGTAACAAACTATTTTATAAGGCCAGTCTTTAGCTTAACGCGGCGAACGAGTGTCTTCACTCCGTAGCCACGACTCAGACTTAGCTGTTAAGGCACGCAGGGCCAACAGTGAAAGAAAGACGGTTTATATGGTTTTAGTCCGTAGGCGCCTTGGGGTCTCCATCGATTCACCGTCTTTAAAAAAAATAAAAAAAGTGTTTAGTACTGAAATAAAAACGTTCCCACGAAACTAATCCAAGTCGCAAGTCTATTAGTTCGTAGTGGCACCTGATTGGTTGATACGTAGATACTGCACCTCTCCTGAATGGTGGTTTCGTACTGGCACCATTTTTGACTGCGTTTTGTATTGAATAGGCATTACACCGATGGTCTTCAGTAATACGAGGTACGCCGTAACTACGTTCAGGATCACTCTTAAAACACGATTAGGCGTTCGAACTAATAATTATTTTGAAGACTGCTCATCGTCGTAAAACTTTAAATTTTTCGATTAACAATAATACATTTTTCTTTAAGTGTCTAAAGGATGGAAAATGTCAATCGACGTCTTTGTAGATTACTTGTACCTATACCGCGTGTAATTGTCAAAAGAACTTATTTTTTTTTAGGTTTTAGGGGTCATTGATAGAATACAAAATCATTCCTTTTTAAAAAGATAAAAATCATTATCCGAAAAACAAAACACTATTGCATGGTGAATAAGGCCGCGTTTAAAAATCGCGATATCCATCGTGATAAATACCTAAGGGTGGGGAGTTTTATTATTAATTGAACTCGCCCACAGCTGAGAGACGAAATAAAGAGAGAAAGAGTAAGTCAACATTCGCGCGAGTGTCGGCCTCTCGCTACCTACTTGATTAGGCTCTGTATGAGTGGCGATATTTTTAGGAAAACTTCTCTGCACCGTAACTTAAGATTGTATTACTGATTATTTAAAATAAAAAAATACGTAGTTCTTTATTTTTATTCTAGATTATAATATAAAAATATTTGCTGTTTAATAAATACCACGCAGTATATTGTGCCATATAGTTTAAAATACATATTTGGTTACCCCCAGGTACTCCCCTTGAAGAAAGTGGCTACATTCACTGGGGCGGTGGTCAGCCCGACAACAGAGAGACTGAGCATTGTGGATCCATGTTCTACAACGGAGGCCTAAACGATATCACTTGCACCAATATATGTTACTTTATCTGCGAACATGATATTGGTGCTCTTAACTCGTTTTTCGATGAAAGGTTCGGGAGTTAGCCAATAAGAATCAGTTTTAGTATTTAGGATGCCACATTTAAATAAAATGTTGCAAGTATAATGAGTTTTTATTTATAAAACCCTTTGGTATTTCCCATATCATTTTTTTTAATTTTTTTTTCTTTGAACGGCGTTGGAGTATCATTTTCATTCACATTAATGCGAAATACAGTAAAAAAAAATGCGTTAGAGCTTCAAGTCGAACACAGGGTTAGTGGCACAATGGGGTGTCACTACATATTTGTCACGATGGATGGCGCTTATAATCAATAGAGGTGTGTTTCATAAGCCGTCATCTCATCACAGACCCAAGACCTCGACTCTTGGAGATGGAGCTTCCAGATTTTTTTCGATAATTTGGCCTACAATCGCCACGTTGCGCTGGCCAGAGGGGTTGACGAGGACCAAAAAGATATATGCTATGTTCGACTTAAAAGCAAAGCTTGCTTTTTTTACTGAATTTTGTATGAAAACCATAGACAACCGTGATAAAGTAAAAAAAATCGCTTAAAGCGACAAGTCGAACATAGGTATAATGTCTAATCTCAAACTTAGCGTTCTAATAATTCTGCTTTAATTTCCTTTTTAAAAATGCTTACATTTTTTTTTTTCGACGCTTAATTCGTCTTATCAGTAGCCTTATTGTTACTAACGTTATATAACGGAATCCGTTAACTATATAAATCACGCTATTAAGGTTTATATTTGCATGGCAGCTGTCAAGGTCGAGCACTTATAGAGTTAAGAATTAAATAATATTTTGTAATTATAACTCAACCTCTGACGTAAATAACGGAATCCACTAATAACAAATAACAGGTAACGTTAACTTGAAATACCTTTTTCTGATAAAAATAATCAAAACAAAAACGTCTGAGAAAAGTCAAGTGTAAACAAGGTACCATTACCGTATTGCCCCTAGCGACATCTACCAAAAAAGTTTTGTGTAATACACCGCATTAACCGCACAAGCTAATAATTACTATTATAAACATTTGCATGTCTAATTGGTATGATGCAAAATTTTGCTTGACCTTTAATGCCCTTGGTAGAAAGACGTGAGCATAAATGTTACTATTAAAAATACTTCCGGTGAGTTAAGTTTTTCTGGCAACATAGAAGATTAGGTTTTCCTATACCCTGTGTTTGTTTGACTTGCTTTTTTTTTACTCTATTTCGCTTTGAAAGTTGTTAAGACTTGGCGGTGCTCTATGGTTATGATACAATTTAAACATTCGGTAAATATTGACTTTCTGTAGAGTCTGGAGTCTTGATGACATTTAGAGTTCGATCGTTTGGCAAACCAAGAATATTCCGAGTTTATTAATCTTTTTTCCGTACAAAATGTATGGGAAATGTTTTTGGCGTTTTCTGTCATTTCTCGTACTCAAACCTAAGTCGGCCCAGTACTAGACTATTAATCCTTATATATCTTTATATATAGAAACGTTTGCGAATGACACACTAGGCATATAGGCAAATAAAACGACATAATAGTGGAATCACATTGGAGTATAATCTTATAAAATACTTCGACTTAAAGATAAATAATCCTACACAATATTTAATACGTATATACAATACGCGATCATACAAAGTTCGTGTGCGTAACCTCTTGTATAACCACCAACTACAGTTACATATAATATACCAATTTCTATGAAAATGATATAAGTAAGTGAATTATCTTAAAACGTGATTATGAGTTAAAAATATTTGACACAATTTTCGTTAAACAAATTGATTGTGCTAAGAATTGTGTGCGTTATAATGGAAATGGCCTTTTAAATAAATCCTAATGATTTAAATAATTTGCAAAAAATAAATAGCTTAAAAATATGGATTACATACGTGTTCCTGTTCAGTTGATGAAAATCAAATTATTTTATAAGTAAAGCTAGGCCTAGACGAGCATTCCACTCCAGTCACTCCGCGTGTATAATTCTACATCCATGTTTTATCGACACACACGGTCGCTCCCTTCCACGCCGTCACTCATTTTTCGTCATTCAGCGCCACAACTTGAATAGTATGGCTATAAAAATCGGAGATTCGGAATTCGGAATTCACAGAATTTCTTATGGCAGATGCCGCTTGCATCAAAATTAGGAAAAAACATTCGAGGTGTAAGTGAACTAAAACCTAAAAGGCAAGTCTATAAATTGTTGTACGACTTCTAATACAAATTCTTTAGCAGACGACATCATGAATACATAAGTACGTTCTCGACAGTTGCGCGCAAGGAACTAAACGTGAAATGGCGTCCTGGATAGGCCACAGACTAACGGTATAGGCGTGGAGTAATCACACGCCGCGTGTTTAGAATCCGCGATTTCACACATATAGTGAGTTCAAGTGATGGAGTTTTGCGATTTATTATTATTATTAAATTCTTTATTGCACGAAAAAAAATTGTACAAATTTTCTAACATCTAACCTTTTTCGATTTCGGTGCGGTTGGAAACCCAAAAAAATACACACATTACATATTTTCTAACATTCACATATGCGTTTGGAGTTATAGCGTGGAGTGACATGGAGTTGAATGCTCGTCTAGGCCCAGGTTAACTAACTTGGTACTGGTTCCGAGTTGACAATAAAAAAAAAATACTACCAACTAACCACGTGTACCAATTGTTATATAGTTTGACAACTTACCCAAAAATATTATTTTTATTTTTTATTTTGTACACTTTGCATCCCTCTCGCGCGAGATTTTCGAAGATATTACAATTCTGAGTGTACTTTTTAAAAATGTAGTCAATAAGGTTTCTAAGACATTTTAGACATATTCTTACTTTCATATACCTAATTTTAGACACAAAAATAGTAAAACATTGATAACGATTTTCCTCTATTAAACTAAAAACAAATCTATGATTAATAAAATGTAAATTTTTAACCGACTTCAAAAAATAACCCAATTTGACTCTATGTTTTTTTTATTGTCTTTCTTGACTGGCACCGACTGTAAAAATAACTTAAATAATAATAAATTATTTATTGTACAGAACCAAAAATAGTAACAAAGGCGAGCTTAATGCTATAAATGCATTTTCTACCAACTAACCTTTAGATAACCTTAAATAGATAGATAATTATCAATAATTTTGTTGATTATTATTTAAGGCTTGCTTTGAAGTAATTAAATTATGTATTATTTTTTTAGTTTAAGTATGTAGGTATAGTATTAAAGTCGGTTTTTTTTTTCTTTAAATTATTTTTTTAAAAGAGTACTCAGATTTAAAAAATCATTGAAAATGTTGGAGTGTGCGAGCGAGAAGAATACGAAGTGTAACAACCCTCTTAACAAATTTATAGTTGCACTTAAATAATCAATTCATAACTATTACATAATCTACAGTGCTTAGTTCCCGACATATAATTTAATTGAGTGTATTTTTTAAAACGTTATATCTATTTATTTTTTTATAAATACAACATATACTTAAATACTTATTTTGGTTTAATATTT
This sequence comes from Tinea semifulvella, assembly GCA_910589645.1. Taxonomy (NCBI): domain Eukaryota; kingdom Metazoa; phylum Arthropoda; class Insecta; order Lepidoptera; family Tineidae; genus Tinea; species Tinea semifulvella. Next base: position 12,943,334 of record OU342585.1, read on the forward strand.
GCAATTGTGACCGCTTCATTACAACGCACGTGCATTTATTATAAAGTTTACCATAATTAAATAGGGCGCCGGACATTGAAAAATAAAGTGACCGATCCTTTGTAACGCCTACAAAGTTTAAGCGCTTATTACACAATACAAAAAAAACAGAGAGCAGCGCAAGGTCCGCGTTGTATTCTAAAAAAATCTAAGTAGTATAGCAACGTCACGCGGAATGACAGCGAAGCGGATCGGCGACTTCACTACGAAAGAGAAGAAGAAGAGAAGGCGGCGCGGTGCGATAGCGAAGCGCGGGACGAGTTTTAATGTAGGAAACAGGGAATATAACTGTAACCCAGCCATACTGGTTGACTTTGTATGGTCTTACGATAGACTATTTCTTATATTCTATTGATAGAAACCATATGTCGGACTTGGCTTCTTCATACAAACTGTTAAATTTAAAATAGTCAATTTGTATGAATACAAAAAAAAATTAAACACTTTGTTATTTAGGAAAAGTTATTTGTTATAAGAATCACATATGACTTTGACTTTGAATATGAGTTTAACGTAAGACCATACATAGTCGCCGAGTCCTATGTAATTAATTGGCTTTTACAATATTTTTTTTCAGGTAGGTATGTTTGCAAACCAAGTTAATTTCGTAAATTTTTTTTTCACAGAAAGTATCAAAGATGCTCTCCAAAGAGCATCCATACTATATTACAAATGTGACATTGAGCTATTGTCTGTCTGTATTTATTCGTCTCGTCTTCACTGAAGCGAAGACGACAACAACTAAGCATGCCATGTGATCCTACAGCCTAAAGGTTTTTTTCGCTGACCACTATATCACACGTTAAGCCGTCGGTCCCGGTTCCACTAATACCAACTTGTGGAATCGTTAAAATGTCATTATAAAATTGGCAACGGACCCTCGCCAACCCAAGTGTAGGCCAAATTCTCCAGAAATTTCTGGAAGGCCCATTCATCGCTAACATTGAAGGTCTAGGGGCTATTCGTATAGTGTAACAAGCGCTTAAACTTTCGTTAAGGATCCAGTAATGCATGTCATGTTTATAACTTAAAACTCGAAGTTTTATGCAGAAATATGCATATAAACTGTATGCTATGCAAAAATCTGATTAATTTAAAGTACATCCACTATTTGTTATTATATTTAATATTATGCTAACATAATTAATTTATGTGTATTCGATTATGCGTTTCTAGGCGACTTATTTTATTATATTTTTTGCATATAAATAGGGAATGTATTTTATGTGGATCGATTTTGTTATACGGCGTGTAATTGTCAAAAGAGCAAATATTTTATTTTAGGCTTCAGGTGTCTATAGTAGTTTTTTTTTTTTTTTAAATCATTATCCGAAAAACAACACACTACTGCATAGGCCGCGTCTGAAAATCGCGATATCTATCCTGATAAATACCTACCTAAAGGCTGGGAAGTGTTATTATTAATTGATTGATCTCACAGCCGAGAGACGAATTAGAGAGAGAAAGAATTACGTAAGTCGAACGTTTGCGCGATCTTCGACCTTTCGCTACCTACTTGATTAGGCTCTGTATGGCGATATTTTTAGGAAAACTTATCTGCATCGTAACTTAAGATTTTATTACTGAATGATTAAAATAAAAAATACGTAGTTCTTTATTTTTATTATAGATTATAATATAAAAATATTTGCTCTTTAATAAATTCCACGCAGTATAATGTTATAACGCATATATCAGCAACATACTCAAAATTCATTCATTAAAACATGACCTTTGACACTGGGTATTTCATCTATATATTCTTAACATCTCGGCACTTCACATCTTTAGCTAATTCATTGACTTTGACTTGGTGCCGTGTGAAGTGTTTGATATTTAGTTGTAGGCTTAAATGTTCATTCGGACATGGAAGGCGGGGTAAAGGAAAACATCGTGGGATGGGGAAGAAGGCAGGAGAGATACAAGGGGGGGAGCGCCGGAAACGAATGTAGGACTTTAATCTTCAGGGTCGGGAAAAAGACGGTACAAGCATACGATATTAATCTCTATTGCTTGGAAATCGGTACTCAGGCGGTGCATGTGCAAACAACGCAGGCGAACAGAAGAAGGGGAGAGGGAACTTGGGAGTCAAATCTATGTCCCGTTTTAATCACCATGCAGTTATGGGGATATGCCGGGACTCTGAAGATAGCGTGGGAGGGAGATCAATGTATGTCTGGCTTTAATCTGAAGGAGTGCTTGGATGAAAAGGCAGGGTAAAGGCGCGCAGCACGAGGTTCCGGAGACGGCGCAGGAGCTGGGCAGAGAGGGTAGACCAGCTTTAATCTTCATACAGGGTAAAGTCGGGAAGCGAGAGGCTCCGAAGACAGTGCGGGAGGGGGAACTGAAGAGAGGGAAGGTAGACGAATGTAAGTCCGGCTTTAATCTTCATGCGTGCATGGGGAGAAGGCAGGATAGAGGCGGGCAGCGCGAGGCTCAGGAGACAGCGCAGGAGGGAGAACTGGGGAGAGGGCAGGAGAGAGCGCGGGAGACAGCGCCGGAGAGGCGGCGGGAGACGCAGAGGGAGATGGAAGCGTGGCGTACACAGTAGGCCGCGGCGGAGCGTATGATGGAGCATACGAGTCGCTACGAGGATTGTAAAAAGGAGAATCATCAGCACCTACTTCTAAATTCGGGGAGTATGGAGTAGCTGCGCCACAGGAAGGAGCATCATCACTGGGTCTGTAAGCAGGCTCGGCCGGAGCATACACAGTCCTCACCGGAGGCTCCAACTCGGTCCGGTGATGAGAAGACGGGGCATGAGCATCGGACCAGCGCGCCTGGCTCGGAGTGAAGTCTCCCTTTATATACAACTGTATGGGTCTCCGGAAGCCCTTGCTGGTGTGTTGCGGGACCCCCAGAACGCAACACTTGCTGAACCCCACCTCGGGGGAGAGAAGGTAGTCCCGGAACTTGTTTGGCTGCATCTCAATACTGTTGAAGTTCTCGTATATTGTGCGCTGAAACAGAAAACGATACTTCATTAAGGACAATTATAAGATATCTTAACAATACAACCATTAATAAAATGATGAAAAATTTCTTGGAGAAGCTTACTTTTGCTTCAATAAACGATTTTTACTTTACTTTACTAGCTCTGCAATAATAGTTAACATCTGTATCACCCGCACATTTCCAACAATTTCAAAGTCTTTTAAGTTTCTATTAAATAAAATTACGGACACTTTACAGATATATTATCATTCCATGGGAATCAAATATTAAACTGTTTCAATCAAATATACCAAAAGACCACAACATGAAGTCGAAACATTATAATCTCACAGAAGGAATGTTCGGGTTCAAGACACAGCTTTACGCAGTGGAACTTGGTGCAAAAAGAGTTCCAGCAAAATCTTTGCACCACTTACTGAAAGGATTGGGCCTAAAGTCTGCCATCAATACATTTATGGAAAGAGCTTCCAAGACAGCATTAACGGAATCATACAGGATTTGGTTGGGTAGGAAGAGGAGTACAATGGTGGATGGTGAGCGTATTATCGCGCAATAAAATTAAAAAGGAGGCCTCCTTTTTAAAACAGCCTATTGTCGGTCACAAGCCCGAGACACCATTCTTCTCGTCTCTTACCCACACACAATGGACTGGGCACCTGCACAGTGAAACCATGGAATTCTTATAAATTTGTATTCTTATAGATTTGTTTAAGTAAAATAGAGGAAAAATTTGAAGTGTGCGAGTGAGAGGGATGTAAAGCTTTAAAACTCTTTTTAAGATTTATATTTTTAGTTATTTAAAAAAAAAAAAAACAAAAAAAAAGTATGACTACTTATGGTCAGCCAACTTTACTATAGCTCTATCGTGACAACTGGCATGTCAATGTCTAGCTTACTAGAGTCGAGAAATATAACAAATAATAATAATAATAATTCTACGGTCTCAACTGCTATATCATGGAGACATAAAAATGAAAAATTACCGTCAAGCGCTTCTTCTTCCTATAGCTTGCCCAGTTCTGCGCCTCAAGTACTAGTTTTCCCCCCGGCCTGAGGTCTGCAAACATTTTCCGGAATGCCCTCTTCATCCCGGCATCCCCCCAGTTAAGGTGGAGCCACTTGGTGGTGGACAGACAGAGGATCAGGTCAAACTGGGCACTGTCGGCTCCACACGCCACTGCAACTTCTTCACAAGGCACATAATTGCCCTGTAAAATTTAACAAAGATTTTAATATTATTTATTTATTTAAATTATTTAAAAACTTTATTGCACACAGTACAAAGGCGGACTTAATGCCCGTAGACATTCTCTGACAGCCAAACCTTAGGGACAAATTTGAACAAATATAGGTGCAATGAAAGTAAGATAAATTTACAATTATAGGATAATTCAACAAATATTATATACCTACTTATATATTATTATTGACCGCCTCCGTGGTCTAGTGGTAACAAACGTTGCCGCGAACTCGGGAGGTCGTGGGTTCGATTCCCACCGGGGGCAAGTTGTACAGTATAATTTGTCTCGGTCTGGGTGTTTATATGTATAATATGTATATATTTACAAAAAAAAAAAAAGTATAATATGTCGTTTATCAACCATCTAGTTTCCGTAACACAAGCCTAGTAGCTTACCACGGAAATTAGATGGCGCTGTGTGACCTGTCTGTAATATTTATTCTTATATATTATAATATTAATATACTTATTACATACGCAAAATTGTACATAAACATACACAAATACATCTTACTAACGTGGTTTAGAGCTATTTATTAAGTGTGAATATTACTATAAATATAAAATATAGATAAAACTGAGCATGACACTGTAATCTGGCGCAAACTTAATGGTAAGAGCGCTTGCGCACTGCGTCCGATCCAAATTAAAATTATGTTTTTCATTAAAAATGTTAGTGGGTACAAAGTAAAACATTAACATAATAAAAAAGGTAAGTAAAAGGTGTTAGTAACAACAATAAATCTCTGGTCTGCACACTAGGACACCTGTCGAGTGAGGACTAGCTAGACCAGGGGGTCTAGGACTCTGATCCTATGATCCATAGGAATCGACAATGAAAACAAGACTACTTCAATATAAGGCTATACAACGTCCTTGAGTCAACAATTGTTTGATTTTCAAGCTTAAAACTATGTTTAATGCTGCAAATGTAGACAGCTGGATGTCTATCTGTACTCTGAGAGCTGACGCTGACACAAGTCCCTATATGTTGAGCGACTTTTTACTTTGCGTAATATTTTCCGAGACACGATAATAGTATATAAAGATGAATAAACCGAGAGATGTATATTTGTTAGTATTCATACTCAAAGATGTGGAATCCGCAATTTATCTTTCATACATTTAAAAAAAACTAACATTTTATGAATGAAAATGTGATTTAGACCATTCCGAATTGATATCACGCTCTGAGTATCCAAATCGCGATATTTAATTCAGAACGACGACGATCAGTGTCATATTCGTTCTAAGCGCTCTGAGCACGATTCGGAATGAGAGAATAAATTTACTCCTTGTCCCTAAGGTTTGACAGGCAGTATATTTGTTGTATATTTTGTGCAATAAAATTAAAATTAAACTTTGTTACTTTACCTGCTTAAATGTAACATTGTATGGAAATACAGGCGGAACATTTGTAGGTTTGGTTGAGGCGGCAGACGCGAGGGGGCCATACATCATGGAAAATGAGTTTGGGAAGAAGCACTGCATATCTTGTTTTCCAATGGCCTTTCTATTCTTCTTGGGCCTTTTAATTCTTTTTCCGGTCTTTTTCCCATTGGTATCATCATGCTTAGAGTTGTTATCAGGCACGCACTCATCACATTTTTCTCCGACACATTTGTCGCAATCATCAATTTTCTTGTCATCATCAGCTTTCTGCTCCGGTGGCACGGGTACAAACGAGTTCAGGTTTTTCTTTGCTCTGCCTGTAAAGGTAATAAGGTTTAATTTAGTTTTGTTAAAATTTTACTTATTTCAAGAGTATATTTATTGCATTATACATTCTAGAGATATATTTATTGCATCTTGTTGTGTATATTAATAATAAAGAGGTCTCATTCGTAAACAAGCCTATAGTCGGTCGCAAGCCCGAGACAACATTCTTCTCCTTCTCTCACACACGTTGGACCCAGCCCACAGTGAATCCATGAAATGCTATGAAAGTTGTATTCTTTTTGTCTCTCTTAAGATAAGTTTAATTAAAATAGATGAAAATCGTTACATTGGTTTTTTTTTTTTTTAATTTTTTTTCTGTTTATTTATTTATTTATTCATTTCCACAGCACATTACAGAACATAAAGGTTAGTATATAATTGAGTTTATACATTGGCCAAATTAGGAAACATACTTTATTACTGATACTTGGGTGTCAAAGAAAAGGAGAAAAAAACAGAAGAAATACAACAAAAAGATATAGAAATTCAATTAAACAAAAAACAATAACATAAATAAAATTAGAGATATCCAATATTGAATTAAATTAAAAAAGAAAAAAACTAAAGATCAAATTAATAATTAAATTAAAAAGAGTTCTAAATTAAATAATTGTTGGCTGCTCTAACTACAGGAAAGTGTACCCTAAGAGCTCGTTCCCACTTGTCGGGTGTCGGATCCGTATATTAATCGGAGGTTCCAGTGGCAGAGTATTTTATAGGAAACCGATTTTGTGTCGGCGCCGACAAGAAATGTCGGGTGTTTTGCCAGCCCTCTACGCCCGGAAAACAATCGTGTCGGGTCTCGCTCGCCTATGAGTACGAATGTCGCTATTCACATTTGTCAGATGTCGGTGCCGATAACCCTCTCCCCGCTACCCCTTGTTCTGTTCGTGCCGTGCGTGCGCCTCGCTGCGATTGCGCGCGCACACACAAATCTAATAATAATTGAAAAACTTAATTTCGTCACTTCTCAGGTACGTGTTGATTGGTGTGAGTTGGATACAGGCGTCCCGCAAGGAGGTATTCTCTCCCCTTTGTTATTCTCACTTTTCATTGACGCCATCTCCTCTCTACTTCATTGTAATTATCATCTTTATGCAGACGATTTGCAGCTCTATGTGCAGTCAGATATCAACACAGTAAATAGTGCAATAGCTTGGCTTAATTCAGATCTTAGTAGTATACACACATGGTCGAAACGGTTTGGGGTCGTTGTCAATCCGAATAAGTGTCAAGCAATCGTATTTGGGAGCTCACGGCTTTTAAGTAAAATAGACATTAACAGTATTGACCCTGTTCGGTTTGACAACGTCCCTATAGCGTATTCCGGCGAGGTGAAGAATCTGGGTGTATATCTAGATTCTAATCTGAGTTGGACTACGCATGTTACCAAAACTAGTAGTAAAGTTTTTGCTTCCCTGCACTCTCTTAATAAGCTTAAAATTTTTCTGCCGTTAAAAGCTAAAATAACCCTAGTTCAAAGCCTTCTCCTTCCTCTCCTCGACTATGGTGATGTTTGCAGCATTGATCTGTCAGAGATGTTGCTCAACAAAATGGACCGGTTACTTAACGCGTGTATCCGGTTCATCTTCTGTTTACGTAAATACGATCACATTTCTGAATATCGTGCTAAGTTGAAGTGGCTGCCAATTCGTTGTCGCAGAAATCTAAGAGTTCTCTGTCTCCTTTTTTCTGTTCTAAACGAGCCTGCGACACTGAAATACCTCAAGGATAAACTTGCCTATCTTTCTTCGTTTCACGACAAATCCCTTCGTTCTTCTCACAACTCACTTCTTTCTGTTCCCTTACATCATTCTGGATTTGTTTCAAATTCTTTTACAGTTGTTGCCACAAATTTATGGCACAATCTCCCTGTAACCATAAGGCAAGCGTCTACCAGATCTTCGTTCAAAAAACTCGTCTATCTACACTTTCTAAATAGCTCCCAACAATGTTAATAAGTGTATATATGTATATTTATGTATATTTTTGTGTATGTATTAGTATTTAGTATATTGATATTACAGTATATGTTAAAGTATATTATGTAAGTATATATAATTATGTTGAATTTATCCTACTATTAATATTTATTTCATTGCACCTATAAATGTTCTAATTAGTCCCTAAGGTTTGGCTGTCAGAAAATGTCTACGGGCATTAAGTCCGCCTTGTACGTTGTGCAATAAAGTTTTTAATATATAATAAATAAGTTCTGAAATGTTCCCTAAATCTTTCCCTCAGGATTGGGTGCACCCAATATTGTCTTTTCTGGGCTCTCTTTCTTTGTTTTCTTCTTAAATAATAATACATCACAACAAGAACTTCATCTACGTCCATCGTACTTAGTTGCTTTGCGTAGAGTGCTAAAAATTGGTATTAGCTTCAACCGTGACCGACAACCGATTATTAACCGAAAGCGATTATTAACCGAAAGTGTGAACAAAGGCGCCGACATCCGATTTATATACGGATCCGACACCCGACAAGTGGGAACGAGCTCTAACAGTGAGTGAGATGTGATGTAGCCCTGTAGAATTGACAGCAGCACCGCGGACAGCATCAACAACCGGGATCTGCATCCGAAGTACAGATCTACAGTTGGGGAAGTATATTAAAGTAAAAATATGTCTAAAATTAAATAAATAAAAGCAAAAATTTGTCCAAAACTGTCTGTAATTTTATTTCCTAGAAAATTTATTTATATTAAAACTTAATTGCGCTATGTACAAAGGCGGACTTAATGTCGCTAGGCATTCTCTGACAGCCAAACATTTAGGCCATTGGGACAGTTTTCATGGTAAGTAGGTGCAATACTAAATATAAAATAACATTATATAAAGTAAATACATAAAAATAAAACTTACAATTACATATACAAATACGTAAAAAAGTAAAGTATCATCACGACCGTTTCCCTTTCGGGGTGGTCAGAAACCACGCTTATAAATAAGCGGATTAACATTTAGCCAACTTTACTATAAGCCATTCATGACAAGTGGCAAGCTCGTCAATGTCTCCAGCGTACCAAACTCGATAAATATCACAAATAAATTAAATAATAATTAAATGTATTTATTTACATTAATAAATATTTTTGTGTGCCGACCAGGAATCGAACCCGGTACCTCCGAGTCTTAATCCACGGACTTAACCGCTAGACCACGGAGGCAGTCACAGTCACAAATACGTAAATAGGTTATATATTATAATGTATATATACAATAATACATATAAAATAAAACTACTCATGTGATTAAGGAAGCGGGACAAAAGTAGACGTCGCACACAAGAGTAGTTGATACATATATAGATAGATCATCAGGGCAAGGTCAAAGTTCTGAGTAAACAAAATTATTTTTATAAAACATATCCAGACTAGGTCTTTAAGTGAATAAAACATCATATAAAGCGCAATACGAGATATATATCTATTCCAAATTTCAAGAAAAACAGTCCAATACTTCTTAAGATAGTAGTTTGCAGACATACAATAGAGTCTCACAAGGTACAATTAAAAACAAATATATATTTTGAGCTGTTCTGTATGCCTAGTGTGACAGTGAAGTTTCGTAAACGCAACTATAGTAGTAGAGTTTTTTTACTGAATTTTCGATGTTCATTGCCTGTTATTATAGCCAAACTTGCAATAGTACGCAATGTAAAATAAAAAAACGTAACTACAGCAGTTACGTTTTCCGAAACTTGCATTTTACACTAAGCACACTGATGCAAGAGCAAAACCAAGACGGGCCAAGTATTGGTCTTGGTCTTGCTTTGGGCAACACCAGTAAATCTGTCAAAGTCCTGACCCCGCAGTATATTTATTGCATAACCTTTCTTATCAGTTAACTCTACCAGTATGTAAACCATAAACAAAAGTGACATATTAATAGCTGGCCAGACTCGCACCTTATCAGTTTGTGGGGCAAAATCCGCCGAATATGAGCCAAGTATGTTTTAAGCATACATTACATCTAACGCATCAGATACATTTGCTGGATGTAATGAATCGGTTGAAGCTTTTAAAAAAAATACAACAATCTTACATCATACATTCATTTATACATTATATTTATAGATTATTGAAAAAGGTTAAGATTCATCATGACCATATCCCTTCTAGGGTGGTCAGAATCCATGCTTTTAAAGAAATGGATTCACATTTATCCAACTTTACTATAGCATACATATATAGTAAGGAGAAGAATGCATACATTATTATCACAGCCCCTAGAACACAGTCCTAGACCTACACTGCTGTGAAAGCGATGGGCCTTTCAGAACATATTTCTGGAGAATTTGGGCCACACTCGCCATGCTTTCTTGTTTATTTTATTTATTTATGCCACATTCCTCGTCACGCAGCTCTCAACGGCATCATCCGACAAATAATGTCACTGCTGGAGTATTCGCAAGAGACCCGACGAAATGACTGTTGGGCTGTGGAAACTTGGCGGGTCTGGCAATTATTTCTGCCAACATATTAGCCCAACTATACAAAGAGGAAATGTTGCCCGTCTCCTTGGGACTATCTCCGATGGGACATCTCTAGAGGTCATTTTATATTTACTAGATATAGTTTATATTGAATTTTATTTTTATCATTTAAGTAGCATTTAATTTATATTAATTTACTTCGAATAAATATTACTTAATACCTTAATTATTCAGTGCAAAAAATTTCAAAAATACTTCAGTGTGCTAAATATTTTTTTATTAAATATTATAAAGAGTACAATTTTACTCCTTACAGTTATTTGGGTTTTAGATTTCAGACCCAAATAGTTATTATCAGCAAATTTTAAAAAAGCTGCAATACAACATATTTTTTTATTTAAACTTACCTATAAGGCCAGAGTCTATATCAACGCCGAGAACTGATCTCGCCCCATATCTGCGAGCCACAGCAATGGAGATGTGGCCCACATTGCACCCTATATCCAGCACATCTTTGTTCTGGAATAGGTGTTGATGCATCTCAAACACCTGCAGACGAACATCCATCATCGCATTTAAGTTGCGGTAGCCATAGTATCTGCAAAATAAACATTAGGATTCAGTTTCAATTGACTTTCTGCTAGTTTTTTAATGAAAAACAAACTATCAGCCAGTTTTTTAAACATATTTTTAGTATTTAATTACTTATTAAGTAAAAATTTACTAGGTTTGCATGAAATGTGTTCTGCATACAAATCTTTGAAAATACTTGACCGCCTCCGTGGTCTAGTGGTAACAAACGTTTCCGTGAACTTGGGAGGTTGTGGGTTCGATTCCCACCGGGATGCGATTGTCCCGGTCTGGGTGTTTATATGTATATATTTACAAAAAAAAAGTATAGTTTATCAACCATCTAGTTTCCATAACACAAGCCTCGTAGCTTACCACGGATATTAGATGGCGCTGTATGACCTGTCTGGAAATATTTATTTATTTATTATTTACTTAAGAAATAATTGAGATGAGAACTGTCATTTACACAAATGTATGGGGCGTTAACAATTTTACGTTTCACAAAGCAATAGGAAATAATTAAGTAGAGTTTTAATAACAGTTTTCAGTACCATAAAGAAAGAAAAATATTTTATTTGCCACATATCAATAAACACAACTAAAACAAATAAAGCCTGGTGGTAGTATACACAAGATGTGTGGTGACAAATAGGGAATCAGCTCAGCATGGGGCTGCGACACTGGACCACAGCACTAATTTTCGGCTAATCCCTTGTTAGGAGAGGTGTTAATGAGTAAATATATACATATAAATAATATATAGTATGATGTATGTATGTATGCATAAAAGGTTAACCTAATACATAAAAAAAACATTCTATAATTTTAAACAATATACTTATGTCATTTTTAACTAAATAAACTTAGGTATTTTGAACTTTGTTTGTGAAACCCTGACTAAGAAAAACTTAAAGGATTTTTTTCATTAGCAGGGAAATAATTTAGTAGTTTTGAGAAACGGGCTGTATGCCTATTGAAGCCTGTAAGTAAGCCTGTTAGCAACTGGAATCAGACACTCATGACTGACTTCAGTCTCTAACACTATGCCGGCTTGACTGGGCATTACGGCAATTCAAGTCTGATCCTGAAACGTGTGAATACACTACGATGTATACTTCCCCGCCACGGCGACTGGCCAAATTACCACCATCAGTCCACCTACCACCTATTTGTTGTCATATAAATAATCATATTGGGCATAGAAAGTATGTGCCATTATACTTTCAAGAAGAACTAATATTGTAAGCTCTATGGTGATATTTATATGAAAATAACACAGCTTGAAACAAGACTTACTGAGAAGAAATATTGTGAAGGTGTAGTTTTGTGGTAAAATATTAACTGATTCCATAATTCCACCAGCATTTGTTTCTCATGTCTTAAATAGGTTTAACTCCTTTATAAGTCCAAAAAATACAGAAATATTTTTGTATTGAATATGTTTTATATTAAATTAATATAATACTATTAATTTCTACATAAAAAGATAGAAATCTATAAAAAAAAACAATATTTTCAATGAAATATAGACAGGATAGATACAATACTTTTTTTAAGTCTTACTTGCTTATTTCCCACAAAGTGCAATTTTTTTAGTTAGGTCACTTTCACTCTGATAGCTTTTCTATCAGAAGAATGAAAAACACTACATGAGGAATTCATGAATTGGAAATCGACTGTAAATTTCTAATAAGATCTAATTAGCTTACCTATCATAGTTACCATACTGATATCGGGAGTTCTTGGAGTGAAATGTGGGCAACTTGACTGGTTCACCCTCGGACTTCGTGCGATGGGGAGATCCAGCTCTCTCAAGGGGCATGGAGCGGGAAGGGGCCCGGGCCCTCATCCAGGCTCCTGGCTGGGGCACTACTGGGCTTACTATCTTGTCCAGAGAGTCCATGCGTCGTAGCTTCTTACAATCCTTCCCTTTACCTCCAACATTCTCACTGTCGCTGCAAGACCTCTTCCTAGTCTTAGCAGCAGACACCTCGGCCTGATCCTGCACCTCCTCCACAGCTGTTGCACCACTTCCCACATCCGGAGGTGCAGCCATTGTCTCAGTAGTTTTCCGACGCAGCTTTGGTCGTTTACGCTTCCTTTGCTGCATCTCCAACCTCTTCTCATACTCATCATTATCTAAAGGCTCCATCAAATTGAGTGGATCACGAATATTTGGGGGTATAATCACTTCAATTTTAGCCTTGTGACGAGGAGGAGTAGGCAAAGGAGATGACTGAGGGGTCACAGCATTCATTGCACGGTTAATATCTTCATCTTGTAAGCTGTTCAAGTTTAATGGATCAGATATATTGCCCCCTAAGAGAAATTTTGTCGGCGGAATGAATGTTTCCTTTCTGGGCCTATTAAGTGGAAGAAAAAATTTTGAAATGCTAGGAAAATTTTGTACTCTTTTCCTGGCTTGCTTAAATTTAGTTCCTGCATAATGGACCCGGCGAACAATATTACGTTCTGTCAAGTCTTTCACTAATTGGCTCTTTTTGGCATGATGACGAGATTTCCGTTTTCCTCTCTTCGTGCTACAAGTTGCTGACGAGTCGACTTCCTTGGATCCGCTTGCATCCTGCGCGCTTGTACTCACATCTGGCTCAAACACTTCACTTTCGGATATGTCTCCTGCAGAGTCCGGCTCCTTCTCAGAAATAATCTCAGACACATTTTTCACTACAGATTTATTTTCTTTATCTCCAGCGAGCGCAACATTTTCTTCAGAACTCCCCATAACGTTTACAATATTATTTAATTTACATTATAAAGTCATACGAACAAAATCAAATTTACCGCCACAGGGTTCTCATGTTTGCGAATTGCACAAGGCCATTTGTCAATAAAGATAACAAAACTGGTTTTAAATCTGAAATCTTAGAGATAAATCAGTTCAAATGTTTCTAGAAAGCTAATAAGCTATAGAAATATCACTGACTACAGTTGTAACACAATAAAATTCACCGATATACAGAAGACAAAGCAATCGCGCACCAAAAACCCCGACCGACAGTCCAACTAAAATGAATTAATGAAACATCAACCAACACACGGATTGCGTGTGACAGATTAGAAAAATTGAGAAACGTAAATCGTAATATTTTGATGTTTTCTTCTCAGCTTCATAATTTGTTACTCTGTTGAATATTAACCGACTAGTGAAAAATTACAGTGCATTAATTGTGCATTTTAATATTATCGCGCAGAATTTAAGCTAAAGATTAGTTACTGTTAAAATATATTTTCTTCCTACAATAGTAAAAAAAATATGTTTGTTATTTGCTATCGTTTTCTTTTATAAAACGACAGTGATTACGTCGCGTTTCAATTTTAAAATTATTCTTTCAAACTTGCATAACGTTGTCTCTCTTTTTCATTACAGATTAAATTCTTTACATACATTCTTTTTGACAATTGTGAGAATTCCGTAAATGTTTGATTTTTTGTATAATACACAACCTGTGTTTGACTTGTCGCTTTAAGCGCTTTGAACTTCGTTTGACTTGTCGTTGATCAATAGTTTCCATACAATTAAAGCAAAATTCGGTAAAAATAAAGCGGCTTGCTTTCAAGTGGAACATAGTAGGGCACATTCTACAGCTACTATACTATTTCCATTTCTTTATTTTCTCGATGACAGTTCCTGTAGAATGTAACTGCGCATATTACACAAAAAATAAACTTTTAAATGCGAGGTATAAAAATACGAAAACTGCCTAATTTTGTTCCTTTATCCCATATAATATTCATCCAAGACACATTGAGTCCATATATGCAATATATATTTTTTTAAGTACATACGTTAAATAACCAACATTTTAATAAAGTTACATTCTATGGCAATATGAATAGTGATGTTATGATTGAAATATCTATATTGTATCGATATTGTATATAAATTTGTGACGTCATTCACAGTTTAACCTGAAGGTTTAGACTGCATATTTTAAACTTAAAAATATTATTAAACTCAACATTTTTATATAATATTGATCCTTTTTTATCATCTTTTATGTATAGCGATATTTTAATGAATTGATTCTTTACCACTGTTTTATAGTCATAGGCCGCGACTGCGACAGGAGCAAGGAACGTCATCCGTCACTAGAAAATAAATTGGTCCGTGGTAAAAAAAATTGCAGCCGTCCTTTCATTTCTATTTTATATTACCATCATCATGCTACGTTTAAAAGACATGTGTATATTCGCAGGAAGTAAGGTACAATGATCTAAAAAAAAACTAAATTGTCATTATCCTGCGTTCACTCTTCTTTCAAAATCCCTATCGTACATCCGCAGCGAAAACACTGCACAGATATATAATATTATTTACTTGTTCTAAAGTTTCATCATCAATAGTTATCGTCACGGTTGTCATCCTTCTTCTTTCAAACAGTAGTAGTTTTTCTCGCATTCAAAGAGTCCTTTTTCTGCACATCCCTCTTTCTTTTCCGTGACTAGTTAGTGATTGCAGTTGTTGTTCGGACGATGTTATAAGAACAGCATCATCTGCATAAAGCAGTCAGTTCATTTGTCGAGATATAGAGTGAATAATCTGGCGGAAAGTACACACCTGTTTGACCACCTTTTGGGATTCAAAGCAAGGCAACATACCTCCCTCCACCCGCACACAAGCCTTACAGCCCTTGTACAGGCACTGTATAGCATGTAGCAGTTTGTCATTCAATCCATACTCCGGCAATATGTACCAAAGCTTCTTTCTTACAACTCTATCAAAAGCCTTTTTCAAATCCACAAAAGCACAGAAAACCTTTTGGTTTAAGGCCAAAAACTTCTCTGTGATATTGCGGAGCGAAAAGACTTGGTCAATGCATCCTCTTCCAGGTCTAAAGCCTCCTTGTGCCTTTAAAATAAAATAAAAATACAATTAAAAACTAAAATAAAGAAAAAACAAAATAAAATTGCTATGTTTTATTTTTCCATTGTAAAATATATAGGGATCTGGTGTGGGACGCCACGTGCGTCGACACCCTTGCCGCGTCGCATCTCAGGGGGACAGCGTATAAAGCCGGAGCCGCGGCGGAAAATGCGGAGTCCACTTGCTAGCGCGGCGCAAGTATGTTAAAAGATTACATATTTGTGTCATTTGCTGTAGAAACTCTCATGGAGTCCAAGCGCAAAAAAGTTTTTAAAAGACATAACACCGGGTCTTGTCGTCTCCTCCGGTGACAAGAGGGCTGGCTCTTTCTTCGCCCAAAGAATCAGTATTGTAATACAGCGGGGAAATGCAGCCAGCGTTCTTGCCACCATTCCACGCGGACGGGACCTATATCTTTATCCTTAGTATTAATATATATTTTATTTTATATTTATTAAATATTTTTTTCGAATAAATATTAATTGTAAATATTTCTTGTACAGTTTATTTAAATTGTAAAAAATGAATGATTAATTATTAATACATTTCCGTGTTTATCTACTTTACGAAAAAATGCGAAATACCGTTCGCGTAGCTTTGAAACGCTATAATCGCTTTACTTCGCTCTGTTTTTTGCGCTTTGTAGTATCAATTTTTCAAGTCAAACACGGAGATTATACCCGATTATCTTTCAGACTTCTTTTAGAGAATATTTATCTGTCCGGATAAATAATTTCAATATAGGAATTTTCCCTTTATGTTTTTGTGGCAACACTGATACGAAACGCTATTCAAAAATTTGAATTTCCATAGCCGTTTGACATTTTTAACCGACTGTCGTATATTTTAAAGTTTAATTTATTTATCGGCTTCATCTCGGTTTTATAATATTTAGACCAATGTTAGTGAATGTTTGTTTGTTATAGTGACTTACAATTGATTGTATATTGATCAAGGGGGTGTCATTGGGAGTTTCCCGAGACCCGGTAAGTTTGTTTCACAAGACGCTTTTAATTTTTGCGATAAGTTGATTAATCCTACAATAGGTACGTACGATTGTTACGATGTTATTACAACTAATATGATGAGTAAATTCATAATATAAAGTATTTACAAAGTACTGCCACTGTCGTGTAGCGGACTAGATTTAGACGCGGAGTCACTATGTTTGGTTATAATTTATTTGATATTTCGTGATTCTGGTACGCTAGAGACATCAAGGAACATGCCACTTGTCATTATAGGCTATAGGCTATAGTAAATTTGGCTAAATGCGATCCTGCTTCTTGAAAAGAGGTTTCTGACGACCCCGCAAGGGATATGGTCGCTGTGATACTTTACTTTTAAGTGCTGATGATTTTTCATTTTACAGATTGCGACAATGTCTCGGATACCAAAAATACCTATTTCAAAGAAGGAAAACATTCCTGGTAACAATAGAATTGCACGAGCAACAAGCCAGTTAAATGATGCAGAGAAAAAAAACTTGCTTATTAACCATACAAGACCAATAAAACCTACTATTCCAACTACATCGACAGGTACTGTAGCTGCACAAAAGGTCAAAAGGTCATATAGTGTACCTGCACCATCAGTCTCAGGAAAGATTAATAAAATAGAAAAGAAACCTATTGTCAAGGTTGCACCAAAAATTCCAGCATATGACTACAAGGCTAGATTTAATGACTTACTACAGAAGCACAAAGTTGTAAAAGATGACTATGTCATATTAAAGGAAAAACATGAAGTTTTATCTGATGACTATGAAAAAGTTAAAGAAAATGCCGTCAGGTCTTCTAATGAATGTGAAACTTTAAGGAATGAACTCTTGACAGCACTTACTAACTTGAAACAAACAACTGGGGAGTTTAACAAAATACAAATAGAATGTGATATACATAAACAAGAAAACGAACAATTAAAACGCCAAACTGTATTACTTCATGAGATCAGTGAGAATTTGAAAAAGAAATCTGCAGAGTTTGATAGTGTTCAGAGAGAGTTTGATGACCTGAGCAGACGTCATCTGTCCCTAAAGGATGAAACGGAAGCCTTGCGAGTCCTTTCAGACCATCTCAAGAAGATAGCCATCGAGCATGACAGTCTACAACTACAGTATAAAGATGCCAAAGAAGACATTGTTGAAAAAAGAAGTGAGGCAGAGGCTTTACAAAACATTCTAGCAGCTATGTACAAGGAGCAAAGAGACCTTAGAAATATGGTTCAGGACTTGAAGGGTAACATCCGAGTGTACTGCAGAGTGCGGCCAGTACTTGACTCCGAGTCCACAAAGTCTATATTTAATCTTAATGTATTGGATGCCTGCTCCATTGAGGTTGAAAAAATTGAACTAAATTCAAATTCTATGTCAACAAGAAAAGGAAAGCAACAGCAGTCATTTACTTTTGACGGTATCTTTACACCTCACACTTCTCAAGAAGATGTGTTTTCTGAAGTGTCTACAATGATCCAATCTGCTCTGGATGGATATAATGTATGCATATTTGCTTATGGCCAGACTGGTTCTGGTAAAACATTTACAATGGAGGGCGGCTATGGCCGGGAAGAGTATGGCATTATTCCTCGAGCAATAGAAATGGTTTTTAACTGCATGGAGGATCTCAAAAGAATGGGTTGGACGTTGACAGTAAAGGCTTCCTTTTTGGAAATTTATAATGAAGTAATTTATGATTTGTTGACATCCAGTAAGGAGCAAGTGCAACATGAAATTAAAATGGTAAACTCTAAAAGCAATGATGTCTATGTTTCCAATTTAAAAGAAGAGGAGGTTCGTAATGGACAAGAATTTATTAAATTACTGATATTTGCACAGAGGAATAGACAGACAGCTGCCACCATCAACAATGAAAGAAGTTCCAGGTCTCATTCTGTCACACAGATTAAAATATCTGCAATCAATGAGCAACGAAAAGAAAAGTTTATGAGTAATTTGAATTTAGTAGACTTGGCAGGATCCGAGAGTGGCAAGACCACCCAGAGAATGGACGAGACCAAACATATCAACAGATCACTTTCGGAGTTATCTAAGGTGATATTGTCCCTGCAGACCAACCAGTCGCATATTCCATACCGGAACTCCAAGCTGACCCACTTGTTGATGCCTAGTCTGGGAGGGAACTCCAAAACCCTCATGTTGGTAAACATCAACAGGCTTGATGAATGTTTTGGAGAGACACTCAATTCATTGAGATTTGCTACTAAAGTAAACAGCTGCAAATCGACAAAAGCCAAGAAGAATCTCACCATGGTAGACCAGGATTGAAATTTAGTGGTACAACTGTTTGTATAACATTTTATGAGGTTGAGAGCATTAATTTTAAAATTATGTCTTTTTTTGTATTTTATTTTATACTTAGAAAATAATTACTCTCACAGCTGTCTGTTTTGTGACTATGATAAAATGACTTTAGTTTATTATTATAGATAATTTAGATTTTAATATGACATGAATGATTATTATGACATTAAATTTTTTGAGTAGTAATTTTGTAATGAATACATTTTGATTACCTGTAGCTCTAGCATGCAAAAACTCTGTTATGTAATATTTTAATTTAGAGCCATTGAACTGTAAATGTTCATACACCCAAGCTGCCTATTTGTAGTTCTGTTATCCGTCTTACCTCATGGCATGTCTAAAGTACCACTTCATGTTCTTGATTTGATGATGGAGTTTCTGTGTGCTAGATGCAAACCATACCCGTTAGTATTATTAAATACAGAGTGGGTCATGAAATTTTGCATATTTGAAGAAGAACTACAAATGTTATTTATTTGATAAATATTAATTAACCTATTTTTTAAAATTATGTGTCTTGACATTGATGTGCTCCATCTTGTCTGGAATTGACTATGCAATCTTTCTGAAACTCGCTGAGACATGCTGTGAGGGATCGTGCGTGAACAACACCTAGACAATTAATATTTTTTTAAATTAACGAATGTTTAATATGATAATATATAAATAAATGATCGACAAAATAACATTTGTACATTTAAATTTATTTATGTTACAAATGTGCATAAATTGATCGCCCACTCTGTATTTTATGTAACTATATAATGGTCCCTTAGGCCTACAATATGGCCTAACAAGTATGGTTTTGTAATTACAGGCAATATGTTTTTGTATGTTTAGGTAGTTTACTTAAATTTGTTATTTTACTGTTACTGGTATTTTTTATTTCTGGTAAGGAAATGTATAAAATAAATGTATACACGAATACAGCCCTCACAAATAATTATGTTGCTTGTATATGACTATTAAAAACCAAATATATTGGCTATGCAAGAACATGATTAAGCAATCCATGAATTCACTGTGGGATGCTAGGTCACGGGTGTGTGAGGTAGAATGGTGTCTCAGTTTGCAACCGCTTTAAGGCTGGTTAAAAAAGGGTTCAATTTTTATTGTGCAATAAGAGGTGGCTCACCATCTACCATTTTGTCTCCCTACCCAGCCAAATACTATGTTTTCACATTTTATAATTAGATGCAGTTACACAAAAAGGATCCATCCACAATTTTTTTCAAATTTATTTATGAATTTTAATCATATATAATTGATGATACTAGAATGATATATCGTATATTAAAAGTGATCCATATAAAAAATTGCAATGGCCTATAACTTAAAATTAAAGACATGTGGATTGGATCCTTTTTGCTAAACTATGTCCAATTATAATTAATTAAAAAATAATTGTATGACTATTTAGGTATACTATATTAAGGTGTCAAAATGTATTTAATTGCATAAGTAGTTCCATCCACATCATTTAGCACTTCTCACTATTACCAACAGGTGTGGAGTAAAAAGAACCTTGTTTTATTTAAGTTGGCCATACCTAATTAATTCCAAGATTTTAAACAGTTGCAACACAAGTTTTACGGGACTATAAGATAGCCAAGTATTAACTACTATCGTTTACTATAAAAAATAAATTTTACTTTAGATTTATGAATAATAACCTAAGGTACTTGTAAAACACAAAAGCTCTGGTTAATAAACTAATTGCATGAATGAGATTGTTTTGTTTAGAATTCCTATAAACTGCCTCAACGTACTGTGAATCAAGCTAAATACAATTTGTCTAAGCATGGCTTTGTCACATTAACTATTACTAAAATCTCTGCCCAAACAGAGGGCTGGTGGATAACTGGTGTCCGATTTCTGGAAGGGTAGATAATTATTCTATGGACAACTATTTACAATACAATAAAAAAAAGTTAGAAAAGAATAGAAACAAAGTGTCATTAACAAGTTCTCACTAATAGTAACAATATATAAAAACAAGTAATATTTTAAACTAAGATAATACAGCACTTAAAATACATAATAAAATACAGCATAAACAATACATACATGATAGAATAGACTAAGAAGATACAATACAATATACAGGGTTACAGGAAAAGTCGTGCTAGATCCGTTCAGGGCGTGGAGTACCCATCAGTTCTGACTTATTTCTCTAATAAACACCCTACCCTAAATTTAACCCTTTTCGAAATTTTTGACTTTTAATTTTTTTAATTGAAAATTGCCGATTTTTGGGCTACTAAAATTAATTTTGTTTATTTTGTGTGCCTTATTATTATTGCATTTTTACATGTGTAATAAGATGCTTTAGGACGTTAATCATTAAAATAGTGCATAAGTTAATCGAATAGGCCGTAGTAGACAAGTGAAAGTTAAGAAATTACAAAAATAATTAGCAAGTTTTTTTTTCTCTAAGGGATAATTTAAAAAAATATTATGGCAGTTGTTCGGCAGATGTATTTTAAAATATCTACGTATCATAAGCTATCTAACGAGGTATAACAATCTAGAATTTGTATTACATTTCGTGGCAAAAACTTAGTTGATAGGCGACAGTGGGAAAGAAAGTTAATACTTTGCCCTTAAAAGTAAAATAAAACAATAGGTAAGCAAGAAATGTTATTTATTAAATCAGGTTTTTACACAACTTTTTCTTATTCTACAGTTCATGTTCAACATGGCCGCCTCTGTTTCTAACACATTGTCGCATCCTTCTACGGAGACCAGTCTTCACTACTCCAGTTGTCAACGTTGTCCTCATTTGATTTGCTGCATCCACAATCCTTTCTCTTAATTCTTCCACAGACGAAACTGGATTTGGCTCGCTGTAGACAAGACTTTTCATGCGCCCCCACACATGAAAATCCATGGGGGTTAGGTCCGGACTTCTTGCTGGCCATGGCAACGGCCCACCTCGTCCTATCCATTTGTTTGGATAATTTGTGTCCAGCCAGTCTCTGACACTTCTCCTGAGATGGGCAGGGCAGCCATCTTGTTGGAACCGCATGTCCCTGATCAAGTTGAGTGGCAGATCATCCAGCAAATCATTCAAGTCTCCTCTGAGAAAGTTTTCGTAGCTTTCCCCATTTAGATTGTCCGGGAGAAAGTAAGGTCCAATCAAATAATTGGAGATAATGCCCATCCACACATTCACGCTGTAAGAATATCTAGGTACAAACCAACTTTCGTTGTGCAGAATCCCAATACCTCATATAGACGTAATTCATATTTGAACAGAGCATGTAGGTCATTCAATGAGCTTTTACTCAAGTGCGATATCGACATATTTTACACAAATGAAAGGACGATGAGACATCTGCTTAACTTATTCTTTAATTTATAATATATAAGAATAATATATTATAAATTAAAGAATAAGTTAAGCACATGTCTCACCGTCCTCTGTATATGAGAAAAGACAATTTTCTAAGCATTCCATGGATTCACCGTGCCGATTCGCGGTACCGGGTCCATCTTGTGTGGCTAAGAAATGTGAAGAATGGTGGCTCGGGCTTGCAACCGACAATCGCCTGGTTTACAAAGGTGGCCTCCTTTTTATTTTTTTGCGCAACAAGACATCCACCATTCTACTCCTCTCCCTACCCAACCGAAAGTTGATAAGACTATATTTCTCAAAAGTACTCACGACAAAAAAATCTTTGAAATTTATGGATTCTGCGAGCGTTAAATGATGTGTTGGACATAGTAGTTTTTACTGAATTGTGCTTAAAATGAATTAAAACCATAGAGCAACGCCAAGTCGAACGTCTTTTAAAGGGAAATAAAGTAAACAAAAACGCTTAAAGTCAAACACAAAGTTAATAGTAAATTATTTACTAATAAAGTGACAACCTAACTACCAATAACACGTACCTATAACAAAAAAGAATGTTATTTTAATCTCTCAAAAACCGAGTAGTGATTAGTATATGAAGAACATAAGTCAACTTCTACTGACCTTGTGTTTGACTTGTCGCTTTAAGCGTTTTTTTTTACTTTGCGCGCTTTGCTTTGCTTTCTAACCCTAAACACAAGGGGCAAAGACAAATTAATCAAATCCAATCAACTTAAAATAATATACTGAAGGAGCTTCGGAAAGAAAACGTCACATCGTCTTTCCATATTTTATATATTTTTTTACGTTATTTAAGTAGTAATGCAAGTAATTCTCAATAGATGGCGCTGGCAAATTATTATGTACAAAAATGTAAATTTAGACCGCTCGAGATCTGGTGATGCCTACTATTGACTTATTGAGGAATTTGTCGTCGGCCTGACTAGACGTATGTTCTATTGGGCCGACAACGGACACTTCAAGCATCTTCAGAATATCGCTTGGTCTTACGCTCGGGCCCCCAACGGGAAACCACTTCCTAGAGAAGTGCTCTTGGAGGAGAGCTGAAGTAATCGAACCTAGGCCCCCTGATTTGTGAGCTACACAGTGCATAAATTACCAGCGAGTGGCTGAGATCCTGCTGGGTACAACGGAGGAATGTCGCCATCCCAAACCAGGGCCCACTAATCATCCGGGCCTGGGCGACCCCACTGTCCGTAACAATTTATTATTGAGTGACGGTAATTCATTGCTTTTCCTTACCTTAGTGACTTTCTCATCTAAAGAGACCTGACCAATTTATGTATACTTCCTCCGTGGTCTAGTCCGTGAATTTAGACGCGAAGGTAACTGGTTCGATTCCTGGTCAGGGCACAATAATTTATTTGTGATGTTTCTCGAGTTTGGTACGCAAAAGACATCCACGAGTGATAAGCTATCATGATGGGCCTATAGTAAAGTTGGATAAATGCGAATAAACTTATTTATTCTAAGTACCCCGAAAGGGTTCGTGGTGATACTTTAAAAGAGACTTGAATGTTAACAAATTTGGTGAACTATGGGACTTCTAAATAAATTCCTAACTGCAATGAAAGGGCGTCCAATACTTAGATACCTCGGATTACCTAAATAGCATAAGTTAGTAAAAACTGTAGTGTAAAAGTTAAACTTAGTTGTTTTCTTAGGGCAAGGGTAACTGAATCCTTCCTTAGTGGCATTTCTTCACTTAAATATGTATGGGCAAGTAGTAGTGTAATACTGAGGAAGGATTCAGTTATCGGCCCTTACCTACTCTTCCTAAAAGAAAAATTCTAAGAGCCTACCCCTAAATCTATATTTAGAATGCTCCTAGTGTTAAACTTCTGTGAAAATAATCTAATTTATTCAAATTAGGTAGGTAATAAAACAAGCTAACTACATTATCAAACATTTATTCTTATAAATAGTATCGACTAGATAACACATTTGCGATTTAGTTGTATCGCAATTCTCAATTCATAAAGTTCTATACAACTCCGTGCGGCGAGGTGACCGAGGCGGAGGAGGCAGGGCGCTAGCGCGGCGGAGTTCAGTCCAGCGGTCGCGGGATGTGTTCAGCGCGACACGTCGGGCTCCGGCATCGACATCTCGGTGGCAGCCTCCGACGGCAACCGAGCCGTCTCTATCGTTTCTATCAATCTGTCGAGTCCGAACAGAAAACCTTCCTCGTGGTTGCCTTGCTTCCAAGCCGCGCGATGCGATACCTTGGATTCCTCCGGCACTCTTCTGGTTTTTGCGAAGTCGATCAACCAGGCGCCGACTCTCTCATCATCATAAATAATAAAAATACTGCTACCCACTATTTCGTGAGATTTAAAAAACTCCGAACTTTCAAAGAGATCACGGATTTGCCGAAGACGCGCCGCTATGGAGGTTCTGGCGCGCTCCTTGTTGCCGAGGAACCGCGCGACGGTGGCGGCCAACTGTTGCGGCTCGCGGACATTCTGCAAGTCCGTGAGGGGCGGAGATCCTGGCAGCTTCACCGCTTCGATGCGGAATCCTTGTTCGGCGGAAGAAGAGCGCTCTTCCCGAAATTGCATGTATCGGAGTTTGGTTATCGCTTGGGCGGCGTGCTCTTCTTCCGACGGCGCGTCGGGGTCTAACCGCACCATCTTCTCGTAGAGGTCAGTCCTTGCGCGCGCGTTGCTCACTTCGTCTTCAAGAAAAGTGCGAGTTCCCATTTTCACGTCCATCACGTGGGGATTTTTAAAACCATGTAGTAAGTCCTGTAGTTCTATGAATCTTTCGCCCCCGTATTCCAGTTCGCGGTAGTATTGCGGAATAGCGGTGTTCATATGAGGGCAAGAGCCCAATGCCTCATAGGCGTCGCGCTCGGGGTTGTGTCCCGGGTGGTCCCCGGGGGCGCGTCTCTTCCAAACGGTACCGGGGCCGGCGGGGGCTAGCGAACCGGGATGCCCGGCCAGCTGGAACCATTCCGAAGAACGAGACTTCAGTAAAGCATCTGAGGCGGGAGCTGATAATTCTAATGCATTCTGAAACAAAACAAAAATATGTTTATTATAGTGTCGATGCTGATACAACCGATAAGAAAACTGGAGTTCTACTGATACAAATTAAATCATTAAAGAAACTTAAATGTTACATACAGGGTTTTGAGAAAGTAGGTTTATATTTAGGTGAAACTCTTTCGAACTTTATTGTGTTGTGTTTTTAATACTTACAATAGCCAAAAATTTAAGAAGTTCCGAGGGTTGGGCTGGAGGACCGATTGGAACAGGCGCTGGGGAGGCAGCGCGGCGCCAGCGACGGAATAGGACACCCTCCTCCTTGTTTCGCCAACGGTCTTCTTCTTTGACGGGTGCCGAGACCTGTGGACAACAACACACAAACGTTACACTTTATTCACACAAAACACATTGTTTAAAATTATAATTGCACATTTCTCAGTAAGTTTAAACACTATAAACACTACAATGACGTACCGCAATCAATTTGTTTGCAGCATAAAGGAGCCCTCCCGGTCCGAACCGGGCGAGCATCGACTGGCGGGATACGCTGTTCATTTTGCTGGAGACTGTCATGATGCGAGATACGACTGAGTAGTACAACGAGAGGCGCGAGCGGATGCGTGTGCGCAACGACTGCGAGTCTACGAGTGTGTTGGCGGGAGGGACGAGTCGGCCTTTATAGAGACCTCGGCTGTGTGTGACGTAGACCGAAGCCCCGCGCGCGCTCTGCCTTCTGGCGCCAACTAGTTTTCCCGTCAAGTTTGTAAGATTTTCTTTGACAAAATGAGTATTTAAGAATTTTAGGTAATAAGCTGTCGAAGTGCATTAAATTTACCTAAAGACTTCAAACCTGTCCACAGTAGCATGGCGTTACGCGTGTTTGTATATCAGTTTGTTAGTACCACGGTAGCAAATATTTGCGATGTTTTATTGTGTGTATATTAATCTAAATATTTAGAAAGACCTTATAAGATGTTAGAAAACGAAGATGGCCTTTTTATCTATTGTTTAGGTTTACTGGAAACAATGCTGTTGTATTTACTCTTAAATTTGGCTGGAGTTTATACATACATATATTTATAAGATTTAATTTAGAATTTTGATACGTAAGTTAAAAAAGAATTGGCAGATTTATGTCCACATTGCGTACCTACTTATATCAATTTGGGGGTTGAGAGGCCCCATTTTGATCGTCGTAAATACGAACATTCGAGAACTACATACCTATGTCGCATCGATTCTTATAACCATATTACTTTTTTTTCATTGATGATGAATGAGGTAATAAGTAAGGCAAAGGGTCTAGCCTATACAGCCAAGCTCGAGGTAATATTTCTTATTTTTATGAGGTAATGAGGTTATCATCAAACTTCAGATGTTGCAGAATTTGATGCTTTTCTCACCATCACTCGGGGCATTATAGCCCAAACGCGTCGGGTATAATATGGAAGCTCACAGTTCGGGAAAATCGCAAAAAATAAACTGCAACTTGTGCCGCACATTTAAGAGTCCAATTTATCGTTTTCCATAATTATTCACATTGTAGCACATTAATAAACAAAACAACACCACTTTTGACTAACAATATTCACAGTAAATTAATTTACAAAACAGAAACTTGCACTTCACATGTCGGAGCAAAATGGCGCGAAGGACTCCTTTTTTTTCATTTAATTAAATCAGAAACCTACCTTTCAAAAATTTCAAAATCTATATCCTAGCGATTTGACAAAAGTTTTGATGTTTGCATGTCAAGTGTAAATCATAGAAATAAATGTTGACAATTATAAACTTTGTTGATTTTGGCTATATCGAGATAATCTTCACACGTCATCAATTTTAAAGAACAATATTCGTAGATACACACTGTATAGAATCAAAAAATACATTTAGGTACCTACCTAATTGACACTTCTAAATATAGGTAAAATATTTCCATTGCTAAAAATAATACAACGAAAACAAATAAACTTTATTTCTTTATAAATACCAATATAGGTACAACCACGACTTTACTATATTATCCGTTAATTTATTTTAGTCGCTTTGTATTTATTGGTCCACTCATCTAATTTTCTGGCTATTTTCACTAAACTGAAAGTTTTAACTGTGTATATTACGGTTGTAAGTAAAAGGAAAGTATACCTATAACCTGAGCACTAACTTATATATCTGAGACTTACAGACTACCCGTATACTAATTCCTTCCAGCTGTGTCAAGGGATCCTCGAAACCATTTCGATTCTCTCCATAACTCGAACGGCATAAATGTTACCATTTAAAATATTTCCGGTGTGACTTGAGAAGTTTTTTTTCTGACAACATTCAAGATTGAGGAGGTCCTGTATTCTAATTATTGTCATAATTACTACACGCTCTAACACTTTCTACATCCACAAATCTATCTCTTTCGTTATATGTATATTTATGTCTGAAGAAAAATATTTATAATTTTGTTACGAAATTTAATTTGCATGAGTTTAACAATTTGCTTAAAAATAAAATTTATAGTTTATTTTGACTAAAATAAGTAATAAAAATTATTGTTAATAAGAAATACAATTTAAATAATTGGTATGTCTCTTGTACCATGGAGTGAGGGAAGATGTCTTGTTTGGGATGCCACCTATGGATACCTTTGCCGCTTGCCACATTTCTCTACATCAAAAAAGGCCGGTTCGGCTGCTCATACAGCCGAATTTAGAAAGCAAATCAAATTAGCATTAAACAAAATTATAACTTTGTGGCACTTGGGGTTGAAACAATAGGGTATATTCTCTTGATACCTGCAAATTCATAAAAGAGCTGGGTAAACGAATTTTTCAAGAGTTTGGCGATCCCAAATGCCATAACTACCTAAAACAGAATATTTCGATTATAATTCAACGAGGAAATGCGGCGAGCGTTTAAGATACCCTCCCTGGTTACCACCAGTTTATTTTAGCCCTTAGTTTATTTTGTAGAATAGTTTTAATTTCATAGGTATTTTAGTTTAGTTTTATTTATAATTAGTTTTTTAATCTATTTTATTTTAATATTTTTGTATCTACTCCGATTTAAATCATATAATTATCAGCCAATAATTACATAAACGCGCTTTAACGATGTTTTAAGGTACGTTGCGATGTACCTTGAGATTTATAGTTCTATTTCTCTAGCGCAGTGACTTGCCGTTGGACAAGGGAGGAACAATTAAGAGAAGGAGCTATGAGGAGACGTCCTAGAATATGGATGTTAGAGACACGCGGGAAGTGCGGCGGTTTATGCTAAGAACCTTAAGTTGGGCAAATATTCCAACTTCGGTTACCAATTTGGCCGCTTTGGGTTGAGACTTAAAAAAAAACATCTTAAATTTATAGTCAATAATGCTAAATAACTGCTTTACACAGATAAAAAAACTGCAGTTAGATAAAAACGCAGAAAATCCTTAGTAATAAATTGTGTAATAATATAATAAAATACTAAGGTTTTTCTGCGTTTTTACCTAACTGCAGTTTTTTATCTGTGTAAAGCAGTTATTTAGCATTATTGGGCAGAAAAATAGATGAGTTAAAAAAAAAGACGTTTGTAGTCTAAAATAATAAATTTGATGATGGAATGACGTTATACATTTGGTGGTTTGCATTGCTAATTGCGAAGCAAAGTCAACGTGCACAGCGCCTCCGTGCGTAGCAACGGAATAGTGCCTTTACTCTCGCACGCTGCTCATTTTCCTCGCATATCTCTGGTGGCTAACCCGCCGTAAAGTTAAATGCCCTATGACGTTTGCAGTCTACGGAGGGTGAACGGTAACGTGACGTAAACCCGCCTAGTTAACTTAAGGACAGAACATTATCGCTATGTCGTGAATAATAATCCTAGCTTATGACGTAGGTGCGATTTATGACGTCATCGCTTTATTGATACTGATCATTTTGGATAAGCAATAAGTGAACAACCACTTTATGTTCAACTAGATTTCTGTCATTATGGAAATTTTATTGTCAATAAATTTTACTGAGGCTTAGATATTATTCTTAAAACTGTAAAATGTATTTAGAAAAGTATCAAGCATTGGTATATTGTTGTAAGTTCTGAGATTAATAAAGGGAGCTTGAACTTAAACTAGAATATCGTCGGTTAAAGTTATACCAGTATTTTTTTAATTACATCCCCTAGAACAAAGCGTCCTAGACCTCCACTGTTGGAGATGGGCCTTCCAGAACATATATCTGGAAAATTTGGCCTCGCCACGCTGGCCAGACGGGTTGGCGAGGGTCTAATGTAATTTTTTAATAACAAAGTATTATTGATTCCACAAGTTGGTATTAGTGGAACCGGCTTAACCGGTGTTGTAAATCTATGACAAATGTACGTAAGAAAAAAATATTTCTCATTGGTGCATGCCGGGGGGTTTTCAACCGACCTTTGTAGGATTTCAAGGAGAGCTTTCTTACAACCGAGTACAAAATACGAGTATAAAATTGCCTTTTTTTTGTTTCAATCTATCTATATTGTTATCTAAGTTTTCCTGCAATAAATAAATAAATATAAATAAAGGGTCTACAACAATTTTGTTATTTTTTACGAAGTGAGCCTCATACATCTACTCTGCTATGCACAACAATGTTTTTTTTTAAATAGTAGAAAACGTTACTTTGACGTTACCTCGGCAAAACTCAGAGAAAATGTAACAGAATGTAAGCTATGCTATATTATATATCATGCATATATAATATACTGTTTATTTATTTTGGCAAAACATACATGTCAACGAAAAATTTATCGACGTTAAAATGTATATATTTATTTATTTAAATATTTATTGCACAAAGTACAAAGGCGGACTTAATGCCGAGCTGCATTCTATGACAGTCAAACCTTTGGGACAACAAAAGCAATTAAACAATGAAAGGCAGGCGCAATTACAGGCTTTAGACAATATAATGACATATATAAAATACTTAGATACCTAAACAATTAATATTTACATATCTACATACTAATACTACATGCAAATACATACATATAAACAATAATAATTTACATACATATAAAATAAAATGTAATACTATCTATAATATATATATCTGTAATATATACATATGTACATATGTAGTTAGTAACATCACTAGTAACAAATTTTAGTAGTGACCACTTATGAAAATTCTTTCATATGAGTATCCCTAACATATCATCAGTCTCCATTAGTAAAAGTGAACGAAACTATTAAATTTAGTTGCTATTTTACCATGGTTTCTATTAATATTCTAAGCGTAACAGTAAATAACCGAATTCACTAATTTGACAATCTTTATGCTTAAGAAATGGAATACGACTCCAGGACGCTATCATATGCTAAGGCAAAGTCCAATAAAATTACCAATAATTAAAGTCAGATGAGGAAAGACTACGTCGTAGCTGGTCTAACGAACAGTAGGTAATAAAACTGGCAACTGATAACCTTTAGATTGCCCAAAAAAGTAAGACGGGGCAATAATGGTATGAGAATCATAGCTAGGCCAATCGTCAGAAAATAAAATAATCTATGGCTTTGACGGTTTTGGTCCAGTTCGACGTCCACTATAAAATTAATTATTTTGTTGTTCACAGACAATACGTTAAATGAATATATTGTATTATAGTTACGAGTCTAAAGTTTTGCTAGTAGATGTTAGTGCCCTAAAAATTAATGTTAAGAACGTTTTGCATCTGGAAATGGCAACCAATGCCGTAATTTTTTATATTTGAACTCTTTGGTCAAACCAAATTGGAAACAAATTATGAAGAAATTTATTATCTTATACATTTTGTATTATACGGCTTTTTAAGTTATTTATACAGAAAACCAGGGCATAAAAAATAAGGTTTAAAAGATTATAAGTATGTCATTTGCCACATCTACCAAGTCGAGACCCTCATGATGACCATCTCACCACACAGGCGAAGTAAATTATTACATACAAATATTATGTGCTATAATTTAATCTACCTAATTAGTATTTAATTTACTCATTACCTAATTAATCAACATAATTTACAAAAACCCAAATACGGTATTTAGGCCAACATAAATGAATATAAGTTTACTGATTATTGAATGATATATGCAGGTACATTGAGAAAAATATGACACAGACAGACAGTGCGGTCGTCCAGGCCCGGTTGCCCAATGGGCCTCGGTTGGGGATGAGGACATTCCCCCGTTTTCCTGGTTTTCGGCAGGATCTCAGCAGGTAATTCATCCGCCGGTAATTCATGCACTTTTAGTGCTGGTTACTAGTATAACAGCGTCTGTGTGGCTCATGAACCCAGGGGCTAGATTCGACTGCTTCAGCTCTCCTCCAGGAGTAGTTCTCTGGAAAGTGGTCTCCCGTTCGGGGGCAGTGCACAAGACGGAGCCATATTCTGGAGAGAACATACGTCTAACTCCTCAATAGTAGGCATCTCCAAATGTCGAGCTATGACGGAACTACGCAAGAACCGCGGCGCTCGGGAGACCACTCTGAGCGATATGCTCTGCTGACTTTGGATCTTGTCTCTGTTGGACTGGCGCAGCATAGATGAGACGAGAAAAATATAACCAAGTTTCTAATATGAATTCAGCGCCCTCTAGTCGTCTATCTCTTAAAAAGTAACTAGGCGTCTGAACCATTAATTCTTAGTGTGAAACACACTTTACTGGGCCGATAAGGCACGAACGGTGGATACTTCCCCGCCCCAGTAGACTGGGCAAATTACCACCTATTAAATGGTACCTACGCGGAAATATTGGAACAGAAAAATGGAAGATAATTAAAATTACACTATACTAAATACATAACTATAAATATAATACGCCTGTGTAAATGAAATGTAAATACGACCCAAAGCTAGACTATTATAGGCTAACGGATATTGCATTGGTAAATTTGATGTAATTCGACCTACCAAACCCCTTGACCTACAATATATGTAAAGTCATAGCCAGATTTATTGCATTAGGCTAAAGTTATACAATATGCAACTGCGACGGCAAAACAAGGAGGCTATGTCTAGGTCCGGCACAACAAAAAACTAGTCGAAAAAACATTCACTATCGAATAGAATTTTAAATTTGAGATAAAACGGTAAATACATTTTTATAAGGTACAGTCTACTTCGTGTCAGTATCAAATATATTTATTGTGTTTATATCGACGATATAGTGCAATAGAATAAAAATAAGGAAAGACAATAATGCAAGGGAAATATGACATTACCAATGCCATGTGAATTGATTTTCTTCAGTTTCAAAAGAAAATTATTATCCTAGTTCTATTATCAGATAACTCTAAACCAAAGATACCCATAAAAATACCTCAAACACGTTCTGAGATAGTAATTATATATATATGTAATTATGTATACTATTGATATATATTATATAACTATTTGTTTATATTTATCTTTGGAACTACCTACCTTTAGTAAGCTCCAAATCGAGCCATCTTCAAAAATATGGTTTACAAATACTTCCTTTCTAACTAAATTGTCCTTCTAATTCATGTTTCTATTCCATTTCCTCATTACTATAATCCCAGCAACATCCTAATTCGCTTCCCCCATCATGTAAGTAGTTTTATATAATTGTTTATTTATGATGTACATTTATGTAAATATATTTATTAGTATATGATATTGTTATGTATGTTTTAATACTGTTGAGAATAACTTAATAGATGACCTACCACCTAATGCCTAGCAGCATTAAGACCGCCTTTGTACATAATGCAATTAAGTTTCTAAAAAATCAAATAAATTTATTTAAGATTTGTTGTCGGATATGTCGGATATTTGGCATTTTTTTGGAAATACGCAAAAGAGTAGGTATGAAGGAAAGTATAGGATAAAAATAATAAAAAGCATGCTCAAATAGTTCGGGCATGTCAAAAAGATGAGTAAAGAAAAATTGGCGAACCAGATATATAATGCGAAAGTTGTGGGTTACAGAGACTCTGGCAGACTAAAACTTACCTATCACGCCCAAATGAATAAAATATTAGCTGATGTTGCAGTAAAGGACCTACGAAATAAAAGGGAATTGTAAGGTTGATGAATGTCGAAGACGCGAAAGATATGCAGTATGAAAAGAGGTATGTGGCGATCGTAAGAAATGGCGCTCAATAGTCTTTGCCTACCCCGCATGAGTACTGGCTTGAAGATATGTACAAGTGTGTATGTTGTAGGATGATTTAAAAAAATAATAAAATATTAATTAAACTAAAAACTTACATCTTAAAACATAAATTACTATTCATAAAAATAAACCTAATTAATAAATAAAAATATAACTAAAAACTAAAATGAAGAAAAAACAAAATAAAAATTATTATAAATAATAAATTTGCTCCAAATCGCTGCCAATGGGCAAGGTGCCAAGGATACTGGCAGCATTGCCACGTTGAATGGCAATACTGATCCTTTGGCCCAAATATTGCCCAGCCCTTTTGTCTCCCGAGGTGTTGACAAGCTGTTTTGACAACGCCTTGAAAATTTCGTGTGCACTTGGTCCCCACGGCCCGAGAGTTTCAACTCCAAACGGCGCAAAAACACATCTCCCAATAAGTTAAGTGTATTTCCGCCGCTTGAGGTTCTCTGCTTTTAATGCAGCAGCGCCTGGGTCCTTAGAAGTCAAGGACAAGTGGGAAGGCGCCAGGGTGTCCACACAGGTGGCATCCCACACTAAAGGCAAACCAATCCTCCATGGAACCAACGTCATTCCATCGGGCCGCTTGCCATCGTCGCGGGCCATGCCACTGGGTTCTAACATTGCTGGCGAACCCACAGACACAAGGGCCCGACGAATGACGTCATTGAGACAGGCGTGCCTTGGGATGCGACCTGTGCTCTTGCTGCAGGAAAGGCTGTGGTGGCCGAGTGCCCCGACGTTGTCTCCACATTGTTGTAGGTATATCTATTTTATATTTTTTCTTTTTATCTCCAAACCAATATTAATGCCTTTACAAAGGATGCTAGAAAATGCCTACAGCATTAATTTTTTATTCAATACTCTAAACAATGTGCTTTTTTTATTATTATTTAAAAACTATATATAAGTATTACTATTAGTATTAAAGGTACAGTGAAAATAATAATAAATGTCGATGAAGCGAAAAAAGTGTACTATGTGGTGACCGTGACATCCGTGACGTCTACCTCGATTTACCCGAGTGTATTAATCTTCAGCATACATTTAAGTATCTAATATTTTCTAAAAGAAGATATATTTTTAAAATCGAAATCCAGCATGAAAACGAGTAGGTGCTAGGATGTCTTGCGTTATTGCTATTACCATTTGGGGTAATTCTTATTTTACAAAAGAGATTGCCCAAAACCAGGCCCCAACTTTGTTGAAGCGTGCCTCAATAAAATATAATTCAATAATCATATCTTCTTATTGTGTTTTTTTAAATTTAATTTTAATATCTGTTTTACCCCAGCATTAAAATATAATTTAATTAAATAGTCAATAGGTTAAGATTTTTTTTTGGTTCTCTTCTGCCGATGGATGATGAATGAGATGATAGGGAAGGCAAAGGGTCTAGCCCATACAGCCAAGTCTGACGTAATATATCTTTCTTTTTCATGAGTTAATGAGGTCATCATCAAATTCCAGATGCTACAGAATTTGATGCTTTTCTTGTAGTCACTCGCGGCACCATAGCTTAAACACGTCGGATAAAATATGGGAGTTGACAATTGGTTAAGATTTATGTATGAAATAATTACAAAACACTATTTATACGATTAGGTTCTTTATTATGATCTGGTACTTTATTACAGATAAAACACTGGATTTCAAATTGGCGGGATAGATACTATGTAATAAAATACTAAAAAAAGAAAGAATATGAAATCACAAAATATTAACTATGAAATTAAAAAGAAATCATTATGACAAAGAAAAATTTATTGGGCATAATCATGTGTTTCCCAAAATATGAAATAAAAATATTAATTGCACCTAAGAAATTGACTATAGGTGGATTATGTTAATCGATGTCAAGCAAATCCTAATTCAAAATCTAAACTACATTTCATACAAATATTTGCATTGGCTGTGGCAGAAATGCAGCGGAATTATGCACTTTGTTGGCTCGTGGCTTTAATGCACGTCTCGAGGTCACTCTTGAATTAATTTTAGACTTATATTTTTTTTACTTAGTAGCTTAGGTATTTTTTAAAAACAATAATAATTAGAAAAATTTAAAGAAAATAATAATACAATAAAATATACGCTATACAGAGGAGACAATTGTTTTCTTGGGATTGTCTCTGATGGGACTCTCTCTCTGTAATTACAAAATACCAAATGCGGGATGTTAACAAAATATAATAATAATAATGTTTATCGATCTTTCTTATTGTTACATACAAAGTAACATTATATAATATATACCTACCAAACTTTTCCTTCAGCATCGGTTGGGGCACTCCTTAACCGAAATACTTTGACCAAGGCGGTGTGGTGTGCCTTCATCTCGAAGCCTGAACTGTTCACCCACACAAGTGTCGGTGTAAAGAACCAGTAGATCAATTTTTTATTTATTTACATATAGTTTATAAATATAGTTAATGTTTTTATTTATTTTATTACAATCTTAGCAAAGCTGCTTGTCTTCTGCTAACAGCTTACTCTTTGGACCACTTAAGTCTTTCACTACAATAGTGGAATCATTTAAAATAATTTCATTCAAAATAAATAATTTTAATAATAGGTTTACTTGAATAAAGATATTTAGACTTTGACTTAGTTTAATTTACAGATAAATAATAAAGTTCGTATTTTAATTCAATAAAATCAAAATAACTCCTCTTATGTATACAATCCCGTATTCCATTACATGAGCGCAACTTTATATAATGAAATCCTTTAACTAGTCAAGGTCGAGCGCTATTAGAGTTGAGAGTTGTACAATATTTTGTAAGTTTGACTCAAGCTCTGACGTAAACTGAATCCAATTATTTGACAGTAATGGAATATGGCTATTGGCTTATTTATAAATAATAATCACGTAATCCATTACTACTAGAGAGATAGATGATCGATCGAGAGATGTAATGCCGCTAGACATTCTATAACGGTTAAAGCTTCGGTACAACGAGAGCAGTAAGTACATAAGGTAGGTGCAATACTAAATCAATTTGAAGAGTTTTAATGCAGACAACATATATATACTTATTAATGATTGATTACATATTTACATACTAATACATACATATAACCTAAATTCATACCTTTTCAATAATCATAACAATAAATTGTGTTTTTTTTTTTAAATTTAATTACTACATATCTCTTTCCAGCATTAAAATATAATTTAATTAAATAGTCAATTGGTTAAAATTGATGTTGTTGTGTTTTCTCCCGATGAATGATGAATGAATGAGGTGATAGGGAAGGCAAAGGGTCTAGCCCATACAGCCAAGTCTGACGTAATATAAAGACATAAATAAAGTTTTTATGAGTTAATGAGGTTATCATCAAACTCCAGATGTTGCAGAATTTGATGCTTTTCTTGGAGTCACTCGCGGCATTATAGCCCAAACACGTCGGGTAAAATATGGGAGTTCACAGTGCGGGGAATCCACAAAAAATATACTACAACTTGTGCCCCATATTTAAAGTCAATTTATCGTTTTCCATAATTATTCACACTACACACATTATTAAACAAAACAACAACACTTTTGACCAATAATATCCACAGTAAATTAATTTACAAAACAAAAACTTACACTTGACATGTCCACGCAAAATGGCGCGAAGAACTCTAGATACGTAGTATGTATCCTATATAATCTGTGAACTCCAGTTACAAAGCGCTATTTATACGATTAGGTTCTCTATTATGACCAGGTACTTTATTATAAATAAAACACTGGATTTCAAATCGGCGGGATCGAAACTATGTAATTATTAATGTAAAAAAAGTTTTTGTCAATTGCCGTTATGCTAGGGTAAAATAAATAAAATTTATTACAGATTATAAATACACAATATATTAACTATCAAATAAAAAAGAAATTATTATGGCACGAGAACATTTTATTGGGCTCATTTCTCTAAGAAAAATTATCATTCACTGTTTACTCAACTTTGTAACAATAAGAAAGCTTAATAAACGTCATTATTATTATTAAGTTGGCAGTGTGTTACAAAAACAATCACCAAGTCCCAAAAATAGTACCCATAGTGGTAAATTGGCTTTGACTAGGGAGATTATTTCGTGTTTACGCCATTGACTTTGTTTTGTAATTTAAAATAAGTAGTTTTAGTTCTACTTTACGTTAATTATGGGATGTAATAAATGCAAATTGTCGTGCGATTTGAAACACTGTAACTGAAACGGTTCTTCTGTGATATTTTTAAAGCAAACAAAGGAAAATTTACTGAAAGTGAACGATAATGTCATACTTATTTTATGGTATTAGATACTAAAATGTATAGTTGTTATGCAAATAAAATGGATCACAAGGAAATAAATAGGATCGTTTGGCAACAAAGAATATTTGTAGTTGAATAATCGTTTTTCTGTACAAAATGTATTGAAAATGTTTTTTTTTTTTTTATTCATTTTGGAAAACCAACAGTTGACAATATTATAGTAAATAATATACAGTAAATTCACTAAGAACTATTAAAGGTTTTCACGAATAAATTCAAAGTTAAGTAATAAAGAGCAAGAGAACCATAAGTAAGTTGATAATGAAAAACAAATCACTCATTAGGGATTGCTGCCGATGATCGATTCAACGTAATGAAGCGTCATTAGACGTCTAGTATATGTTGCTTTGGAGTTAAACATGTCCACTCGTATGTCCAAATCAAATGTTTTTCGCGAGTTCTGACATTTGTAGTACTCAAACCTCAGTCGGTCTAGTAGAGACTTTTGATCCGCATCAAAAAAAGTTTTTGTGTAAAACTGCCAGGTATAATAAACATAACCAGAGGACCACCTGGGTATCGGTACATTCTTCCTAACTAGGACGTGGATTGCCAAACGCCTAGTAGTTTTCCGATGTTTGTCGCAATACATTGAGAGCAGTATCGTCGATGCTACCATTTAAGTATAAATATGTTTAGTATAAGCTAATAGATTATGTTGAGTATAAAACAAAGTAAACGCACTTAGTTTGGTGACCACACGACACTTATGTGTGAAAATATGTTTTCCGATAAATGTACCACAAATTGAGGGTTTTCCCTTTTATTTTATTTAATATAATGACGAAACGATGGGTCGTGGTCCGAGGGGGCTCTGGCGTTCTCTCGTGTGCTTTGGGAAAAACTCCGCTTGGGTGATTCTGTGACTAGAGAATTATTTGTTTTAAGGGTCAGCCTCGCTGTTCAAAGGGGGAATGCAGAGAGTGTCCTTGGCCATTGGACGGTTATTAATTTTATTTATAGTTAAGTGTTTCATTCTAAGTATATCATGTACCTATTTTATTATTATTTATAGTTATTTATAATATAATTTATTTTTAAATGTTTGACTTTTGTCGAATAATAAAAAAGTAATTTAATTAATGAACATAAATTTTAAATACAAAATATCATCATGAATCTATTGCAGAGCGAGAGTTAAGTTGTAATCTTCTTTTTTTATAAATAAATCGCAACCGCCGATGAGGCAGTTATGCCTACTTCACGTTTGTATGGATTATTTAAAAAGATTATTTAAAGGCAATGCAGTAAAAAAGTTATAATCTACCACGCTGCAGATAGATGGACAACGCCGTTTCCCTTCACTGTAAGAGTATAGTTGGATATTTAATTAAACTAATATGCATATTCCACCTTTTTTATTATTATTTTCTTTAAAGATAGATCACACTAATATACATAATACATAAAAATGATATCACTATCACGCCATTTATATGACGTCACAACACATTAAACTTGGTGGTGGTCTGTTGGTGTATTGTTCAAAAATAATTTGTTACGACCAAGCGAACCTTACCCCTCCCTGTCTTTCTGTAATTATTAATTAATTAGAATATTTAAACAATAAATCGTATGTGACGATCGTTACAATAATTAAAGCGTTTTTGAACAGCTTCATCGTTTAGTTTCTAAATAAATATTTTTTATTTTGAATGAGAAATATATATATATAAATAAATAAATAAAAAACAACATTACGTAGATAAATGTGTAATAAAAATACATGATACTAGTTTTACGTAAATGCATATTGGGCGAATGATATATATATATAAGAAAAACATTTTGACATGTGGGACTAGCCAGTAGTATCAGTAGTACCAGCTCTAGCCAACATAGTTTTATATGTGAAAACCTTAAATAGTTCATAGTGATATTATTGTATAATATTATTAAAATATTGTCAACTGTTTTTCCAAAATGAATAAATAAATAAAAAAAATCTTATACTTAGTATTCTAAATTCTATAGTTTGCGCGTGTTAGAGCTATAGATATCATCTCATTTACGTCGACTTTAAAATTAGTCACACGGATAGTATAAGTGTGTCATTTGAATGTGACTAGAACGTAACTAGAAAATTTTGTGACACATAAGCCCCACGCCTTCATGCCTATTAGTAACCGATTATGAAGAAATTTGGCAAAAATGTTCCTTGAAATTTAGGAATAGATATACAAATATGACATGTGATCCTACGGCAACTTGATGACCACTATTTTACACGGGCAAACAGCTACTAAAAAAGCTAATACTATTACAGTAGCGGCAATTTTAGTTATCAGGCAAAAGAAGTGTTGGAATAATATTCACCACTGCGTCTTCTAACATCAAAATGTGCTTTTAAAAATAAACTCCAAAAATATTTATTATTGATTCGAAGGTTGTTGCTTTAACGAATGAAGAAGTATAGGTGGGTTAATTTTTTTACCTTATACTGTGGTCCTTTTTAACAAATATACGTAGGTCATTTATTTTTATTGTAATATGTATATTATATAAAAATGTGTATATTACAACATTAAATTATTAGTACTATTGCATTAATGTGTTTATAAAATAAAAAAATATATACATATGTGGGTACTAGCGAAAGAACAGCGTCGCGGATCCAATTATGTGATTCGCTACATGCTAAGCTTAGGGCCCGTTCATCGCTGCAGGAATGGGGTGTATCACTAACTTTTTATCACGATAGATGGCGCATGATAGACGGTACCCAATAGAACTGTCAGTTGCATATAAAACTTGTTACGAAATTGATTATTTTCTGGGTATATTGCCGAAGTGAGCAGCTTTTAAGTGTACAAATCGAGATTTCCAGGCGAAATCATAAATATGGTGACCTCAAAATTGCCGTTCTATTAATTAAACCTTTTTTTCTTTTTCGCTTTCCTAATTCGTCTTTTAAGGTAGGTAACGTTAAATTAAAATTATTTATTTTGTTATAAAAATAAAGAAAACTACAAAATCATTTAAAAAATGATCCGTCATAGCTGTAAACAAGGTACCAGTGCCGCTAGCGACATCTACAAAAAGCTTTGCCTGATACACCCCATTACGGTGTGAATTGAAGTGCAGCGCGCCTCGATGGCTGCTGTACTGTTGCGTACTGTCGGGGCGCATTGTGCTACAAATCTTAATTGTGCAAGTTTGTATTTGTTTTATGCGATAAATAATCATTTTTCATACTTTCTTTTTAATATATATATATATATATATATATAGTAAATAAATAGTAAGCTCAGGAAATTACCGACATGACAAAACAAATTATATTTTTTTAGAGCTTTTCGCTGTTCAATGGTTATTTGAAATATTTATTAATTAATTAACTTATGATCAATGCAATGCATTTATCATTTAACATTTGAGTGAACACAAACAGGAAAACATATTTTAGCGATAATTCACACAAAACATTTAGGTAAAAATAAAGACCTATACTTGTAAATATTAAAACTATTGATTGTTGAAAAATAATATAATATTACGTCAAACCCAACAGCGGTTATTATTGTCTTTACAGCAAATACTGAATAATGGGTTGAATTTAAACTGTGGTATGCATAGACCTAAATGTTGGGACCGACCCAATGAAACTATTTGTTATCGGGTCAATGTGTAAACCACTCTTTCAGGTTTAATAAGTTGACCCTAACTGACACAAATATAATTTTGAGGTTAGGACATAATAACTTACGTATTAAAAAACTTGACATTATAATTTTATTAAGTGTTAATTTGTACTTAATTTTAATTTCTTTTTAATTAATTTGT
The DNA here is from genome assembly GCA_910589645.1 of Tinea semifulvella. Lineage (NCBI taxonomy): Eukaryota > Metazoa > Arthropoda > Insecta > Lepidoptera > Tineidae > Tinea > Tinea semifulvella. The sequence goes on from OU342585.1 coordinate 12,985,098, forward strand.
TTGTTATTTATTAACTACCTCCGTCATCTAGGATTCGATTTCTGGTCGGGACACAATAATATTTATTAATTGAAATAAATAAATTAAATTAATATTTAATTAAAAATATTTTATTTAAAGGTACCTACAATGATTTAAAAAAAACTAACTTATTAAATAAAATATTTTTTTGTGATATTTTATTATTTGGTACGCTAGAGACATCGACGAGCTTGTCACTTGTCATGTTTGGCCTATAGTAAAGTTGGTATCTGACTAACAAGAATAGGAAGCGGTCGTGATGATACTATATCATCACGACCGCTGTTTGTTATTTTAAGATAATAATTTTTGTTTTTTAATAATTTTATAATAATGTTTAATGGTATGCTAAAATGTAATTTATTGTAAACCTAAATTTTGTAAAATTGTTAATAAGTAGGTACCAAATTGTTAAATAGCACAATTAATATTATACGCCCTGTCCCGAGGTAAATTGTGAGAACTCTTTTGTAACCAATAATATACAAACAACCACAATGTATGACAATAAATGTATTTTTAATTTTTAATAGTTACAATAAAGATAATAAAAAAAATTGACGCCCTTTGGGTCAGCATATTACATTTAATAGCATAGGAGTTATCAAACTTCTTCAGTTATAAGCGAATCACGTAGAACATTTTATTATTTTATTTTATTTTGACATTTTTGTTATCTAGGTGTATTATTTTATTTATATTATATAATATTGACATATGTAATGAACCTATATAAGATTAATGTATGTAATTTATTTTTTTTGTTTTAGCCGTAGTTTGTTAATTAGTATTAGGACCCAAATTAATATTTGTACGCCTCTAAAGGTAGATTGTTGCATGTAAAAATATATTGTTCACCTTTATTTGTAACCATGCAATCACAAATAAATATTTCATTTCATTAAATATTTCATTCATTTCGCTACGCCTAACTTAGCTAGTTTTAGTTCTTATAAAAATCGGCCCAGAGACTCCTTTGAGACGTTATTCCTAGAAGGCCCACTTGAAAAAATCACCCTGAATCCATAAATATATATACATATAAATATAAACAAATACTCATATAACATATATCAATAGTAAATATCCATTAATACATAAAATATTACTATGTCAGAAAGTGTTTAAGACTATTTGCTTTTCACAAAAGTAACTGAATACTACGTTTTTAAAGATGGAGATAAAAGTCTTGTCTGATCACCAGTGGATGTTGAAGCAAGCATATTGACCAGTTTATTTGCAGGTCTGTGGTGGTATGGATATTAGCCTAATGACGCAAGGGTGTATTTGTGTATAGACACAGCTGCGAGTCTTTGTTGTCGCAGCTGGTAACAACTCTGCAATTTACTCACAAAAATAGGTACTAGTAACAAGGGTGATTCATCCGTACTAGAAAAGCTGCTGATTAAGCCCTTATCCAAAATCTTAGACAACCTGGGACTTAAAGTCGCTAGTCTCGAAGTTGTGCAAAATTACGTCTACCTCGGGCAGACTATCCAATTAGGCACAGCCAATTTCAGCAAAGAAGCCGACAAACGCATTCAGCTAGGATGGGCAGCATTCGGGAAACTCCGGCACATCCTCTCATCGTCCATGTGGTGAGAGCTATGCTTGGTATTTCTTTAATGGATAGAATTCGAAACGTTGATATTCGTCAGAGAACGAAAGTTACAGACGCATGGGCCGGACACATCTGCCGCAAAACCGACGAACGATGGAGCAAACGGGTTCTAGAGTGAAGACCACGTACGGGAAGGCGCAGAGAGGGACGACCCCCCGCCAGTTAGACAGATGGTCTGAAAAAGGTCGCTGGTGGGGGTTGGATGAGGGTGGCAAGAGATCGCGTTTAGTGGCGAGACTTGGGGGAGGCCTACGTCCAGCAGTGGAGAGATATGGGCTGATGGTGATGATGATGGCAAAAGTAGGCTATATTTACCAGTAGATAGAAAATGGAAGGTTTCTATTTAGTGGTTCCTAACGAAAATGCATGATTGTTAGAACAAAAAACACTCACACCAGGGAAATCAGGTTCTAGTAATGCGCAAAAATATACTTAGGTATTCTTACTTTTTGTGTTGCCAATTCAAATAATAAAATCAATAAATGATTTTAAACAACCTAAATTTACGCGAATAACTCGATAATTTTAATATTTTCGCATCTATTTAGCAACAAACTTTCATACACTCCGACTACGCGTGAATAATTTGTTTAAACTAATAGCTTAGAACAACACACTAATCTTCTAATTTGCAAATATTCTATAAATAGCATGGCGTCATTCATCTTTAAACTCTAATTAAGTATTTAATTAGCAGTTTTTGTTCAGTTTTATATTTACGTAAGCAGTAATGTAATTATAAGTCACTAGCTGTTTTACCCGACTCCGCTCGTATAAACAGATTGTGGTATAAAAATTATCTATGTAAGAGTTTGTCATAGTGCCAACGTCCCTCCCCGATTTCCAAGGAACATCTTGGCCAAATTTCATCAAAATCAGTTCTTGTCAATAGGGCTAGACAAACAGATCTAGACAGAGGCTGTGGGGTCACTTATAATGTCGTCATATAGACTGTTTCTGTCCCTGCAGCCCTATTACATTACTATAATGACAGACTATCCAATTAGGCGTAGCTAACTTCAGCAAAGAAGCCGACAGACGCATTCAGCTAGGATGGGCGGCATTCGGGAAGTTACTTCGTATGGAACATATTGTTTAAAGGGTTCTTCCAGTAATGTCGTAGGGAGTAGAAATAGGACACTGAAATTCAAAAATTTAAGGTCGCTCATAGACCTATGGAGAAAGCTATGCTCGGGATTTCTCTGAAGGATTAAAGTCCAAAACGTTGACATCCGTCAGAGTACCAAAGTTACCGTAGCTTTTAAAATTAGCAAGCTGAAATAGCAATAGGCTGGACACGTCTGTCGCAGAACCCATGAACGATGGAGTAGACGGGTTCTGGAGTGCAGGGGTAGGACGACCCTCCAGATGGACGGACGACCAAAGGAAGGTTGCAGGTGGGGGATGAATGAGAATGACAGGAGATCGTGTGATCATCTGGCGAGCCGACAGAATAGTCTTTATCTAGCAATAGAGAGTCACAGGCTGGATTCCATTATTTACGTTAGAGCTTGTTTTAAAATTACAAAATATTATACAAATCTCAACTCTACTCGTATAAGCGCTTTGACAGTATTAAATTAAGTTAAATGTGTTAGAAATATTTGCTGTAGTAGCCATGATATATACTCGTATATACTTAACGGATTCCATTATATAACATTTGCGCATAAGTAATGGAATATCGCTGCTGTGTTCCAAGGTTTTTAAGGAATGTCTCTGCCTTTAATCAAAATTGGTTTTGTTATTTACGCGTGATAAGGCGTCACGAACATACATACATACAGACAGATAAATCTTTCACATGAATTATATTAGTAGATATGGATTATTGTATTATCAACAGTGCCCGGGGCACACGCTATTGCCAAAAATGTGTATTGTTTATAAGATTGAGACTATGTTTAAACATGTTATCAGATTGTACTGAATTTCAAGGCAATTTGCAGATTTCCTTTGTTATATTTTCCTCGTCCTTAACACCTATTGAATTACTTTAAAGGACCAAGCATTTCAATGTTCTTTACTTTCTTATTACAAATGCTTATTATTCTTAGTGAGGGGCGTTGAATAGATAGCCGTCCACCGTCCGTGAAAGAACGAACGGTCGACAGTCGATAGATTAACTACGTATACTTAGTTGTTTTTTTTAACTGGCGTTCAAGCCATCGAGCGACGAATTCTCTTTCGCAACGAGAGTGTCGCGTCTCGGGGAGCGTCGTCGTCGAGCGAGCAAAATTTGACGAATGGTTTTTTTCTTGTTTATAGACGGAATCGAAATATCTAATAATGTGAAACCGAACCACTATGGGGCCTAAGGAGACCGAATAACGCCTACGGATTAAAACCCTATAATCGTCTCACTTTACTGTTGGCCTTGTCTGCCTTTACTTTAAGGCTGGGTTATACCAAAACGAAGTCTCTGTATATGTAACGATTAATGTTAAAAATGGTTTAGTCTCACCGTTTTCGATCGGTTGTCGATCGTGCAATAAATAAGGTCTAAAAGACTGCCCATGTATGACAAATGAGTTGTATTGAATACCCGTCATTACACTTTAAGTCAATGTTCCACTGCATTTTAATTACCACCACTATGCGACTAATAACTCGTCATTATCGCCATTATAGTTCAATAGTATTGAGTGTAAGTGCATCATAACATGCTGATTTACCGCTATATTTTACCTCAAAGATAGGTACTAGTAATTGACAAACATGCGTTTAAATACCACTAGCTATCCTTTTTATTAATTACATTAGTATATATTTAAAAAAAAATACTGTATTAAAAAGTAAAGTATCATCACGACCGTATCTCTTCCGGGGTAGGCTTTTTTTTCAATGAAGCGGATTCACATTTAGCCACCTTTACTATAGGTTCATCATGACAAGTGGCAAGCTCGTCGATGTCTCAGCGTACCAAACTCGAGAAACTTCATAAATAAATTTAATAATTTATACTGTATTAATACGGATACAAATATAAGTCCAGTCCGTGTGGAATGGTGGCAAGAACGCTGGCTGCATTTCCCCGCTCAATTTCAATACTGGAGATTGTTTGGGCGAAGAAAGAGCCAGTCCTCTTATTACCAGAGGAGACGACAAGACGTAGTGTTAAGTCTTTTAAAACTATCCACTACATCAGCCCAGAGTTTCTACAAGCTGCACAAATATGTAATTTTTTAATATGGATATATACTTATGCGCTGGACCCCGCATTTTCAGCCGCGGCCCATGCTTTATGCGCTGTCCCCCTGAGGTGCACGTGGCGTCCACACACCAGAGAACGTCCCCGTTCCCAGGGGAGAAGGAAAAACTTTACTTGGCGACACGGGTGACCCTTTGAATTGAGAATATTTCGTTCAAAGGGTCAGCCTCGCCGTTCAACGAACGCAGCGAGTTTCCTCGGCACACTATGCCCGTCTGATTGGCATATTTTATCGTAATTTTATTTTTATTTGTAGATTATTATATTTATAATTTAGTAATTAATGTTATATTGTGTAGATATATTTAACGTTTACATTCTATTTTTGTCGCATTAATGAGTATAAAAATAAACACAACTGTATAATTACTTAATGATTTATTTTTAAAATACCTGCAGAGAAAATTATTTTTTGTTCAACGGGTAAGTGTGTTTTTTTGTTTGTGTATGGCACTCGTTTGTACAAAACATTAATTTTGCTTCTTACGAATGAATCAGCCAATTTGTTTGCCACTTAGTATTTAGTATAAGATCTCTTCCGGGATACATTTCATCAAAATTCAGGATACGACGCGGAAAAGGGAAGTGTACTTGAACAGTGCGTGCGGGTATATAATATCTGCAATATTTAGCCAAGATCATAAACATCCAACCTCTTGACAGAAAGGTTGTGCCAAACTACGAGTAGGTACTTCTATTCTTATTTTGGTAAATATTTACTTCTAATTTAGTTTCTATTGTTTAAACTTTAGAAGTACCTATCCTATGCATATCTATAGACTGTAAACCTAGGCTATATATGTGTTTTGTCACTTTTGTTTATTTTTATTTTTATTTATATTAGCACTATATGTGACCTTGCACTCTGACCTGATGGTAAGTGGCGAGCAAGGTCTATGAATGTTAGCAACTGGAATCAAACACTCATGACTGACATCAGTCCCTAACACTATGCCGGCTTAACTGAGTATGTCTGCAATTCAAGCCTGATCCCGAAATGTGTGTATACAATTTACTGGGTTAATCGGTACGAACGGTGGATACTTTCCAGCTCCGGCAGACTTGGCAAATTACCACCATCAGTCTGCCTACCACCTATCATATTAAGTGAGAGTGGCAAATGATAAAGTGAACTAGCCCTGGTTTAACGAAACGTTTATAAATGAGCTTCAGCAAAGCTGTTAAGAGGGTTTTGCATCCATCTCGCTTGCACAATTAATTTTTTTTTATGTATTTTATTTTAACGCAGTTTTTATAATTTGTCTATCATAGAACTGACGAATGAATGACGGGTTCTACAGTGAAGACCACGTACAGTAAGACGCAGAGTAGAACAACTCCGCGACAAATGGCCAGATGACCGCAGAAGGTTGGAGGGTGGCAAAAGAACGCGTGCAATTGCATGCGTGGGGAAATCCCATATCCAGCACTGGAACGCACAAGCTGCTTATGATGATAATGTTATCTTCATATCACCCATAAAAATGTAGAGGTACCTTACAATAGCTAATTGAAATATTAATAATACAGACACGCCGTTTTTTTTTTTATACTAGCACGACACCCACCGCCCACCTAATGGTAAGAAGCGCGCAAGGTCCATGTATGTTAACAACTGGCATCAGACACTTATGACTGACACCAGGCCCTAGCACTATGCGGGCTTGACTAGAAGCTTCTTCACACTTCGCTTAAAGGACTCCAGGTAATAGGAAAGTGGAAACACAAAGAGTGAAAGGGCATTTCAAATCTTCATTGTGCGACAGATGTACGTCGTACGCGTACGGATGGTGGTGTTCCTAATCAACTCTTGGTTATGTATTTACGTTATACATTACGTGTTATTGTTAAACCAAAAACAGGCTTTGTACAATAAAAATTATAATCCCAAGTACCTACAAGAACGGCAGTCAGAAGTAACGGCCAACAGACTAGTAGACAAAATGGCGCCAATTAAAATTAAATTGAAATAAATTGGCTAATGGATTTATTTATTCGAAAAAAAAAAAACAGATACTTACATAAAATTATATATAAAAAAAAACAAACAGTCATAAGTTACATTGGAATCACTTCCTTTGATATTTCTCACTGAGAACATGTAGAAAAATAATTTGGTGGTTTAAATACAACACGAACCTAATTATCGCTATGAAAAAAATATTTTATCATAAAAAAATATTCTACCAGTTGCATCAATAAATTATTCAATCAACAATTTTGCTGATCATCAATAAGTACCTTAGTGATATTGGTTTTGTAACTGCTGCAGCTTTGTGTGAACATGTCGACCGAGGCAAGTCTGTCGTCGTGGACGCGACACATTCTGACGAGTGGCGCCCGTTTGCCCGCATTCGTTTTGGCTCGTCAAACAGCGACCGAGATCTAGTCCTTCTTGTAGGGGCACAAAACTGTATCTTTTGGAAAATGTCCGGGCAATTAAAACTACTGTTTGACCGCCTCCGTGGTCTAGTGGTAACAAACGTTGCCGTGAGCTCGGGAGGTCGTGGGTTCGATTCCCACCGGGGGCAAGTTGTACATTGTATAATTTGTCTAGGTCTGGGTGTTTATATGTATAATATGTATATATTTACAAAAAAAAAAGTATAATATGTAGTTTATCAACCATCTAGTTTCCGTAACACAAGCCTCATAGCTTACCACGGAAATTAGTTGGCGCTGTGTGACCTGTCTGGAAATACTTATTATTGTTATTATTATTGTTACGCTAGCGTCCTGGATTACACGCCTGTTGTTAAGCGTTAGTATTTTGTAGCGTTGTAGTAGGTCTCTATAGGAAATGTTAGATTTGGTTAGTCTCCAGTTCTGGGCACAAAGGAATGGCCGGGAATAACATAATAATTAAAGAATGTATTATTAATAATCGTATTGCTATCACATAGCATTATTATATTATCTGTAGACATGGTGGTTAGTGTTAAACCCTTCAATCAAAGGGTCGCAGGTTTTTCGGTCAGGCCGAAATAACCAAAGTGACAAGCTAACTACCAATCACGTAGCGTATACAAAAATATTAATAAAGATTCTTTTAATCATTTTTTCTGCAACTGGCCGTAAAATAAGGCAATTTCTAATAATTATCAATAAACTTGACTAATTGTCATTCTAACAGCCTCATTTTAGGATTAAAATTTCACCTTCAAATATCAAAATTACAATCATTGTTTTCCTTGTACTGCAGTTAGGGTTGCCAGATGGGTTTGTTTCAATCAATAAAATCTGGATAGACCAAAAAGAAAATATCTGGATATTAAAAATAATGGATCCTAATCGTAGGTAGGGAAAGAACGCGAAACGTATAAAAGTAACAAGTCCAAATATAGGAATATAAAAAAGGTATTACTAAAATTCATCAGCTGTCTGTCTAAATGTAAATCCACTTATTATCTATAAATATTTTTTGTCACATAGTTTTTCACCATACATCTGGCATGCCTAAATTCAGGTAGGTCATATAGTTATATCTTGCGTAACCGAAGACACCAGGCCGAGGCTGCGGAGTGCGTCAATTTAAGATTATTCAAACTTTTTGACCATGTAATAATATTAATCGGAGTTGTGGGCAGAGCAAGCTTTTGTAATAAATAATATTATAGTAAAACCTGTGCTCATTGGTTAAAATTGTATATATAAAATGAATACTATATTTATATGTTAATTTAAGATTATTCAAACTTTTTGACCATGTAATAATATTAATCGGAGTTGTGGGCAGAGCAAGCTTTTGTAATAAATAATATTATAGTAAAACCTGTGCTCATTGGTTAAAATTGTATATATAAAATGAATACTATATTTATATGTTATGTAGTATTAGATGAAAAGAGAAATTGCAGAAACCGAGTATTGGTTCCTGACGCTTCGTCCCTTTAAAAGTACTGTTGCTTGTTATTTACTAAAACAAATATATAAAGAAGACAAATTTCTAAGCATTCCATGGATTCACAGTGGTTCATCGTACGTGGGAAAGAGAGATTAGAAGAATGGTGTCTCGGGCTTGCAACCGACAATACCGACAACCGACGCGATGCGGACGGCTGGTTTACAAAAGAGGAATCATTGCCTTCACAGCAGCCCATAGAACATGGACAATTCCACTGGTGGAAATGGGCCGTCCAGAAATATCTGGAGAAGTTGGCCTACAATCGCCACGCTGGAATGTTTTTTTTTAATGAATATTTATTAATAATTCCACAAGTTGGTATTAGTGGAACCGGAACCGACGGCTTAAAGTGCTCTCCGCGGCACAGGGACAGTGGTGTTGTAGATATATGACAAATGTACATATGTAAGAAAATGTATTATTATTGAGTATATTCGGTACACACCATTTTCGGATGTTAAGGAAGGCATTCTTACAACCGAGGCACCATCACACCTCCATCTCATTCGACATCTTCAAAAGTGTCCGTAATTTAATTTCCTAGAAAGATGATACGACTACATTTCTCAAAAGTGGCCTACTTTAGCTCTTCTTCAAGTCAATATGTTGCTACTGATAAAATGCAAGACCTTCTGGATCTCCTCCCGCGTGGTTGTACAGGTGGCGCATGTCATATTATCAATATCGGGAAAACTGCTACATTGGTGACGTCTAGATGCAGGGTGCCTCGATCACTACAGCTTCGGGGACAGGACATTGAGTGGACTCCCACCGTCAAACACCTGGGCTGCATCATCAACGACCCAAGCCATGTTATGAATTCCAGTTTGCCCCTAAGGTTGAAGGTGCGGATCTACAAGATGTTCATCCGTTCCCGACTTACTTATGCTGCGCCACCTTGGCATCACCTTCTGGCCAAAACCAATAGGGATAAGATCCAGAGTCAGCAGAACATATCGCTCAGGGTGGTATCCGAAACGCCGTGGTTCGTACGAAATTCTGCCACGGCCACTGCCTAGGGACGCGCTCTTGGAGAAGAACTAAAGTAGACGAATCTAAAAGACTAGATTCATGAGCCACATGTGATGTACTAGGAACAGCACCCAGTGTCTGTCTGTCTCTTCTCAAGTACATTCAGTTGTGATAAATCGGGCAACAGCGTTAAACCCTCTTAAATCAGAATATAGAGGATAGATATTAAATAATAAAAATCGTTTATTGACCCAATTAACTTAAATGTTTTTAATTTTTATATGCTCAATGACCTGCACTGGTGGCACGGTTGCCACCAATGCCGCAGGTCGTAGCATACCATTTTGTTTTGTCCGGTCGACAGCAAATACAATTTATTCTATTAAACAACAGCACAAACAAATACCCACCAAAACATGTGGGTATGTAGGTATGAGTGTATGTAGTTGTGTGTGTATGAGTGTTTATATCAGCGTGGGTCCGCGAAGAGGGCAGACTACCTAACGACAGCTATAAGGTTTTCAGTTTCCGTGTAATCCCTCTGACTGAGCCATTTTTTTAAACCTAGTGAAGAGTTTTTCATGTAATAATGTTTCATCTTGTCACCTCCTATGAATGCAACGATATCATAAAATCTGCCGAAACTGTACTTGTTGCATTTTATTATAGTGCGGCAGAATTAGACTTAGTAATTAAAAAAAACTGTTTATACGAGTATGAAACTGTTTTGTTTATAATGTCTTGTTCAAATATTAGCCGACTTATCCGCTAGTTAAAGAGCTAAGTTCCACAAGATAACAGTCTGCCGACCCGCCTCGAGATTATCTGATGCATCACTATATTCATAACATTAACTTAGTGTATTTAACAGCCATTCGTAAGAGCTAATTACGTAATTTTAATTGAAATTCCTTCCTGTAGTGCTCAATATAACTGTACGTATGTAACTACGTAGGTTAACCTAAACTTTGAGCCTAAGGTTGATAGAAGTTAGCTTAAACTTTCCTATATACTACACAATTAAAATCTATAAGCAGTTATTAATCGAAGTTTTCGTTATAAACATATATAATACGGGAGAAGGGCAACATTCACCGATCTGTTATCTGAATGTAATACACTTTTTATATAATGAAATACGCTGACAAAAGCAGTGGTGATGGGTTGCCTTACGAAATATGTTCAAGGCTATATTATACAATGTATACAGGGTGGTCGCACCGCAGCTAAAGCTACCGCCTTTACAAGGCTAGCTAATGTTTGTTGATTCCATGCACCATCATTTAGCTAGATGGCTCTATGGTCGACAATTCCGGGGATAAGAGATAACGAGCCGATCTTGTCATTTTTAGTCAGCGTGCTTTGGAGTATAGCTCGTGAACGTTGGTGTGCCTTGTCTCCTCGGAAAGACCACCACGTAGCTCTCTCAGACCGTGCCGCTTATTATATTCACCCGCATCCGCTGAAATGAAGTGAAATTACACCCGCGACCAGAAGGCTGATGCGTGGCTATTGGAGTCCTCGTCATTGCTAGTTCAAGTAGATTTTTTACAGGTCATTTTAGTTATGGAGTAGCTTTGTACCCGACCAGGTTTCCCACTGCTGAAGCTATAATCGAACGCCGCGATCCAGCATTCTATTTGTGAAAACCGCATAACTGACATACCACAGGGTATTAAAGGAAAAAAGTTATAGTCGATTACCGTATAGGTCACGACACGAGTCTATATTATAGACTATGCAAGTTCAGCTTTACATTGCAAGCTGTCATTACTTTATGATCGTCGAAAAGTGACCGATGTTATGTTTTTATTTAAAATTGTCAATAACATAATTGATTCCGCTATGTTATAAGAAAATATCAAATGTGTAACCCCCTCATGTAAACGTTAATCTACATATTTAACGTTCCGGCCTCCACCACTAGATATGCACATAACTCTTATATCCGTCGTAGAGCAAGATTTTACAATGACAACATATAAGATGATGTGATCTATTTATGTATTCGTTACCAGCCATTAAGAAAATTATAAGAAAAAACTATTTTAATTTAAATTGTATATTTTGTGCATATACCATAATTTAATGTATGGAAACTGTAGGTAAAAAGAGAAATGTATTTGATTTTATTATAAAATTACTGTTTGTTTCATGAATAAAATAAATAAACTATTATATCCCTTGCAACAGATTAATTTATCGCAATATCATAAAAAGAGTCTGCATGTGAACATCACAATAATTATTCGTGCATGTCTTATTTACATGTGCGATATTATCTCGCTTTTCTAATCAGTTAAAAATCACGCAGTTATCGCGTGAAAACATTCTATGCTTTTCTAGTTTCTATGAGAAATAATATATTTTAAACTGTTTAAGGTAAATCGCGTAAAGACTAATTACAATTATGTTTGTGCACAAAAGTTTATCAAGTTTGGCTAGCAAAAAGTTTACTTGCCATAACAATATCTTCTCGTATCGTACTAACTGCTGGTTCTCCACCTTGACGTAGCTCTTTTTTTATTAAAGTAGGTAAGTAATGAACTGACGCTATCTTTATTCATGTAAACCTATTACAAGCATTAATTACACGTCATTATTTAAATTATTTTGAATGATTCTACTCCTGCTAGTGGAAGACTAAACAGCAAAGCGGTCTAAAGAGTAAGCTGTTAGCAGAAAACCAGCAGCTTAGCAGATTTCAATGACCTGTTATTGTTTAATCTGACTGAGAAAGGAATCTGCAAGGAAAACTCAGCTATAACTTAGTCACAATTGTTTAAAGAAAGGTGAAAAAAAAAAAAAAATTAAGCTTGCCTATGTAGGTATGTAAAGAAGTGGGTGTGAACCCCGGCATATACTTACCAATGAGAAATACACTTTTCTTAAGTAGGTACATTTGTCATAGGAGAGCACGTTAAGCCGTCGGTCCCGGTTCCAATAATTTTAACCTGTTAAATCGTTAATAAATTGACATTTAAAAAAAATATATCAGACCCTTGTTAACCCGTCCGGCCGGCGCGGCGGGGCGTGGCGACTGTAGGCCAAATTCGCTAGTTCTGGAAGGCCCATCTCCAAGGAGGTCTAGGACGCTGTGTTTCAGGGGCTTAAATAAATTAAACGTACGTATACTGTTTTTTTTTAATAATATATTATTCTATTAATTATCTTTTGCTGACTAAATTTTTTTTTATTACGCCGAAATTTCATGAACCATGTTGGAATACTACGCACAACATATTTGTTTTTACCTTACCGATTTTTTGCATATAAATGTAAAAACGTTATTTTGCTATTAAGTTGCTAATTACTATGTTTCACAGACGCAATTCGTAAATAAATTGTGTGGAACGAGATCGTAAATGTTTTGTAAATATGAGCCGGTCGTTTAGTAAAACTTATATTGGTGGTCTAAAAGTTCGTGTACACGCAGGGAATCAATCAAAGAGTAACTTATTAGGAAAAGAGTGGCAACTCACGCAAAAACTCTCGTTCCCCCAAACACTAGCACCGCCAGGTGGAAGGTAGGATACTTAAAGTGCCATACATACCTTTTATAGATATAGTTTCTATATAGGAATATTATTACATCCGATATTGCGCCGTAAAATAAAACGTATTTTGTTACTATAAGGCGACCGCCTCCGTGCTCTAGTGGTAACAAACGTTGCCGTGAACTCGGGAGGTCGTGGGTTCGATTCCCACCGGGGGCAAGTTGTACATTGTATAATTTGTTTCGGTCTGGGTGTTTATATGTATGATATGTATATATTTACAAAAAAAAAGTATAATATGTAGTTTATCAACCATCTAGTTTCCGTAACACAAGCCTCGTAGCTTACCACGGAAACTAGATGGCGCTGTGTGACCTGTCTGGAAATATTTATTTATTTATTTTATTTTAACTTCGAACCTTCGCGATTGCATATTATCGTTATGTCACAATGACCACTATTTACATTTTAAAACTTGATAGAAAATCGACCAAAATTAGACCATGTTACTTCTGTTTAAATCCATATCCAAAGAAATATAAGACGTTAAAATCTAAATATGACATGCCCATGGGTGCCTGAAGGTTTTTTTTGTCGACGACACAACATTAAACGGGCAACGCCGGGTCAAACACCTAGTTCGTTACAAAAACATAGAATTTTTCTTTTATTATAATTTCTGTCTTTGAGTGAACGCCTCTGCAGTTAAGTTCGTGGATTTAGACGCGGAGGTAACAGGTTCGATTCCTGGTGGATACGTAATAATTTATTTCTGATATTACTCGAGCGATGATCACCTCGCAAGAGATACGGTCGTGATGATACTTTACTATGGCTTGGTTGTAAGAACGCTTTCCAATCCAAAAATGTTCGCCGTTCGAATCCTGGCATGTACCAATGAGAAATACTTTACTTGCGTGCATTTACGTAGATTTTAAACACCATCGCAACAAACATGCATCGAAGAGCAAGTAAGCCGTCGCTTCCGTTTAAATTAAAACCAACTTGTGCAATCGTTAATAAATTGTCATTAAAATCGACATTAGACCCCCGCCAACCCGTCTGGCCAGACGTAGCGAGTGTAGGCTAAATTCTCCAGAAATTGGAATAAAAAATAATTTGCAATAATTTACCTGATACTGAATGACTTAACCTTATACGTAAGTCAATGATTGTTATTATTATATTAACAGCTATATACTCGTAATAATTAAATCATATACTAAAGGTCATGTAAACACTGGAGGATGTTATGTAAGGTTAGGTCATACTAAAAAAGGTGTGAATTTACACTAACAACAATATTAGGTATAATTTTTTTTTTTGTAAGTAATCATGCGACAATTGCACGTTATTTGTAAGTGATAATATTCGTACCTATTTATTGTATCATCGCATAATCTATGGTCAATTTATATCTAGTAGCTAATAGATAGTCATTAAATACCGCATGAATTTTTAATGTTGTCCGTACATACATATCTTCACGCCAAATCCCTTGCGGGGTAGGCAGAGACAATTGAGCGCCACTTGACACGATCACGACATACCTCTTTCGCTTCTTCGACATTCATCAACCTCTTCATACATGCCCTTTTATTTTGGTGGCTTTTTAATGCACCTTCAGCTATTGTTTTATTTATTTGATCGTGATAGGTAAGTCTTGGTCTGCCAGGGCCTCTTTTACCCACAACTTTCGCATTATATATCTGGTTCGTCAATCTCTCTTCACTCATTCTTTCAACATGTCCGAACCATCGGAGCATACCTTTCCTTATTTTTGTCCCTATGCTTTCTTTAATACCTACCCTTTTGCGTATTTCGTCATTACGTATGCGGTCCGTCAAAGTGACGCCGCATATCCGACGCAAAGACCTCATTTCTACTGCATTAACTCTACTCTCATGCGTATTCTGACATATCCACGTTTCGCTTCCATACATAAGTGTTGGTACCAGCATGGCATTGTGTATGGCGAGTCGAGCTTTGTCACTGACATTTCGGCTGGCCATTAGTGACCCCAGGGCACCGTTAACACTATTTCCCGCGTTCACTCTTTTTTCAACATCCCTATCATACTTCCCATCCGCAGTGAAAACACTGCCCAGATAAATAATTTCATTTACTTGTTCTAGAGTTTCATCATCAATCTTTATCGTCACGTTTGTCATTCTTCTTCTTTCAAACACTAGTGTTGTCCGTGTAATATAATAAACCTTCAAGTGACCGTAGGGTCACATGTGATATTTAAATTGTGACGTCCTGTACCCCATATCCGTTCCTAAATTTCATAGATCATTTGTATCTAATTTTATTCAAATCAATTCAGTAATATGTGCGTTAAATTGAATTAAACAGACAGAGATATATGGCCGTGGGGTCACATGTCGTGGTCAAATGATGACGTCATATAGTCAATTTCCGATAATGGGTTTCAAAAAATATTTCTACTTAATTTCATCAAAATCGGTTAAGTAATATGGGCGTGAAACACAGACAAACATACATACATTCATACCTGCTAGGGAAATATATATACATACAGATACGCATACAAATGTTTTTTATTATAATATTAGTATGTATTTGTATTTATATAATTGTATTTATTTAAAGGTTTTTTTCGGTTAAATATGGTTTTGTTGTATTATAGTTTTTTAAATTAAGATTTTATTTTAAATAAATACATATTTAAGTGAATAAAAAAAATATAGTAGAGAGTTGTTCCCATTCACAACATCAATTTTTACTTATATAAAATTAAATAGACGCTTAAACTAATGATTCAAGTGCCCTAACTGCATAACATTACGTTTGTTATTTTCAATACTCCGATAATAATATAATAGATTATTGTTACGACAGAATCAAAATAGAATTTAGATTTTACAATAGTCCGTTAAATATAAAAAAAAAAAGTACATTTTAGGTCTTAAAACGCGTTAAGATTCACAGTTTGTTCGAGCGTATAAATGCGGGTTTGTTTTTTACAATTTGACGTAGGAAGATTCCTTACAAAAACATACACGAGTGGAAGTTGTAATGTTTGTCGTGAACCTATAGCTGATAGGGCCGCGTTGATTATATTAGTTTTCATTCCTATTAAGGACTAATTTGTAGCAATTTCAAAAAGAAAAATACGATTTATTACGTAAGGTAACGGAAACTACTATCAACTTCTCAAAATGATCACCTATTATTACCAAGATTTGTCTAAAGTGCGTTCCATTACCAGCCACGCTAAAATAAAAAGCTAAAGTTTCTAAATTAAAACTGACATTTGATGTTTTTGTTTATATATTTTTTTAAGTTTCTTTAAATAACATTGTACATCAGTCCTTAATAGGGGATTCACAGCGCGGGAAAACCGTACAAAAAAAAATGCAACTTCTGCCACATATATACTGTAGTCAGATTTAGCGTTTTCCATAATTATTCACATTATTAAACAAAAAACTTGGACTTGACATGTCTGTGCAAATAGCGGAAATTTGATGTTAAAATTAAGCGTTCCATTATAAAAGAAAACGCATTGTTAATATAAAATATGTTTTTTTTAATAAAGTGCTAAGGGAATTGGTTTGTTTTTTGACAGATGGACAAATCTCAAATCTAAACCGCGTAATTTGGTTGTTTTGCATTTTTACTTGTTTGAATAATTAAATATTTAATTTATTGTATCTAACGACTGTGGCAATGGGCTGGACATGTATGTCGTAGAACCGATGAACGATGGAGTAGACGAGTTCTGGAGTGGAGACCACGTACGGGAAGACGCAGAGTGGGTCGACCCCCCGCTAGATGGACAGATGACCTAAGGAAGGTCGCTGGTGGGGGTTGGATGAGAGTGGCAGGAGATCGTGTGAAGTGGCGAGCCTTGGGGGAGGCCTATATCCAGCAGTGGAGAGACACAGGCTGATGATGATGATGATGATGATGATCTAACGACTTGCATAAAATAATAATAAAATAGTGATAAAAAATAACTTAACCGTAACCTACTAACTAAAGGTAACAATACACAAATGTCAATGTCAAAAAAATACCAAAACCGTTCCATTTATCAAAGCAAACGGATCTGAAAAAAGTAACACAGATTAAATAAAACTGTTGGTAGCGCTGGTTTATGATTTTGGTACGTGATGCTAACCGCATTAGTAACATACATATGTAGGTGATTTTTAATAGTTTGTAAAAGGTGAAAATTATAAAAGCATTAATAAAGTATTATAATTAAACTATAATATTTTTTTTCGTTAAAGTATTCTTTAACAATTAAAAAAATCCATCCTGGCAATAGGTTTTTTTTTCTATTTTTTTTGTTTTTACGTTCGATTATAAACTGAAGAAAGTCAACTTAATACCTCGCAAAAGTGGAGTAAATAACAATGAATACAGAGGTTAGCATTGTTCAGGTTTAAAATACAATAAAAAGGAAATTTAAAATTGCGAAAAGAGGCTCGTCAATGACGTGTTTCAGACTGAACGACCCAAATTCACGCTATCGACGCTGGCCAACAAACAACTTGTCTTGGAACATTGTATTTTTAACATAAGAGGTGTAAAGACAAAGAGTCTACTAGTTGCCATTTAATTTTCGCTTTACCCGACATTATTAAGGTATAATTCTGTTACTAATTTATACATAATATCTTTTTAAATATTAAAAAAGTAATTAAAAAGGTTAATAGAATTATTTTATTAATAGGTATTTATAAACGATTCCACAAGTTGGTATTAGTGACTTTAGTATAAGTGCTTTCCGAGGCACGGGAACAGTGGTGTTGTAGATCTATGACAAATGTACGTAAGAAAAGTGTAATATACTTATGTATGTTTATTTACCAATATACCTACAAATTATACACTATACACTTATTCCAAACAAATATTTATCAACCAGTAAGTATACTGCAACAAAATTTTAAATGTGATTAGTAGTGAACCCACACAAGGCACTTTCATGCCTGACCAACTATGGGACCATGCAGTCGATTACCAAAATAGTTTACAATAAGGAAAATAAAAATAAATATAAATAAAAATCTGCGTATAAAAGTATAACTAAGTTGTGTTCTTTAATACAACGGATGGTTCTTAAAAAAATGTTCTGTATCCTTATAGTCCCATGTCGCAACAGTCCTGAGAGTCTGGATCTAGCTTCTCGAACATGAGTTGAGGTGTATCATTGTTACATGCCGGGATATATACCTACGCACCGTGACCTTATGGATTAAAAAAAAAGCCTTCTTACAACCGAGCCCCCACCGCTCTTAAAAGACTTAATTGAAATTAAATATTTCATATAAGTAAACTTAATCACGTGATGAATATTACGTGACCTTGAATAAAATGTGTAGCCACTTGGCGTTTTTACGATTGAATTGTTTGTCATAATTAAGACGACCCGTTTCATATTGTCGGAAATATGTTTAAAGTTTTAGCAAGGTTCATTAAACTGTATGTGCGCGTATCTACCTACCTACTATAAATTATACACGAATGACCTTATCAATAAATAATAATAATCCTTAGCGTAGTTTAGGTTAAACGCCTCTAAAGGTGATATCAGACGATACATTTTTTTTTAATTTCTGTCTTCGTTCATCATCGTTCTTTCAAAGTAAAATGTCTAAACACAAAATTAATTAAAGTTTTCACTGCATCTTTAACTCGCGCTCGAATGAACGAAAAATTAAACGTTTGAAAACGGAGAAAACGTTCACTCAGATTCGGCCATTTTCTTTTATTCGAATGTCTCTGTTTAAGACAAAAAGCAGATAAACGTTTCATTTATATTCTTTTGTCTGTGTCGTTTGAACACGTAATGTAAAAAAAAAACATTCATTCGAGTGAAATTTCACTTGAGTGCACATGGGCATGGGCATCTTAATTCTGAAGTCCCTGGTGGGTTACCGCTGTACCAGGTATTGTAATTTCATAGGTGCTCATAGCTAAATTTAAAAGGTTATTAATTGATCGTTGTGGTGTAGTTCTGTATATGTCTTATTTTGTATTTTGTATTTTGTATTTGTATATTTCACCTATATAACAATCGTTATATTTTGGTATGTCAGTTAACAAATATTAAAATAATAACAGTAATGCTATTAACACCATGCATCGTAGACAAAGGAGCATAGGAACACAATACAGTAGAAGGCATAAGACCACAAAATTATACAACTATTTAAAAGAATTTTCCGTCAAAGGCATGTCAATAAATTCTGACAGGTTATAAAAAGCATTATTTTGGAAAAAGATTTTCAATTTTGTTTTAAATTCACTTGGTTGTAGTCTAGTTATAATCTCAGGTAGTTTATTGTATAATGTAATTTTCAACTGCAAACCTTGTTTAAACGTTTTTCTTAACCTGGTTTGCCTTATATAGATTTCATTCTTGTTTCTTAGGTTATACTTAGTCAAACTAGATATTTTTGGAAGTTCATTAGCTTTCCCATGAACCTCCTGTAAGCAACTATATACATACAGAGACGTGACTGTCATAATCTTGGCATCAACAAAATAATTTCGTACTGTGGTTCTGGCTTTTAAATTAAACAATATTCTAATTGATCTCTTTTGTTGTATGAACACTTTTCGAATATCTGCCGCGTTACCCCATATGGTTATAACGTAAGCAATTATCGAATGAACAAAGGCGTAGTAGGCTGTTTTTAAGGTGACAAAATCAACCAAATGTTTTAGCTTACTTAAGGCATAATTCGCAGATGCTAGTTTTTTACAGGTTTTTTCTATATGACCTTTATGACTTAATGTATTATCTATAGTATACCCTAGAAATGTATTTTTAACGATATTATTTAAATTATATCTATTTGTGGTAGTATATTTAACAATTACATTTTTTTCTATATTAAGTAGTATGCCATTTGCCTCAAACCATGTTTCTAAAATAGCTGTTGTATCTATTATATTGCTATTCAACTCCACTTCATTGGCACCATTTAATCCCACGTGAGTATCATCAGCAAATAAGCTGACAACTGCGGGTTCAGGTATATTACTAGGCAGGTCGTTAATGTAGATTAGAAATAATACTGGACCTAAAATTGAACCCTGTGGAATGCCAACGATATTGACAGCATCACTTGAAAGAACTTCATTCACTAACACCTTTTGACATCTATTTTTCAGGTATGTTTTCATTAAATCAAGATTATTGTTATCAAAACCATAGTATTGTAGTTTACTGATGAGAATGTCATGGCGCAAACAATCGAAAGCCTTGGATAAATCACAGAATATGCTCGCGCATTTCCGTGACTCATCCAAGGAACCCAACACAAAATCTGCTACATTTCTTACAGCCATTGCTGTGGTTTTTCCTGACCTAAAACCAAACTGTTTATTTGAGAATAGTTCATGTCGTTCAAAGTAATTAATAATATCATTCTTCATATGAGTCTCCAATATCTTTGATAATACAGGTAATATACATATTGGTCTGTAATTATTTAGTTTGTCCTTTTCACCTTTCTTAAACAATGGTATTACCTTGCCGATTTTAAAACTGTCGGGGAAAACTCCCTGTTTAATACACTTATTTAGAATGTCCAATAAAAGATTGCATAATTTATCATTAGTCATAATTAATTTTAGTATTCTGTAATCCATGTCATAAATGTCACAAGAATTTTTGTTATTAATTCTTTTAATTATTAAGGATAGTGTATTGAAAGAAATTTTTGAGAAATGAAATTTATCCAGCCGTTGTTTTATTTGCAATAAATAATTAAGACTGGAGTGCATGTTAATATTTAGTTTTTCTGTTAATTTAGTTGCTACGCCACAAAAATAATTATTAAACAGTTCAGAGATAAATTTAGGGTTATGTATAATATCACCATGATCACTTATTATACAGTCTATGTCATTTTTTATTTTATTATTGTTAACGTTACTATTTATTATTTTCCATGACGATTTTATTTTATTTGTAGATTTATTGATTATTTTAGAGTAGTGATTTTTCTTTGCGATTAACATTTGTTTTCTTAATTGTTTTTTTAATTTACGTATTTTTATTTTACTTTCATCTGTTGGTTGTATTTCTTGCATTACTTCTATATCTTTAATGGCTTCTTTTTGTTGTAATATTTCCATATTTATCCAGTTGCTTTTATTGGTATATTGTATACTTTTTTTTGGAAAAGCAATATTATAGTAATGTTTCAGACCTGATAAAAAAAAATTTGCTTTGTCATTAGCGTCCTGAATAGTCATAACATCGTTTATAAAGTTTTTGTCAGTACATACTAGGTAATGGAAATATGATATATTTGATTTTGTTAGAATTCTTCCCTTAAATTTAAAGTTTTTATTGACAACATCTTTTATGACCTGTCTACTCGTATTTGTATAATTTAATTCCAGTTGTATAACCTTGTGATCTGCTATGTTATAATTAAGCACATCTGCTTTTAAGCCTTTATCCTTAAAGTTGACAATAAAGTTGTCAATACAAGTAGCTGTATTGTTACATATTCTGGTTGGTTTTTTTAACAAATAACGTGCATTAAAATTATACAGTACATTTCGAAAGTCACGTTCATTATTGTTATTTTTGATACGATCTAAGTTAAAATCTCCAGCTATGATAACTTTTTTGTTATCGTTAGTCGCTGATGCTAATACCTGTGACATAGTGTCCAAGAATACTTTTATATTATAATTAGCGCGATAAACACATACAATAACTAACTTTGATTTTTTTATTTCAATAGCAGTTACTTCACAATGTAACTCTTGAGAATGTTTATTAATATCATTGCGAACTCTAAATTTTATGTTATTTTTAACAAATATGGCAACACCGCCATGATTATGGTTAGCTCTACAGTAATAGGACCCTAGCATAAAGTTACTTATGTTTATATGGCTAATGTTTGCAGCTTTAATCCAAGTTTCAGTTAAACAGAGTACATCACAGTTGTGTTTATAAGTTAACAATTCTAGATCTTCAATTTTGTTTCGTATGCTTTGTACATTACTGTGAGTTATAATTATGTTATTTGTAAATGTTTCTGCCCCTGACAAAAAACCTGATTACATGGTATTACATTATTAGTTTGACTGGTACATTTAATGAATTTTAGGTTTGTTGTTGGTAGCAGATTAGTGATATAATAGTTGATTAGATTAAAGTTATCTATAATATTGTATTTATCCAGTGTAGGTTTAAGGTTCACAAGTCTAATTGAATGATTGTATTTTGCAAAATTTAATATTACTTCGTTGATTTTATCCACATTATTGTTTCTATACCCATTGTTATTTATGTTTGTAATTATAATTCTATATTCATATCCATTTCTTAATAAATTCTTTAACATCTGATCATACTTTGCAGCACTAAAACTAGAATAATACGTGTTGATCAGTATTATAACAATGTCGTCTTTGTTCAGATCTTTCGTGTATTGATCATATGATAGTAAAATTTCATCAATTGTAGCTCCAGGTTTGCATATATTAACAATGTCATAGGTCATTGACTGTCTATCGTTTATAAATCGTCCTAAACCTTTGCCATTCCTGTCTGAAAAAATAACTATTTTTTTCTTGGCAGTGCTGCACACATTATCTTTATTTTTTATATTAGATTGGTTTGTTTCCTGTATTTTATTATCTTTTGTTGATGTTATTTTTTCCTTTCTCAGTATATTGTTTTCTTTACATATTCGCGAGTTTTGCTTCTGTAGTCGTTTTATTTTTCTAATCTGTTTATAGTTTTTTTTGCATATTTTTTTGTTTTTGTATAATGAATATTTAATTTTACGTGGTTCTTCAACTCTCTTGTCATATGGTTTGTTATTTATATTCATTAAGTCATGTGTGTAAATCTGATATAGCTGAGTTGTCCTTGCAGATTCCTTTCTCAGTCAGATTAAACATTAACAGGTCACTGGAATATGTTAAGCTGCTGGTCTTCTGCTAACAGCTTGATCATTGGACCACTTTGCTGCTTTGTCTTCCACTCGCAGGAGTAGAATCATTCAAAATAATTAAATTATGATTTTATTTTTTTAAACACAGAGTTTGGAGATGGGCCTTCCAGAAATTTCTGGAGAACTTGGCCTACACTCGCCACGCTGGCCAGAGAGGTTGGCGAGGGTCTGGTGACAATTTTTTATGACAATTTATTAACGATTCCACAAGTTGGTAATTAGTGGAACTGGGACCGACAGATTAAGGTGCTCTACGAGGCACGGGAACGGTGGTGTTGTAAATAAATTACAAATGTAATTCGAACCCTCTTTTTAGGATGTTAAGGAAAGCGTTCTTACAACCGAGACTCCATCGCTTCTTTTTATTTTAAACTCACTGTAGTTGGGATTCGAGATGCAGCACGCAGCAACTTCGTTGCGTAAAGTTTTACTTCAGAGCTGTTAAACGTATACCTTATATTCACGATTCGATAGAGCTACTTTATAGCAATTATATGAACAATTAAATATCTTGGAAAAAACGTTAATTGTAACATACTTTTTAGTAGAAGAAACATTCCAATGACTAAAAATAGTACGAGTAAGTAGGTGACCTGAATGCTGTTTTAATTGCGTAGTTTTATTGTACCCACTATCCAGCTCATGACGTCATCGAAACCTTTGTTTTATAACTTAATCCAGTTTAACGAGTAGGTGACTCAATATTACTCGTACTTAGGTATAAGAATTACTTCTATTCTGCACCTCTAGTACGAACAAACTCCGTTATCGAATTGAGTAAAAAAAAATTCATACATCTTAGCTGTCAATTTGTGTATGCTGTAAGGTGAGTTGGGGTAAGTGTGGCATACTCATTGTTATCATTTAACCTGTCAGAAAGAAAAAAAAACTTTTGTACACAAACTAGTTTTATCGAAGTAAGATACAAAAATAAAATAGATTGAAAACTAATTATAAGTACTACCTATGAAATTAATACTATTCTACATAATAAACTAAGGGCTTACCACCACGCTAGCCGCATTTTCTCGTTGAATAATAATGTTAATGTTTTGTTTTAGGCAATATTTAGATAGGCCCTCACTGATATAAAAACGTTCCCGCAAAACTAATCGAAGTCATGTAGCTACACCAACAGTCGCGAGCTAGCAAGCTTTGAGAGCTCTTATATATTAATATTTATATCGAGTGAAACTAGTCTTTATAGCATGCATTGTGACAGAATTTCCCAGAAATATCGCATGTGACATTCATTGCTTGAAAATTGGCCCCCAAAGTTGGTAGGGACACGTGGCAAGCGGCACGTTTTTAGAGTGCGTCTTGTATTGAATAGGCCTATCTATATACATCGATAGTTTTAGGTAGTTATGGCATTTGGGGTCGTCACACTCTTGATAAATTCGTTTACCCAGCTCTTTTACAAATTTGTAGCTATCAAGAGAATAATACCACAAAGTTATAACTTTGTTTAATGCTATTATATTTTATGTGCTTTTCAGATTCGGCTGTATGAGCAACCGAACTGGCCTTTTTTGAGGTAGAGGATATGCTATAACTACCTAAAACAAAATATTTGCGCTATTATTCAAGTTGTAATTTACATGTACTTTGGTCGTAATTTTATCCAGATTCTATATCCAGGGACAGTCGATTAAGAATATCAATAAATACCACATATAATGACGAGTATACCTCGCCTAGTCACACTTTCCCTGTAGTTGGGGAAAGTACAGCAAGCTAGTCGATGTCGCTAGTGTACCAAACTCGAGAAATATAACAAATAAATGATTGTGGACCAGGAGTCGAACCCGGTATTTCCGCGTCTAATTCTATGGTCTTAACAGCAAGACCTCGGAGGCAGTAATAAGATATTTAAGTATTTCTTGTTAAACTTAATGACTTCGGAAGTAACAATCGATGTAATTCTATTAATTGTTATTATCCATACATAAGCAGCATAAGACTTGGCAGAAAACATATCTATTATGTAAATATTAAGTACCTACAATATAGTGCGCACATGGTATTGTATTTTACGTGAAACGCATGTTTAGTTTTATTTATGTATTAAGACTAAGAACAGTATACATACTTAACATTGGATTCTGTATTAATTCTGTGTAATTGGGTTCTGTATTAAGTTTATCTTTAAACTCAATAATGCTAAAATTTAAATGCATGGTTATAAATTTGACTAATAATTTTTGTAAACTATCTAGCAGTTTCCTTTGTACGTGCTAGAGCTACAGACACCACAAATTTGTGACGTATGAAAATTTACGACTTGTGAACATAATAATTAATTACCTAATAAATTATAGCATTTCAAAATATTTTTCCTGTTAATTAATCCAGCAAAACATGACCCATCTTTCGACTTTGTCTTTCGAAAAATATTGGACATGTGTGAAATCACGTCTCGACCTTAGTATAAAAAACATATGCTTACGTACATTTTTTGTAAATATTTACGTATCAAGGAAAACTGTCATTTATACCGCCAATAATTCACGTCCAAATAACTGTAAATAACATATTTTGTTTTATTGTAGAATTACTAATAAATTATATTTATTAATCTTTCGAAAAGGAATGAATAATGGAATAGTTTCGACAGGTAAACATTAGTTACAATTGTGACGCAAATGGCATCAGCAAATATACAGAGTAAATACCTACCTACAACAGGCAAATTATCAATTAACATACATACATACATATCTTCACGCTCAATCCCTTGCAAAGACGATTGAGCGCCAATTGTCATGATCACGACCTCTTCATCTTCATACATGCCCTTATGTTTCTATGGCTTTTTAATGCACGTTTAGCTATTGTTTTATTCATTTGATGGTGAGTCTTGGTCTGCCAAGGCCTCTTTTACCGACTACTTTCGCATTATATGTCTGGTTCGTCAGTCTCTCTTCGCTCATCCTTCAACATGCTTTCCAACTTTCCTTATTGTTGTCCCTATGCTTTCTTTTATACTTATCCTTTTGCGTATTTCGTCATGACGTATGCGGTCCGTCAAAGTTACGCCGCATATCCGTCGCAAAGACCTCATTTCTACTGTGGTTCTTATAAGTGTTGGTCATTGCGAGTCTGGGGCCTGATTCTGGCTCTTTCGACTTGAGTGTCGGTTCGAAATAATCGAATGAAAAGCGACAGATCTCCAAAGAAAACTGTCAGTTTCATTCGAGCAAATCGAGCAGACATGCATGTCGAAGGCGCGAAAATTGGGGCCCTGGGCACCATTATTAATTCATTTTATTTCAATTGTATAATACTGAAATTATTAGAACAATATAATTATATAAATATTAACTGTTATTGGAGCAATACCAGTAAAAAGGAAACAGAGTTATGATAAAAAAATATTGCTATACTGACTGTATAGTACTGATGTTCGTATTTCGTACTTTTCTTATTACTCTAGTAGTCTAGATACATCTAAGAACGACCTTCACCGATCGTTTCATCAACATCAACATAACAAAAACAATGGTGTTGGGTTGTCTAACGAATGTTGAAATCTCTTTTTTTTATGTTAAAAAAATATCCTGTATTATTACATTGGCTGATAGTGTCGCTTGTAAGAATCACATTTTGGGAAGTACCTAATGTCAAATGACAAACTCCAGGAATCGAATTCAGTTGTCAATATTTCAGGCCTGTATTTCGGAATGCAAATTTTTATTATTTAAAAAAAATTATACATATTTTCAATTCCTTATCAAAATTGGGCCAAATTTTCAATATCCCATAGTTTAGACAGTTGCCATCATGAGAGGCCTTGGAAGAGGCCTACATCCAGCAGTGGAGAGACACAAGCTGGTGATGATAATACCAAATTAGTAACAATGTAAAAGTAAAAGTAAAGTATCGCTGCAAGGATTCCAGATCAGCCCAGGTATGGATGAAGTCGATAGCTTTTTCGTAAACCACAAAAGCTAGACACAGCGGCAGATTATAGTAGATTATACTAGATCTTTGGTTTTCTGTATTATCTGCCGCAAAGTGCTTAATCTTGCTTATTAGTTAGGTCAAAATTTTATAAATAATCTACTGTTATTAAGTGAACAATAGTTCGCTCGTTATCACACGTAGATTAAAAAGTTGTTTTATTTTAGCTCCCCAATGAACTGCCCTGTTATCAACTTCATGACATAAATGTCACATTATACATTTTAAAACTGTGACCCTGTGTCTGATGTAAGAATTAATATCGTTACATACCATTTTTATCAGGTTTAAACTACTTAGATTAATGCCATACCGAGCATGAATGATAGTTTTTCGGTACCTACCATTTTCAGGAAATTTTGAATTAAACTACCTACTAACTATTTCCTTGTCAATCCGTCTGGGAAGCTTGTTTGGTGATACATCATCATTACAGCTTTTTATTTGAGTCCTATATCTCAATTTCACTGCTAAAGTTGAATTTCCAGAATATAATTGAAATAATTTAGTCTACAATATCAACGTTGATCAGACTCGCATTCTTAATCAACACTACCCAGGCTAGTGTAATAGCGTTTTTATTATACGTTGTGTGTTCATTAACATTAAACTATAATATTTATGATTTATAAGAAAAATATTTACCTACTAAATATAAAATTAAAATAATACTAACGATACGATCCGTGGTAAGAACGCTGCATTTCCCTGCTGAATTGCGATACTGATTCTTTGGGCTGACCTCTTGTCACCGAAGTGTTATATATATTTTTTTTTTAAATGTCGCCATTGCCCCAGATTTTCTCTCTTCTTCTTTCTTCTTTAATATTATCTTTTAATACTATGGATGCCGCTTGCCGGACTACACATGTTCAGCCGCGGCCCCCGCTATAATCGCTGTCCCCTTGAGGTGCGACGCGGCGAGGTTGTCGACGCACGTGGCGTCTCACAATCTAGCACGTCTTACCATCAGGTCTCTTGTCTTCATCTTGAGACTCCAGCAGGCTACAGAAGGGCTGGAACCTGATTGTAGCTAGAGGCCTTTTAATGGTATCATTAAGGGAGCCATGGCGAAAAAATCTGCCCACAAACCAAACACAAGCTTGGTACAAAATACTCAATGTACAATGAAATTTTTATACTATCCTTGGTATACTGTACATCTTTACGAGTAGCAATGGAGGTCTAGGAGGAGGTCTATCGTATAATGTAATTATGTACTTTTATATTTTACTTGTACGTCTCAAATAATTTGTATCTATTTGCAATACTGTGTCTACACAATCGATTAGATAGTCTGGCAATAAAGAATGTATTGTAGAAACACGTTTTATCAACACAATAAATTAGTAAATCAACAGTTTGGCTTGCGTTATATAATGTTAAATTAATTAAGTGTTTGTTATTTTTTCTTAACCACCATGTTTTAGAAGCTCCACCAAAGTTTTTATGAATTAACATTCTTATATTAATTGCATTAAATACTAGCCACTAATTATAATTAACATTGAAGTATCAGTTAAATCTTGAAGTTTTGTCGTTATAGGTATGAGTGTCAATAATTATATTTTGAACAAACGAGAATCACTATAAAGAAAAGTCTCTGAATAAAACGACAAAGCCAGATTCTAATTTAATATTATTGTCACTTTAAAATAGTCTAATGGTGAAAATAATATATACCAATAATAGTTAAAATAATAGTAAAGTAAACAAAGTATCATCACGACTTTCCTTCTGAGGTAGTCAGAAACTATGCTTTTTTTAATGAAGCGGATTCACGTTTAGCCAACTTTACTATAGGCCCATCATGACAAGTATCAAGCTCGTCGATGTCTCTAGAAACTCTAGATGATTCGAGAAATATTACAAATTGATTAAACAATTTATTGTGTCCCGACCAGGAATCAAACCCGGTAGCTCCAAGTCTAAATCCACGGACTTAACCCCTAGACCACAAATAATATTGCTACAAATGATGGTACTGGCTTGGAACATAATGCTGACCTCAAAGACATTAAATATGTATCAAGATGGGGAAAGAAGCCAAACGGTATGAGAATCAAAGCTAGGACAATCGTCTTAGAAGTAATATTCTTATTGATTTTGTTGTTTCACAATATTCCGACTTGTATGCTACGAAAGTGTAAAACGCGTTCTTTTTCGATAAGAAATGGCGTAAAAAAATAATGTACAAAACATTTCATCAATGCCCGCTCTGTCTTATATTTGATCTCTTTGGCTGGCCTAGTGTGTATTTTGAATAGCACTGAATGGCTGGGAATTTAACCTACATTTAAGACCGGCACACTATGGGTTACCTTTACTTTTAAACATAACTTTCGTTTTACATATATATATATATATAAATGGATGATAATATTACTATTATCCATATTTTTATATATTACAATATTATTATTTTTTACATTATTATTATTATATAATAATTATTATTATCTTCATAAACTATCTATAAATAAATTTAACCCAACTTTCCACCAGTACTGCAGTCCAGTGTTGCGCAAGCCCTTTCT
Source organism: Tinea semifulvella (assembly GCA_910589645.1). NCBI lineage: Eukaryota > Metazoa > Arthropoda > Insecta > Lepidoptera > Tineidae > Tinea > Tinea semifulvella. The sequence continues at coordinate 13,014,795 of OU342585.1, forward strand.
ATACAGATCCCTTCCTATGATCCATAGATTTATTAAAACTTTATTCGAAAGAATATTTTTATAACGAACTGAAAAGTATAAATAATTAAAACTACTTAAAAGTAATAAATAAAATAAATTTAGACTAATCCTAATAAAAAATAAACTATAAGTAAAAAATGTCCTCTAGAGACGACCTTTCAGTGATAGTCCCAAGGAGACTGGCAACATTTCTCCTTTGTATAGCTAAGCTAATACGTTGACAGAAATAATTTCCAGCTTTCCTGTCTCCAGACTTGTTGCTGCAGCAGAAATGTTGCAGCCTACTGAGTGCTTGTTTGTCGCAGCAGTACACTTATTTATTGTAAACATTTAATTTTATTATTTTTTATTTAGTTTTTCTTTGTCTCGTTTACGTATTGTAATATGTTTGCTGTGGTGTGCAACTAAATATATTATTTCTTTCTTTATACAAATAAATACCTACCGTTAAGTAATATGCAATAAAACACAATAAAATTGACACGACTATAACTTGGGCATGTAGGTTAGAACTCAATTTAAACATTTCGGCAACTATGCATGAATTCCTGTTAAATAATTCAAGTATTGTCTCTTCGCGCTAAATCCATAGACTTACGTTCCTTTTCACAAAAGATTCCAAAAATAGTACTATATTTGCAATTCTGCGCATATGGACAAAGAACATATTTATATGTTTATGAAGCACCGTGAAGGGGCTCGCGGAGAAAGTGGAACAATACTTATCTCTTTGTTGGTATTCCGTTCTGAACGTCACTATAACCAGGTACCTACGTAGTCTTTGGAAAGTGACCTTTACACATTATCAAAAAGAAAGTACCAACTACGTAATAGTTTATTTCATTCATTCATTCATTACAGCTACTAATACTAAGTCCTAGACCTCTACTGCTGGAGTTGGGTATTCCAGCATATCTGGAGAATTTGGCCTACATTTGCCACACTGGCCAGATAGGCTGACGAGGGTCTGATGTAAATATGAATGACAATTATTAAGAAAAGTATTTCTCATTGGTACATACCGCGGCTCGAACCGCTAACATTTTTTATATATACATTTTTTTTAAATAATAGGTTATTTAATCTATGCAGTCATTTTAATTCGCTCGCCAACCCTACTAGCAAGCGCGTGACCATGAAAGACAAAATTCTACAGAATATTTTTTTAAAGGCCCAGAAAGTCTAGGACTCGTGATGAATACACATAGGAATATTTGCATGGTCCTGGCAGATAATTCAGGTATTATCGAAATGTCTCCTTAAAGTCATTGCTGATAGCCCATTTCATTTATTTATTTAAATAACCTAATCAACATACATATCTTTAAGCCATATCCCTTACAGGGTAGGCAAAGACAATTGAGCTATTGTCACGATCACGATATACCTACCTTCAATTTGTTGGCATTCATCAACCTTTTGATACATGCACTTTAGTTTTGATTTTTTTGATTTTTATTATTATATATTATTATTTATATATTTGATCTTGGTCTGTCTTTTACTCACAGCTTTCTTATTATATATCTACGTCAATCTTTCTTTGCTCATAATCCAGATTAGTTATTAGTATGTATAGGTATATACGAGTATATAAATATTTCTTTTTTATATTATATTGAATGTATTCGAAGAAACAAAATAAAATTCAAATAATAAACAAATAATTAAAAACTACATAATAGAAATAAAATAAAATACCTCTATAAACTAAACCTAATAAAAAATTAACTACCTATAAATAGAGACCTAGTTGAGATAGTTTCAAAGGAGGTTGGCAATATTTCCCCTCTGTTTAGGAAGGTTGTATACGTTGGCAGAAATAATTGCCAGTAAGTATATATTTTAAGTTTAATCTTTGAATTTTCTTATCTGTAATATACTACCTGCAGAACCCGTAAACCGATTTAAATATAACTATAGAATGCTTAAAGTAAGTAGTTACTATATGTATTCAGTTTATTTATTTTACGTATAACGTCATATAGTACTCGTGTATTCATATACTCGTAACTTTATTAAAATAATTATTATTATTTTATTATATAATTTTAATATAGTTTATTTTCTAGGTTTTAAGTGACAACGCCCTTGTACAGCAGCATCTATGTAGGTATTGATTGTTTGTAGTGTTAAGTGGTAAATGACGATGGCTGTTCTTTGCTATTAATGGTATACTTCTGCTATCCTGCCATGATTGGTAAACAATAATATGTATAAGTGACAAAACCGAGTGTACTTAATGTATCTTATGGTTAATAAATAAATTGAAATTGAAAAATCATTGTTCATCGTTTGCTATGTTGCGTGATTGAGTTTAGCCATCAGCTGAGTAACAAGCTGTTCAAAGTGAAGTGAAGAAACAGAAAATCAGTAGGTACTTTAAATTTGGTCGATTTAAAGATTTCTTAATTTATGACGTAGGTAGGAGTAATGTTTCGTAAAGTTACGGACGTCAGCAAACTTGATACGAACACGTTCGACGAGGTTGCACACAAAACATTCATTATACCTATCCCACGTTTGTTAAGAACGCAAGCTATTTCATAATCTCTGCTAGATATCACAACATATCACATTATCAACACTGTCCCTTGCACATATTTCTGGAGAATTAAGCGTTCTCTCGCTATGCTGGCCTGACGGAGTGGCGAGGTTATAATGTTTTTTTTTGTCAATTCATTAACTACCTTATTTTGGACTAAGAACCTTATTCCACAAGTTGATATTGATGACGCCTTAAGAGGATTTAACGCTTTTGCACCCCTCTCACTCGCACAATCCAATATTTTCAAAGTTTTTTTATTCTGAGTGTTCTTTTGTGAAGGGTATTCTATAAACATTGTAGAAAATACAATTACCGACATTTTGGACACAAAGAAAAATAGCAAAAACACTTATAAGATCATTTACACTATTAAGATAAGATTTCCTCTATAAAACTAAAAACAAAAAAAACAAAAAATTACTTAAAATTTCTTAAAAAATATTGTGCTTAAAAACGAAGTGTAAAAAAGAATCTTTATAGACCGGCATAGTGGTAGGGTCTGATGTCGGTCGTTTGAGGCTGGCGTCAGTTGCTCCTCGACCTCGCGTACCGCCAACTAACATCAGGTGGGAGCGGTGTTACATGTCGTACTCAGTAATAAAAAAATATATAAAAAAAGCCATCTTAAAGTGCTTTCCGAGGCACGGAAACTGTTTTAAATCTTTGATTGAAATATTTAAATTGAAGTGTTTCTAACAACATCGCTCACAACATAATCCTATGTGAGTTAATATATATGATTCTATTTATGTTGAAATGTGCGGAAGCGCTAAGGGGCCTGTTTAGAGCTGGCTACTGTAGGAAGTGGCTGGCGGACGTTATGCGGAACCAGCACAATCACGACCTGACCGACACTCACTGCGCATTCACTCTGCGCCAAGCAAGAGTCTAACGAGCTCATTTCTTTACGTATTTAGAAAATATTACCAAACAAACCAAAATAAAAATAATTTAAACTATAAATAAGAAATGACCTACAGAGACGAGCCATCGGATATAGTACCAAGGAAACTTGCAACTCTGCCGGTTCTTGTAAGGATGGATAAATATATAATAACGATTTTATCGTTATTTTTGTCGTCGTGTCAGTTGATGGGTAGGTCTTGTTACTTAGTTGAGCCTATAACTAAAACTTTCGATTATTTGTTCATTCTTTGACAAACTGGGGTAGTAAGTAACTAGGCAATAACTATTGTTATAAATATATATATTTATATTGTAAATTATTCTGTAAGCCGTTTGGACAACTCCTTGGCCAGTTGAAAGTTGTTTTTTTAATAGCTTCATTTTGTTAATTCAAACGAAATAATTTAAAAAAAAAAAAACAAGAATCATAATAATTGAGAAATTAAAGAATCTTTGTTATCTACAATTCACTTATGTCCATAATTAAATTGATAATATATAATCCTTCAAAGTTAGTAACTATTAAATGTGAACTAGCCATTTAAATTTTAGCGCAGACGATCAATAATATATACCTATATATTAATTATCTTTATTAAATTTAACAAAAAGCAATGCACAGATTTGTATCAGTTAACAATAATAAGATACATTAGACCATGCAACCACCACGTTTAACCACATATTTATATTTGCATAAACTTTACAGCTAGATGGAAATAATAATAAACATAAGTCATTAAATAAAACAAAATAATACAAATTGAAACAAAGGACAAAAGGCTCCTTTAACAAGTTTTTTTTTTTAATTGCCTACGTTTATCGTTGCTAGTCTTGTTCGGACTATCTCTGATGAGACGTCTCTTGAGGACAATTTTTATTTATAGTATAATTCTACTCGGTTTTGTTTATATTTAATTTAATTTTTATTAATTCAGTTGTTTTTTATTAAATTTAATATTGATTGTAAATAAAATAAATAGCCTGGTCTATATAAATGAAGGTCTATGAACTAAGTAGCTTGTAGGTACTCATGATGTGTACGTCAGAACGTTGTCTGACAATGCAGCGAAGGTAATGCTTCGTGGGCGGTTTCTGGACCTTGAGTCAAAGGCAACTTGAGATCAACTGAGTGAAACGACAATAAACAGATCATCTATTTTATTAGCTGCAGAGAGATTTCAAATACATTAATCGTGTAGTATGTTTTAAAATGAAATGCAAAAATATACATTCTAGTGATTATTATAATTTATTATTATTATTTTTATTAAATAAAAAAAAAAAATATTTTTAATATATTTATTATATATATATATAGGTATTATATAATTTTCACCTGACTTTTTCGGTAAGTTTAGCGGTTGAGTCCGTGGATTTGGACGCGGAGGCACCGGGTTCGATTTTTGGTCGGGACACAATATTTTTTTTGTGATATTTCTCGAGTTTAGTACGCTAAAGGCATCGACGAGCTTGCCATGATGTAAGTGATGTAAAAACATAGTAAAGTTAGCTAAATGTGAATCCGCTACTTAAAAAAAAAGCATAATTTTGACCCCTCCGAGAGGGATATAGGGTCGTGATGATACTGATAATTTAAAGTAAATACATTTTTTGTTAAAAAAACTACACAATATGAGAAACATCATAGGTGTAAACAGGGTACTACTGCCGCCAGCGACATCTACAAAAACTTTCGCGTGATATACCCCATTAAAAATTTAATGCGTACGGTATGTGGATCGTATAACCCTAACATTATGGAATTGATAAATATTATGTTATACAAAAATCCTATCAACTAAAGGCATGTACTTACATCCAGTATTTGCCTATACGAATATGTCAATATTTTTATTTACAAGTAATATCGCACCGTTAGTAATACAAGGGCATAATACGAAAAAGTAACAGGAGACGAGCTAGGTGTGTGAGAGAGACACAAATACAGTTACCGAGTCATTATTGCCCTTTTTCTCTCTCTATCAGCGCTAACTGGTAGATAATTCCATCTTGTGCCCTTAGCATTTAAAATCACACTATACAAAAATTTTGACTTCAGCCCTTATATTATTAAGGGTGCGATATGTTCTATTGTGTACTATTTAAGGGGATTTATTTTATCTACCCCTCAAACTTTTACACAAAAGGATACACAACACATCAATTGCAATAAATCGTTGTTTTTTTAAATACATGTTAAATTAACATGAGTGACATGAGACCTATCCCCTCACATATAAATAACCAGCACAAATTGATCTTATTAAAAATGCAGTATATATAGTATTTATCTACGAGTATTAATCTATAAGCAAAATCTTAACAGCTTAAATTTAAATATTCAAAAATGTTACAGCTAGTTAAAGAAACATCCACACTATCGAAAGTATACAAATGATTAGATAAACTGGTTCCACGCAAGTATTGTTCCTTATCGGCCTGCATTGACGTAAGAAATATACTTCTAAATCATATACTGTTGTGATTTTTTAAACATACGATTTTACTACGTCTAACTTCATATGTACCTACTTTCTTGAATATAAATAAATAGATAAAGTCTTTATTGGACAATAAACAAAACACATTTAAATGTAGGTACATAGGCGAGCTTTTAATGTATTTGTGACATTTACGAACAGCTAACCTTTGGGATAGTGAGCAGGAGTTTTTGCGCATTAAAACACTAATGGGGTGTATCAGGCAAAGCTTTTTTATAGATGTCGCTAGCGACACTGGTACCTTGTTTACACCTATGTCAGATCATTTTTTAAATGTTTTTGTAGTTTTTTTTATTTTTATAACAGAAATACGAATTTTAACTTACCGCCACTTTAAAAGACGAATTAGGAAAGCGAACACCGTCTTTAAAAAGAAAAAAAGTTTAATTAATAGAACGGCAATTTTGAGATTTTGATTTCGTTGGAAATCTATATTTGTACACTTAATAGCTGCTGACTTTGGTAATATAGGTATCCAGAAAATAATAAATTTCGTAATAAAAATACACGTTTTCTATGCAACTGACAGTTCTATTAGGTACCATCTATCATGCGCCATCTTCTATCGTGATAAAAAGTTAGTGATACACCCCATTATAAATAGGAATTCAAAAATTCTTTAAAGTTAACATAAATTCAGTATAAATATATAATAATACAAGTATTTACATATACATTTAGACTTTGAGGTACCGGGTTCGATTCCTGGTCGGGACACAAAAATATTTATTAATGTAAATAAATAATAAATACATTTATTTAATATTTAATTTATTTGTGATATTTCTCGAGTTTGGTACGCTGGAGACATCGACGATCTTGCCACTTGTCATGATTGGCCTATAGTAAAGTTGGCTAAATGTGAATCCGCATATTTATATGCGTGGTTTCTGACCACCCCGAAAGGGAAACGTTCGTGATGACACTTTTTTTATTTACATATAATACATAATAAATAAATATAAAATACATACAGTATACCAATTTAAAAAAGTAATGTGGACTCGTCTTGTTTTTTGTGAAGGTGTAAGGTGTGTAAATTGTAAAGACACTTAAGTGAGGGTTTCGAACGTTAAGTGGAAGTCTGTTTCAATGGCGAGCTGCTGATACTTTTGGACATGGGGGCTTCTCGACATCAAAATAACTTGTTAAAGTGTGAATAAAATTATATTAAAATAAAATACATCTTTAGTCATTGACTTTTAGGAATCAACAAGATCCGATTGTCATCTTTGTCGCGATCTTTTTTACGACGGATACTTGAGGATTACTAAGAACCTTATTTCAACAGATACTGCTTTTACAGTTTGAACATCATCTAAATCACGTCGATCCCAATCAAAACAAGGTTCTAACAAATTAACGAACAAAAAGACATTATAATGTAATTTATATTGAAGATTTGAAACATAATTGTCCTGCTTTTTTATTGCGACCATAAAAATAATCTATTCTAAGCTCCACCGGCGCATCTGCAGTTTGCACTCCCGCAGCCGTAATACATAAATTATAACTTCTAGTTTTAGACCTACGTAATATGAACCTGCTACCTCGTTGTACTGTTTCTATATTCTAGTGAGAGAGTAATTTTAACCAATTAGCCCTCAATGTTTATTGTTGTTATGGTAGTATTAATGATGGGTTAATTGCTGCCATTATGAAAATAATTATTAGATAATTGCGTTAGTCGTCATAACTTTTTAGACAAAATGTATTTTAAGCTTTCGTAACATAATACTTATATTAATGATATATACATTATGTGTTTGTATATGATTTATTTAAATCGAGTACCTATTTATGTCATTATTTAATTGCAGCTGTAAAAATAACTTAATAATGTATAGCCTTATTTCATACGAGTAAATATTAAGACTAATTTAGATAATGTATTAATTATGAGACATCGAAAGCTGATTAAGTTCAAGGTGCCGTTACTATAGCAACTATTACTATGAACAGCTTACTTTGTCTTTGGAGGCGACCCTTCGCAAGTCGAGCAGCCTCTGGTACTGGCGGAGAGCACGCTTGTACAGTCTCGCCGGCAAGTCCGAGGCCAGCGTCTCGAGCTGCCGCGAGGCTACGTCGGTGCCGCTCATGTCGCCGAATGCACTTCCACACCGCGGGTTCTACACAAGCGTCGAATAACAAACACCGACCCACACGAGACAACCATGTGCTCGTCGAACGCCGACGCGCGTCCGGAGTGAACGTCGGTTTTACACAACTGAGGCAAATACCGCTTCCCGCGCGCATGCGCAAACCATGCTCGCTTGCAAAAAAGAAACCACGAGTTAATCGCATTGAGTGACTTTCGCTGCCGCAGCATGGGACGTGTAGTCGGCCACCGACCTGACCTGCTTTTTCTTAGGCTTAATCTATTGTGAGATGACTATAATTAGCTGAGCCATCATCATACGTCACGAATTCACGATCAATACTGGTTCTAGTCACAACTTCTGTATAAAGTGCACTTAAAATTCCCCTTGTTGGCATAACATGGATTCCAAATCAAAAATGGTGGAGTATTTTCCTTATTAAAAAATATTTTTTTTCTAATTTTATTTTAAAACATATTTTTATTTAATACAAAAGGCGTATGTAATGCCGCTTGGCATTTTCTTACCATCAACCTTCGGGACAAGAAATCGAAGTTTTGGCAAAATAAAATACACAAAAAATAAATAAATCAAATTACTTATTAGATCTACTTAGGTATAACTAGTTAAATTAAATATACGATAAACATCATAAAATTAATAATACTTAAACTACATAATAATTATATACTTACATACACTACATAACTAATTATATACATTCACTACTTAAACGGGAAATATATACTTATACTATACACAATAATTTGCGAACTAAAATACACTTACTACATCGAATGATTAAAAATATAACATTATACGATTAATAAATAAATCAAGTAACACTTATTGCAATTTTAAAAAAGTGGGCGTATACTTGTCTTTTAAATACATAACTGTTTGGCGCTTGCCGAATGTTTAAAGGTAGGTCATTTCATAGTGACACAGCTACCACTGAAAAACAGTTGGAAACAGTATTAGTACAGTGCAAAGGAATACCCAGTACAGAGTTATGTGCAGATATACTTTAGTAAAACCTATAGTTTATTCTGTTTTCTTATAACGTAACTTTTAATGCCAGATATAGATAGCTATATAGTCATAAATTCATCGACAGATTAATATTAACTAATTTATTTATTTAAATTCTATATTGTTTAATTAACAAAAGGCGGACATAATGCGTACAGGCACTATCTTTTAATCAACCTTCAGGACATTGAAAACATAAGAGTTGAGGTTAACAAAAATAAATTACATATTGAAATCGGTATATATTGTACATATGTATACACTATACATACTCGAACATATGTTATTAAATAATTTTGATTATAAATAAAAATTTGATCACATTTGTAAAGGAAGGGCAAAGTACAAAAACTAAATGGAAAATTCTCATGGATACATTTGAACATCATTACAGGATCCCAAATGAACTAGCTGTATCAGCCTACTTGAAAAAGTTATCCTTATTGAACTTACCGTTCAGTGGGAATCAAACATTCCAAAAGACCACAACATGAAGTCGAATAAATATTATGATCTCACTGAAGAAATGATCAGGTTCAAGACTCAGCTTAACGCAGTATAAGTTGGTGCGAAAGTAGTGCCAGCAAAATCTTTGCACCACTTACTGAAAGAATTGGGCCTAAGCAGGTCTGCCGTGAAAAGAGCTTCCAAGACGGCATTAATTATACAGTATTTGGTTGTGAGCGTATTATCGTGCAATAAAATAAAAAAGGGCTTCCTTTTCAAACCAGCCTATTGTCGGTCGCAAGCCCGAGGCACCATTGTTCTCATCTCTTACGCGCACACGATGGACTCGGCACCCGCACGGTGAATCCATGGAATGCTTAGAAATTTGTCTTCAACTACGTATACAATATACTGCACTACATTACAAAATCTTTAAACGATACAGACAAGTGGCCTTGTTCATAATAACTTATTGAGTCCTTAAATAACACTATAGTTAAAATAGGTTTTACGCCTTTACACATTTTGTTGCTAAAAACAAGAGACAACACCTACTATAACTAAAGTGTTATTGAGGGCCTTAATTAGTTTTTATGAATACCAATGAAGGGATTTATCTTGATTTCAAAAGGTGAGAGTAAATACATATATCGTGCCCTTAATAATATAGTGAAAATGTTTGTATAGTGTGATTTTAAATTCTGAGGGCACAAGATGGAATTATCTATCTAAATATATCTTAAAACATCTTTAATCTTTTTAATTTTCTTTTTTATTTAAAAAATAAGTTGGTATACTTTTTCGTATTATGTTTTTTTTTTTCAGTCCCTAACACTATAACGGCTTGGCTGGACATGACAGCAATTCGAGTCTGTTTCCGAAACGTGAAAATACACTTTACACGGGTTTATTGGCACTAACGCTGGATAATTCCCCACCCCGGCAGACTGGGTAAATTACCACCATCAGTCCGCCTACCACCTCTTATGACTATAGTCACTATGTATTGCTAACGGTGCGATATGTATTATATTAATAATACTTGAGAATAAAAACTGGATCATAAACTACAAAGTGAGCACAGTAAAATTGACCCCTTATGACTTCTACACGACATGACAACATAATATCCAAAAAGTGATAAATTTCGCAGTCTTAAGCCAAGCAAATAAGATGAAACGGGTGTGTTTACATGCACCGACAATATTTACATTTGATTAAGTCCAATTGTTACTGCAAACGATAGCAGGTAAAATATGGAAGATATATACAAAACACACAATGATCTATAAAATATACTTACGCTGAGTTGAAATTGGTTGTAAAGGTTAAAGTTTTTAATGACGTCAAATGTACCAGATTTATTTTGAAAGTCAGCTATTAGGTCGATCGTTACAATTACACAGACTTAGTTTTGGTGCAATCCAACCTTAGTTTATATTTCTGCAAAACTAAACTATATAAATTTAAATATACTAAAGTACTAACCTATTACAATTGTATAAATATTTAACAAAACACAATTTGAACCTTTTGTTTTCATAAAACTTCTTAAACTTTTGCACTCATAATACCTTTTTATTATTATTATTTAACGGCTTTTTACGCGATTTATTATAGATATATATAAATTTCATTTTATTACAGCCTCTAATACAAAGTCCTAGACCTCCACTGTTGGAAATAGGCCCCCCAGAACATAAGGGTATATCTCGAGAATTTGGCCTACACTCGGCACGCCTGCCGCGCCGGCCAGACGGGTTGGCGAGGGCCCGATGTTTTATTTTAATGACATTTTATTAACGATTTCACAAGCTGGGGTAAGTGAAACCGGAACCGACGGCTGAACATGTTATCCGGGCACGGGAACAGTAGTGTTGTAAATCTATGGCAAATATACGTAAGAAAAGTATATTTAGGATTTCAAGGGAAGCGTTCTTACAACCGAGCCACCACCGCTCTAGAGATCTATATATGTATAGTTATTTATATATTATATAGTATGTCTTTATTGTAAATCACGTAAAGACCCGTACTTTAAGTTAAACAGTAGATAAAAAAGCATGGATGTGCATCGCATTACGAGTACCTACCACACGCATCGATGCTGTAAATAATTATATCACCCACGATGATGCTCGATTAGTATGTGCTTGACATATTATTAACTCTTTATATTTATTACTTCTTGTTATTAAGAGTCATAACTACCATACCAACATTAGACGTAAGTTACAGAAGATCCAAACATGTACTCGTACGTTCGATTGAGTTGCAATATAATTACATACTTACATTACTCTATAAAAGACGCCAAATTATGTTTCAATAAGCGCAAACCTTATACCGTTTATTTATTTATTCGAAGAGAAAGGACAGAGACAGGCAACATAAGAACATAAAAGATAGCAACAGAGAAGAAGCAATTAAAATTATACCCGCCACCAGAATATTTCTCACTATGAACAATAGTGCACTCTTTGTGCGATACAAAATTCGTATAAAGAAAACAGCTGCATTGTATGTGTTTGAATGCATTAAAACTGTTAGGCGAACTCCGAAGCAAACTGCCCACACTTTGCGAGCTAAACCGAAAGTAGCAGCGCAGCTTCTTGGTTTTGGCTTTGAAGGCGGCGCAGGAGTTACTGACCGTAAGGTGATTCTAATGATAGAAATAAAACCTTTCCTAAAAAAGAATTAGTTTTTATCCTAAAGACTACAATACCCCGTATAAAGGAGTCCCTTAACAAACAAGCACTGTCAATATTGAAAGTTATTGAAGTTAATATATTTTTTTATACTTTCACGACATGTGATGTTGGCAACTGGAAACAGACACTCATGATCGACATCAGTCTCTAACGCTAAGCTTGACTGGGCATGAAGGCAATTCGAGCGTAAGCCTGAAACGGGTGGATCTATCGGCACACTTTACTGTGTTTATCGGCACGAACGGTGGATACTTCCCCGCCCCGGCAGACTGGGCAATTTACCATCATCAGTATTATTATTTTACTACTTATTAAGCTCGTATACTATTACGTAATTTTAATGTACCTAATCTCAGTTATGCTCAGTTAAACTCGTGCATTTCTAACGATGAAACTGACAGTAAATAAAGGAATATTTTGACAATTAGCTGTTGTGGTTAAAGAAATATAATAGGTCCGGTTCATAAATAGAACCTAAATTTTCATGAAAATTTAATTGTCATATGTACCAAAGCAAAGGTTTTAAAATGTGTGAAACGCTACAACCAAATTATTTTGTATGGCAAAAAACAAAGATAACTTATGGCACTATCTTCTATATATGTAGATAAAGATGAATATCTTTGTGTATGTTCCCTATGTATTTCAAAACTACTTGACCGATCGGGATGAAACTTTGAGAATATGCAGTGTGAACATCGGCGAAGGTTTCTGAATCATAAAACAAAGTCTGGTTTGTTAGAACACTTATAACTTGTTCGTAAAATATAGCTTGAGCTGTCACAGAAAATACGCCTAACTATCAAGTTCTGTATTTTGTAATGGTGAATTTGACCGGCGAAAACGTCATGGGGTGCTTGCACATAGTAACATGCGCATGTTTAGGCACAAGAACAAGCGAATAATTGGTACGATACTGCTCGCACAAGTAGCTCATGCAGGTCGCCCGCGCCTGTAAATTGCCTAGGCAACATGTACCGTGTACGCACGAATGTCGCTATCGTAACCACAATTTTTTTTTTATAGATCTTAAAAAAGTTTGCTCCCAGGATGGTAACAATGCTCCAGATCCGAATAAAATTGTTGTATTTCTGTCAGTGCAATATTCATATCGCTACATTTAATTTAATAAATTGCAATGACATAAATCATGATTTTACGTAATTTTACTCTGATGTTGCTAGACGAATAATACAAATAATATCAAAAGCTTAATATTTTTTTTTGTGTCAAAATATTTTGTACAATTTTTTATTAATAAATAATACTAAGATTAAATTTACTAGTATTTCATGTCAAAAGTTTAAGTTTTAAAGCGTACAATGAGATTATTCTTTTATTCGGATGTGGAGCATTGTTACCACAGCAAAGTAGGACCAAGTATTGGTTTAAAAAATAATTTATAGATTATTTATTGCACTCTGGTTAACTTGACCGTTACTAACAATCGTATTTTTGTATCGCTATAAAAACTAACGTCTATCAAATGTTAGGAAAGGTTAGTAAATCACAAAACACTTACCGCGTGCCAAAACTCTTGCTCACTTAACATACTACTAAATTATATAATTCTCCACAAACTAAGTGTTTAAATATACGTAGTTACTATAATAAATACGATGCCAGCATTCAACCGAAAGGATAAACTATTTGCATAAAAAAGGGACAACCGCGTCCCTTCCATGGCCCCATGCCGGTGCATGCTATTCAATAGAAAAAAGTGTGTGTTAACATGTATTATGTTGCCAGTTTAGAAAGGTTCCTCAACGCAGCTTTTTATTTATATTCATTGCTTTAATTATTTGTTCGTATTATAGGCATCTGTACATTTATTCTAGTGGTTTCTAGAATCTTTATAACATAAGCTTATTATTTAGTATTTGTTGGTGTGTATAAATTGATAGTTTCAGATTTTTTGCAGAAATAATCTATATACCTACATCTATTTTTTTAATGTACCTAAAACGAACTACTACTTTGGTACTATGTGTATTCGATTGCTTGTAGTTTTGAGGGGACTTTCATAAAATATTAATTACTTTCGACTATGTTAGTGTAGGTCATGGTCTTGCTTGTTGTTAGAATAAATTCTAACTGACATGAGGCGAAAGCAACGTTTAACATGACAACTAAGATAACACAGCTTAATAATGCACACCTATCCATTAGACGTAGGTACTTACTTCCTAATGATTTATATAGTTCTATGTACAACGGGAGATATTGTAGTTATCGGATAATTAACAAGTATGAAAATATTAACACGTGTCGTAAACACGAAAATGACAATAACTTGTTTGGGGTAAAATTTATACAAACGTAGGGTGAATAAATTAATGCCTTAAGACAGGGGTGTGTTTTTTTAGTTTAGTGGCCAACTGATTACTCAGCCCCAAGGTCCAAGATCTAACTGGTTCATTAACAGACTCGTACTATATATTTTTTAAAATAGTATATATTTTAAGTAGGTATAGAATTAGGCGTTTCATCATCATCAGCCTGTGTCTGTCCACTGCTAGATATAGGCCTTCCACAAGGCTCGCCATTTCACACGCTCTCCCGCCATCCTCACCCAGCCCCCACCAGCGACCTATTTTAGGTCACCTGTCCATCTGGCGGGGGGTTGTCTCAGTCTGTGTCTTACGTGGTCTACACTCAACTCATCTGAAACTGAGGTCACTAAAGTGTGTCTGAAGCTTATTAACTTATTTAGCTATGTCGGTAATTTTGGTTCTGTGACGGATGCACCTCAAACTTGTGGATCAGATCCAATGTGAGTCAGCACGTCTCTGCTACGTATGACCGTACTGGAATAACGCAAGCATTGAACGCGTATCCATACCTGTTGTCTGGAGACCCCGCTTAAGTTATTATATATATCAGTGTAAGAGCAACAAAAATAATTTTGATGATGTGGTTTCAGTCCTTAGTGACAACAGTAAACAAATTAAAGATAAAAAATAAAATAAGAGAATAAACAAAAAAAAAAAGAAAATATGGTACCTATCTATACAAAATGTAAGCTATTAAATGAATAAATTCAAACTCAATAAGTTTTAGCATATAAAGAATAGCATGTAATTGTAGAATTAAAAAAAAACCTAGCACCTATGTTAACACAAAAATAGAAATGGTAAAATAACGAGAGATGTAATAATTCGCTCAGATTCTTTATTTAATCAAAAAACATAAAAAAACGTATATTATTATTTAAATGATTTCTATAGTTTTGTAAAATTTTTGGTCTCCCGTAAAAGAAACATGTACAGCTCTCCCAAAGTGATAATGCGCATAGAAATCTTCGTCACTGTTCGGCAACGGTCGTATTCCCCGAGCGTCGGAAGACGATATGTATATAGAGTGGTTAAGTGCATTTTCTTCATGCATAATTTAGTAGAATTATGTGTTTTGTGCTAAAAGAGATAAATATTGATTTATCAGTAACGAAATTTGATTCAAAGTAAATAGCGAGGAAAACCATACGATTGAGAATATGCTACAATCTTTGTTGGATTGATTTACTTCGAAAATTTTATAGTACTGTAGTGGCCTCCTTTAAATATAAAATCTCTGCCTGTATCAGACAGACAAGCAATTGTCAAATAAACTATTTAAATAAGATAATTAAAGTTGAAATTAAATTCACCTTTGAAAACAAAACCAAGAAGGTTGTGTAATAGCAGCTCTATATAATTCCACACAGAAAACACGTGCAGTCACCGCCAAAAAAACAAAAACAAAAAAACACTGCCCGAATTGTTTTCGATTGTGTACTCATGATATTGACTTCTATTTCTTTGGAACAAGGTGCAAAATGCAAGTGCATTGTTTAGTGCTCTTACGATTCAATGATTCGGGTGTTTCCGGGAATACGACAATTAGCGAAGATCTGCATGCGCATTATTAATTTGGGAGTACTGTACACAGTTAGAAGGTATTGTCATTTTATCAACGATCGCATTTATGGTGCAAATCCACTTATCGGTATTTAGTAGGTATTATTTTTATTTTGAAACGATAATGAAAACAATACGACAGATTAATTTAAATACTTTACGTACGGTATTAATTACTGACACACATAATTTGACTTTATTAACATTTTTTTAAATTCTGATTACGACATTTGGTACGCGAGTGTCAAGAATAATGACAATAATTAGTATTGTTGAATTTATCCTACATTAATATTTATTTCATGCATCTATAATATTGTTCTAATTTGTCCCCAAAGTTTGGCTTTCAGAGAACATCTATGGCCTTTGTACTTTCTGCAATAAAGTTTTTAAATAACTAAATGACAATAAACAATGGTGTGAACTGACTCTTGCCTTTGATAGATCGATCAGTCTACCACTAGATCGATTTAATAAGTTATTTTTTTACAAAAATAACAAATCGTACAAATCTTTCCATACGTGGTCTACACTCAACTCATCTGAATCTGAGGTCACTAAAGTGTGTCTGAAGCTTACTAACTTATTTAGCTATGTCGGTAATTTTGGTTCTGTGACGGATATGGCCTTTGTATCTCTTTATGCCTCTTGCCTTTGATAGATCGATCAGTCTACCACTAGATCGATTTAATAAGTTATTTTTTTACAATCTGCTTAAAATACTAGATGTATAATTCTGGGAAATACACAGGCTGGAAGAGCATTCCACATCTTCAGTGTGCGATATAAGTTCACACGAGTTTGGGACTGGAACCTATCCGAGTATAGTGACGATCTTCGATGCTATGCCGGTCTTCTCGAATATTCACTAATGACGCACGCCTGAACTGCTAGTCATCCTAGGGCTCATCGCAAGGACAGTATTTGCGTGTCTATAGGTCAAATTTAAAGTGATGAATTATCCAAGCTTAGTCTTAAATCTCATAATCTTATTCAGAGTGTTATAGTTACATTTAGCTTATACAGGGTGCAACTTTAAGTTAAGTTTTTATGTAGTAATAGTTAATTTTAAAGTAAATTTATTTTACTACTTAATTAATTTTATCAATATCGCAAGCGTAGGAATAATGGTATGAAATCTACTAGTACAGTTAGTACATGTCAACATGTACCTATCTACATTATCTTACATTGTAAAAAGAAAATGAAGGTATGCGGTTCAATTCTCCTAA
Organism: Tinea semifulvella; assembly: GCA_910589645.1. NCBI lineage: Eukaryota > Metazoa > Arthropoda > Insecta > Lepidoptera > Tineidae > Tinea > Tinea semifulvella. The sequence goes on from OU342585.1 coordinate 13,032,191, forward strand.
CCTACTTGGCGACTGGATACCTATTCATAGAAAAACACTGACCTCGACAAGACGATAATATGCAGCGAGAAACTAAAGTATTTTAACGTCCAGTAGTCAACTCAACTGAAGCTAAATTAAGTGCAGTTAACGATGAATAAATCACAAGGAAAAAAAACTTATATATACTACCTATATAAATTTCACATATTTTAGGTTTAGCAATACCAACATTATATTTTAATTTATTTTTATTTTCTAACATTTTCATCCAAATGATGTTTTAATGTCGACCGAGTAAGAATAGTCTAGTAGTATTAGGTGTGCCTGTATACATGGAGCAAAGAGTTTTAGATAAATAATAATGATTATTGAATTACAATAAACAATGTACCTCCTAGAGACAATGTTAACATAGAACGGGCGTGGTCGAACGGTATGGGAGGCAAATCTAAAATACAAAGGTCGTAGGATCGAATCCCAATGCCGACTATTAACAATGTTTCTATGCATGATATAAGTATTTTTCTTTAATAGATAATTGTTATAAAATATAAATAAGGACAACCTTGTGAGCCGTGTGAGACACCTCTTACTAAGTATTTCGAACTCCTTTTTGCATCACGCATCTTTTTATTTCACTTTTTTGATACATAGTTAGAATAGTATTATCATTGAGGTACCAGCACTTCTGGAGTAATCCCAGATAATGGAAAAAGACCCGATAGTACTACGTTGGTCCCATGGGAACGAGGATGAGCTCTGGCGTGGGACGTCCCTTGCATCGACACCCTCGTCGCGTCGCACCTCAGGGGGACAGCACGCTGCGCGGCGTAAAATGCAGAGATGTATCCATATTAAAAGATTACATATTTGTGCCGTTTCCTATACAAAGGAAATCCACGTCTCCAAGAAGGCTGGCTCTTTTTTCGCGCAAAGAATCAGTATTGTAATTCAGCACTATTCCACGTGGACTGGACTTATATCTGTATCCGTGGTACTAATTGTATTTTATATTTAGTATTTTTTTTTAAATAAATTATTATGTCATTAAAACTAATATTAATTTATCAGCAAAATAAGTTTTCAAATAAATACTAAGCTAGTGTTTTCATCGAAATCTAATCAAATCCGCTATATCAGTTAGTGGAATATAAACTGGCTCTGTCATTGATATCCAACACCACTGTTCCGTGCTTCGGAGAACACGTTCAGCCGTCGTCGCGCGGTTTCACTAATACCAACTTGTGGAATGACATATCCCTTTTCAGTTGATCACGCTTTTACATAAGCGGATTCACATATAGCCAACTTTATTATAAGCCCATCATGACAAGTGGCAAGCTCGGCGATGTCTCTAACGTACCAAACACCATACTTATAAATAAAAAAATACAATAAATATAAATAAATAAATTATTGTGCCCCGACCATGAATCGAACACGGTACCTCCGCGTCTTAATGCTTGGACTTAACTGCGAGACCACGGAGGCAGTTACAAACCAAACCAAATATAATCAAAAATTATCCCTTTGTAGGGACGTGTCCTCATCATTTTTTTTAATATAAAAAAAAAATAAAAAAAAGGAGGCTGTAATTTTTTTCTGACAAATGTTTTTCAAATATATACATACTCGTATATGGGCTGATAAACACATTACCCTTATTGCGTCGCGCAGTCGGGTAAAAGGACAAGAGAAAACAAACAACCTATGAGTACTAGGATTTAAATAATGTGTGGGTACGATGTAAAATATATATGTTAGATTTGAATGATTGATTTTTGAAAGTAGCAAAAACAGCAAACAAATGCGTACAATAGTTTTTTGTTTTCATAATAGATAAAAGAACCAGTTTGTTTTCGTCAGGTCAGTCAACAAAAAACAAATGATATATACAAATACTAGGTAACGAGGCCCTCTGATTGGTACAGTATATTTTTTGTATGTATTTAGTTGAATGGTGAGTCACGATTTTAACATTTTAGTGGCATTGACTTTAAATCCGTCGCATTACATCCACTAGGGCTTTGCTATTTTATTGTATCGTCACTTTTTAATTATGAATCACAAGTTCTATGTCCTTCATTTTAACACTCGTTCCATACCGGATTTAAAGTGAAAACTTTTTTAATTTTCGCAAAAATGTAAATTGACACTACGTTAGGCAAACAAATAACATCATCCATTTTTGGCTTTTTGCTGTATATATTGTGCTACAGGGTTCCTATGAGAGTGCATCAGCGATCATCTAGACCCTTTCAGCTGTTCTCAGTAGGAAGCTGCCGCACTAACGCGGGTAACGATCGCCAATATACCGACTGGTTGACACATTCAATAACAAATTTCATTGCCTTGACTGCCTTTAGGAAGTCTATTTTGGATATACTTAAACCATAATGTGTTATTAATACTTATAATTATTGTTGTATACTTATTTATTTCTTCTTCTTTACTCATATCTTTCTTTGTTTACGTTGTTTAACTTCAATACCTGTCGTTACCTATTTATATAATCTGTGTTAAATTATACTTAACAATTTGTTTATTTAAATGTTATTATATATATATGTGTTACTGTTTGTGAACCTAAATAAATAAAAATAAATAAAAAAAATATATTAGTCTCGATACTTTTATTGATAAGACATATGTTATTTTTACTATATATTAAAGTGAAAATAAGTTTATTGGAAAATAAAATATGTAAGTTTCGTATTCATCAAGTCCTAGAGCTGTCATGAAGATATTTTAAACACTATATCAAATAAAGGTTTATTTTACTTAAATTGTAATGTTAGAATATTTTATCCAAAAATGCATATATAACTGTAAATATAATTTATCCCAAATCCACATAGAAGATGTCCTTTGATCGCAACTGATGGGACTGATCCTTAAAGATGATGCTACATATCTCTAAGCAAACTTGATCAAATGGAGGTATTTTTAAGATAATCCTTGTGTGTGAGAGAATAATTTATTAAAGAATTTGTTGGCTCGCTTGACGTCACACATTAAACTTTCAACATCAAGCAATTTTTAATGTATGCAGGCATTATACACACTAATCAGAAATAGGTAAGAAACCTACTTGGTCCTAGTAAAAAACTTAATATGTTTGTATATTCTTATTGGTTATAAATGTAGTTTATGTGCGGTGTATTTGTTTTTGTTTTAGTATGTAAATAAGTAGGTAAATGTTGATATACACTTAAATTATATTATAAGTAATGTAAATAAAAGGCATTTAAGGCCATTATTATCTTTATTTTTCTTTATTCTCAGATTTCTACAAATATCGGGCAGAACTGTCAAATGTCATTTTTTTTTTATCTCTTCTCCCGATGAATGATGAATGAGGTGATAGGGAAGGCAAAGGGTCTAGCCAAGTCTGACGTAATATATTTTTCTTTTTTTATGAGTTAATGAGGTCATTATCAAATTCCAGATGCTGCAGAATTTGATGCTTTTCTTGGAGTCACTCGCGGCACCATAGCTCAAACACGTCAGGTAAAATATGGGAGTAGACAGCGCGGGAAAACCGCAAAAAATAAACTGCAACTTGTGCCCCATATTTAAAGTCCAATTTATCGTTTTCCATAATTATTCACATTGCAGCACACAAACAAAACAACACCACTTTTGACCAATAATATCGACAGTAAATAAATTTACAAAAACAAAAACTTGCAAAAAGGCGCGAAGGACTCTGTCAAATGTCAATGTTGTCTTGTTCGTGTTCTCTTTTTTTTTTTGGTTCTCTTCTCCCGATGGATGATGAACGAGGTGACAGGGAAGGCAAAGGGTCTAGCCCATACAGCCAAGTCTGACGTAACTTTATTTTTTATTTTATCATCAAATTACAGATTTTGCAGAATTTAATGCTTTCCTTGAAGTCACTCGCGGCATTATAGCACAAACACGTCAGGTATAATATGGGAGGAGTAAACTGCAACTTATACCCCATAATTAAAAAGGAATTTACAAAACAAAAATATATGGATGTGACATGCCAGTCCAAAATGGCGCGAAGAACTCCTCAATGTTGTCTTTGGCAAAAGGCAAAGATTTTATGAAATTTTTATTAGGTATAAATATTATTTAGGTTTCTTGGCGTGACCAAGTGGGTCGGCTGGAGTACTGCTGCGAGTCACTACACGCATAGCAACACTCTGCAAAGCAATAGCTGTACGGCAAGCATAAGTCAGATGCTCTCCCTGGACAACCACCCACGCCCGATAGTGGTCCAGTGGCAGACTCGGGCAGGGCTCAGCTTGGATATAAGCACAGATGTGGCTTAGCATAGTTACGCTGTTAGTAACACATTATTTATTTAATTTTACTGTACTAGTATATTATTTTAATAATAATAAATACGCCATTGAATTTTCTAATTAAAGCCTGTAATTGATTGTACCTTACACTGTAACTGCTTTTGTTGTCCTGAACATTTGACTGTTGTACAATGCCCAGCAAAATAAAATAAAAAATAATAAGGATTTAGATCTATGAAACATAATAGAAATACATGATACAATACATAAGCATGTCTAATTAATTTTAAAATGTATTAATGCTGTAATCAATATTTTATTTTATTTGAATCAATAATGATTTTAAAGTTATATTATTTACGAGTATTGGTAAACGAGACATTAAAAATCCGAGTAGGCAAAAGCGGATTACTATTTACTATATGTACATATGTTAAACGTGAGATAATTCAATCATCTTTTCTAAAACTGACAGTAATGTATAATGTAATTACAGTAATGTAATTAATGTAATTACAGAGAGAATAAAGAGTGAAAAGTTACAAGATGATAGTGTGAAAGAGGAGTATATGAAACGCGTCAAAGATAAACTTATCAACTTGAAAGATGTGAGCAAAGATGTAGAAGAGTGCTGGAAGTACCTAAAAAATGGTATGGTAGAATCGGCAAAAGAAGTATGTGGAGTAGCAAAAAAGCGAGCAACTAAAGGTGACGCGTGGTGGGATGAAGAGGTTAAAGAATCGGTTGAAAGAAAGAAAAAAGCTTGGATAGATTACGTTGCTTCGCTAAATATGAATGAAAGTATGAAAAGAGAAAAAAAGAAGATATACCATCGCTGCAAGAATGAGACAAAATCTTTGATTAAGGAGAAGCGTGAAAGATGTAAAGAAATAGGTGAAAACAGGATGACGAGCAACTTTAAGGAGAACTCCAAACTTTTCTGGAGGGAAGTTAGGAAGGCCAAGGGTGGCTTGACATCTTGTCGAATGAATAGAGTTAAATCAAAGAGCGGTAACATTCTTGCAAACACGAATGAGGTGTTGGAGCGATGGAGTGAATATTTTAGTGAGATGTATGCTAGTACGATTCCTAACGACGTTACGACGGGTACTGTACCTCCAGAGCTACCCTCAAATACAACGTCTACATCTAAAGAGGAAATAAGTGTGCAAGAATTGCAATCGGCAATTAGAAGCCTGAAATGTGGCAAAGCAGCGGGAAAAGATCGAGTGCTCGCCGAAATGATCAAATACGGAGGTATACCGGTCTGGAACGCTTTCCACCTACTATGCAACCTTTGCTGGCAGGAGGGAAGAGTACCGGAGGACTGGCAGCAATCAGTCATCGTTCCTTTGTACAAAGGTAAAGGATCTAGATTGGACTGTGCCAACTACCGAGCGATTAGTTTGATCAGTTTGGCGAGCAAGATGTATGGCAAGATTCTCACGAAACGCCTGCAAGAGAAGACAGAAGGTCTTTTATGGGAGGCACAAGGAGGCTTTAGACCTGGAAGAGGATGCACTGACCAAGTCTTCTCGCTCCGCAATATCACAGATAAGTTTTTGGCCTTAAACCAGAAAGTTTTCTGTGCTTTTGTGGATTTGGAGAAGGCTTTTGATAGAGTTGTAAGAAAGAAGCTTTGGGACATATTGCCGGAGTATGAAGTGGATGACAAACTGCTACAGGCTATACAGTCCCTGTACAAGGGCTGTAAAGCTTGTGTGCGGGTGGAGGGAGGTATGTCGCCTTGCTTTGAATCCCAAATGGGCGTCAAACAAGGCTGCGTGCTGTCCGCCAGATTATTCACTTTATATCTCGACAAATGCCTAAAAAGAGTAAGGGAGAGTGACTGTGGGATAAAAATGGGTGATCTTGTGGTGAACTGCCTGCTTTATGCAGATGATGCTGTTCTTATGGCATCGTCCGAACAACAATTGCAATCACTAGTCACAGAAATGAAAGAGGGATGTGCAGAAAAAGGACTCCGTTTAAATGCGAGAAAAACCAAGGTACTAGTGTTTGAAAGAAGAAGGATGACAACCTTGACGATAAAGATTGATGATGAAACGCTAGAACAGGTAAATGAAATTATATATCTGGGCAGTGTTTTCACTGCGGATGGGAAGTATGATAGGGATGTTGAAAGAAGAGTGAACGCGGGAAATAGTGTTAATGGGGCCCTGGGGTCACTGATCGCCAGTCGAAATGTCAGTGATAAAGCTCGACTCGCCATACACAATGCCATGCTAATACCAACACTTATGTATGGAAGCGAGACGTGGATATGTCAGAATACGCATGAGAGTAGAGTTAATGCAGTAGAAATGAGGTCTTTACGTCGGATATGCGGCGTAACTTTGATGGACCGTATACGTAATAACGAAATACGCAAAAGGGTAGGTATAAAAGAAAGCATAGGTACAAAAATAAAGAAAGGCATGCTCCGATGGTTCGGGCATGTCGAAAGGATGAGCGAAGAGAGATTGACGAACCAGATATATAATGCGAAAGTTGTGGGTAAAAGAGGCCCTGGCAGACCAAGACTTGCCTATCATGATCAAATAAATAAAACATTAGCTGAAGGTGAATTAAAAAGCCATCGAAACAAGAGGGCATGTATGAAGAGGTTGATGAATGTCGAAGAAGCGAAAGAGGTATGTCGTGATCGTGACAAGTGGCGCTCAATTGTCTCTGCCTACCCCGCAAGGGATTTGGCGTGAAGATATGTATGTATGTATGTATGTGTAATTACAGTAGGTATAATGAGTACATACATTAGTATGTACGTACTTAATCGTTATTTGTTTTGCCAATTATCATTTAATTATAACTACATAATATATTTTGGTAAATTTATATTCATTTTAATTTTAGTTCTCGAGACGTGTTTAACGGCTGATTATAGCGGCGACCCTGTGGTACTGACGTCAATACTCACCATGATCAAGATAAGCGAGAACGCACGTGAGTCGACTAACTTGCATTATGTTCACTTTATTATTTATTATATGATCTTTTTTTATATATTGTACCTAAGTAGGCTAATATAAAATAATATTAAAAAATAAAACTAAAAATTTGTGTACATAGGTGAGTTTAATGCCAGTTAGGCATTTTGTAACTGGTTTAGGTATTTTTTTTAGGTATTTTTAGAAACGCAAACAGGGTTTACTCAATTTTTTGTCTGTCCATGTCACATTTATTTTAGACTTTGTTGCACGAAGTACAAAAGCGGAGTTAATGACAGCAAAACCTATGGCGACAATTGAACTACATTTGAACTATTATAGGTGCAATGAGAAAAATATTAAAAGTTAGGAAAAACATTATCAGCTTAATCATACACTTGCATACTGTTATATTTTGGTGGCGGGTATAATTCTAATGGCTCCTACTGTATCGTTTCTTAATTGTTCTTATACTGTCTGTCTCTGTTCTTTCTCTTCGAATAAATAAATAAATAAATATATACTATAATATCAATATTCTAAATACTAATACATACATATCGCACTCTTAATAATATAAGGGTTCAAGACAAAATTTAGTGTAATTTAATGAATTGAAATATTTATTTGCAGGAAACATGGTAACAAACAATATTCGGTCTTATTAACATTAATAGGTTCACTTAGTTCGCCACAAGCATGCAAACATTTACAACTGTTATAGAAGTAAGGTGACTAAAGAACTCAGCAACTTCTTTAGTAACTTTACTTCATAAAAACCTTTGTGTTGCTTAAAATACATATAGTATTCCTCTAAAGTATAGAAACACTCCTGAAGAGGTGCTAAGGGCACAAGATGGAATTATCTACCTATATATCTATAGCCGCACTCAAATTTTAAATAACATTTACACTCACATCGACACTGTCACAACTACACACACACCAATACTAATGCCTTAGCACACAGAAGAACAGGTTAGGATATATATTTTTTTTCTCTTTTTTTTTTTTTTTTTTGTGTATCGCTTATTATTATTATTATTGATTCATTAATTGGCATTAGTTAAGAATTTTGTAGACTACGTTTAATTTTAAGCGCTGTTGAATCTGTAACTAAATAAATAAATATATATATCTTATAAATTGTTCATTGCTATTTATAATATAGTTATCAAAGAATAAATCTGCATTATTTCACATTTACAACTTAAATAATTATTATTTTATTCGAAAAATAAGCTGGAATGTAAGAAACCAGAATCATTAAAAGCAATTTCCCAAAAAAAAAAAAATGTATTTGTATTACTAACGGTGAGATATATACACTTATTAACATTGTGAGAAGCTATTCAGGTAATTAAACAATCTGGTAGTTGTTTTATGTTAACAGGGAGATCGTTCCATAAATTTAAACACAACAAAAGTAACAAAACACAGTTCACAAAATTTCTTAGAATAGCTCGGTTAAGGCCAAAGAGCTTTGGTCGGTGAATTCTTTAAATGCCACCAGTGACATCTTTTTCTTCATTTTGTGTTTTATTCAAAGAGATCAAGTATAACATTCGTAGCATACAGGTCGCCATATTGTTAGTGAAACAACAAAATCAATTTAAAAGTGCATGTCGTACACGACCATAACCGGCAATGCACTATCATAGACGATTATCCTACCTTTAATTATCATACCGTTTGGCTTGCTGCCTTCATGATCTAAAGGTTAGCGTGGATTTAGACGTAAATAAATGATTATATCCCGAATATTGAACCCGGTACCTCCGCGTCTAAATCCATAGATATAATCGGCACGGAGGCAGTTTTTTTTTGTCCAAAAGATTTAATTTTACTACTATACCTCTTGTTTTTACACAAGCATTATCATTCATCATGACAGATTAGATTAGACATGTGTGTCCGTGTGCTCAGAATGGTAATCATCATTTACGTGAAATCGTATTTTTTTATGTAAGTAGTCATCTGCTTGCCCACATAATAGTCCAAATCTCATTACTGGTATAAAAGTAAAACAATCATAATTTTAGATTGATTCATCTGATTAGATACAGTAAATTAATAATTGAGTTAGTAGGAAAAACCTTTAGGGAACTACCATCAACATTTTTGCTAACTAATGAGGTAAACTATAACCTGGGAAGTACATATTAAAAGAAAGCGAGGAAAACCCATCAAATATAATGAATGAATGATATTACATATTATGTGTAACCACAAAACAAAATTATAAATTGCAGAATGGAAAACAAATCAACTACTCATACAGGATAAGCCTTGGTTTCTGTATGTATGTACTTATTGTTAATGCACTTTGCCTTCGATTTGGGCACATTCCCTAAAACAAATTCGATTTCCTCATGAAATCGACTGCTTCACCCAACTGTGAAGTTTATGGTGAAGTAGAAGTTATTATGACATGTTACTTGACATGAGTAATTTATTTTAGTCTATACGGCCAATTTAGAGCCGCGAATTAATGTTAAGTACCTACCTAGTTTAAGTAAAAAGCAAAAACTTGTTTATGGCAACAGTGTTTAAGTTAAAAATATAGTATATCTGATATGTTTGATCCACTCATAGTGGCTACTAGTATTGCTTAGGCATTTTGTTGAAATAATTGTATAATATGTAAAACAATGTATTATGACAATATCCTAATATTATTGATAATATAAGTGTTGTGCTAACGTAACCCAACACAACTATCTTCATTTGTTTTTCATTATAACATTTTTTTTTTGTAGAACTCTTCTAATGAAGTATATTACACCCAAAATATATCCAGGACCTACGTCTTTAATACTATACCACGTGTAATTATCAAAAGGGCAATATTTGTTTTATGATTCAGGGGTCATTGGTAGAACCCCTTTTTGAAATAAAAAAAGATAAACATTATTAAAAACAAGTGTTATTACGAGTATTAATTGATCTCTCACAGCCGATAAACGAAATAGAGAGAAGAAACAACACAAATATTCATAAATTTTTTAATTATTATTTAAAATATTTGTGATATTTCTCGAGTTTAGTACGCTAGAGACATCGACGAGCTTGCCACTTGTCATGATTGGCCCATAGTAAATTTGTCTAAATGTGAATCCGCTTCGAAGGGAAACGGTCGTGTTGATACTTTAATTTACTTTTTTCATGGCGGGAATCCATGATATAAATAATTACGGGCATATATAGGTTATCTATGATTAAATATTTATGATATGGCCTTTAATTTGTTGCTAGCTGATCCTTGTTCCCAATCGGCTAGGTTAGTATTTACTTACTTTAAATTAGGGTAGGCATAGGTAGAGTATATTTAGATAAAGTTTTGATGGGGCTGTCATGCTTATTATAGGTAAAATTATCATTAAAAAACTACTTAGAATTAAAACAATATATTGACGCCTGTTTGAATGAAAAGTACTCGTTTAAACGCCGCTATTCAGATGTGTATTTACAATTTACTTGTTGGGAGCGCTTGACGAATATTTTGTAAACATCAATTACCTATCGATTGATAACTACTAATATTTGCTGGAATCGCACAATGGAGAGCAATGAATGAACGGTCGAGCTGTGACGCTGTAATGTTTGTTTATTTGTCAAATGTATGATGATATGTATTTCAATGAAACTTAGGTATATGTTTATTTTTGATAATTTGAGATGACATCAAATGTGGTTGTTTTTTGAAACAAAACAATATTTTAAAGTATTTCTTTATATAAAGTTTATGGATTAAAATAATAATAATAATAAATTATTTATTGTAGAAAACCAAAACAAGTGCAGGTACATAGGCGAGCTTAATGCCGTAAATGCATGTTCCACCAACTAACCTTAGTGACTGAGAACTGTAATAAGCGGGGTGCTCTTGATCTGAGAATGCTTTCCCGCAAGACGCAAAGGTTTAGGTAAAACCAACAATAACGGACATGGATTAGAAATTAAATTAGAAATAATCAATGTCCGTTTGTCATTGGATTACTATTTTGTACTATCTCATAATCTGTATCTGCTGTGTGGGTTTCAGTTGCTGCATAACTATGTAGCAGCGATCTACTTGGCGCTGCGCTGGACGATGATAGGCTTTATAACTTTGTTACGTTATAGTTGTATTTAAACACCTTCTGTATCTGTAAGGACTAATATTTTAATATGATTTGGTTTGTAATAAACGAATTTACATACCGCCGGATTAGAGCGAAAACCAACTAACTCATTTTATTAGTAAATTAATTTTCTTACACCGTTTAAAAATCTTCTGCTTTTTCCAGTGATACAATCCACTAAGCACTGTAACGCTTAGTTATGAAGATAGTGAGTCTTAAAAGCTATTTTACGCTTTTACCCAAAAACGCAAATTTAAAAGTAATTAAATGTGCGTAATATTTTTGTGCATAAATGGCTAATTAGTTGGTTTTTATTCTAACACGGTGATACGTAAAAAGCTACATAGATCATACTATTATCTGTTCTTAACTAGCCACATAATTGCTCCCTTTATTTGTTGTACTAAAAACAATTTATTTTTAGTATGTTTTATGACTTTCTTGAGTTGATAAATATTTATTATTTTTATACAGATATACGATCTCGAAATAGTTAACATTTTTTAGCACATTCCGCTGACCTCGCTGGTTGTTTTTTCTCGTTTTAAATGATTTTGCATAAAGTGCAATCAATTCCAAAATATAAATCGATAAACTATCTCAAATTCCTTTACGTTTTGTTGATGCTATGTTCGACTTGAAAGCAAAGCTTGCTTTTTTATCGAGTTTCGTATGAAAACCATAGATAAACGCCAAGTCGAACGACTTTCAAAGTTAAATATAGTGAAAAAAGTGCTTAATGCGACAATTTGAACATAGTGTCAGTCAGTACCTATCTAATTAAATAAAAGTTTTAAGCTTCAAATTTTTCGTTTAACACATCAGTAGGTTTATAAAGGCCCCCGTGGTCTAGCGGTTAAGTCCGTGGATTTAGACCCGGAGGTACCGGGTTCGATTCCTGGTCTGACCACGAAAATATTTATTATATAATTTTGATTATTATTTAATTTATTTGTGATATTGGTTATTTAGTTGGCTTATAGTTAAGTTATGTTATTATGTTCGCTTCTTTAAAAGCGTGATTTCTGACTACCCCGGAAGGGAAACGGTCGTCATGATACTATACTTTACTTTCCTAAATTACTCATAATGATTACTGCCGATGATCGATTCAACATAACGAAGTGTCATTAGACGTCTAATATATGTTGCTTTGGAGTTAAATAAGTATCCAAGTCTACCGCAAGAATATTATAGTCGTTAAATGCTCTTAATAAATAAAAATAAAATAAAAATCCATTTATTGTCACATAACATTATTACACAGTTTTACAGTTTCGAACAATATGTGACAAAAGGAATCAGGTGTCAGCTGTTGTCGTGCAGCAGCACAAGTACTTACACCTGCACGACGCTGTTTTTCAAACTGTTCCTGTTCTCACGTAGTAATATATATATTTTTTAATTACAGGGTAGACACTAATAAATTAATAGATACACAATTATACTAAAAAGCTAGGTATACATGCATGGCAGAGTAGATGAATGAGGCTCGCTTCGTCAGGAATATCAACATTGTTGCAGGCCCTTTAATTATACATTTTCTAGGGCTAATATTAAAATTAAATAAGATACAAGCTAAGTAATAAAAACTAATAATCGTATAAAAATAGCATTAAGAAAAACAATTAAACAAATATATTATATGAATATATAAATAAATCAATATTAAATAATATATATACATATACACATACATACACACATATACATATATATACACATACCCACACATAAATATAGCATTATCTAGTAAATAACTGTTCTGTCTATACCTGGAAGATTAGGCCTTGGTGTCCATAATCCTAAACAAGCCAGCAACCCTCTATCGATTGTACCATTAGCTAAATTTATTAAATCTGCAACATCAGTCAACTTCTAATGGAAGAAGATGAAGGTGACACATAGTATCGTATGGTCGGTTAAACAGCTTAAAATTTTATTTGAGATGACGAATGAATCTTTTTGAATATTCTCAAACCTGTGTCCCAACCCGCACCCGGTACCTCCGCATCAAAATCTACGATCTTACCACGGAGGCAGGCAGTTTATTATATATTTTTTTAGATATATCATCAAATTGTGCAATAACAAAAAACTACTGTCTTAAAGAGTAAAAATTAAATATAAACTAAACCTAATAAAAAATAAACTATAAGTAAAAAATCCTTCAAGGATAGTCCCAAAGAGGCTGGCAACATTTCCCCTCTGTATAGTGAGGCTAATATAACATGTCCAAATATAACATTGTTCTGTATGTAAATAAAACTGAACATAATAAAAGTGGAGCGATGGTTTGCGTGTGACGTCTGCAGCGAGGGTTATCAGTTGGATGTTTCCACTGCGTAGGTTGCAGGAACTGACGGGGACTTTAAACTTTACACAGATTAAATATTTAGGGCACAAAGTCCTTGTATCAAAGGGGAAACAAAAAGTTGTAGTGTTAACTGGTAAACTTGAGATAAATAATCTGGTACAAAGTAGTATGTAATCGTAATAATTATTTAAAAATTGTATTAATTTTGATATTATATAAGAACTTGATGTAGGTATTAGACTTGTCTTAATTGATATATTTTTAAAAAATGCATAATAATTCAAGTACGGTTACTCTTCGAATTTATTACAAGAAACCAAAAACCAACAAAAAACAATTTACAGGAACTATTCCTACTTGAAGTAAAATTTGTATCATCGATAAACATAGTCTGGCCACATTGAATAAACATATTAATATTACATTTAAATTTAAAACCTGTCATTCTATATTCCATTTACCAATATTCATTGGTAAATATTCTTGTTATTTTAAAACGGAGTGAGGTGATGAAGAGAATCGAATTGTAATGATAGTATTACACAAAGTGGGTATGAAGCCAAATGCATTTTTTTTAATTGCTCGAATATATAATAGGTACAATAAAACATCCTCTTTTTGTGAAAAAAAATATCGTCGTCCACGTAGTACAGATGATCGCGATAAAAGATCACGTGGATCATAGGAAGACTTAGGGGAAGTATAGTAGCAGGGAATAGACACCAACTAATGATGATTAGGTATGTTTTATTCAAGAAAAATAATTTCCCACGATTTAAAAGGAAAGTATCCGACATACCTCCATACAGTGGTGCCGGTAACTGTAAGTTTAAACAATTTGCAGACAATAGCTCGGTCCGTGGGAAACATTCGGATTTCCATAACGAGGCTTCATTACGTAGACATACGTCAATCTGGTTTACGGATAATGGTCTTGACTATTTTTAGAATAACGTCCACAACTTCACACGTTCGTTTACTTAATTAACTTTTATGTTTTGTTTTTGCGAATCCATACAACAACTTAAAGTGTAATTTTAAATTGTATTTTTGGTATACACATTTTTCCATTAAAATACACAAGTAACACCGACAGTACACTGCTTGGTGGTGTGATGACTTTTCCACACTCACTCAGTAGAATTCTTTTTTTCTGTTGCCATAGATCGACATACAACAAACCAATACACTGACCATGGCGGTGTGCCTTCGTCTCGGAGCCCGGATTGTCCACTCGCACCAGTGCCGATGCGGAGAACCAGTCGATCATCTCTGACACCACAGGCTTTCTTGTGCTAGAAGTGCTGGCCGTATTTCTCGTCACGCGGCTCTCAACGACATCATCCAAAGGGCTCTTGTTATTGCTGATGTACCCGCAATCTCTAAGATTGTGCGGGGCGATGGCTCTTGCCTGATGGAAGGACTGTCAGGCCGTGGAAACTTGGCAGGTCTCTGGTTTGGGATGCGACGTGTGTAGACACATTAGATCCATCTCACATCCAGGCGACCTCGTCAAGCGCGGGGAGAGCGGCGTTTTCTGCGGAGAACCTCAAATTGCGCTAATACTCCAAGCTTGGTACCGGTTACGAATTTGCGCTGTTTGGGATCGAGACGATGGGCCCATGGGGACTTTCAGCGAGGCGCTTGGCCAAGGAGTTGTCAAAGCGGCTGACGGAAAGGTCTGAATCTAGTATTAGCCTCGCTATACAAAGGGGTAGCCAGTCTCCTTGGGACTATCTCGGATGGGACGTCTCTAGAGGACATTTTTTATTTATAGTTTAGTTTATTTTTAATTTTATTATTTAGGTAGCTTTTAATTTATATTTATTGTATATTAATTTACTTCGAATAAACTGCAATAAGCGTTAACTATATGTAACAAAAAGTCAAACAAACCAAGCCACTAGATGGCCAAACTACAGATTATATCTATCTTTGGTTTTGCAAATGGAATATGCATTATGTTTGTTGTATGGCACGAATAACTCAATTCGTACTCTAGTGTTAAATCTTCCTGTCTATTCAATTAATACTTAGTTATGTATAATAAATACGTTTATTTCTTCCTCTGCCGTCCCGTGGAAACAATTGACTAGCGACTCGTGGTGCGCCAACAAAAGCCCGAGGCCAATTCAAATGTCCCGCCAACACACACGATTCGTCAGTCATTAAAATACGTTTTTTTCTAATTAAGATAGTAAAAACACTTTCTATTATAATTTATTAATCAAGCGAGAGGGCTGGAAACCGTAAAATCCTAGGAGGATTATGTGTTTTATTACCAAAAAAATAAACAGTAGAATTAATGGTTCGAAGGCAAGACGTTTTTTGGAGTAATACACCCAGTGCAGCGGGTACGGATTTAATACTTAAAACCTAGTATATTTTTCTCAGTGCAGCACTGGCTTGGTTTGAAAAACTGTATATACGAAGCCATTAATTGAGCCAGTAACTGGCTTCGTCTAAACCTTGCTTAGCGAACTACGCAGTTGTATGTTACTTATCAAATGAATGTGACAACATTCAACTACACATGGCTACCTCATGACTATGATACATCGCGTAGGTATTAGCGATTTTCAAAAACGGTTCTTCTTTTGTGGGTTTTTTCTTGCTTTTCTTCATTGTATTTTAAGCCTTTTCGATTTACAAAAATATACTTTCCTATGAACATTTTATACTAATGCATTCGTTAAAATAAAGCGAGATGATCATATAAAAAAAGGGTTTTCCCTTACTATGTTAGATGTTAACAATAATTATTACCATAATAAATGTCACATGATTGTTTGATAAATTAACCTAAATTAGACTTTAGCTTGTAAACAGACTGTTCTCACGCAATTGTAATAAAATATTGCATTATCAAACAGCAACAATGAGATAGGAAGATATAAAAGAACAAGCAATTAAATAGTTTATGCTGCGGGCCAAATATTTCTGCCGCGTTCAGATTTTGACGAGTAATAGAAAGTTTTTTCAAAAGTTTGTGCAAGAGGAATATTTGTTTAAAAAATACATTGCCTAATTACAAATTAGTTGCCAATCAACCCAACCCTATTCTATTTTGACCGGCGTGGCGAGTGTAGGTAAAATTTTACAGTAAATTTTGGTAGAACTATCATTATTATTTAGACTTTGCAGATAAGTTTCTTTAAACGTAAAAGTACTTGTAACTTTGGTCCAAACCAGTCTTTTGTTGTATAGGAATTTACTGCTCCTGCCGTATTGAAACGTTTCTCAATATCTTTAAATTATTTAGCGCTGATTGCCATCATTACAGGCCCTAGAACAAAGAGTCCTAGACCGCCACTGTTGGAGATTTATTTAATTTATTTATTTAATGGCCGTCAATAATGGCTGTTCCTTACTCATGTAAAGAACGGATTAATTATTTTAACATCATTTTATGTATTTAAATACTTTATTGTGCATAAACTTAAATTAGTGTACATAAGTTTAATGCCGGTTAGGTCAGATCATGCGTGGAATACTGTTTACACCTTTGGGATGGTTCTGCCTCAATATACAACACAATGTACAACCTCACAATAGCTCTCAATGTCCTACAGAGGCGAGCTGTTCGAATTGTGGACGATGTCACTATATCTGGAACTCTCGAATCCCTGCAGCTTCGCCGAGATGTAGCTTCTCTGAGCGTGTTCTACCGGCTGTACTATGGTGAGTGCTCTGAAGAGCTCTATAACCTAATTCCTTGCTCTCCATTCCGCAACCGAACCACACGCACAGGTCAGAATATGCACCCACATACCGTAGTCACTATCCCTTCGCGTACCTAAAAATTTGGTGACTCATACATCTGTCGCACAATAAAGATGTGGAATGCTCTTCGGGCCTCTGTTCCACTTTCCTATAACCCGGAGTCCTTCAAGCGAAGTGTGAAAAGGCATCTAGTCAAGCCGGCATAGTGTTAGGGACTGATGTCGGACATAAGGGTCTGATTCCAGTTGCTAACATTCATGGACCCTGCGCGCCACTTACCATCAGGTGGGCGCAGGGTCACATGTCGTGCTAGTATATTTAAAAAAAAAACATAATAATAATTTCATCTATACATGCAATAATTACATACGAGTACATGCCGGGGTTCTAATCGCGACCTTTTCGATTAAATTGTTCTTACAACCGAGCCACCACCGGTTTTATTATTAATTACTTCAAATTAGAATAGTTTTTACGTTTCTATGTATTTTATGATTATTGGATCACACCCAAAACAAGAAATGTATTGACCCCAGGTCAATCGATACTTGCAGACTATACCGGTTCGAGCATAGATCAGACAGGCCCGTAGACAGGCCGCGACCCGGCGTTATCTCCGACTCAGAAACCAGCGGCGCCGGCGCAGCCCCATTGACCCTGACACATTTCATATCACACCATCTATGTTTTCTTCCTGTTTCCTTACATTAATACTTGATGACGCGTGTTAAGTAATTAATGTAATTATAACTCGACGTGTTTAAAAATAATTCAAAGGCCACAATACTCGTTTTGAATTGACGAAGGAAGAGTATTATTATGTTCATTTCAATTTAAAGTCTCCATTGTTATAACCTTCTATTTTTAAATATGTTCCCAAATTATTTTAAGAAACTAATATTAGATTTTCTTTGAGCTTTTTTTAAATAGACTAGAAGAACATGTGACTTTGCACGCACTTGATGGTAAGTTACACGCGAGGTTAATGAATGTTAGTAACTGGAATCAGACACTCATGACTGACATCAGTCTCTAAAACTATCTCACTAAGTCCCTAACACTATATCGGCTTGACTGGGCATGACGACAATTCGAGCCTGATCTGAAACGTGTGAATGCACTTAACTAGGTTTATCGGCACGAACGGTGGATACCTCCCCGTCCCGGCAGACTGGGCAATTTACCACCATCAGTCCGCCTACCACCTATTTGTTGTTCTCGTTAAAAGTATATTACTTTCAATTAATATTGTATGTTTGTTATTAATGTGCGTACACTGAGATAAATGCATACATATTTATAGTAGGTGAAAAAAGTTGTTAATCGAAAAAAAATAGGATTTACATCGATAAGATCTATTTTTACCAATGCCGTTAAATGCCGCCCTATTCTGTTACTTAAGCGCAAACGTTATATAATGGAATCTGTTAACTATATATATATTGTATATCATGCTATTAAAGTTGATATTTGCACGGCCGCTGTCAAGGTCGAGCGCTTATAGAGTTGAGAATTGAATAATATTTTGTAATTATGACGCAACCTCTGACGTAAATAACGAAATCCACTAATAACATTTGCGGCTAAGTAACAGAATACAGCTACTGGAATATCTGCGTCAAAGTTCAGTCGTAAAAGTTTTAAATTCTGTGAAATAGTTATTGCTGTAACCTCGGTATTTCCTGTAACATATGAGTCAGCTATGGCAGGTGACATATGGGGCTGCCCGAACGAGAACAATCGATGCCCCGTGACCCCGGTGTTGCCCAAGACAAAACAAATACCTTAATAATTAGCATTTCTGTAATGAACAATTACATTGTTTTTTCTCACATTACCTACTTTGAACATACTCGTATTAAGATCTCGAACAAGTTTTTCCCTATATTAAAAAAAAATATTTTAAACTTTCATTACATCATTACAGCCCCTAGAACACAGCGTTCTAGACCTCCACTGCTGGAGATGGGCCTTCCAGAACATATATCTGGAGAATTTGGCCTACACTCGCCACGCTGGCCAGACGGCTTGGCGAGGATATGATGCCAATTTTTAATAACAATTTATTAACGATTTTACAAGTTTGTATTAGTGGAACCGGGGTCGACGGCTTAACGTGCTCTTCGAGGCACGGGAAATGTGGTGTTGTAAATCTATGACTGCAGTACGTAAGAAAAGTGTATTTTTAATTGGTACATGCCGGGGGGGTTTGAACCGACTTTTGTAGGATTTAAGGAACGCGTTCTTATAACCGAGCCACCACCACGCCACTTGCCATAATGGGTCTATGTAAATTTGGCTAAATGTGAATCCGATTCTATAAAATAAAAAAAACAAGCGTAGTTTCTGACCACCCCTGAAGGGAAACGGTCGTGATGATGATGATACTTCTTTTTTGATATGGTGAGATCTTCTGTAACATCGACGACATTTCAATAGAATCTCGATCATTCACAATTCTTACAACAACGATAATGGATTCGTCCTGGTCCATGTGAAGAATGGGGGATATTTTGGAGATGCTCGAAGTGTACGCTGTCGGCTCGCATATAAGGCTGAGAACAAACTCCTCAATAGCTAGCCATCTCTAGAGAGAGAACCACGAGCGCTCGGAAGACCACGTTCTGCTGATTTTGTAATACAGATTCTTATTAACTATTAATTACGACATATTTTTGATTAAATTGTTTTTAAAAAGCCAGTAATTTATCATTACGTTACAGTCTATATCTATATTACACAGATTCCTAGATCTCCACTGCTAAAGGGTTCATACCCATTAATGGTATTTCTGAGAGATATAAATTTGGCATACCTACTTATATCTCTATGGCAATATACAAAGCAAATTTTCTTTAAAATGTAAGTATTAAACAAAAAACTGTAAAAAAAATTGTAAGAGCTTTTTTCTAATGCGTGACACTTCTATGCGTGTTTGAAGTTGCTCGCCACAGACTAACCGCAAATATTTTTCTGATGATTTCTCTCGTAAGTAGGAAAATGTTTGGTAGTGGTAGAAATAATCTTTTTTGTGCAATACAAGTTATTTGTTAGTCTTCTATCACTACTTCCTTTATTATTTCGAGCTATAAAACAAAAATAATTTAAGCCGATTGTTGACCCTGATTTTATAATTCTTTTACTCAATGTGACTGTTGAAGGCGTTAAAATTTGTCGATTTACCGAGATCCGAACAACATCATCATCATCACGACCATATCCCTTTCGGAGTAGTCAGAAACTTTCAAAGAAGCGGATTCACATTTAACCAACTTTACTATAGGCCAATCATGACAAGTAGCTAGCTAGTCGATGTCTCTAGCGTACCAAACACAAGAAATATCACAAATAAATTAAATAATAACTAATATTTATTTATTTAAATTATTAAGTTGTGTCCCGACCAGGAATTGAGCCCGATACCTCCGAGTCTAAATCCGAACAACTTCTTTCAAAATAAACATTATTTTTGGGATGGCTTGGGATCATGAATGAAACAACACTATATACTATTACAGGAAAGTCAAACAAAATAATTCCGATTCTCAAAAATAAAAAGCCGACGAGTTACAAAATTACATCACAGAATAAAAAAAATCAAAAAAACAGTTCCTGACAGAGAGTAATAGGAAGATATTATAAGTAGATCTTAAGAAGATTCACCAACCATCTTCTGAATGCATTACATAGGCAAAATAGGCAATGTAAATTTGCCTACCTGTCGGACGACTTATTTAGCAACTCCAAATGAATAATTACGCGTTGTATTTCGATAAATATGTATGCCAGTATCCGATTGACGTCAACGACCTGCGTGTGCACCTCTGTACGTACATACATATGCACGAATGAACATCGAATTTGAAATCATGATTATAGATGGTAGTGGTCTCAGGCTGTTAAGTGTGTATAAAGCGTTTTTGATTATGCCCAGGACAGGGTTGCAATAAATACTAATACGAGCTTGGCTGAAGTAGTTTTATTCAGCGAACGAGTGCTTTCACTTCGACATAGACTTAGCTGTGAAGACCAGCGGGCCAACAGCCAAGCAGACGGTTATAGGATTTTAGTCCATAGGCGTTATGGGAACTCCTTACGAGTTCCATAGTGAGTCGAACATGCAACTAGGTGTGTTGTATCATTGATGATTTTGTGATAGCGTCCATAATAAGGGCTTAAATAACGGCATCTGTTAGCGCAACATGTAACATGCAAGCTTAGAGCAACATGTAACGTAACTACAAGATGACCGGCATAGAGTTTTATAAAATCAAAGTCAAAGTCTACAGTCTACAAAAGTATTACAGGCATTTATGAAACGTCATTAATTTAATTATTTTGAATGATTCTACTCCTGCTAGTAGAAGACTAAGCAGCAAAGTGGTAAATAAGTAAGCTGTTTGCAGAAGGCCAGCAGCTTAGCAGATTCCAGTGACCTGTTAATGTTCAATCTGACTGAGAAAGGAATGTGCAACGAAAACTCAGCTATATCAGATTTACAAAATAAAACATACACAGAACTGCACTACAACGATCAATTAATAACCTTTTAAATTTAGTTATCAGTACCTATGAGATTACAATACCTGGTACAGCAGTAACCCACCAGGCAAGTCAGAATTAAGATAGACTACATGCCTATGTGCAACCCGAAAGTCAACAAACCACAAAAACCTCTGCTCATTTAAGAACAATTGAACGTGTTCGGCAGAGGTCCCAGGCCCCCACAGCAGCACCCGATCACGGACGTAACGCATGTGCCAGCCATCCCCCCGCTCAACCAGGCCCTTAGGGTGCGGACCGGGACCCGACACACGTGCCACCACTGCAATGACCTTCTAAGGAAGGGACGACCACCGGACACGCCACACCATGAGAACCTGAACACTAACAATGACTTTCGAGACACACACAAGCATAAACATAATTACTTCCTAAGTACCCAAATGTTGCCGTGCAATTCCGTTAACAAACTTATATATTAGTTAATAAAAATGTAATAAATAAATAAATAAAATAATAAATACGTAATAGTAACTAAATGTTACATAAAAAATAATTATATTATATAAATTTGAAATAGGGAAGCAAGAAGTGCTGAAAAAGGTGAAACGTTAAGAGAAATATGGTGTGCCGCTAGATCCATGGAAATTTGTTCTAAATAAAAAAATATTATATAAGAGAGGCAAATTCTAGGTGAATATAATTATATAGGTAATTAGAGCGATGGGACCTGAATTATATTTATTGTTTTGGAGAAAGAGTCTCCATTATGATTTTGCGGAGTGAATCTTCTGTACTATTATGTTTTCTGTGGATAAATGTATAGCTGCGTGGTTTCTGACCACCCGCAAGGGATACGGTTGCGATGACGAAATTCATATATCAACAATGCAGCATTATTGTTTAACAAATTGTTAAACAAACCATATTAATTTCCAATGACTAATATGAACTCAAGTTTTTTTAAATCCCAGGAATAAAATCCAAAACAAGGAAAAAATGTAGGGAATATCCCGAATTCCTAAACAATAAATATTCGACAAGGGAACCTATTCAATTTGATGATGATATTCATCGTAAAAAACGCACGAAGTTGGTTTGATTTTTTGAAACGTTCCGAGTTAATAAATCGTCAAATTGTATTTTTTTATAAATTTATCTTTAAATGTCTTTGCGGATTTTCTAAGATGATGAATTAAACACTTCATTTCTTATTTTTATTTCTTTTACAATTTGAAATATAATATAGACAATTTATATGCTGATTTTTTCCCCAACTTGTACTGTCAAACATGAAAGACAGTGAAATCATATAGGTTGAAGAATACTCGTATAATGACTTGACTGACTTTTTAAAAGTACATAGCTAAAATGTGTCCTTAGGACGAGGATAAAGATAAATTAAAGTTAACGTCACTGATAGACGGAGAAGTGATTAACTTTACATGCAATGACCCGTACTAAATGATGTATAGACCATTCAATGAAACCACCAGTGTGGAAAAAAAGAACAGTTGCCCTATTTCACCGGCTGAGTTAGATCCATTGCATTCTCAAGCGTCAATTGGCCAAAAATTCATTCGCAAGACGCAATGGATTGGCTGGAGTCCTCAGAAATGTTCGATGACAATTTTTCAAATTTACTATTTGCAAAATTGAAACTAACATGACGATAAATATATTGTAGATTTTGATCTCGGAAAAGTCGAAAAGGATATAAGAATCATGACGTCAAAATATCACGCAGCTTTCACGTGTTGAATGATTTAACATTATTGCATCGTCGACTGCGAGAATAAATTTTATTGAATACCTGGTTTTAACACTCATCTACAAGTAAAACATGACTTTCTTTAAAGCTATTGAGCAGAGGCTAATTAGGTAATCCATCGGTACAGCGGTATAGCTTTATGCGGTTAAAATAAATTCCAATTAACGTTAGTTAACACGACGCAATAACTCTGCTGATTGCTGTGGACTGTCACAAGAACCTAGACGCAAAATATTAAGTTACATAGGCAATAAGTTCAGTAGGCGGGTCACGTTCTTTACTTACGTTTAAGTAAGCACTTCCCGATTGTAATGCACCTCTAATTAATTCTACTGCGTGTATTTTTCTATCTATGACGTCAATCGACACATCAAAATAAGAATATACTACCTATATTAGAGATTTCATTCTGTAAACAAAAAGCCTCATTTAATATTTGTGAAACGCAAAAGCTGCTTTCAGCTAAAAAGAAAACATAATTTAAAGGATAGAATTTGAATGCGGTATAAAATCTATCAAAAACCCAACAACACTATTGACAACCGATTTATTTTAGACAAAATACAAGTATATAGGTATGCTATGTACCACGCGTCTATCTATAGCTTATGTTAAATCTAAGCGTCCAAAACTGAACACCTTGATAAATGGAAGATAATACAAACTTTAGGAAAATTGAAAAATATTTTCTCAAACTTTAGTTGTGTATTAAAATTAAATATAATATATTTTCCAAATAATATTTTAATGCTAAAAAATAAAAAATATTTTAATGCATTAATTGATAAATTTGGATAAGTCGTGCCTACAAATACTATATTTTTTATGGCTTTGCGGTAATGTGCTAATACAATTATATGCAGGATTCGTTTGACGTCAAACCTGACCGCAATTGTGGTCGGACTTTCTCTGTAAACATAAGTGAAATCATTGCACATTATAATTTAAATACATCCTTTAAGAATTAACCTAAAATCTCTGAGCCCGGACTGTTTATCCGCACGTCAGTGTCGGTGTGGAAAACCAGTTGACCAATGACCATCTCAGACATCACACCATGACATTCTAATGCTAGAAGTGCTGACCGCATTTCTTCTTTTACACAGTTAACGGCATCATCACAGGATCTCTTTTGACTTGAATATCGAACCTCTCACATGCTTGCTGCGCCAATACACCAGCCTCAGTGCTGGTTTCGACTTTGTGCCATTTTGGTTTGAGACGATATGGGACCATCAGCCAAGGATTTGTCAAAATATCTAACCAAAAAGTCTGAAGACAGGAAGGCTGGCAAACATTTCTGCTAACACGTTAGACTGCTATACAAATGGTAAAGCTGCTAGTCTACTTGGGACTAGGCTTGTGCACTATTATGCAGTTCGCGAACGAACTAGTCCCATGGAGCGATCCCACTTGTTCCCACACTTGATCCCACACGGGAGTGGTGAGCGGAGCTTAACCCTGAACCCTGTGTTCAGGTACTGAGCAAAGCGCGCCTTTTTTACCAAATTTTGCTTTAATATGTAAAATTTAATATGTAAATATGTTTAATTTTAATTCTAGGAGAATAGAACAAGTAACTATTATTTTAATAAAACAGTAGCTTGAGTCAACTTCAAACTAAACACGTTGCTTCTATGTTTACAACACGTTTTATGTCTGCCAACACCAACGCCGCTAAATTTTCAATATTGTTTTAAAACCAATTATTATTAAATGCAACGTTGATTGAACATTTACAAACTTCGCTTTTATCATAACAAGAGCTAAAATCTAAATGTAAGAAAACACAACTGTAAAAAGTAAACAATAATTTTCAAATATTTTGCAGGAGCGTTTTGTTTAATATTCTGCCGCTTTTGAAGCTGACTAATCTGATCGCAAAAATAAGTTTAATAATCTGACTAAATCTACTACCAGCCAGTAATAACTGACATCAGTCGCTACCACAATACCGCCTTAATAGTAAAATACTTATATCTTTAATTTATTTATTTTTAAAGAAGCCGATTTACATTTAGCTAATTTTACTAATATATGACAAACAGCGCTAGCTCGTCGATGTCTCTAGCATACCAGACTCGAGTAATATTACAAAATTATTAAACCCTGTAACTCCGCTTCTAAATTTACGGACTAAAGCTATACTAAGGTGGCAGATGATTTTTAACACATCGCTTGAAGTCACTTTTGAGATTGTTCTCTAATTTTTGATTGATCTTTTTTTATCTCACCATTTTCCATATATTTATGTCATACATGTCTGCTGCTTCCTATTATAGAGTCACATCTCTGCTGCTTCCTATTATAGATTATGCTGACGTCTGCTATCCTGATCTTACTGAAGAGCTACTAAATCTACTGGATCGCCTTCTAAACTTATGTATCCGATTTGTTTTCGGCTTGCGTAAGTATGACCACGTCTCCCATTTTCGTACACAGTTAAATTGGCTCAATATCCGCTTTCGCAGGTCAGCACATCTTCTATATTTTCTATACAATATTATTTACAACCCTATAGCTCCCTCTTATCTTAAAACACACTTTGAATTTCTTTGTGATTCGCACGACCGCCCTCTTCGTTCTTCTCATAACAACCAACTTAAAATCGCACCCCACACTTCTAGCAGATATTCAGATTCATTTACCGTATCGTCTGCTCGCCAGTGGAACAAACTTCCACTGACCATCAGACAAGCTCCTTCCATTCACATCTTTAAAAAACTACTTAATACTTTCTTTTTAAACAAGCAGAACAATATATTTTAACTCCACAAATTTCTACTTCCTAATAATATATTATCCTCATATATGTATATCTTCTATAATACTTATATATTGATGAGTATTTATGTAGTCTATGTATTCATACTATTTATGTAGTTTATTGGTTAGAATTGCACCCCACATATTTATACTGTCTCACTCTCCCAAAGGTTAGCTGGTAGAAAAAGCCGAAATGGCTTTAAGTTCGCCTTTGTACATACTTTTAAGTAAAGTGCAATAAAGTATTTAATAAATAAATAAATAAATAAATACATAATGTCCGTGTGCGAACTAAGGAATAGAGAAAAAGGGATAAGGTTATGGAGCTTCTCCGAATACTGACTCGTATATACTTGTATGTATTAACCTAAATAAATAACTGGTTAAAAATAGTAACGTATGTTTGCAGGTATAATTTACTGTAATTACACTCAAGCCATTCATTTGAAAGATTTGTTTATGGGTTGTGTTGTAATGTTGATCAGCATTTGAATTGGAGCCCTGACGTCACGCGACCGGAGGAACTCGTTCACAAATAACTTTAACGTGAGAGTTCGTTAGCAACCAAAATTAAATATCAATTATGTATTTGTGTAACGCTAATTATAAGAATAAATTAAACGTTTAAGTAAGTGTAAACACGGAACCAGTACTAGACAACTTTTTGATTTATTTTATGAAAAAAAAATCAACCTATAAAGGAGCATGGGGGATTTCGTATGGACCACGTCTTTAAAAATCCAACAGATATGAAACACGTGTCAAATGCGCTCAAACGTCAAAACGAGTCAAATCCTCCTGACTATGACTCCCGCTTTTATCGTTGTATGGATAAGTTTAAGCAAAGTCTAAGCAATATATAAGTAAGTCTTACCGACCAGAGATGTGTTAGGAAAATGAGCATCGAACGAGGAACACCAATTGACAACCTTTTCATTATAATGACCCCAGAAAGTTTACTAGAATGGTTTCTTACCGCACTGACGTAATCATAACTTAATCTAAATATGTAGGTAGTTATTTTTTAATTGATTGTGTATCTTAATTTGCGGCAAAATGATGCAGGTGTAGACAGCATGACTAAGACTGACGTCTTTCGCACGATGAGTCTCCTCTCCACAGAGTTTAGAAGAATACTAGAAGTGACATTTGAGTTCAGAACGCCGGCCGTTGTGTACTTTATTTCTTAATAACTTACCAGCCCAATTTTAGGTAAAGCACATCAGCAACCGCCTGAGCGAGTTTTATCTACTTACCGACTTGCGTGATCGTTTGAAGCTGGCAGTAATGTTTACCAGCGGATCGCCGCAAACATATGTCGTTTAAAAAGAAGTCTAGTAAACGTAGAAACAATGAATCAATTAATGAATCGGCAAAGAAGCCGAAAAACGCATTTAGCTGTGATGGGCGGCATTCGAGAAGCTGTGCCACATTTTCTTATCAAACATACCTCAGTGTTTGAAAACGAAAGTTTTCAACAAGTGGGTTCTTTCAGTACTGTCGCAGGTCAAACGTGGACACCTGACAGTGGCTCTGGTCGACGAATTTAACGGTATTTTTTGATGGATAAAGTCCGAAACATTGAAATCCGTCAGAGAACCAAAGGGCTGCTATAAACTTAGCTGAAGTGGCAGCAGTGCTGGATGAGGGTAGCAGGAGTTCGTGTGAAGTAGTGAGCAATATCCAGCAGTAGAGAGACACAGACTGGTGATAATGATGACTGAATTTAATAGCTTAAATACATACGTTAGTCCTAATTAGCAAACTATAAAGCAGGATAGTTTTGGAATAAGTACATATACAATCAAATATTTATAAACTACAAAATAATTATTTTTAATTCCATGTCTAATATATTCATAGTTCTATAATGTTCACACTACGCAATAATCAACACATGAATTATATTTTTTATAAATAACATAGAAACAGAGACAGCGGATCTTCGTACTTAGTCACAATTTGTCCAAACACATTTAGACCACGTCCGGTCGGTTTTTGTCTAATTTACGACGTAATTTACTACTACATGCAAAATAAGAGTGTCTAAACTTACATCCTGATTATGTATGATGTTGAGGTACAAAATAATTTAATTAGATCACGACTATATAGTAAAATGTTCCTAATACTTGTATTTTTTGATGCTAAGAGATGAAATATAAGATAGAGATTGACTATTATTTTCAACTTTGTTATTTTTCTACGCCACTTCTTTTTCTTCTTCTCTAAAAATATAACTTTGTCAATTGTCCTATGTATATAGTACATATCCTAATTATTCAATAATGATGTATTAAATAATAATGATAACATTAATTTTCACTCTAATATTATAATAATGTTATGCCATATACATATACGTATGTCGAAGAAGAACTTGTGTCTTACACTTCAATAGCACGCAAGTCGTCATTGTCACTAAATAAGAACCAAACCAAAACGACAACTCACAGTCCAATAGGCTAATAAATTCAGAGACTTTTCCGTTTGCCATTTTACCCA
Source organism: Tinea semifulvella (assembly GCA_910589645.1). Lineage (NCBI taxonomy): Eukaryota > Metazoa > Arthropoda > Insecta > Lepidoptera > Tineidae > Tinea > Tinea semifulvella. Next base: position 13,061,104 of record OU342585.1, read on the forward strand.
GTCTTGTTATTTATTTAAGTCTCTGTTTTAATGTCTTTTGCGATCGAAGATTCTTTTTTTACCCGACTGCGCGACGCAATGTGTTATGTGTTTATTGTCCGATGAATGTATATAAAATTATTTGATTTGTTTTGGTTTGATTTTATTTTTTATCCCTTCCAGCTGTCAAAAAGACATTTTGGCAATAGTTAAATTACTATACTATTTTTAAACTCGTTCGAAACAGATTTCGTTTCATAATTATATATTTTTTTTAATATACTTTAATATTCATAATATGAAAGAGACAGAGTTATGGAAGACAAAAGTGCTAAGCGTGGAGTAAATCTGACATAATGAATGAACGCATTTTTAATGTTGGCAGAAAAAAATATATCTTACGGGAATTATTGAAAATGGTACTATTTATGCCTTTCGAGGTTTTGAGAGTTTACAACTAAGAATGCTGATTTCGAGGATCCCCCGTTAGACAGCTGGAAGGAATGGTTATGTGGAGGTGCCCTTGAGAAAACTTACATTTCTAAGAAATTTGTTGTTTTTTTTCGTTAGGAACATCAATCTTATTAATAAAAAAACATAAAAAAATCTATTGCATTTAATAAACTAGCTAAGAGTACGTATAATACACCTATATCATCATAATCCAAAATAGAACTACAATTCGAAGGATCGAGATTGACAGGGGTCCCGATTGGGTGGTCTGGATGTTAATAACAATCGGTACTGTTAATGAAGCAATCGTTATGCCCACCGCATGCATATTACGTTTGTCGCGTGCTAAACTTACTCATTCACTATTGGTATAAAATTAGAATAAAAATATTTTAGACTATCATCACGACCTTGATCCTTTGCGCGGTAAACGGTAACCACGCTTTTAAAAAAAAAATAACATTTAACCAACTTTACCATAGGCCCGGCCTATCATGACAAGTGTCAAACCACTGCGATCTCTGGCGTACCAGACTCAAGATATGTACTCATATTTAATAAATTAAAGATATACTCTACCAGGAATCGAACCCTCCGCGTTTAAATCAACATCATACCAGATTGTATTAGTATTAATTTTCGTAATTAAAGTAAATTTGTAGTAGGCTTTGATATAAGTATATATTTTTTTTTTCCATAGAAAATGTTGCTTTTGCGGTAAAGAGATTTATCGTGGGAAAATATACGCGACAATAGGCGTTATCACAACGTCATGGAGATAGGATATTACTAGCCATGTTTTAGTACAAATATTGCGTACTGGTAAGCCGACAGACAGTGGGGTCGTTCATGCCTGAATTGCTATTGGGCCTGGGTTTCGGACGTTTTTCCAGCAAGATCTCAACGGGCAACCACCCGCCGGTAATTCATGCACTGTGGCTAAAGAACCCAGGGGGTTCGACTACTTCAGCTCTCCTTCAGGAGCACTTCTCTGGGAACTGGTCGCCCGTTGGGGGGGCCGTGCGCAAGACGGAGCAATATTCTGGAAATGCAATGCTAGAACATAAATCTAGTCAGGCCGACGATAAACTCCTTAATAGTAGACATCTCCAGACCTCGAGCTATGTATACTAAATTACGCACGAACACAGTTTAAGTACATATCGATTATATCGATATTACTTTGTGACACACTGGAGACCAAACACGTTGGCCAATTTTGATGATTGTCGCACGTCAATCGATTCGTCTTCATCACATGATTGTTGGGAAGACTTGAACCTTGCTCGGCTTTAAATTGGATGCTGACTGTTAAAGTGCCTTTGTAATAAAATATATAAAATTATTTTAATGTAGTTATGCGGTTATCAAACTTTTGGGTGACTGAGGCTTGGGCTTGTTTTTTTTTTAAGTTTTTTTTATTTATTTTCGATTTTTAATTCACGATATTATATTTAAAGATTGAGTGAGTCAGTATCCTCAATAAAGTCTTGGACACTTTAAGCATAAACAGTTGTTATTATCTATTTTTTACCCAATTAGGAATGCTACCATTCCATATTATGAGGGTTATGAACGTAATTCGCAAAATTTTCCTCACATTCACTAAAAGCACAATGAGCAATAATCCCTAATTTGTCATAACTTTAAATAGAATAAGGAATTTATTCGCGGCATCCATAAGAATAACCTGTGACACGCTTCCTTAAATGGCTGAGAAATTGCACGCTCGTTGATGCGAATAAGTACTAGGTGAACACATGGAATTTATAGGAGTCATGTCTATTTTAGATTCGCGATCATCGTATTAATGTGCTTAGTCTGAAGGAAGTTGTAATTTGAAGAAATATACAGGTTGACAACTAAAATGATATCACTCTATACTTATTGCTAAGCTGCTGGTCTTTTGCTAACAGCTTACTCTTTGGACCGGAGAAGTAGAATTATTAAAAATAATTTAAATAATGACGTGTCACAAATGCCTGTTAGGGTTACGTCAATAAAGAGAATTTTATGTGACTTATATAAAGTAAACAACTTCTAGCAGGTATTCGGATTCTTTCACCGTATCTGCTGCTCGTCAGTGGAACAAGCTCCCACTGACCATCAGACAAGCTCCCTCCGTTCACATCTTTAAACAATTACTCACCACCTTTTTTCTAAATAAGCGGAATAGTGTCTCCTAGTTCATTATATTAATCACTTATGTTATGTATTTTATGCTTATCATTATTATTATTCTAAATCAACTGTTACTTTAACCATGTGTGTACAAATTTAACTTAATTATAATATATATAGATATGTAGGTATTTATGTATATATTTATTCAGTATTATGTAATATTAGTATGTAAGTCTATTATAATAAATTGCACTCTTCGTTGTTACCTCTCCACACTCCCAAAGGTTGGTTGTTAGAAAATGCTTAGTCATTAAGCCCGCCTATGTACAATATTTTTTAGTGCAATAAAGAATTTTTGAATTGAATTGAATTGAATAAACAAAATATGAGCGGTGGTGGCGGGGTTGTAAGAACGCATTCCTTTAATCTAAAATGAGGTCCATGAATGTCAGAAACTGAAATCAAACACTTTACTGGGTTTATCGGCACGAACGGTGGATACTTCCCCACCCCGTCAGACTTAGTCTGACAATATTAGCAAATTACCTCCATCAGTCTCCCAACCACCTATTTGTTGTTCTCGTTGAAAGTACCGATGTGCCATTTGCGATGATGTCAAATACCAATTTATACTTTCTAACTAATATAAATTAATATATACTCTGTGTTCTAAGTGCTGTGATGAACAACTGTACACATTGGAATTGATAACTTTAAATAAATACGAAAAAGTTTTAAATTTTGACTTTTTTATACTCCTATACATTTACTTTAATAGACAACAAAATGCGTTATCTTGTTTAAAAAATATAATTTAAGTAGAGGAATAAACATTTTTTTCTTGTCCTAGTCGATAAATTGATGAACATAAAAAAAAAACTAAACCTCTACCGACAAACAAAACGCTTCAAAAAGATTATCCAATATTACGTGTATTTATAGATAGCAAATGGATAGCCTCTTACGGAAAGTTTATGGACGCGTGTTGTGTAAAAAAAGGATATAAATTGCGCATGTATTTTACAAATTTTGGGAAAACAACATCCATGCATGATAACAATAGCTCGGATGGTGTTTTTGTTTCGTAATATGGAATACTTCCATCTCGATACGGGAACATGAAACAGCATCCCGTGGAATAAAACACACTCGGTCGCCGATATTATGATTAAAATTATTACTTACAAATATCGTAAATTAAACAAAGAAAAAAATATATATATGTCGTTATTAAATAAAAAAAATACATAGTATGTTAGTAGAAAATTGGCATTAATTAATATACCTATTGTAAGTGACTGAGCTAGATTTCACAAAAATATAAATATGGCGACATAAATAGAAAATCTGCTCAGTATAAGCTACATCTTTAGGTACAGCTGATTTTCAGCTTTTATGAGTTAGTCACGGTCGCTGGTGCAATAATACGAGTAATTGAAGAGATAGTTAGGAAAGAAAATAAAATATAATAAAATAGATAAGGTAAATATAAATATACTATAGTGTTATATAATAATAATGTATGCATACTACTACTCACTCTTTCGTAGTACTTGCTATTAATTTATGGAACGATCTTCCTGTCATCATACGGCAAACAACTACCAGGTCATCTTTTAAAAAACTGATGTATTCACACTTCTTAAATAGCTCCTGACAGCGTTAGTAAGTGGTATATATGTATGTATATGTATAATAATGTGTATTATTAGTATTTAGTATATTGATATATATGATGTAAGTATATATTAATCCTATTAAATTACCTTTTATAATTATAGTATTATTATTAATATTAAGTTTGAGTCAGAGGAACCTGGAGTGCTTTAACACAGACTAAGCTTTTGCTGAGTTTATTTTTGCCTCCAGTCTCCTACACAAATGTTTCTAAAATATTGTTATGTTAAGTTTTGTGGGAGAAAATAAATACCTACCTTTTTTATTTTTATTTATTTTATTATTATTGTTTACAAAAATTTATAAATGTATGTTAGCAACTGTAATCAGACACTTATAACTGACATCAATCCCTATGACTATGATGGCTTGACAGGGTATCACGGCAATTCGAGCCTGATCCCGAAACGTGTGGATACACTTTACTGGGTTTATCAGCACGAACAGTGGATACTTCCCCGCCCCAGTAGACTGGGTAAATTACCACCACGCCAGCACCTATTTGTTCTCGTTGAAAGTATGTGCCATTTGCAATGATGTCAAATGCCAATTTTTACTTTCAAGGAGAACGAATATTGTAAGATTGCCATGGTGATATTTATATAAATATTGAAAGACCCGTAATATATATGGGGAAACTCTGTTGATATAGGTAAGGTGCTTGTAGCACAAAACAAAATTATTACAGCTATTAGTTAGTAATGCCAGTATGTTAAAGTGAACTATTTAGAAGAAACTGTTATTATTATATGTCGATTAAAATATACCGCGTGTAATTGTCAAAAGAGCAAATATTTTTTTTAGGCTTCAGGTGTCATTGGTAAAATAAGTCTACGTCTGAAAATAAAGGAATTTATCAAAAAGCAAATATTTTTATATCATTATCTAGAATGAAAATAAAGAACTAAGTATTTTTTATTTTAATTATTCAGTAATGAAAACTTAAGTTACGGTGCAGAGAAGTACTAAACATATCGCCACTTTTACAGAGCCTAATCAAGATCAACAAATCCGAGGTCAACGATCGCGCGAACGTCATCTCTCGGCTGTGAGCGAGATCAATTAAAATATCACTCCCCAGCCTTTATTTTCAGACGTAGACTTATTTTACCAATGACACCTGAAGCCTAAAAAAAATATTTGCTCTTTTGACAATTACACGCGGTATATTTTAATCGACATATAATAATAACAGTTTCTTCTAAATAGTTCACTTTAACATACTGGCATTACTAACTAATAGCTGTAATAATTTTGTTTTGTGCTACAAGCACCTTACCTATATCAACAGAGTTTCCCCATATATATTACGGGTCTTTCAATATTTATATAAATATCACCATGGCAATCTTACAATATTCGTTCTCCTTGAAAGTAAAAATTGGCATTTGACATCATTGCAAATGGCACATACTTTCAACGAGAACAAATAGGTGCTGGCGTGGTGGTAATTTACCCAGTCTACTGGGGCGGGGAAGTATCCACTGTTCGTGCTGATAAACCCAGTAAAGTGTATCCACACGTTTCGGGATCAGGCTCGAATTGCCGTGATACCCTGTCAAGCCATCATAGTCATAGGGATTGATGTCAGTTATAAGTGTCTGATTACAGTTGCTAACATACATTTATAAATTTTTGTAAACAATAATAATAAAATAAATAAAAATAAAAAAGGTAGGTATTTATTTTCTCCCACAAAACTTAACATAACAATATTTTAGAAACATTTGTGTAGGAGACTGGAGGCAAAAATAAACTCAGCAAAAGCTTAGTCTGTGTTAAAGCACTCCAGGTTCCTCTGACTCAAACTTAATATTAATGAATACTTATTGGGTGCAGTGTACTGTATTGTAGTGTAATGTAGTGAAGTGTAATGTAGTGTAGTGTAATGTGATTATATAAATATGTAAGATACATTATTGTTTATTTTTCTTATATTTAGCTATGTGTTCAAATTGTTATTTATTTTATAAGTATTTATAATTAGGTATATACATATATAATTTCAGTTTCATATTAAGATTACAATTTATATAAGTAAAGTAAACAATATACGAGTACATATAAGTATAATATTTATTTATTATTAAATTATTATTTTTAATATTTACCTATTTAAGTAAATAGAAATTTATTATATGATTTGTTTAATTTATATTATGATTTCTAACAACTTTTCGGTATCTAAATAATTCAGTTTTAGGAGCCATATTATATTTACATAATTAGACCGTAACGTAATGTTGACGCTATGGATTTATTACATTATTGTCGGTTCTCATAGAAACTGATATAAATCTAGTGAATAATGCAGACACTAGCCATCACCTACCTGTACGATAAATAAAACAATTTATCAGTATCCACATTTAAAATGACCACCATCACGACTACGAGAGTGCGTCACAGGTATTCTTTAATTCAAATATGGTATTTGCAAAGCAAGTCTCTATGCATAGCGAATGGTCGATAATAATTTTAAATCAAGCTTTTTGCTTAGGATTGTTCACTTATACAGGCAATGAAGACATGTACTTTAATACTGTCCTTTTATACATTATTAATTACTTAGGATTTTAGGGTTTAACGATTGCATCCGTCTCGCTTGCACAATACAACACTTTTAAAGATTATTAAAGTCGAGTATACTTTGAGAAATTTACACCCGTATTCTAAGATGTTTTCCCAACGGCTCCGCCACTCAATTATTCCTTCCAGCTGTCAAACCCACATTATAAGGATATAGATGATAGTGGTCATAGGTATTTTTTTTTTTTTTTTTTATATGGCATTAGTAACAATTTGCCAGTGTCAAAGTTAGGGAAAGACGGGTTTAATGAAAAAAAGTTTTTAAAAAATTGGATTAGGATCAAAGGAGTATTTTATAATACTTATTATATAGATATATAAGTATACGAGAATAAAAAACTAAGACTACTAAATGATTAAATATGTACATTTGATACATACATACACATTATATATATATATATATATATAGTGTATATATATATAGCAGTGTCAGTTCTAAATTAGAAACAGATTTATATTTTTGTACATTCTTTCCGTTATTGGAAGGCAAAAGGCCGAGCCGATATAACCAGTTTTTGTATTGTTTAAAAAAAAATAGGCAAAGAATCGTTACAGTCCAGCCATTGTATTAGGTGTACTCAAAAGTAAAACAGCATAAGAAATTTAAACTATTTAATGGATTTTTTTATTTTATTTTTTTAATATTTAGTTCGGTGAATCTACAATAAATCTTCTACTTATCTATGTAAGTAATGAACAGTACCTACCTCAATTTATAGATACTCTAAGACGTTTCATCAACGATACATCCACAGCCAGCTGTCGAACGGCCACGGATCTTCGCAATCGGAAAATAATGCGATAACAAGAAAATTGTACAAAAAACCGTTAAAAAAGGATGTACAGTCAAAAGGTAAATTAAAATTCTTAAAAACAAGAGTTTTGATTCATTGTAATTTGTAATAAGACATTTAAAGCATAATATTACATTAATTTAAACTTCTATATTATTTTTAAATCCGTCAAAATCAAACCTAATTGGTAGACGTATTAAATTAATGGTTAATGAACAAATCAGTACAGATCAAATTCGCGTAAGTAAAATGAACTGTTCGAGGCTACTCTTTAATCGATCGAATTACGAACTTAACGTAAAATTATCTAAGTATTGTATTTATTTATTGTATTGTATCTAAGTATTGTGTAAAATATTCAAACATATGCTTTAAGAAAATACTTTAATATTTGTTTTATATATATATATATATATTAATAGGCAGTAAAAAAAAACTGATTCAAAATTTAGGCAACTTTACTATAGGCCAATCATGACAAGTGGCAAGCTCGTCGATGTCTCCAGCGTACTAAACTCGTCAAATATCACAAATAAATTAAGTATTAATTAATATAATTTATTTTACATTAATAAATATTGTTGTGTCCCGACCAGGAATCGAACAGTAATGGCAAGCTCGTCGATGTCTCTAGTGTACCAAATTCGTAAGATCCAAAATTAAAAAAAAAATGTGTTTCGACCCGGTACCTCCGAGTCTAAATCCACGGACTTAACCGCTAGACCACGAAGGCAGTAATAGGTAGTGTACATTAATATATATTTTACAATAAATAAATAAATCTAAACATTTTTTTCTTTTCTTTTGTTTATAGCAATGATATGATGTGTTATTTTGAAAATAAAAACATATTAAAATTAATTTAAAGAGTATGCTGTTCTGAGCACGCTTCGGCAGCGTGAGATAGGACGTAAGCTGTTTGATTACGTTCAGCAACCGTTTGTCACGCCCAATTACGATTTAACCCCAATTGCAAAACAATTATTAATTTACTGGACCATTTGGCTCGTAGTCACATCAATATGACCTCGTACCGCGGAAATTTATCACTTTAGAGGGAAAATATTTTTCCAGCGAAGTCTCGATGCTGCCTCTATGGTGTAGCTGTTAAGTCCGTGGATTTTGACGCGGAGGTACCGGGTCGAAACACATTATTTAAAATTTATTTGTGAATCTCTCGAATCAGGTACACTAAATACATCGACGAGCTTGCCACTTGTCATGATGGGCCTATAGTAAAGTTGGTTAAATGTGAATCTGTTTCTTTAAATGCGTGGTTTCTGACCACCCTGAAAGGGATATGGTAGTGATGATAATCTACTTTCGCAAGCAAACCACACCGACACATAATAGTCATTATTAACTGAGAAAAATACTCCCAGCTTTGAAATATTAATATATCGTAAACCTTTGCATTATCTGTTGACAAGTCACGTAGTGTGCTCGATACCGCACGAGCCTAACGATAGAAGATTAATTAAATTTCGATTTCCTAATATTGCTACAACATAGTTATTAGATCAAGTTATAACGTACGTGCTACCTGATGCCGAACCTTAAAAATGTATTTAAACTAGATGATGACCAACTTACCTGTAGATACACGCAACCATATTAATTTTCAAAACTTACAAAGTATATCATTCCTCTTTAATCGCGATTTAGGATCAATTGTATTCACAGTTATATATGCATTTTTAGATAAATTATTCTAACAAGATTAAGATTTAAGTATAAAAAAACTTTTATTACGATTATATAAAGCTGTGTTAAAAGTTTAAAATGTCACCAGGACAGCTCTAGTACTAAAGGACTTGATTGATACGAGAACTACATATTTTATTTTCTATATAACTTAATATTTTATTACTTGAAGTAATATTTTAGGATAGGATTATAGAATATATTATTATTTTTTAAATTGTAAACGATTTTAATAGTAATAATACATTCCTTCATTTTAATAAGTTTTTTGAATAATATTTAGTTTTTGTATACCTATTTTTATATTTTTTATAATTTTGACAATTTTTATTAGCTTTTGTAGTCGCCTATAATAGGTACAGCATCCAACTTCTGATTTAGTTGCAAATACATGTATGATGTTAGGACTGTTGGCTACCTTATTATAAATAAAACACAAATAATAAAATAAAATTATCTATGAATTCCTATTTCCCTTGGTCACGCCATAAGTTGAGAACGACTTAACCATTTCGTAGAATTGTTGCTTGGAATTTTGAGACACACTTAGGCCATATGACGTCGATCACGACATGTGACTTCACGTCTATATATTTGTCAGTCTGTTTGATTTGCCTTAACGCCTATACTACTTGACCGCGATTTTAATAAAATTTAGCATTTCTATTCCTTGTTTGATATGACAGCAACATATGACCATAACATGTGACACGTGCAACACCGGGTAAAACAGCTAGTATTTATTACTTCGTTTTGGTTTTTTGAAAATACTTTTCATTTCAAACAAACCCAAAACGAAATGGAAGACACGTGTAAAACCATATTCAAGTTTTTTTTATTACCCAACGTTTTCGAGTTTTAGTAATAAAAAACTTTTTAATAATCGCTCATTTGCATATTCTTTTGCTAGTAAATAAATAAAATATCTACATAACTGCTTCATAAGAACCTGATTCGTAAAAAAACGATTATTCATTTTTAATGTGAAGTGTAGTTTATTAGTCAAAGAAGACAATAGCAAAACGTTATGTTGTATGTTGACTAAATAAATACTTTAACCAAAAATATGAAATATAAGAAAGAGTGGGCATTGGTTGGTATTTTCATACAAAATCTTTGTTACATTATTTTTTGCTCCATCTACTTTGTTCTTCTATTCCGTAGCATGCACTTCGGCATACTGCCCAAAATACAACAAAATCAATTTGAAAGTGCAGACTCCTGCGCGAGCCTACTCTGCGCTTGACTATCGTCGAATTCAGAAATAAAGCCAAGTCAAAACATTTACCGCTCTCCCAGCATAACCGAGACGCTAATCCTGGAAGAGTGGAGCTGCCCAGCCATCACATAGGCCTTCTATGTAGAGTTTATTGAGAAGATCCATTAGGCGATTAGCATTGCGTAAAAGCATTTGACATTGTGGATTTCTACGTGCTGCGGTACGAAGTTCGCCGGGTCAGCTAGTTCAAAATAAAACAAAACTGTGAAATTGTTACTATTATTTTATTATATATTTAGATTCATTCTTTCCCAAAGGTTAGGTGTCAGGAAATGCCTATCGAGCACTAATCTTCAATAACAATAACGACACGAGTACACATATTTTAACAAAATCAACTTTGTTAGGAAAAGTATTCAGCCTATCTCCAAGCTAAGTGCTATCAATATCTAATATGCTAATATACGCAAACAATCATAACAGAACATCACCCAAGGGATCACATAAAAAACAAAACATGTGATTTTATTACAATCTTAACAGCGTCATAAACACGCAACTTACTACAATACTGCGTTTTTTTATCAAAACGTTTTTTTTTTTAAATCAAATCATAGTGGGAAAAACTACGTAATAAATAACATGTGATGATTATGAAAAAAAAACAATAAATATTTAAAAAACATACGCACTAAGGACAAAGAGGAATAAAATAAAAATAGGATATTTAACGATAATAATAATAAATAAATTATTTATCGAACAAAACCAAAACAAGTGCAGGTACATAGACAAGCTTTTAATGCCGTGAATGCATTTTCTACCAACTATTCTCTTAGATCTGTAATAAGCGGGCGGTTACGAAGAAAATAAATAGGTAGTTAAAATTATTTGTTACTATATATAAAACAAAAAATTGTTACATATAGTACCTAATATATGCAATATCATATACGTAAACAAATAAATATATACCTAAATATAAAATATACTCGTATATATAATAAGTGAGTTATGGCGACTTATTATGTTTGTAAAGTACCTAAGTATTTGTATTTCCTATCTTTGAATATTTTAAGAGATGTTGCCTGTCTGATAATTAAAGGAAGTATGTTCCACTGGTGAGTATATTTTATTCTAAAATTCCAGTAAGTATGGTTTAATATTTGTATACGAGTTAAAAATAATGAGCTATTCTGTCTCTGGTAAAGTATATTCGAAATGAAGCCAAATAAAACACCCTGTGGTATAATAATGTCGCATGTAATGATTATATAAAACGAGAAAGATATTTTCTAACATTTTCCTGGTATATTTTCCTTATCCTTACTCACTTTTTTCCTTTTATCCCCGAAGCGGCGGGTTAAGGGTCTCTTAAGTTAGACGCGTAATAATTCGTTGGGTGTATTACAATGATGCATCTTCTGAATAATGCAGTGTCTCCAGTGCACAGTGCGTTTACCTTCCATCGTCTGCCCGTTTACCTCTCGACCGGCGGCGAACTGAAACCGTTGCCCTCTGCTTCTCTAAGACATGGTAATGTCATACCATGACTGGGAGCAGCCAGACGGACGTCACACCGTATAGACAATCATTCGAATGTCATTGACTTATCTATTTACAATGGCGTGACAGATTTTATAAGTAAACATTCACCATTGCATTTATAAAACGTTCAACTTCCCCGTACAATTTAAATTTTACCCAATCACTAAACAAACACGTTAAAAAACAAAACAAGTTTATGTCTGGGTAGATTTATACTGGTGAGGTTTCAATTGATTGATGGACAATACAAATTAACATTATAAATCTTACAACTGTCGAGAAGATATACTGGTTTTAAAACGTGATTGAAAAGTATTTAATTATATATAGCGACGTTAAGATAACGTTGAAGAATTAGCATATCTCGAAAGTAAAAGATCGGCTCAAGCGAGAAAAATTAGCGCCACCGCCTACTTATGCGATAGCAAGACCAACTAATAAAGTGAGGTAGCCGGGGCGCCCCTTTACAACTATTTTATTACCAAATCAATAAATAATGCTGAGCTTGTCAATAAGGAAAAGCGTGATCAAACAAATGATTAGGAATTAATTAAACTAGCTGTAGTTAAGACCGGATTCAGATTCTAATTAGTTGACACAGATTGGGTGCGAAGTCACGTACGCTTCGATTCAAAACCCATAAACATCACAATCGTGGTATAATGAGAGCAGCCGTAGGTAATAAAAAAGTGACTAGCCTTAATAACCCAATGCAATTTTAATTGTATTAGAATAAAGACAACCGCAACGAAATTAAAGCAATTATCATTAACGATTGACGTAGTTTATCACAATCCATACTTATTCTCTATGTAACCAAATTTAAATTAAAAACAAGCTGTAAATGCTTTTACCGCCAAAAATATAATCTGTTTTTTTTTTAACTGCTGAAAATTTTATTTATACCTAATAATTAAACTTGAATATGCGGCGACCGTTTTGGATACCCTCCCAGGTGGTAAGCCCTTAGTTTATTATGTAGATAGTATTGTTTTTTTTACGGCTTATAGTTAATAGCTTATAGTTTTAAAATAATTATATATTTTTTTAATGTACTTCGCTTTGATGAAATAATGGTATTATTTATAGTTACTATATAAGTAATTCAAAATAAAAATGTATTATACTGTCTACTCCATTATAATAATGGCAAAATTTATTTAGAAGTTCTCATCAAATCAGAAAATATTTCTTATTAACTTCACTAACAATTTATAGTTGGTTCTGTAAGGCATAATCCGTTAGGTCGTTAGCTGGCACGCGCGGGCGCCGCTTGGCTGGCTGGCCTACGTGACTGCGGACAGGGCGCACGCCGCCCAAACAACTCCCTTCACCTCCATTTAATTGATTCCCATTATAATATGATTCGATGACCGGCTTTAACTAATCGATATTTAATGCGTTATAGTTTATTATATAAATTACATTTATCGATGACAAATTAATATTAAAGGTGGACTTTTCGTGGCTGATAAGAATCACAACGTAAATGGTAATAATTTATTATGCGCTTAAAAACTTCTATTTATAACAATAAATCTGTTTTCCTCATAAGTTTAATAATTGGACAGGCTCTTGAGAGAAATACTTGTGCAACATTTTAGTTGTCTACGATTGATATGCTACGAAAAAAGTCCCGTAGTAATTTTAAAATAATTACTTTCAAGTTTTTTTTTAATGTCTTCAGCTACTCGTAGCACTCTATTTTTTATAAATTTATAATCAGGATACATGCGTAGACACAATATAATATAACATCCAGGCGACCTCGTCAGGCGTGGGAAGTGCGACGGTTACTGCGAAGAACCTCAAGTTTCGCAAATACGCCAAACAAAGACTAGGTACAGGTTACGAATATGCGCTGTTTATGGACACTTAGCCAAGCGCCAAGGAGTTGTCAAGGTGGCTGACTGAAAGGTCTTGAGACAGGAAGGCTGGCAATTGTTTCTGCCAACGTATGATCCCGCTATACAGAGGGGAAATGGTGCCAGTCTCCTTGGGACTATCTCTGATGGGACATATTTTATTTATAGTTTAATGTTTTACTACGTTTAGTTTATATTTATTCTTTTATGTTGTTATTAATTTATATTAAAAAAAAACATTTTTTTAGGCATTAAACTCCTACCTACCTAGGTACATATATGTATATGTATTTTTAGGTTTTGATGTAATAAGATGACATAAAAATTCAATTTATTTGAAGTAAATTAATAAATTACTTTAAATATAAATGAAAAACTACCTAAATAATAATAATAAAATTAAAACTAAACTATAAATAAAAAAAATCCTCTAAAGACATCCTATCCGAGATAGTCTCAAGGAGACTGGCAACATTTTCCATCTGTATAGAGAGGCTAATACGTTAGCATAAATAATTGCCAGACTTAATATTTTTTATTTAATGTATTTATGTATGTAATGTAATTTATTTATGTAATATTTATTTCTTAGCCGTCTAGTCTGTCGAACAAAATGGTAAACTAAAGCGCCTGTATTACAACCATAATTTGCACCAGTATGCTAGAATAGTGACTTATCTTACACGTCATTCAATGCGTAGGAACTTTAGAAGTAACTGTTTTACTACCCGGGTTCTGTATTTTAGTTGTACATTGCGTGCTAAGCTCGTGTTTAGTTTAACAAATACACGCAAACTGGGTAGTGTAGATTAAAGATACGAGTACGAGTACAATACCGGTCCTGGCAGTGGTGTTTATAGACAGAGGCAGCCTTAGGCCACAAGGCTCCGGCGGATAGATATTTGCGAGGCCCATGTCTTTGAGGAATAAGTTAAGAAGAAATGCAAAATAGAAATCTAGAACATTAAAATTTATACATTATAATAAATCATTTATTAAAATAATATTAATTAATTAAACTATATATATAAACTATAAACATAAAAATACAATACAATAATGAGCGATGGTGGCTCGGTTGTAAGCTTTCTTTAATATCCTAAAGAGGCGTGTTCGAACCAATGGAAAAAAAAACACTTTTCTTTACATACATTTGTGAAAGATTTACTTCACCGCGTTCCGGTACCTCGTAGAGCACGTTAAGCCGTCAGTACCGGTTCCACTAATACCAACTTGTGGAATCGTTAATAAATTGTCATCAGAACCTGGTCAACCCGTCTGGCTAGCGTAGCGAGTGTAGGATACATGCTCCAGAAATCAGTGTTCCAGGGGTTGAAATGAAAAATCTAATATATATAATAATTCATTCCATTTGTTCATTCATTCATTGCTTGAAACATGCCTGCTTCATCCTTAGAGACATCTTACTCGCTTTCTCGTTTCTCTAATCTTTAAACTCTCAGCTCTTATTTTGAAATTTGAATTTTAGTTTTTACTCAGCCCGTACCTTGTAATAGCTTGTGCCATTTTTCAAAAAGCCTTGAAGCGGTCTTTTTAACCAGAGTTTTAAAATGTTAATTAGAAATTACCACCGTGCACACTGCCTCCGTGGTCTAGCGGTCAAGTCCGTCGATTTAGACTTGGAGGTACCGGGTTCGATTCCTGGTCGGGACACAAAAATATTTATTGATGTAAATAAAAATACATTTAATTAATATTTAATTAATTTGTGAGTTTTCTCGAGTTTGGTGCGCGGAGACATCGACGAGCTTGCCACTTGTCATGATTCGCCTATAGTAAAGTTGGCTAAATGTGAATCCGCTTATAAGCGTGGTTTCTGACCACCCCGAAAAGGAAACAGTCGTGATGATACTTTACTCTTTTTTTTTTTAGAAATTACCAAAACATAATAAACGCAAACATATCATGATCAATTTTCATCATCTATTTCTTTTGCTGTGACCAAGGATGACTGAAAACCGTTTTTACCACAGATATAGATCTAACTAGATTACGCGAGTCCCTGCATTTGTATGAAACCCAAGCGTGCCACTTTTGTTGTACCTACTGTGACGTCACAAGAGCATTTTAGTGATGGGAATCTCCAGTCCGCGCGAAACCGATATAAAATAGTTCCGACGTTGACAACATATACTGTTTATTGTGTCATATTAGAGATTTTTAAATTTTAGAGAAGGGTTCCGGTGAATCGAGCCGTCGACCACAATGTCAATCTACTAACTCCATCATTAGTTGACGTTTTCAGTACATCAATAGTCGGTATTGCTTTTGTAGTCAGTCGTCGAAACTTTTTTGTTTCCTTAAAACTGCCCTCAATAAAATGAACAGAACAAATTCGACTATGTTTTGTTGGAAACCAATTTTCATGCCCCGTCGCTTCAATCCATTTCATTTTAACGTTAGGGTCACTTGGAAACCTGTAATTATAATTAATAATATTCTGAATTAAATCACTAACAGAAACTAATTGCAATAAAAAAATATATTATGTGTCACAAAATATCCCAAGGCGAACATTATCATTCCTCTGTTTCCAAAATCGATATTCGAATCGAGCAAGTGTACAACACTATTTGCTTCATTTGACAGAAAAATGATAATAGTGACCGTACCAAGAAGCTTCGCGACGAATGAAAGTATCGATAGTTCCATTTTTATTGCGTGTTTTAGTAAACAGGCTCTACAACTTTGCAACTTTAAAAGCGGCAATGTATTATGAACATGCGGTGCACACTCAGTTACGTAGTTTTCTTAGTAAAACCCACAACAAACATAACGTGCATAAAATAATTGATTCTAAAATAAATGAGACACAATTTAATTACAAAATTACTTACCGATGAAAGGAAACGTTTCCATTATTCCGTCCAACTTTTCTTGTAGAGTTTTTACAGCTCAATACCGCACAGTGAGGCATTTTTTAGATTTAGATTGACGTCCGTTACCGACAACACGGACCGCAGACTAAATGAAGCCGCATCGAAAGAGGTGCATTGCACTTCCTTTTGGCACGCGAAGTACATACACTCGAGTCATCTAGTTAGATCTATATCTGTGGTTTTTACAATAAATATCAAGTCATTGTGTTAATGCGTCTAGGTGCATAATTATATACTAGTATCTAATATTTTCTAGTTGGGCGCGAGTGCGTTTTTTCACTTTATTTCGCTTTGAGAGTTGTTTGATTTGGCGTTTGTCTATGATTATCGTACAAAAGTCGGTAAAAAAAGCAACCTTTGCTTTATTTGCTTTCAAGTCGGAACATAGCATAAGGCCGCCCCTGCCTATACAAACGCATACAGAGCGGAGCGACGCGACTGGCAGCCGATGCCAAATCGCGGACAGAATGGTACCTTAAGAACGCGGGCAAGAATAAAAACAATGGATAACTACGCCCCCATTAAATATAGCGTTATAAAATAAGTATTATTATTTTCAACTATAAAGAAATAATCTTCTTATCTGGAACAAAGTAATGTTCATGTTCAACTAACAACCAGTTTAAATAGAATTTTTGCAGCACACACACAAACACACACACATAAACAAAAAGTTATTTATAAACTAATGACGTCAATGCTATCAATTTTATTGTAATTATGTCCGGTTAATAAAACAGTTAAACTTTGTGTTCTAGGTATGTAACATTAATTGTGTAAAAGTGCATTGTGCACCTGCATTATTTTAGAACAACTTTCGTTCATGCTCATCTTACCCTATAAACTTACGAGTAGTAATAATACGTAATTAGCTTTAAGTATATAACGGTGGTATATAATTTAGATTATAGTTTAAAAAGAGAATCGAATTTACCGATATAGTTTCAAAATTATCAAACTACTAGTAAAGCAGCAATAAGCCAAACATTGTAGACGAAGTACGAAGGCCTGTCGTAGAATCGATAAACTAGCGTAGACAGGTCCTGGAGTGAATTCTACGTACTGGAAGACATACTGATACGACCCCCCCTCCCCGTCAAATTAAGGAATGACCTAAAACTGTTGCTGGTGGGGCTGGATAAGGGTGGCAGAATATCGGGTGAAACGACAAAATGACAAGCCTTAAAGGAAGACATATATAAAGCAGTGAAGAGACACTAGCTGATGCTGATGATTTAAAAACGGTTACCTATACCAGGCCTAGTTTTTTAAATATTTTTTTTATACTAGCAAGACATGTGACCTTGCGCCCACCTGATGGTAAGTGGCGCGCAATGTCCATGAATGTTAGCAACTGTAATTAGACACTCATGACTGACATTAGACTCCAATCTTGCCTCTCATTCATTCATTTTGTTTTAGGTAAATAATCATTAACATATTGGTTTTCACTTATTTATTATTATTATTATTTTTCTTTCACTTTTGCTAGTCACAGTTCAATTGCACTAATAATTTAAATTTCTATATTTTACTCTTATTTCTGTTTTAATTGTATTGTCTATATAATATAAAATCTCTTTGGCTTGTGTTACACTATTGCTACTTTATAGCTGTGATTTTTTTTAAAACTGAATAAATAAATAAAATTGCCGGCTTGACTGGGCATGACGACAATTCGAGCCTAATCCTGAAACGTGTGGATACACTTTACTAGGTTTATCGGCACGAACAGTGGATACTTCCCCGACCCAACAGACTGGGCAAATTATCACCATCAGTCCGCCTACCTCTGTCTACGGCTTAACACCATTATTCTGAGCTACCACCTAAGTTTGTCTCGTTGAAAGTATGTGTCATTTGCAATGATGCCAATTGTCAATTTTTACTTTCAAAGAGAACTACTATTGTAAGCTTGCCATGGTGATATTTATTTTAAAATAACACCACTTGAAACAAAACTTACCTATTTAATATATTATCTATCACTATTGCATGAAACAAAAATGACAAAACACATAATTTTACAGTTTATGACGAGGTTTAACGAAACGTTTCTGAAGACCTCTGAATATAGTTTAAAGAAGTTAAATAAAATTAAATAATTAAAATATAATGGCTATATTATGTTATAATTAACATAATTGGTTGATAGATTAAATATCCATAGCTAATAGGTATTTAAATAAAATAAATACATGTCGGTATGACTAATAATAATTTAGCACATTTGTTGGGTAAAGTGATTTCTTATTATGGTTCTAGTTAATCGATAGGCGTTGTACGTTTAATTTTGATTTGATATTAATTTATATTTTTTATATCGACTATGGGACGAGCCGCTCTGCAAACTTTTACAGAAAGATATTTTATCTGCCAGTAATATGAAAGAGCGGGCTCGCCTCATGGCCGTTTCCACTAGAGAGTCAGGTCTTTGGTTACAGGCTTTTCCCTCAGCATCGGTTGGTACACTCCTTGATCGAAATACACTGACCATGGCGGTGTGCCTTCGTCTCGGAGCCCGGACTGTCCACCCGCACCAGTGTCGATGCGGAGAACCAGTCGATCATCTCGGACACCACGGGCTTTCTTGTGCTAGAAGTGCTGGCCGCATTCCTCGTCACGCGGCTCTCAACGACATCATCCGAAGGGCTCTTGTCACTGCTGGAGTACCCGCAATATTAGAACCATCTGGGATTGTGCGGAGCGATGGCAAGAGACCCGACGGAATGACTGTTGGGCCGTGGAAACTTGGCAGGTCTCTGGTGTGGGATGCGACGTGTGTAGATACATTAGCTCCATCTCACATACAGGCGACCTCGTCAGGCGCGGGAAGTGCGGCTTTTTCTGCGGAGAACCTCAAATTGCGCAAATACGCTAACCTTGGTATCAGTTACGAATTTGCGCCGTTTGGGGTCGAGACGATGGGCCCAAGGGGACCGTCAGCGAGGCGCTTGGCCAAGGAGTTGTCAAAGCGGCTGACAGAAAGGTCTGGAGACAGGAAGGCTGGCAATTATTTCTGCCAACGTATTAGCCTCGCTATACAGAGGGGAAATGTTGCCAGTCTCCTTGGGACTATCTCGGATGGGACGTCTCTAGAGGACATTTTTTATTTATAGTTTAGTTTATTTTTAATTTTATTATTTAGGTAGCTTTTAATTTATATTAAATGTACTATAATTAATTTCGAATAAAAGATATATAATTAATTAAAAATTTATATTTTTTTAACTGCCTCTATGGTCTAGCGTTCATGCTCGTGAATGTAGACGTGGGAATGGAATAAAGTTAATTAATAAAAAAACCCCGACTACATAAAAAAATACTTTACTTAAGAACTGAAAAGAAATAAATAAAAAAAATATTAAACACCATTGAAAATAAAAATAAATCAAATAAATAAAAATAAAATATTAACTGTGTACGAGTATTAAGATATTCTTGACATCCAACTCAATTTTGCTCATATATAGCTTTGTTCATTATTTCCCTTTCGGGGTGGTCAGAAACCACGCTTATAAATAAGCGGGTTCACATTTAGCCTACTTTACTATAGACCAATCATGACAAGTGGCAAGCTCGTCGATGTATATATTTTATATATATATATATATATATATTTTAATATTATACCTGCCTTTCACTCATCATTTATGTTTCTTATTTAGGTTTTCCTTATCTGTTTATCAGCGAGTTCTTCTGGAACCCACGCTGTTTAATCAGACTTAGTAAGAGCACATTTATACAAAGGGAAAATATATTTGTGTTATTTTTAATTTATTATTATATTATTTATTTGTGTATTTTAGCTACTTTATTGGCGACGGAAGTCTGCTGGGCTTGTTATTTTCTTTTCAGATTATTTTTACTTAGTTTGGATTGTATTTTTTTTTTAGTATTTCAATTTTATTAGGTTTGTGTTTTTTTCAAGTTGTATATATTTTAAAAGTGGTGTGTTACCGGCCATTTGATGTTAATTTGAACTAACGGAGTACCTAGGTAAGTGGTATAAACAATATTAAAGCTTTTTTAGCTTAACACGCGTTTAATGTCGTATCTTATATTACTATAATCTTAGAATAATAACGCCTAGAAGTGAGGCAACCTGTGTCAGTTTCAAGGCCAAATCATCGTTCTAACAGCTCTCGGGATTTTTATTTTATTATAACGGTATTTCCTAATTTATTAGGTGTCACAATGCATCGGACAAACAAAAGATTGTTCTAATGCAATTATATGCTTACGCACATATATTTTTATTTGACTCAACGTCGACGTT
Source organism: Tinea semifulvella (assembly GCA_910589645.1). Lineage (NCBI taxonomy): Eukaryota > Metazoa > Arthropoda > Insecta > Lepidoptera > Tineidae > Tinea > Tinea semifulvella. The sequence goes on from OU342585.1 coordinate 13,082,238, forward strand.
TTGTATGAACCTGTTATTCTATGCGTTATATTTCTAAGGGTAGGTAACTGAATACTTATAACAAAATATAGAAGAACGCAGCTATTTAAGTGAAGAAATGTAACTAAGGAAGGATTCGGTTACTGGCCCTTAGAATTATAAGGCATAGAACGACAGTTATATACAAAAAGTTGACATTAAGGCAAAAAAATATATGTGCGTAAGCTAATATATTATATTATAACAATTCTTTTGTTTCCCGATATATAAGACTTCAATATTGAGTAGGTATAATATCTCCGCGCAAACATTAGACAATTTTATAAGGGAGTTTATAATAAAATATTTAATAGCTATCTAGTTAGATCTAGTATATCTAAATTGAGACCTAATATATTCGAATACACCTTAACCTTCAGCGAATGTAGGTATTTTGCAAACCGGTAAAATAACGATCAGCTAAATCTATTTAACTCGCCCACTTTAGGAATGCTCAGCCATCGGAACGTTTCCATTCGACGCAGTGCATGTGTGTTGCTAATTAAAACAATGAATATGTTTTTATTTAATTACCTATTGCGCATACCTATTTTGATAACCTTTTCTGGCCTAATTTAAGGACCTATTTAAATATGTAATTTTAAAAAAAAGCATGTCAAATTTTAATAAAACCTAAATGAAAATGCAATTTTTAAATGTTTATTTAAAACAAAGTAAAGTATCATCACGACCGTATACCCCACAAGGGTAGTCGGAAACTAAGCTTGTGTAAGGAGCGAGTCCACATTTAGCCAACTTTACTATAGGCCCATCATGACAAGTCGTCGATGTCTCTACCGTTCCAGAATGGAGAAATGTCACAAATATATTAAATATATATTTCTAAGTCCTTGGCCAGGAATCGAACCCAGCACCTCTGCGTTTGCTATGGCCCTAACTGCTAGACCACGGAGACAGTCATTGAAGTCATCACAGATTTATTTTTCAAATAAGATAAATACCTTTTTTGTAGTTCTGTGATAATCTATAGGTATATTTATTTATTATTGGAAGGCTGGCAATTATTTCTGCCAACATATTAGCCTCGCTATACAGAGAGGAAATGTTACCAGTCTTTTTGGGACTATCTCTGATGGGATGTCTCTTGCGGATATCTTTTATTTATAGTTTTTTTTTATTAGCTTTACTTTATAGTTATTTAATTTTATTTAAGTTGCTTGTAATTGTTAATTTTGTATTTATAATTTTTCTAATAAATTTAAATGTGATTATTTAATAAAATATTTATTTATATTTATTAATGAATTCTAAACTTTATTGCAGAAAGTACGAAGGGGGAACTAATGCCGCTAGACATTCTTTACGAGTATCTGCTGGTCAAACCTTAGGGACAACTAAAACACTTGAAATATGTATTTTTTCTCAAAAAGTTGATGAGTGATATTATTTACAATGAAGATTGTTTGAAGAAATTGATGTACTTTTCCTATAGAAGGTACATGTCTCCGGCTAAGGCTGAGTTGCACCAAAATGAATTATTTGAAATAAATAATAATAAATAAATATTTCCAGACAGGTCACACAGCGCCATCCAATTTCCGTGGTAAGCTACGAGGCTTGTGTTACGGAAACTAGATGGTTGATAAACTACATATTATATTTTATTTATTTTTTGTAAATATATACATATTATACATATAAACACCCAGACCGAGACAAATTATACAATGTACAACTTGCCCCCGGTGGGAATCGAACCCACGACCTCCTGAGTTCACGGCAACGTTTGTTACCACTAGACCAAGGAGGCGGTCAATTGTATTGTAATAAATTGTAACGAATATAGTAAAAAAAATGGGTATCGAATATATTAGTTTTATTTTAAATGTCAGCCAATCGACGCCATTTTTTAAATATTAATCGTTACAATTACAGAGACTTCGGTTTGGTACAACCAAGCCTAAGAATTATGATTTAGATATGCATCGTGTGATGTGGGAGCAGTGGACACGCGGAGGCAGGCTGGTGCGCGCTCGGACGGGACGCGGTCACGTGACACATTGACGTCAATGCTGACCTCTACAAGGAAACGGTTCATGTCGTCGCCGCACAGTGCCGCTTTTATCAACATGGACGCCTACTACCTATGTCCTACACTTCTTATATTATAGGTAAAAGGAGGCCTCCTTTGTAAGCCAGCCTATAGTCGGTCACAAGCCCTAGACACCGTTATTTTCTTCTCTCTGTCTCACACATTATGGACAATATATTTATTTAAAATTTTAAAAATAATACTTCTGTTTATTTATAAATATTTCTAGAGCTATTTGACACGGTTTCTGTAAGCTAACCTTGGCATAAACCAATATCTAAACTTAATAGTAATAACTTATGTTAAATGTATCTTATACAGATAGACTACATTTGTTTAGTGAATTAAATTAATAAATATTCATTTAACATTTATAGGTACTATGACAACCACCATGCTTTTAAAGTAGCTGATACGCATTTAGCCAACTTTACTATAGACCCTTCATGACAAGTTTATCGATGTCTCTAGCATACCAGACTAGACAAATATCATCGATTATGAATTGAACCCGTTAACTCTGCGTCTAAATTGGTCTTAATCGCTAGACCATGGTTGCAGTATACTCTTATTTATAGATGCAAAGTATAATTCAAAACTGCTACACTCAAAAATAGAAAGTTGTACCAGTACCATTAACATTAGTCGTACCGCATGTTTTATTGCGGTAGGTAAGTAAACAGATATCTTGCATCTCGTATAAAAAAACAATGTTCATTTTGTAACGAGATTATTATATGTTCCGTGGTGAGACAAAATTCACATACGCATACGAGTACGGTTGCCGTGCCATGCTAGCTCTTTCACATGTACACGATTTAAGCACCGTCGACCGTTTTGTTTAATCTCATTCCTGTTAAAAAGCCGCGATGGTGGTATCCCATATGGTAGGAAGCATTTCTACTAGTAGTACAATCAACACATAATGTCAATATCAATCATAGGTAAATCGCGTAAAGACCCGGCATAACGTCTGCATACTACATGGTTGGTGTCGGTAATACTGTGGAAAACGTCATTATGTTAGCGGTTGAATGACACACACTGCGCTCTCCGTGCCGATGAAATGAAATGTTTTTTTATTTGAATGAATTACTTTACATTTTAAGATCTAGGTACATAGTTTCTCATATTTCACCAAATATTGACGTGCAAACATTGTAATTTATATAATTTAATAGTGTCAAAATGACAATTAAAATTATTCTAAAATTCTTGTTTTGTTTAAAAACACATGTCACCTTTTATAAAATTTTCGATTTATTTGTGCCGATTTTAAGTTCACAAAACCCTGATTTTTAGAAGACAATTTAGTACTAGTATGTTAGGGCATCTTTTACATTTATTTAAAAAAAAATGTTTATTGTAAAAAGGTAAGTAGTCATTATTTTTTACAAATTTAGAAGTGTATTGCTTTTGTGTTATGTGAACAAGTCAATACATTACTGCAAATACGTTTGCCGTGCCGAAAACATAAAGGCATGGTCGCCGCTGTGCATTGTGAAAGCTGTAAGTAGTTCATACATTTCTACTTTACACACAGTGACCGTGCCGTGACCGTATGCATCTGAAAAGGCCCTATATATTTAACAAATTAAAATAGGATTTGATAATTAACTAGGACCCAACCTAACGACTCCTATCCCTATCAATTTTCCAATTCTAATCCCTTAAAATGCCCGGGCACTTTTAACAAGGTATTTTGATGAATGTTATATTTATTATATATGAAATTTTTCAAATTTTAGAGTTCAGATTTCTGTTTTACGTCAATGTGATAGTGACAGAAGACAGAACTAGCACTGGTTTACCGATTTTTTTTCTAAATATAACTAGTAATATTTAACAATTTAATTTATTTAAAATCGTACCACGAGATCGTGGTGATATCCTTCTTCCTTCAGGTCAAAGTACTCTAAATTTTTCAGATTAAAATGCACATAATTTGATTTAATGCCCACTGTGTTTTATGTCGCAAAAAGGTATTTGTATTCGTCGGCACTTAACAAAAAATACTGATAACATGAATTCGATTCAGAGACACGGGGAGATTAATCTAAAAAGCTGCTGAATTTTAATAATATATCGAATCTTACGTAGGTAGAATACCTACATATGATGTTTGTCATGAATGTAATCTTAGTAAAATGATTAGGTATAACAGGTTACTCAAAAAGTAAATTCTTAACGTAAACAATGAGCCTCTATTTCCAGCTTATTTAGTCATCATCATCATCAGTCTGTGTCTCTCCACTGCTGGATATAGGCCACTCCCAATGCTATCAACAGCACGCGGTCTTTTCCAACCCTCATCTATCCCCTGCCAGCGACCGTCTATATGGCGGAGGGTCTGTCTGCCTCGTCCCATCGTGGTCTCCACTCTAGAAACCCGTTTGCCCCATCGGTTGTTTTTGCAATAGATGCGTCCGGCCCATTGTCACTTCAGCTTGCCAATTTTGTATGCTATATCAGTAACTTTGATTCTCTGGCAAATATTCAGGTTTCGAATTCTATCCACCAGTGAAATAACAAGCATAGTTATCTCCATAGCTCGCGGAGCGACCTTGAATTTGTGGACCAGACCCACTGTCAGTGTCCACATCTCAGCTCCGTACGCCATTACGGGGAGAACACACGGGTTGAAGACTTTTGTTGCGATGTGGATGTATCGAAGTTATTCGGTCACAAGCCCGAATAACTAGGCGTCTTCTTTTCAACACACGCTATAATCCATATTTTTTAATACTTACTGTTTACCTACCTAAATATTTCATAATTGTATTTTTATTTTATTTTAAATACTTTGTCACTCTAGAACGGTAATAAAATAAGATTCCAGTAAAAAAATCTTATCGCCAGAGTAAAAGACAAATTAAAATTAATGGCTTGGCTACGATCAAGTGTATTTCGAGAAAGAAGACACATTAAGCACCTTCAAAAACAACTGTTAGATTACAAAAAGTTCCGCGTCCTTCTAGAACGTACTCGTATATTTAAAACTATGAAGTGTACAGGAAACGCTAAACGAACATGTAAATTAATAAATAACAAATTATCTAAGAACATAAATAAAACATTGTTCTAGAACATTTGGTGGATATAGGTACCTACCAATTTTATTAAACTACAATCGTATTGCTAATTCATATTTATAAGTTCGCAATTTTTTTTTTTTTTATTATTTAGGGACTTCTACACACTCGGTTTTAGTTCGTTTTCTCTAGCGTGGTTCCGTATCTATATTGTTTGCTCTAACACCCGCTCCCATATACAATTAGAATCGAATCGAGAATAGGAAGTGTGGGATTTTAGACAGGGTTATGAGGTGCGACGTAACAAAACTACAAATTGACAGCTCAGGTGTTTCTTGTAGCCCTTTATGCTAATTGTTTGAACTGTACGAGAGTGAGTGACCGCACGTCATGTTAAGTTAATTTAAATTGTATATAGTTTTTCTCTGATTGTAATATTTATCGATGTAAATAAATGTTTTTTATTGTTATATATAAACATTTATAGTTTGACAGCTCTGAATATTGCTATGCGTACGATTGGATAACGGAGTTTCTGCGTGCTAAAGCTACTGTAGGTACTTATCAACTTATTAACTCGAAATAACATAAATACCTAACTCGTAGGTACATTAATCATTGTGACTACCCAATCAGAAAATTAAGTGTTTCCAATTGATTAGGTAATCTGATGTCGTTGGCTTGGGTTTACGAGTAGTTACGGGTATTGTTATCGCGTCTTGCTAGTAATAAAAAAATAAGTTCTTTGAGAGTGAATGCGTTCATAGTAGAACGGGTTCTGTATTTTCCAATGAAATTCTAGATATGTTTCACTAAGCTTGTGTTTTGTTACGATAACACAGATTGCATAATTAAAATACGAAATATGAACCTATAAGAACGCGGGTCTGTTTGGAATTCTAAAAATCGGTTACAGCTGTCAAGTATTCTATGGCTGATAGTTGATGTGAGCCTTAACGGCAGGTTTACCGGACGGAAATATCGCTAAGAAATAACGTTTAATATAGTAAATATAAATAGTAATCGGCTCAGTTATTGTCTATTATCGCATTTTAAAAATATGGAGTTAATAAATAAATAAAAAATTAAACATATTGTTAGTAACATATACGTATCAATTTTTATTTGGTATATTATGATTTTTATTTTCTTTAAAATCCTATTTTTTAAATGTTTTAAATGCTCTGTTTTAGGCAATTTATTATTATTATTAATAAACGTATATTAATTACGATTTAAGAACTATACTCGTACATATTACAATAAAATGTTCTTCTATTTCCACTTTAAAAGGTGTTATTTTTACTCTGTAAAACTGGATGAAGATGGAATCCTCGTGTAGGAATAGTAAAATCAGCGAATGACGTTTTAACAGGCTTTAAAATATATTTTTTGGGAAAAAACACCTGAACCACATTAGACTTCTTCAGAATCTGTGAATAGTAATTCGTCGATTTATTATACCACCTGATGAATATCTGAATAGATTTAACATCCCAAATGAAAAAATTGCCTAATACGTCCACTTTATCTGCGTCCATAGTAAACAATTGGTGCTAATACTGAAGCGCCGGACACACCGCCCCGCGGTTTGAACACGTGCCCACACGGCAGCTGTCAAAAAATCTGGAGGTCTCTTTCTTTTAACACTGGTAAACAGGTCACTCGCCCTTTTTAATTAAAAACATGTCACTTGTTTATCGTCGGAAGTCACAGAATTAAAACAGAGAAAGTACTGGGTGCATCCCATTAATAAATTGAGAGACCGCGATGGAGAATTATTCATTTTTATAGTCCTTGTCGCTGAAATCATAAACGTTTGTCTCGAACAAATCAATAAACAATTCGATGTAGTCTTTTCAATGTTTCTAGCGTATTGTCAAAAAATATAACTCTAACAGAACGTTCACTTTGACCGCTGCGGTCCAGTGTGTAGGTTTCAAAGCCACCGTAGATTACAGAGAACGCGGACTGCAGAACACAGACCGCGGGGCAGTGTGTCCGGCCTCTTATTTGTAGTTCCACGAATGTATTTGCGGTATAAACAACACCCAGCGGCCAAAATTCCTTGTTCAGGAATTTTTTGAGGTGCTCTGCCCGCACACGAATTTTAAAGGCCTTGAATCCTGTGCCATCCCAATAATGAGAAGGTTCGGTAACTGCGTCGTGACGTGGTTGGTCTCCCCTCGGTCCTGTACGTGTTTGAAGACATCTTAGGATGTTCTTGCGCAGCCGCGATACATAGACATAGGATGTCGATACCGCAGCTTTGAGAAAGCCAAGGCCCAAGGACAAAGCTGTCGCTGTCTGTCTTGCCAATAATACCTTCACGTAGAAAACTATACAAGCAAGTAAATAAATAAATAAATAATAACTAAAAAGTGCTAACAGATTTAGTTTTAACTGTAGTCTGTTCACAGAAAGTTGATGAAAAAATCAGCGGTACTTCATCATCACAGCCCCTAGAACACAGAGTCCATAAAAATAACAACATACATTTTATAATAATCTGGGTGTCTGTGAGATCACACATCCGCGTCGGTTTATGTTAATGAAGCCATGAATCACCGACCCTTAATCACAGACTAATGGTTATAGTTTTTTAGAACCCACCCAGATGAATTAGCATTATATAAAGGTGAGTATTGGGACGTATAGGTATTGTTCTCCAACCTATGGTAAAAATCCGAAACCCAAGATTATTATTTTTTATTTTATTTATTCCAACTTTTTTTTTTCATTTGATACAAAACAATTGCTGTGTGATATTTATGAAGAACTGAGTATAGTGACCCGCAATAAAGTCATTGATGAAATTTTAATAGTCATTCTGATGTAACGCGGGATACCATGAAACTATAAGAGATGGGTGAGGTGTGCTTAAACTAATGTTGTAGAGGACCCCAGAAGAGGAGATAACTTTATTTATTAATTCATTTTTTTTTTTCATCCAAAAAAAAATCCATGGAGCGACTGCTATAAAGAACTAAGTGCAATAAAGTCATTGATGAAACTTAAGTAGACATTCTGATGTAACACTGATGGGTTCCCGGGAAACTATAAAAGATAGGTGGGGATGAGGAGTGCTTGAAATAATATTGTTAAGGACCCTGGGAGACAAGTTAACGTAAACATATTTTTATACAAAAAAAATGCTATTTTATAAGAATGCTTTTGACGTTAGCACCTCACAATGAATGAGTATATAGGTAGATGTATTACTAACTGATTAGAGCTCACAAATTTACACTTTATTGTAAAATTCTTTGGACGTAAATAATGAACCGCGATAATGTTGGTATCTACTAAGGCACTTGTCCTACCCCCGACGATGAACGAGAAGCGAGTAGAGCTAGAAATTGGATACGAGTTAGCAAGCAGTGCAAGTCCCTTGGATCTTAAAGTGGAATGCAGTTGCCGCTGTCTCCAGCTCATAGTTCCACCTCGATGGCTACCCCTCAGGTAGGGTCTGCTGCCATCGAGTAGTTGCTGCATACATAATTTAACTCAGCAAACGAGTGCCATAGTGAGTCAGACATTGTTATTCAAAATACTGGCACCACGCGGTTGCGGCGCTTGAGAAATACATTCCTGCGCGCTGGTTGGTCTCTGAGCAAGTGTTCTGGCCGCCAAGCGAGCATCGCATAACAAATATTACCTTTGATACCTCTTGTCGATGCGACAAACTAGTGGAAAGAGTTAGTAGCGTTCTCGTCGGCGGTGGGACAAGTGCCTAACAATAATCATTTCACACCTTAAACATAAACTAAGATCTCAATATATGAAGCTTGCTAGGATATACTATTTCTTCCAGCAGCAGAAGAGAGGGAAAGAATAGTGTTTCGGGTCTGCCATAGACATATTAAAAGGGGCCCCTTTATATCGTTACACAAAGTCACACCATTTAGACGCGAGTACCGGGTTTCATCCCTGGTCACACAATAACTTATTGAATTTATCTAGATATTAATCGAGATTAGTACGCTAGAGACTTTGACGAGTGTACCAATTGCCATGATGGGCCTAATGTTAACTGAATCAAAAAAAAGCGTATATTCTGACCACGGTCGTGATGAATTTTACTTTTTACTTTCTGTTCTATTTCTAGCCATCCAAATACTGTTTGATTTTACTAATGGCGTCTTGAAGGGTTATGTTGTAGATATGTAATTTCGGATAGGCAGATATAGAACAGGATATATAACGTTTCAAATACAGTTACATACCTCTAGGCTCGGCGGGCAAAATCAAAAACCTGTCATAACATATCTCATTTAAACGATATTTAAAGCTTATATCAGATTAGGTTACGGTTACGGATAGATTTCTATTTCGGATATCCGATAGTTTCAGTTACGGAGCTCTATAACATCATAAGCTCGTTCAAAAAAAGTACAATAGCGGCAGAACTGTTTTATAGGCCAAATGTAGCATCATTCTGTAAATATAGATATAAGATGTTATGTCATAAGTAGTTATAGTTTAAAATGAATACACGCGTATGTCAAAATATTAAAGATAAACTTTTTTACGATAGGACAGGGTTATCTCTGGAAAGCATTATTTAAATGAGAAAGGTTATAAAAAATATTCAGATAAAACAAATTATCCGAGTTAATTTTAGATACTTACACAGGGTGCTTGCTTTTTTTATTATTTAATTACAATTAAAAATGTAGTTAAATATGAATCCACTTCTTTAAAAAAATAACCTTGTTTCTGACCACCCCGAAAGGGATACGGTAGTGATGATACTTTACTTTTTTAAATTACATTAAAAAATACCTAAATTCATATACATATTATTTATTTTAAAGCCCAACATGTATAGTTTGACTGAAATGAAATAAAATCACAAACTACAAAAAAAAAATCTATTATTACCTAAAACCAAAAAATATAGAAATATAAATAAAAAACTTGCTCCAAACCAGTGGGCAAAATGTCGCGTTGAATGGCAATGCTGAACCTTTGGCCCAAATATTGCCCAGCCAATAGGGCTCTCCTGACGTGTGGACGAGTGACAACACCTTAAAAAAATCAGTGCACTTGGTCCCCCGCCCCTCCCCGGCGCAAAAATACACGTTCCAATAAGCTGTGTGTATTTCCGCCGTTGGAGGTTCTCTGATTGTAGTGCAGCATCGCCCCTTGTAGTTTAACTTATTATTTATTAAGAAATATATCAGATTTATTTATGCATAAGTAATATAATAAATTATTGTTTATTTATATTTAATAATAAAATGAAAGAGTTCAACGCGCCTATTAAGAGCTTTATTTGAAATACATAATTAATAGCTTAATTATAATTATACTTACCCACTAACCGATAAATAGATAATAAGGTATATTCAGAATCTTTTCTGTAAACCAAGGCTAGTGAAATCTTTCTTCTGTTCATATAACATTGATATGAAACTTGGTCTTGGTCCTGGTTTAGACTCTATAAAAATGAAAACATTTATTTAAAAGTAAGTACCTACTTACTTAAAAATATGAAGCATGGCGCGGGTTACATTTTAGACATTTTGAATGTTTTGTATTAAATATATTTTAAAATTAAATAATAATAATAATAACAAAAACAATGCAGAGACGTTAAATATGTAATAAGACGGGCCAAGAAGCCAAACGGTATCAAAATTAAAGCAAAACTCTCAGAATTAATTAGTCTATGACATTATAATGCCGGTTATGGTCGTGTTGGACGTGCAATTTCTAATTGATTTTGGTGTTTCACTGGCAATATGCCGACCTGCACGCTACGACATTCTTATTGGACAAGGGAAGGATAACAAAGTAGATAGCGTAAAAAAAGAACAAACATTTTATATGAAAATGACAACTAATACCATCGCTATCTTATATTTGATCTATTTGACTACAGTTTACAGCACGCCTTATGATCTTAGGCTACTGTAGGTAATTTACTCGCAGCTAGCTAACCGTATCGAGAGGCCACCTACTCACGTTACTTTATAACGCGATCCTAATAGCATTATAATTAGATTATACTGTTTACTACTAGACAAAAACTTAGTCATGCAAAGAGTAAGTCTTCAAACGGTGTTATTTTTGTATAAATATCAGCATGACAAGCTTACAATATTAATTCCCCTTAAAAGTAAAAATATTAAATGCATAGACACGTTATTATTTAAATTATTTTAAATGATTCTACTACAGTCCTGCTAGTGGAATACTAAGTAGCAAAACAGTCCAAAGTGTATGCTGTTAGCAGAAGACCAGCAACTTAGCAGTAGTGTTGCCCAATCTTGGTCTTGGTCTTCGTTGCAAGACCAAGAACAAGACTACTGATACGGTTGCAAGACCAAGACCAAGACTAGGGTCTCGCAAGACTCTTGCACAGTTTTTTTTTTCCAAATTTTGCTAGTGTTTACTTTTTTTGGGGTTAGGTTTTCAATAAATTTTAATTAATTAATATTTATTTGTTGCTAAAGAAAAAAATGAACGTTTAGGTATTTGGAACTTGGGAGAACTCGTTGGCAAATAATTTTATTTTAGTATACCTAAATCCTACCCATACCTAATGCCTCCGAGGTCTAGCGGTTAAATCCGTGGATTCAAACTTGAAGGGTTTGATTCCTGGTCGGGACACAATTAATTATTTAATTTATTTGTGATATTTCTCAAGTTTGGTACCCTAAAGACATCGCGGAGAGAGATTTCCTTAGTACAATTGGAAAATAAAATATATATTGAGTCAGAGTAAGAGTCTTGCAGTAGTCTTGCGAGACTCTTGCGCAAGACCAAGACCAAGATTAGGAGTGCAAGACCAAGACCGAGACCAAGACCACCAATTCTGATTCAAGACCAAGACCAATACTGGCTAAGTCTTGGTCTTGGTCTTGCTTTGGGCAACACTACTTAGCAGCGTATTTTAATTAGGTAAATTTCAAAAACATACTCGAGTTACAACAATGACATACTCACTCGTAACCACTCGACAAAGTAGAAGAGTAATTATTGATACTCTTGACAGTTCAGTGCCGTAAACTTTATTTGTGGTAATAACTTTGATATAGACAAGACGGGGCTATTAATAGAATATATTTGTCGCCAAACCAGTAACCAAATAATGTGTTTTTAAGCGGAATCGATATACGAGTATAAAGAAATGCTTTAACAAACAGACTTACGAATATATACTCGTACATATAGACTAAAGTGTTCAACCAGTGCATACTCCCCGTGATATCGGAGACGTGGGTACTGACAGTGGGTCTGGACTCATATGCGGCAGAACCGACTATACCGCAAACGGGTTCAGGAGTGGAGACCACGTACGGGACGAGGCAGAGTTGGACGACCCCCTGCCAGATCCCGATGACCTAAAGAAGGCACTGGCAGGGATTGGATGAAGGTTCCAAAAGACCGCGATCGGTGGTAAGCCTCAGGGAAGGCAATCCAGCAATGAAGAGACATAGGCTGTTGATGACGTTGAGGCCGCACTACGTCGCCGCGATTTTAAACCGAATGATTTTATGAGTCAAGGAGATTAATGCAAGCGGCCGAACCCGCGATTTATTTTCGCGCCATTATTTATTTAAATTAACTATCATTGGTGTAGAAGTAGTTACCTAGTTGTGTAGTCGAGAGGTCTCATGGTTTAGGTAACATAGTCGTACAATTTAATATGTTTATTATATTATGTTTGTTTGTATACAATTTTTAATTTTTTATTTAAATTTACTATAAAAGAAAATCCGGAAAACCATGACGATTGCTCTTATTAATGTAGGTATTATTAGTCCTGCAGCAATTTAAAGCCAAAAAAAAAGTTAATAAAAGCCCGTTCCTTACACAAGGTCAACGGTTAATAAGATTAAAATGGAAAACCCCTATGTGTAAATAAACGTACCTAAGTTTAAATTTTAAAAAAATGGGAATAGCCATATTGAGTTGTTGACAGAACGTGTACATAATATGGATTTAACAAATAATATATCAAGAGTAGGTAGATACGCCGAGAAGATGTTTTACCGAGTAACTGCTTCACGTGTTGTGCCTCGGAATGATTTTGGAAAACGCGTGAAACACGTACCTTTGTCATTAATTGCTTCTTAGATTATTCTATTTTATATTATTATTAATAGAAAGCCAAGCGCAAGCTATCTATTTATCATAAAATTAAAGAAAAACTGAATAACGGTTTGGTTATAGATCTGTAAATCTCCCTTCTAAGTCACATCATGTAACTAAACCAAAACAAAAACCTTAGTTGCGCGGTGATAAATAAGTCAGTCAGGACATTGTATTTTATGTACGAGCATGTTCGAGCTATTGTACCCGGAGTATTGCCGTGTGGTAAAAGCCTTCAAGTGACCATAAGTCATATTTAGGTATATCCAATCCTGAATTTCGAGAATAATTTCTGCGTTATTTCATCAAAATCAGTCGAGAAAACCGCTCTCCTGAGTAAAAGTACTTTTAGTTTGGCGCCTAAATTGTACAATTCACTGACAGACAGTTTTAAGGACTTGTCCCTGCAATTATTTACGTCAAAACAAATGAAAGCTTTACTGGAAAAATGTTACGAGTATTATATAATTATATTATGTTATTATATTATACAATTGACGATTTTCTGATTGACAATGATTAAATTTATCAAAAATTTTAATAAATAAATATGACATTAATTATAAATTTACTTCTATGTTTGAATACCTTATTAATTTCTTTTTGTTAATTAAATACTGGAAAATAATTTATGCAAAAAAAATATTTAAAAAATAATAATAATAATAATACTACGGATAGGTACTTGGGTTAATAAATTGTCATTAAAATTGACATCAAACCCTCGCCAACCGTCTGGCCAGCGTGGAGAGTGTAGGCTAAAAATTACAGAAATTAATTCTGGAAGGTCCATCTCCAACAATGGATGTATATGACTCTAGCGTGTTCTAGGGGCTGTAATGATGATAAAAGACATTATTTATCCAATAGTCTGACGTTGGCATTTAAATTAATATATATCTGGATGCGCTTATTGGTAAAGCATAGCTGAACAAACAAACTACTGAATGCCAATTGTGAAATGTATGTAACTAAGAATAAATAAATTATTTCATTTAATTCGTATAAAAGTAATAAACCTACAAAAGAATATAACTCCATAATACATAAATATCTATATACAAAGTTTCTTTAACATACTTCATACATATATGAAGATGTAACACAATATATTTTCCATGATGATTTAATTACGTCTGTAGCTAATACTCATAACGCAAATAAAATATTTAATATTAAAAATGTTAATTCACAAGTGTATGCTCAAGTAGGCACTATACAAAAGTTAAAACATGATAATTAAATTAGGCAAAATATTTGCTTAATTTAAATACACACGATCCTTTTAAGAGTCGCTAAAGCAAACGTTATCATGGTTATTCCTGATGCATGTAAAATTCGTTTAGTTTCTTCGAAATACATTTTAATTTACCTTGACTTTAGTCTTATTACTTTATAGTAGAGGCACGTTGTGTTATAAAAAATACCCTGACTTTTGAGAACCTTGTTAATTTAGCTTGTTTACAAAAAGTAAAGTTCACGCCCACGTCATTAAATTTAAACAGGTCTGGATCACCTTAAGGATCATTTTGCGATGCACACCACTATCTACGAGTATATTACTTACCTAATTTATTAGTGTGTTCGACTAGCTGATTAAAGCGCGATTTTTTACTGTATATTGCTTTGACAGGTGTTCTAGTATCGTTATCATTTGCATCAAGGCAATATTTAGTAAAAAAACAGCATAATATTTTCTCACTGCATCTCGCAATATCGTGACACTAATAAAATAATAATAAATTCCCTAATCCGAAAATGGGGTAAAATACGGGTTCGCGGCATGTACTAATGGCAAATACACTTTTCTTACGTACATTTGTCATAGATTTACAACATCACTTCCCGTGCCAGCACCTCAAGCCGTCGCCGGTCCCGGTTCCAATTTGGTATTAATTGTGGAATCGTTAATAAATTGTCATTAAACATCATCAGAAATCATCAGACCCTCACCAATCCGTAGAGGTCTACTCGTAGATTGTACCTATTGTTAAATTAAAAAATTATCGATTAACCGATTATTTTCAATTACACCAAATATCCACTTTTCTGGGTGTATGAGTATGTGTGTGAGGTGTGATTAAAAATAAAAATATTACGTTTAAATATAAAAAACTTATTAAATATAAAAATACTTACGTTACATAAAAAACAGGAAAATAGTGATGTCTGCGACAACTTGTCACTTGTCTCTTCATCATCATCAACTTCGATGTCTTTGTGTTTAACACCCTGTGGAATAAATACTCGTATTGAAGGTCGGTGGTTAAATAAAACATTAAATAAATTGTTTGTTTACTTATTTTAACATAATATTTTAGTTATCAAATATATGGATTGGTTGGTATCTTATAAATACCTACATACAGATACAAAAATCTATCTTATCATTGTTATTTCTATTTTCAGAAGTTATCAGATAATACTACGTTTGTAAGACGTATTTTTTTAATAAATGTAGATATGTTTAACTCATTAAAATGTCAATCATATAATATAAAAAATATGGGTAAATGAACCGTTCAAGTTTCTCAGCTATTGCAATGGTTGACCTTGTGACACATGATTTAATTGTTATTGTATAAAATAATTTTATTGTTGCAAAAATATATAAACATTGACATCAGTATAGACGGACGTCACGAATTAGTCATCTCTTTTTCGCAAATGACTATTGTACAAAGCGGACAGAGAGAAGTAGGCGGCCTTGCCATTGCGCACGCGCTTCTGTTGATAAGGAGAGCACCACGCTCGATACTCACATTGCTCATTTCGCCGTTGGCACAATATAACGCCGAATAGCTCTCCGGCGGGAAGGAGAACTGTGAAGACGCCATGTGCTCGATGAAACACTATCCGCACAAATTCCACACTAATAACTTAAAACTGCACGATATGTCAAACAAAACAACATGTTAAAGCTGATCAAGGACACGTCGTGCGCGGGATTGCGCTCCGAGTACATGCCATTTATTCATTGTTCCTTATTGATTAGCGAAGTATAGAATTATTGGATGAGCTCGCATGCCGGTGGGCTGGCGGCGCGGCCCGAGCACACTGACACGGCGCCGGCACCCGCACATGCGGTTTATCGCTCTTTGCACAATTATTACTAACGCAAACTTCCCTTTCAACAAATTGCTGTACGAAAAAGGTTCGGTCGCACATATTATAGTACACTACAACACTTTGTCTTAAGCACTCAATGTCGCGCGTGTCCCATTGTTAGCCGAGGATGAGCCAGAAGGTATTCTACACGGATGTGTGGGTACTTCGAATTTACATATCAATAAACAAATGTACTCAATGGCGGTATTCAGGTTTGGTACAAAAACAACACAACTTTATAAGACTTTATACAGCTATACAGACTTGCAGGTACAATATATGTGTGTAGATACCTAACTATACTTTTGTAACCACACTGTATTGTATTTATTGAAAATAAACGATATTTCATTTATCGGATGAAAACACTTTTTTTACGTTGTCCATGACATGAATGCAAATTGACCCGCAGTACAGGCTTTAGAAAATTACGTAGGTATTAAAACAAATTAATTCTATGAGTTTATTGTCTATTCCAAATTTTATAGTATTTAAACGACACGAGTTATGAGCTTTGGCATAAATAGTGGCGGTTTTATAGTTTTTTAAACAACTATACATATACGTATTCGTGTGGGCCATTAATAATAATAATAATAAAACTTTATTTCAGAATAAATTCCATATGTGTTAGTAACAATTTTTAAAGAAATCTTATAATATCTAGTGTTAGTAAAAATACAAAATTATAATACTTTTTTTTTTTTTCCTTTTCTGGGGCCCAGGTCACCTGCTGACATGCAGGCGTATCCAGTGCCCCAAGAACGGAAAGTCCACACGGCCAGGATGCTGCTGGGGCTGCCCGTCACGCGGGCGAGGATTGAGGCACAGCGCTTCCTCATAATAGCATGGAATCCATCCACCCGCGCCTCTACTAGCATCGCAGAGGCACTGCAACGACGGGGCAGCCCCATCAGCACCCTGAACGCGTTATTGTACTGGACACATTAATTACAGCCCCTAGATCACAGAGTCCTAGCCACTGTTGGCCCACCAGAAATTTCTGATTATACTCGCCACGATGGCCAAACGGCTTGGCGAAGGTTTGATATCAATTTCTAATGTTAATTTTATTTTTTAACGATTCCACAATTTGGTACTGGTTGAACCGGGACCGACGGCTTAACGTGCTCTCGGAGGCACGGGAACAGTAAAAGAAAAGTATATTTCATTGGTACATGCCGAGGTTTGAACCGACCTTTTGAGGATATTAAGGAAACCGTTCTTACAACCGAGGCACCAATGCTCTTGGGGTATTACTTTTTATTAAATGAAATTCAAGACATATATTTTATTTTCGTTTCTTTATTCGGGTCAACTACAGCAATGGATAGATTTAAGATACTTATTAGATCATTCGATTCATTCGATGATTTATTGTGCGATGCTGATCTATTCTTCGGCTCAAAGGAAGTTTTTAAGTCAGCTCCATACTACAAAAACTCCCATAATTCTTCGAGCATTGCAGTTAAACTTATAATGTTTGCGTCATAATTACAAAATATTCTTTAATTCTCAACTCGACCTTGACAAAAAAAAGGCCATGCAAATATCAACTTTAATAACGTGATATATATAGTTAACGGATTCCATTATAAAACGTTTGCGCTTAAGTAAGGCTGCCCTATTAACCCTATTCTGTTATTTAAGCGCAAACATCATTAGTGGATTTCGTAATTTACGTCAGAGCTCGCGTCATAATTACAAAATATTATACAATTCTCAACTCTTTACAGACCTTGACAACATCCGTGCAAATATGAACTTTAATAGCGTGATATAGTTAACGGATTCCAATTTATAATATTTGCCCTTAAGTAACAGACCCTACTACTTAGTAACTTGATTTATTTATTTATTTTGATGCCTTATAGTTTTAGTTTATGTTGCTTTTATTTTATGTTATCTTTAAATTGTTTATTAATTCTGTTAATTATTTAGGTTTAAATTTTGCTAACTTACACTCACCCCAATCAATGTAAAAAAATATTTGTTCTTGGTGAGTACTTTTTATAGAATCTGGCTCACATATTGTTAATACATATTGTTAAATGCTTATACTTTAGCCATTATCTCCATTTGTATTACAAATTTTAAATAATAAACAAACATCAGCCAGTAAATGAAATTATTACTTAATACAATCATCTTTTAATCTATTATTCTTGTGAAATATCAAATCGGTAACAGAAGACATTGAGATCAGTTTTAATTTTTCATAGACATTACTCGACATGTAGTTTTATAATTTATACGAAAACTAAAGAGTTTACTATTGGTAGGTTAATTAATGTCACATTAACTAGTTGCGTTGATAAAACTAAAAATCGCATAAGATTGTCGGCACATCTGTAAACAAAAATAATATTTTATTATTATTTATTATTATTATTATATAAATCTTAAAACTAATGTTTTTACAAGTGTGTACTCACACTTACTCTACCTACACGGCATTCATAGAGTCCTGAGACAAAATGTAAACAAGAAAACAGTAGGTTTACGCACGTTCTTATACTTAAACAAACGAAGAAAATGTAAGTATAGGTAATGATTGTCCAAGATCGCTCATTTTTTATAACGAAAAACTCTAAGATAACAAAAAGAAAAACCAGACAAAACTTAATAGAAAAAAATAGACAATTTTAACAAGGAAACATTAAGAAACAAAATTTGATTGTAGGTAAAGATGGCGGATATAACCATGCTAAATACAAAACAATACCGCAGCGGTAGGTACATCTTTATTCGTCAATCAAAATAATATTTAAGTCTTGATTTAGTTGCATAAAATTGAAAGCATTATATGAATAGTTCAAACTTGCTTTTACGGTTTATGACAATAGTTATGTTTGCATTTTTTTTGCGATGGATATTTAGCATTTTGCATAATTGAGTATCTATTAAAACCCTTATTAGAGATTTGTTTAAATTTTGTCTTTGGGCTCGTTGAATGGCGTATACTCATTGAGGACCTTGCAGCAAAAGAGAAGCAAGTCCAAGTTTAAGACGATCAGGTAATGAGAAAAAAAGGTATTTAAATGTTAATTAAATGACAAGTTACATGGTTAAATATAATATTAAACATTTTTACATATTATTCGTGTGACGTTCATGCATCAAATGAATGATAACCCATTTTTTTTTTTGTCAAATTGTAGATGTATCCACTAAAATTATATTACCTACTAAAATTTGGATCTGCCCCCCTTTTACTGCAGGTCCTCACTAGAATAAAATTAACTTCATTACAGCCCCTAAAACACAGCGTTCTAGACCTCCACTGTTGGAGATGGGCCTTCCAGAACATATATCTGGAGAATTTGGCCTACACTCGCCACGCTGACCAGACAGGAAAAAATAATTTATTTACTAAAATTTGCCTGGCCTAGATATCCTGTCATCTGATCCTTAAACTGCTAGAACACAAGCTCCACTGAGTTGGCGTGGAAGATTACGACGTGTTCCAATCGGTGTAAAGTATCGATGTTTAAGATTAGGATTTTCATCGGTTTGTTAATTTCATAAAAGTGAATATTTTAGTGTGTTCAGTATTCCAAGTAATACGTACATCAGCAAATGTATCCAAGGAGATAACTCTGAATACACTGCGTACTGCGAGAGGTCGGTGGGCGCGCATCAACATGAACAACAGCTGCATCCTCACATCCAGGATGGGCAGACTCTCCCACCCGCTCGCATACAGAGCAGAGAATATACTTTCCCCCTGAAAGTATGTAAAACATTAGCCTGTCCACTGCTGGATATAGAAGAATATCGCCTTAATCGCACGCGATTATACCTTCGCGATTTCGTGATCATTGCTCGGAGGACTACCGACCTAGTGCGAAGACCGTAAGAACTCTCTGTCTTATTACATATTAAAACATGTATAACTGAATATAAGAAAATATCTCGATTTAGCATCTATATAATTATAGGTTTAATATAGTTACTCGTACCATTTCCAGAAGCAAGCCTCCGTAGTAACAGGGTACAAACATGTGCGCGAGGCATACGAACTCCATTGCAATAAATTCTACATTCAAAATTCCACGTTTGAGTGACTGAAAGTAAAATTTGTTTAATACAACTCCTACACAAATCATTGCTGCAAACCAAAAGACAACCTAATGTTATTTAACCAATAGTCGAATTAAATAGTAATTAGTTTACCTCAACGATCGCTAATGCAGTAAATGGAATAGATACTGTAGTAACTTTTAGAGATATTTCATACCAAGCCAGCATTGTTTTTTTCATACAGTCCACAAACCTAAAAAATGGTAGAATTTTAAACTATTTGCTACTTACGATAAATTAACGACATAAGCCGTGCTCAAACCCACTTTAATATACGAGTATGTAAGTATAGGTCAAATATAAGAAAGTGCGGGCATCGAAAACGTTTTCATACAAAGTTTTTGTTACATTATGTTATGCCACCTAACGTCCACTGGCAAAACTTCTAAATTGATAGATATATATATATATATATAGATAACAGTTTTAGAAAAAAATATGTCTACTGAACAATGCATGAAGGTAATGTTAACCTTTGGCTAGTGTTTTTAAGATTTAGACAGATAGTGGAGTCTTCCAGACACGAATGGCTAATGGGGCTGGGTTAGGGGATGAGGACATTTTTCTGCGGCAGGATAGTTAATAAATACCCGCCGTTAATTCATACTTTTGGTGCTGGGTGCCGTTAATAATATAACAGCGCAGCGCCTGTGTTATTCACACAGGCAGATTGTGTGTTAACTATAATAGTGTTTACGATCAACTAGAGGAACTTTTTTGTCTAATGGTCAACTGGGAAATAATTGGAGCCAAAGTCAACCTTATAATTATTATTTTAATTGTGTGCAACTATAAAAGCAATATCTATGATCGAGTAGCGTAGCTACGATTTTAAATGACAACTTCTAGAATGTGTATTTTACCCTATGTTCGACTTGGCGTTTGTCTATGGTTTTGATACAAAAATCGGTAAAAAAGCAAGCTTTAAAGTGGAATGGCTATGCCTAAATTGAAAGCCTAAAAAACTGACAATTGGTTCTTGTTTACAGTTTCCTAGCTCACAAGTCGGCATATTGTCCGTAAAACAACAAAATAATCAATTTGAAAGTGCACATCGAACGACCATAACCGGAAACTACTGGCATTACAATTGTTCCAGCTTTGATTCTCATACCGTTTGGTTTCTTGCCCCGACTTGTTATATATGTAATGTCAGAAACCTTACCTGTAAATATTCTGCAAATGCACAATTATATATTTAATTTCAAGTCTCAAAACTTCTGGATTACAATTTTCTTCAACAAAAAGTTTATTAATGTTTACTTGTGCAGCTTCCAACTGACCACAAGCGTGCAACATAAATGTTGGACCTAAAGAATCGAACCCAGAATACATGCTCGCAGCGCACAGAACGAAACAAACATTCAATATAAACATCGGTAGAAAAACCACAAGTTCGTTTTTTCTATCGTCTAACCCAGATGGATATGTATACTCAAATATCTTCTCTATATGGTATTCTCCTATCAAATACCGATAAATTATAACAACTATAGGCCTTACAGTAAATACCGCACCAGTTACAAACGGCGTGTAAAACCATAGTTTACAAACCCAAGCACCTCTGTACGCGTACAGACATACAATATCTTGTTCTTCCTTCGACTGCGACTTACAAAACTTATAATCTTCGTCAATATACTTCATGAGCCATAGATTTTCTTTTCTGAACCAAATCAGAGAGAAATATTTAGCAGTGATAATGAATGCTATAATTAACAAGGCTCCACTTTGACAAACATGTTCAGCTGCGTTCTCCTGGTAGATGTCATAGAATATTATTGAATTAAGAATGAGGCCAAAGTGTGTGAGAAATATCCCAATCACAAATAGAAATCGAACAGCCCAAAACAAATTTCTTGGTAACGCTGGATGGGAGCCGTTTAGCCTCATGCACCAGGTAGATAATTTAAATAGGTCTTCATATTTCAAGTTGGTGAAATTTATGTCGTCCATTGTATCGGCGCTTTGAGGTTTGAGAAATGAGTTAGATTTAATTTGAAATATTTCGTTTATCGAGTAGGTATATTACTGACGTGATTGGTATTTTACAAATACAGGGTGACACAAATTAATATAAAAAATGTATGTGCTTTCTAGCATTTATTATGCAATCTATACATTTTGTGGTAACAATCATTATTCTATAATCCTGACCGTAATTGATGCGGGATAGTCTGAATCCACACTATTTTTGAATATAAGAAGTTAATATAGGCCCTCATGACAAGTGGCAAAGCTCGTCGATGAACTTTACTGAATTTTGATTATTTTAAGAAGTTTAATAAATTTAACTGGCGATTATAATTTAGTGTTAAAAATACATTACTTAGGAAAATAACAAACAATACTTGAAGTAAACGGACACATTTTTTTATCGAAAAGTTAACGTAGAAAATGATATTATCTGACATACATTACACTGTTAGGAACATTCTTACAAGTCAAACTATAGACAAATTATGACAAGTGAGTGTAAAACGCATCAATGGAATAAAGAATATATTTTATCTAGAGAGTAAAGACGAATTATTATTTTTATTTTTTGAAATCACCACCCTGTACAAATCGATTGTTTTGACATATGAAATAATAGGATAAGTGACATAGTTTATTAGCTATTTAGCTTCATAATTTTACTGTAACTGTATTTACCCTAATAAGGCAGCTATCAAACACAACCCTTTTGTTCCCACGACTGTCATTTATATTTTTTAAAACGACAATCATATTTTAACAGACGTATTATCATCTACCTGACGTTACTGTGTATAGCTGCTTATCTACCAGAGATACCTTAACATAAGGGTTAAAAAATCATCACGACCGTATCCCTAACTGGGTGGTAAGAAACCACGCTTTAAAGAAGCGGATTCACATTTAGTCAACTTGACTACGAGTATGCCGATTTATTTAAATACTTTTTTTTTTTTTTTATACTAGCACGACATGTGACCCTGCGCCCACCTGATGGTAAGTGGCGCGCAGGGTCCATGAATGTTAGCAACTGGAATCAGACCCTTATATCCAACATCAGTCCCTAACACTATGCCGGCTTGAGTTGTACTTTATTGTACAAAAACTTAAATTAATGTACATAGTCGAGTTTAATGCTTTTTAGGCATTTTCTAACAACTGACCTTTGGCAAAGTTAGAAATGATGGCCAGGGGCTATATTACAATATCCTTTTTTAACTTAGTACATATACTACACACTATAAATATATAACTTATTATATACTACATACATAAAAATAAATGAATTACGTTTATTGGATCATAATCAAATAATTTCAGTTAGTGGGCACTGCCTTCTGAAAAATAAATTCTAGCACTATAGGAACTATTAACACTACCATTTGTTTTTCACATAAATATATATTATTTAACGAAATATCTATACTATTAACTTGATGCGGTTAACTCCTGTTTATTGAGAAATAATGTATTAGGTAGTTTAAAAACATTGACAGATGGTGCATGTCTAATGGTCTAGCGGTAAAGTCCGTGGACTTGGACGCGGAACTTCCAGATTCGATTCCTGGTCGGGAAACAAAAAATATTTAGGTATGTGATATTTCGAGTTTCGTAAGCTAGACAAATCGACGAGCTTGCCACTTGTCATGGTAGCCTTATGCGGTCGCCAGACGTGTACAAAGATGTGATCAAATTAGTGTTCACATATTGTCTATTATCACATATTTGATCACTTAAGTGCGCTTTGCCGTTCCGTGTCGTTTTTTAGCGCACATCAAAGGGATCAAAGCCAAATGTTGGTGTGCCTGCCACACTGCGCAAAGCCCAGTTGCACAGAATAAATAAGCCCAGTTGCGCGAGCGTCGCCGTGGAGAACTGTCGTGCTTAAAACTAAAGGAAAAAACAATGAAGGGAAGTAAGTTTATAGAGTTGATGCAAGGAGAGCCAGATATATGCGATCCAAAATGTAAAGACCATAAAAATCTAAATTATCCTCCATGTTTTGTGAAGTCTATTTGAAAACTGTGAGCTCAAAGGAGTGATCGAATCTTTTGAACACATATCTGGCAGATGCAACAATATGTGAGCAAAGTTTTTTAACAAAGAAGTGATCACTTCTTTGAAATCATACTGGCGCCGGGATTATAGTAAAGTTGGCTAAATGAACATCCGCTTCTATAAAACCGTGAATTCTGACCAGAAAGGAAACTTTAAATTTTCTAGTCTCGTTGACTTAGGTTATGAAAATGGTATAATAAAAAAGGTTATTTTAAGTTAAAAATTTATTTCATAAATTGTACAATATTAAACATAAAAAAGTTTAATTCTAGTTAGACATTAATTGGTCAAAAAAAATATCTTAACTATATCCATTCGTTTATTTCACTTTTGACATATCCTTACAACGTAACCTGAACACTAATGGGGTGTATCACTAACATTTTATCACGATAGATGGTACCTAATATAACTGTCAGTTGCATAGAAAACTTTTATTTTTATTACAAAATATATTATTTTCTGGATATTATGACGAAGTGAGCAGCTTTTAAGTGTACAAATCAAGATTTCCAAGCGAAATCATATGGTGATCTCAAAATTGCTGTTCTATTGATTCAACATTTTTTCTTTTTAAAGACGGTGTTTGCTTTCTTAATTCGTCTTTTAAGGTAGGTGACGTTAATTTAAAATACATTTTTCTGTTATAAAAATAATAAAAAACTACAAAAACATTTGAAAAATGATGCGGCATAGGTACACAAGGCACCATTGCCGCTAGCGACATCTACAAAACGCTTTTCCTGACACACTCTATTAAATAGTACCCGGGCTGGCGAAAGTAAAATAACAAATGGAAATGGTAAAGATTCTTCCGGTTTCTGAAAGAATGAATAATATAATTTAGTTTAACTTATTTTCGCATTCATCGGGCCCTGAGACGAAATGTAAACAAAAGAAACCAAACTTTAACAAACGCAGAAAATGCACAGACCAACTGCTGTGAACTCCCATATCCCGAGTTTGGGCGATATTGACGTGAATTACTCAAAGAAAAGCATCAAATTTTACAACACTTAAAATTTGATGATCCCAAGTCGATTATGAATAAATCACGTGTTTAGGACTGATGTATTCTGTAAAATTCTAATGGATATATTTAACACAGATTAGTTGATACAGATAAACTAAGCTGTATCAGCCTATAGGCTAGACATCTTAGTGTTTTCTCGGAACTTAAAAACAATTATTCTTATTGAACTTACCGTTTCATGGGAATTAAATATTACAAAAGACAACAACATGAAGTCAAATAAATATTATGATCTCATAGAAGAAATGATCAGAAACGGGTTCAAGACTCAGCTTTACGCAGTGGAAGTTGGTGCGAGAGGAGTTCCAGCAAAATCTTTCCACCACTTACTGAAGGAATTGAGTCTAAGCAGGCTCTTTCCATAAATACATTTATGAAAATAAAAAGTTAAACGTTCGTTATTTTAATCATCCTTTTAAAAATCAAAAAGAAGTTAGAAATTTTAAGTAACTTTAAGTTTCTCGAAGTATAGAGTTGGTATAAGTAAGCAACTGAAGCGCTTGTTCTGTGGAGGTGTCAGTTTTTGAATGCTTTAACTTTTCGAGTGCTGAATGTAATGCAGACGACACTCCAGCACTGCGCAACGCTAACTTTGCCTGTGTAAAAAAAAGTTATTACATTAATTATTTTATTATTACAGCCCCTAGAACACCGAGTCCTAAACCTTCACCGCTGTAGGCCTTCCAGAATGAGCCTGGAGAATCTGGCCTACAATCGCCACGTTCGCGTTGGACCGATGGGTATAACGTGCTCTCCGGGGCACGGGGACAGTGGTGTTGTAAATCTATGACAAATATACGTAAGAAAATTGTATTTGTCATTGGTACATCTCGGGCTTCGAACCGCGACCTTTTATATTAAGGAAAAGTGGTAACTTTTTTTTTAACTCTATTTGTGGTAACTTTTAATTGTCCTTTTATGTTTCCATTTTTTTTGTCTTTATGTGTTTATTAGTCGTTAGGTATCCTGTAATGAATAAATAAATAAATAAATATATAAAGCGTTCTTACAACCGAGCCACGACTGTTCCATCATTGCTGTGTTCGACTTGAAAGCAAAGCAAAGCTCGCTTTTTTTACCCAATTTTGCTTAAAGTGAATATAATTATTATATCACAATAATACAATTAAATAAACACAATATATTTTCCGAGCGAGGTGGCTCGGAAGAACGCTTTTCTTGAAAGTCCTTTCAAAAGGTCAGGTTCTAACCTCCGAAATATACCAATGAGAAAAATACACTTTTCTTACGTACATTTGCCGTAGATTTCCAACATCACCCCTACATCAGACACTCGCCAATCCGTCTGGCCTGCATATGGAAAATTACACAGATATAATTACAGAAATGAGTTCTGGAAGGCCCAACTCCAGCAGTGAAGGTCTAGGCTCCATGTTTTAGGGACTCTAATGATTATAATTTACAGCGTGCCCAGCAATGGAATCTGCATACTACATTACTAATCTACACTAGGCTCGGGCAGCAATCACGTATTCAACCGTTTATGATCAACACAGTTTAATGTACTATTATTAGCCTGGTAGCTTTCTTGTCCACGAACAGCCTGCTCTGCCCGGAGCTGCATAGAAATTAATTTGTAAACCAACTTGTCACTTGTACGTTAAAGTAGACTTTGGTTACCTTGTGGTTGTTGGCGGCGAGTGCCCAGACGGCGCGCGCGGCAGTCACCACTTGCACCGCGTCACTTCCCAACAACGCGCCGGATAACATATCCAATATCTCCGCTAAAAAAACATATATAAGAGTTACCTACCTAAAACACAAGCTGCAAAATAAAAAGAAATAAGCTATTTCAACCAAACATAGCTAAATGGGTCAGAAATGATACTACAGACATACTGCACAGATACGCGGCAGACTGTTAGTTCCATTAAATAATGTTCATTTGCTTGTATTTTCCTTTTGTGTACGAGGACAGCAGATGGTGGTGATCAAGTTGGTGCCCACAATGAGTCGTCGTCACTATGTGTCTACCCCAGTAACATGTGTAGGTGTGATGGTTGGAGTTACATACATGTGGAGAGCACTGTGAGTGTGTGATGATGTGCGGCGTTGGCAACAGCATTGAGCACAAGTGCAGCGGTAGGCAGAGGACTGAGAGCCAACACTCGCGCCGCGCCGTCAGTATGTGTCTACCCCAGTAACATGTGTAGGTGTGATGGTTGGAGTTACATACATGTGGAGAGCACTGTGAGTGTGTGATGATGTGCGGCGTTGGCAACAGCATTGAGCACAAGTGCAGCGGTAGGCAGAGGACTGAGAGCCAACACTCGCGCCGCGCCGTCAGTATGTGTCTACCCCAGTAACATGTGTAGGTGTGATGGTTGGAGTTACATACATGTGGAGAGCACTGTGAGTGTGTGATGATGTGCGGCGTTGGCAACAGCATTGAGCACAAGTGCAGCGGTAGGCAGAGGACTGAGAGCCAACACTCGCGCCGCGCCGTCAGTATGTGTCTACCCCAGTAACATGTGTAGGTGTGATGGTTGGAGTTACATACATGTGGAGAGCACTGTGAGTGTGTGATGATGTGCGGCGTTGGCAACAGCATTGAGCACAAGTGCAGCGGTAGGCAGAGGACTGAGAGCCAACACTCGCGCCGCGCCGTCAGTATGTGTCTACCCCAGTAACATGTGTAGGTGTGATGGTTGGAGTTACATACATGTGGAGAGCACTGTGAGTGTGTGATGATGTGCGGCGTTGGCAACAGCATTGAGCACAAGTGCAGCGGTAGGCAGAGGACTGAGAGCCAACACTCGCGCCGCGCCGTCAGTATGTGTCTACCCCAGTAACATGTGTAGGTGTGATGGTTGGAGTTACATACATGTGGAGAGCACTGTGAGTGTGTGATGATGTGCGGCGTTGGCAACAGCATTGAGCACAAGTGCAGCGGTAGGCAGAGGACTGAGAGCCAACACTCGCGCCGCGCCGTCAGTATGTGTCTACCCGAGTAACATGTGTAGGTGTGATGGTTGGAGTTACATACATGTGGAGAGCACTGTGAGTGTGTGATGATGTGCGGCGTTGGCAACAGCATTGAGCACAAGTGCAGCGGTAGGCAGAGGACTGAGAGCCAACACTCGCGCCGCGCCGTCAGTATGTGTCTACCCCAGTAACATGTGTAGGTGTGATGGTTGGAGTTATTTATTTTATTTTATTTATTTAAAAACTTTATTGTAAATCTATACAAAAGGCGAACGTAATGCCGCAAGACATTCTCTTCCCGTTAACCTTTGGGACATTGGGACATTTAAATATGAGTACGGTGCAAATAGAGAAATAAAATATTAAAATGAAACATAAATAATATTAAAAATTAACATACTTAGACAACTATAATATATATATATACATATATATAATATATACACATACATACTAATACTACATAAATATAATACAATAAAATTATATAATAATACATAAATACCTTAATGTTAATAATAACTACCTACAATGGATTAAAGTCAGTAAAAAGTTAAGCTAGTGACTTATAAAAATGACTGTACACTCTTTTCTTGAATATTGGTCTGCTGGGTGCTTGTCTGACTTCAACAGGAAGGTTGTTCCACAGGGATGAAGATGACACAACAAAAGATTTGGAAACAAAGTTTGTGTGATGGGAAGGGATAGATAGGAGGGAATTATGTGAGGAGCGAAGAGTTTTATTGTGAAAGGCGCTGAGGTAGAAAAATAAATCTTTTAAATATTTAGGTGTATTAGGTTCCTTTAGCACAGAGTATAGTAGGCACAGTGATCTCATATTTCTTCGAGAGCGAATTGGCAACCATTTAAGTTTGGATCGATATTCGGAAATATGGTCAAACTTGCGTAAACAGAAAATGAACCTAATACACGTATTCAAGAGACGATCCATCCTATTCAGTTGATCCTCTGTCATGTTTACACAGCACACATCTCCGTAGTCAATGATTGGCAAAAGTAGACTCTGAGCTAGCGCGATTTTTGCCTTCACTGGCAAGAAATGTTTAAGTTTGTTTAGAGAATGAAGTGAGGCAAAAACCTTACGCTTAGTGTTTGTGAGCTGTGTAGTCCATGCAAGATTGGAATCGATATGCACACCTAAATTTTTAACATCGCTTCTAAATGGAATGGAAGCGTTATCAAATCGAACAGGCACCAAGTCTGTAAGAACAATTTTAGACATAAGTCTAGAGCTCCCTATCACTATAGCCTGGCACTTGCTCGGATTGACCACTACCCCAAATCGTTTGGACCAGGAACTTATATAAGACAAGTCCGTATTTAACCAGGCTACAGCACTATTTACAGTATTAACATCAGTTTGTACATAGAGCTGCAAGTCATCGGCGTATAAATGATACTGGCAGTGAAGAGAAAAGGTGATTGCATTTATGAATAAAGAAAATAAAAGAGGAGAGAGAATGCCACCTTGTGGTACCCCTGTGGCGATGTCGCACCACTCAGAAAGCTCATGACCCACACGAACCCTCTGTCGGCGACCATGTAGATACCGTGAAAACCAGTCCAATGACTCTGATGATAATCTTAGACGAGAAAGCATAGCGATGAGCAGGTCAGGATCCACTGTGTTAAAAGCATTCGTGAAATCAATTAGTACCAATACAGTAACTTTTGATTCATCCATGCCATTTACATACATGTGGAGAGCACTGTGAGTGTGTGATGATGTGCGGCGTTGGCAACAGCATTGAGCACAAGTGCAGCGGTAGGCAGAGGACTGAGAGCCAACACTCGCGCCGCGCCGTCAGTATGTGTCTACCCCAGTAACATGTGTAGGTGTGATGGTTGGAGTTACATACATGTGGAGAGCACTGTGAGTGTGTGATGATGTGCGGCGTTGGCAACAGCATTGAGCACAAGTGCAGCGGTAGGCAGAGGACTGAGAGCCAACACTCGCGCCGCGCCGTCAGTATGTGTCTACCCCAGTAACATGTGTAGGTGTGATGGTTGGAGTTACATACATGTGGAGAGCACTGTGAGTGTGTGATGATGTGCGGCGTTGGCAACAGCATTGAGCACAAGTGCAGCGGTAGGCAGAGGACTGAGAGCCAACACTCGCGCCGCGCCGTCAGTATGTGTCTACCCCAGTAACATGTGTAGGTGTGATGGTTGGAGTTACATACATGTGGAGAGCACTGTGAGTGTGTGATGATGTGCGGCGTTGGCAACAGCATTGAGCACAAGTGCAGCGGTAGGCAGAGGACTGAGAGCCAACACTCGCGCCGCGCCGTCAGTATGTGTCTACCCCAGTAACATGTGTAGGTGTGATGGTTGGAGTTACATACATGTGGAGAGCACTGTGAGTGTGTGATGATGTGCGGCGTTGGCAACAGCATTGAGCACAAGTGCAGCGGTAGGCAGAGGACTGAGAGCCAACACTCGCGCCGCGCCGTCAGTATGTGTCTACCCGAGTAACATGTGTAGGTGTGATGGTTGGAGTTACATACATGTGGAGAGCACTGTGAGTGTGTGATGATGTGCGGCGTTGGCAACAGCATTGAGCACAAGTGCAGCGGTAGGCAGAGGACTGAGAGCCAACACTCGCGCCGCGCCGTCAGTATGTGTCTACCCGAGTAACATGTGTAGGTGTGATGGTTGGAGTTACATACATGTGGAAAGCACTGTAAGTGTGTGATGATGTGCGGCGTTGGCAACAGCATTGAGCACAAGTGCAGCGGTAGGCAGAGGACTGAGAGCCAACACTCGCGCCGCGCCGTCAGTATGTGTCTACCCGAGTAACATGTGTAGGTGTGATGGTTGGAGTTACATACATGTGGAAAGCACTGTGAGTGTGTGATGATGTGCGGCGTTGGCAACAGCATTGAGCACAAGTGCAGCGGTAGGCAGAGGACTGAGAGCCAACACTCGCGCCGCGCCGTCAGCATAACCAGCTGAGCGTGCTGCTAACCGGCCCCACGCAACCCCTGCAGTACTACGCCGACCTCGTTCAGAAACCATGATCTTGTACACACAGTTTAGGACCTCGCTCTAAAATATGATAAAAGAAGTAAAGTATCATCACGGCCGAAATCTCTTGCTTTTTATTCTCAATCTTTTTTGATTAGGCTAACAGACGAATTGAGATACGATTAGCAGCATTTGGGAAACTGTGATAGATCTTCTCTTCGTCCATAACAAAAATGTTTGAAGACAAAAGTATTTAGCCAGTACATCTTTTTACATATGATGTCGTACGGAGCACATACTTGGACACTGACAGAGGGCCTGCTATAGAACTATAAAAAAAGATTTGTGCTCGGAATTTCTTTGATAGAGTATACTCTGTTACCTTTAGTATCATAAGCCTGCGGTATACAGCGTGTGAGTGTCGAGTGCCAAGACTGTGCACGGGACAGTGGGGACGCGACCGCAAGAAATACTTTCGCAGTATCAGATACTGACCAGATATACGCAAACACATAAAGCTCAACCTGGAATAGTCTCCTACCTTCAGTATGAGAGGTCTGCAGTGTGAATGCGGTATACAGTGCGTGAGAGTGTCGAGGGCCAAGACCAGCAGCGCAGGACAGTGGGGACGCGACTGTAAGGCAGACTCCCGCGACACCACAACACACACCTCCGTCACCAGACACCGGCCTGATATACACGAACACATGGAGCTCCAGGCTGGAATATATTGATTAACATGAAATAGAAATCTGCCCTTATTTGAATAAGAAATATGTTCTGCAACATCTATCTTCCTCAGTAGAGGTCTTGGGCTGTATTTTAGGGACTGTAATGATGATATACCATCCCATTCGGTTGATTGGATAAACAATACAATACGTACAGCCAACTTTACTGTAGGACAATCATGACAAGTGGCAAGCATGTCGATGTCTCTAGCGTACCAAACTCAGTAAATATTATTGTGGGATCAAGAAGTGAACCCGGTACCTTTGAGTCTAAATCCACGGACTTAACCGCTAGACCAAGAAATTAATATGGAACTTAATTATATAGTGTCAAATGGTACTAAAGCTAGTTAACAGAGCGCGATAAATACTTTTTTATTTTATAAATATTATTTATTCGTAACAAAAATATGTTCTGGTCAGAATGATTAGAAATAAGAATAAAATGTGACAAGAGGACCGGCAGATTTTTCGCGCTGTGCAGCGGATGAATGCTGCGAGTGTTCTTGGCACACTACGACATGATCAAGTCATGGTTGAATATTTGTATATATATAGATATTAGTTTTATTTTAATTTAGTTTATATATATTAATTATCCTATTTTTTTTTTATCTTAATCATTGTGCTGTTTTTTATTCTTAATAAATTACAGAATAAAATTTAAAATCTATATTAAAAACATCCGTGTAACACCCACATAGATCTATTTTGCTGACAGATGAATAACTCATGTATTGATTTTTAAAATTCAGATTAAGACAAATATCTCTCTTATTTGTATTCACCTTTGGGACATGAATTAGTAAAAGTATGCAGCAAATGTATGACAGCTTCTCTTAATGGTTCAGTCATCATGCACCACGGCCACAATCGGTTCAATGAATTAGAAATGTTATTGTCAGCAAAGCCTTCCTTGGCTTCCGTACAGTTCGTCATCATACAATCTATAGCCACTACTGTCCATTGAAGAGTTAATAGTGTTGGATTCTGGAATTAAATTTAAACCTTGAATAAACTCACATAAAAAACAATAGCATAGACTAAAATACTACAAAGTAAAGAAAAATAAAATGTTAAAAAAATGTTGATAAACTACATATTATTCTTTTTTTTTGTAAATATATACATATTATACATATAAACACCCAGATCGAGATAAATTATACAATGTACAACTTGCCCCCGGTGGGAATCGAACCCACGACCTCCCGAGTTCACGGCAACGTTTGTTACTGTAAGGTAAATTAATTCATAACAAAAGAAAGAGATGGAAAGATTGTATGTACGTAGGAAAGAAAGAGAAATAAAAAAATAAGTAATGGCGAATGTTGTCTTTTATTAATCACCAACCTTTACATGGAACTGCGGTAAAAAAAATAAAAAGTAGTTGAAATACGTCTAATTTCGACGAAATAAAGTGTTGTACGTATAATAACACTTACGAGAAGTACGTTTTACTTCAAATATTGTAAAAATATACGCCATAATTCGCGATTCATGCAGATAAAAAAAAGTAACCGATTTTACGGAACAAAAAAAAGTGATTGCATCAACATGGACACAATTATAGAAGAAGATTTGGATAAATTTACGGTAATTCAATTGAAGGAAGAGCTGAGGTCAAGATTTTTGGCATGTTTGGGTGCTAAAAATGAATTGGTGGAAAGATTGGTAAAGGATAACATTGTAAAAAGGGAAAATGGAACTTGGGAATATTTTAAAAATGAAAAAACTAGAAGATTATCTGAACAGCTGGAATTACAATCATTAAAGGCTCAATTAGAGAAATTTAAAGGTGATGAGGCCGAAAAAAGTTCAGGGTCAGGTATGTCATATGATATTTTAACACAAATTTTGCAAACACAATCAGAATTAATAAAACATATAGCTAATCCAGTACAGAATAGTTTCCAAGTATACTCCACAGCAGATACAAGTCAGGCAATACCATTGTTTGGTGGTAACAAGACAGAAAATACTGTCGAATGGGTCAAACAGGTGGAAAGAGTAGCAAACCTTGCGAATTGGTCAGACAACTTGACGTTGGTAAATGCATCCATGAGGCTTAGGGGTCAAGCAGGAAATTGGCACAGAGCTATGGGCAAGTGCGCTGGAAATTGGCAAGAATGGAAGGCAAAGTTGTTAGAAAGATTTAGTATAAAAATGTCATTCGCAGAATTTATAACATTTCAGTCAAAAAGGATATTAAGGTCTACAGAAACAATAACTCAGTATGTTTACAACAAAAATGCATTGTTTGAACGTTCACCGACTCAAATTACAGATGCAGATAAAGTATCATTGATTCTAGAAGGTATTTGTGATCAAAAATGGTCGATTCCATTAGCCACACATTGTTGTCAAAATGTTGAAGAACTGTTAACACATGCAACAGCATTGGATAACATACGCCAATTGCAACACAGGGAATTTGTGACAAGGAATGAGCAACAAGGAAGTTCAACAACCCCAAGTAAGTTTGAAAAACCAAGATTTAGTAAATTCATACCAAAGTTTAATGCAGAAACAGACAAGGAGGAGGAACAAATATGTTACCGTTGTAAAAATAAGGGGCATATTTCATATAATTGTCAAATGCAACAAAAAGAAAATTCAGTGAACAGTAACAGTAATTTACCAATTAAAAATACAGGTGAAAACAGAAATGAAACCAAAAATATTTACACACAACCTAGTACAAGTAAAATGTTTTATGAAAAGAACAAAAATAAACAAATTAATTGTGTTCAAGAAAATGTACCTAATGTGACACTAATTCCAGTAACTTTAAATGAGACAATTAAGGTGAAGGCACTGGCAGATTCAGGGTCCGTTATAACTAGACCACGGAGGCGGTCAATATTATGATACAGTTTAAAGTACAAGGTGTACGGTGCCGTTTTAAATGCATACAAATGTAAAAAAATATGTTTGATATTTACCATTACCGCTCATCTGCTCAGACTGATATTAGAAGAATAATTATGTATCGATATATTAATCATAGATTTGTTTTATAAAAATAGATTTTACTCTAAATTGTAAATATTTTTACCTTTTTTTCCATGTCTAAAATTATTGAATGTGAAACTATGTCTAAAATGTCCGTAATTTTATTTCCTAGAAAGTTAATACATTTCTCAAAAGTACCCAACAAACTTGAATAATATTTGAAAATGTTGTATTGAGCGAGCGAGAGGGATACAAAACAAAACTCTCTTAACATATAACAAATGAGGATTTCTTG
This sequence comes from Tinea semifulvella, assembly GCA_910589645.1. Lineage (NCBI taxonomy): Eukaryota > Metazoa > Arthropoda > Insecta > Lepidoptera > Tineidae > Tinea > Tinea semifulvella. The sequence continues at coordinate 13,117,618 of OU342585.1, forward strand.
TAACAATTTTTTTAAGAAGTTAAACACAGACGCAGACATCATGACAAGCAGAATTAATGTCTTTCATAATTCTGTTGTACTAAATGAAATAAAAGTCTAAAATAAATTATTGTTTCTTTCGTGTTTCTCTACTTTTATGGCTATAGCCGCTGGATGGAAGCGGGTGGATCATATTGACGCAAAATTATTTAAAATAAAAATATTGCATCAATAATGATGCAATTTATTTGCATTGCAATTATCATTCTACATCTATTATTATAAAATATATATTTTCAATTAGGTTTCTTACATTATTGGCATTTTTAATGACTTGCGTCGGCTTTCCTACAAAGGAGAGATGGTCTCGCACTCGCTGTAAAGTGGCCAATAGGATGTTGTGTAGGCCGCGGTGTACTGCATACTGTCTGGCGCGCGAACTCACACTCAGTAATGTCGATAAACATGAACTTATGCATTGCCAATACTCATCTGAAAAAAAAAAGCATAAGCCACGTATGTATTCATCTCGGGACAAAACACTGGTCATAAGCCACGTACGTACTCATCTGAGAACAAACACTGATCTTAACCTATGCATGTATGTACTCATCTTGGGACAAAACACTGCACTTAAGCTACGCATGTGCACATCTGAATACAAAACACTGAACATAAGCCACGTGTGTATTCATCTGGGACAAAACACTGATCTTAAGCTAGCATGTACTCATCTGGATACAAAACACTGGTCATAAACCACGTACGTACTCATCTGAGAACACTGATCTTAACCTATGCATGTATGTACTCATCTTGGGACAAAACACTGACTTAAGCTACGTATGTACTTATCTGGATACAAAATACTAGTCATAAGCAACGTACGTACTCATCTGAGAACACTGATCTTAACCTATGCATGTATGTACTCATCTTGGGACAAAACACTGCACTTAAGCTACGCATGTGCACATCTGAGTACAAAACACTGAACATAAGCCACGTATCATCTGGGGACAAAACACTGATCTTAAGCTAGCATGTACTCATCTGGATACAAAACACTGGTCATAAGCCACGTATGTACTCATCTGGAGGCAAAACAGTGATCATAAGCGCATGTATTATCTGGGGACAGAACACTTATTATAAGCCATCATAAATGCACTTTTAACAGTCTGCCTTTTTGTAAAGAAGATAATTTATATGAAATCGATATATTTTTATTTTTGGAATCAATCTTAGAATACTACCAACAATATAAACATACAATTATTATAATTTGTATAATTTTAATTTATTTATTCGTCATAATGTATATAAATTAGAAAAGACTGATCATGATGATAGATTTTGCCTCAATATGCATTTTATTTTATTTGGGATGAAAAATAGGACATGCAGTAGAACTTACTAACTACATTTTAGCTAATAAGGTGGTAAGCAACAGTATATCCAACCACATTATCCACAATGTTTTAATAAAATTAACATTATGAATATATATTTTTTAAATATTGTAGGAGGAGAAGACTTTGTCGTAGAGAGAAAACGTCGGAAAAAATATGTCTCTCAGGTGAATCACGTAAAGACCCGTTTAATTATACAACTGTATTTTAAATGACCATATCCCTTGCTTGGGGTGGTCAGAAACCACACCTATCATGACAAGTGGCAAACTCGTCGATACCTAGATAGATAGTCTAGTTGTCTGGTAGACGCGGAAATATCAATAAATGAAATAAATTGCGTAATAATAATTATAATAATACCTTGACCAAACTCGGTGTTAGCTGCATCCGTGGTTAATTTATTATATAAATTCATCAACACTTTACATAACTCTTCGCTCATGTATCCGGGATAGCAGCCATCTTTAATTAATGTTTCGTCACTTGTAACTGTGATGTCATCGCAAAAATCACTCAAACTAATGTCGTACAGAGATGTCGTTTGACTCTTATGATTAATTGATTTGAGAAGTTGATTTACACAAAACATGGCAGATTTTTGGAGCTCTGAAATAAAATATACATAATATGTAGGCAAGTTACGAAGACTTAATTAAAATAGTTATTATGATTGACGTTTGCACGTACCGCAGGTATTACAAACCTTTTTTTGGTGGGCTACATAATAATATGATCATAATTGTCAAACTTAAAAGTAGCTGTGAAAAATGGGTGAAGTCCGTAGGATTTACCATGTAATCCAAGGTAGACCTACCCTACACGTGCCCCACGGATGGTACTAATCGAGCAACATAGAACGATCGCGAGTCGATTTGCAGGCGGCGTATTATTATAGCTTATATCATGCCATTACTCCTGTGCATCCACCATGGAATGGTGGTTGCCCTGTGATAAGAATGCTTTCCTTAACTTCCTAAAAATATATGTCTAACCCGGCATGTACCAATGAGATTTAAACTTTTCTTACGTACATTTGTCATTAAATTAGAACACCACCGTTCGCGTCGAGGCACAGGAGTAATGGCATGTTATAAGCGATAATAATACGTCGCCTGCAAATCGACTCGCGTTCGTTCTACGTTGTTCGAGCAAGTTAAATCGGTCCCGATTCCGCTAATACCAACTTGTGGAATCATTTATAAATAGTCATCAGATCCTCGCCAACCCGTCTGGCCAGCGTGTAGGCCATATTCTCCATATATATGTTCTGAAAGGCTCATTTTCAGCAGTAACGGTCTAGGACTACCGTGTTCTAGGGGCTGTAATAATGTATTGATTATAATGACTATTACTGTTGCCTGGTCTTGCAGTCTTATTGGCCAGCGTGGCAAGAAGATAATTAAATCCTCCAGAAATTTATGGAAGGCCCATCTTCAACAGTGGTGGTCTAGGACTCTTGTGTCTTAGGGGCTGTGATGATGATAGTCAACCATTGCATGCAGCGGCTCTAGTGACCGCGAGGAACTAACGTTCTCAAAGACTAACATGGGAGCCCACCACATACGATAAGGCTTATCTTCAACAGGGTAGTTTTAGAACTTTATTTTATAAGGACTACTCGTATGATGAATCTTAACTTCTTATATATATATATATTATATATTCACATTTAGCCAACTTTACTATAGGCCAATCATGACAAGTGGCAAGATCGTCGATGTCTTTAGCGTACCAAACTCGAGAAATATCACAAATAAATTATATATTAATTAATTTATTTACATTAATAAATATTTTTGTGTCCCGACCAGGAATAGAACCCGGTACCTCCGAGTCTAAATCCACGGACTTAGCCGCTAGACCACGGAGGCAGTTAGTATAATAATAATAAAAATACAAATTATACGAACCAGTATTCTGAGTATTAAGACAATCTATAATGAGAGTGAAAAAGGCCGTCGCTCGTCCATTTCTCAAATCGCACCACACGCTGTCACTTGCGGTACACTCACAAAGTAAAGTACCCAGCAGTAATATACTCTGACAAACTGCCTCTTGACTTTTAGTATCCTGCACTGTAAATCACAAATAAAATAATTACTTATTGGCCGCGTTCGTGTTATAGCATTTCCAACATTTCGTAGCAACTTCATAAACCAGCGCGAAATGTCGTTTTTGTTAAGAAATACCACTTTTTTTAACAATGCTAACATTTCTTAAATAAAACGAGCGGTGATGCTACTTTTTGACAAGTGTTTTCGTTCATGTTTTATCATACCATGGCATCCAATACACGTGATATTATTATGGTCTTTGAATTTATTACATAAAATCGTTTAATATACCTTTTTAACAAATATAATAGAAAACTATAAAGTATATAAAAATGGTAAACGATCAATTTGACATCTGTCAAAAAGTAACATCAATAACCCTCCTTTCAACACGGTACTGACATACGGAAATTAGCATCAAATGTTAGAATTTTCATTAAACGAACGACTTGTGCTAAAAAAGTGTATATTTTCATGCTAACATTTCTTAAAACGAACGCGGCCATTATTAAGCATATGTTATTAAAATGTCAAGTTGGAATAGAACTACCCATTTCAATAGTTACGAAATTTATTCATATTTGTCACACATTAACACGTTTATGTTTTATATGAATAAATAATAATTTTAAAATAGATTACTAATTTTGTTAATTTTATCTTAATAATATGTCTTCTGACCTTTGATATTATTGGTATAAAATAAACAGTCTTAAACACACACTCACACATACTCACTCACGCACTTTCTCTCTTTCACACACACACACACATACGCAATCTAGAAGTCTTACCTAAAGCAGTTGGGTGCAATCTCTTTTACACGCGTTAACACACACACATAAACTCTCTCTCTCTCATAATACCCAATCTAGAAATCTTACCTAAAGCAGTTGGGTGCAAGGTACAGAACAATGAGTGCAGACAATCCTTGGTGGCGGCTAACGTAGTCCGCACCATTTTGTGACAAACACTTCGAGACAGCGCGCGACACACACTCTCTCTAACACACGCACTCTCCCATAAAGTAGAATCCCCCCAGTAACTGCATCTAAAAAGAAAAGTTTAGAAACTATTATGCCACAAATTAAATACACAGGGACTATGACATACATATATAAGAACGCTTCCCTTTTTACCTCGGGGGGCAATTCTTATCGTATATTTAACTACTTTACTATCTTAACTAGACTCCTCTTAATACAACTATCAAATTATTTAAAAGATTATATTTACAGATAATATAATACACCAATTCTCCTGTTTCGTTATTATAGTAATAAAACTACTATTAATATTCCATATATACAATAAATATAAATTATACTTTACGGTATCCATGTACCGCCAAATGGCTCATACGTTTTTTACTTTACTATGTTAAAGGGCAAGATGTTTCGTAACATACCAGACTCGTGAGATGTCAAGTATAAATTAAATATCGTCTGGGAACTGGCAAATAGTCCTTACTCAACTTTTAAAAAAAGATATATATAGGCACAAATTGTTCTTTGTGTGTTACATAAAACGAAATTTCCCACAACCTCGAAACCCCCTACGGCAAAACCACAGAGACAGACATAAATGAAAAAAAAAACCATCAAGTACAATTAAGTTACCTAAATAGCAGTCTAAATAGCCCCTGTTCATTCCATCGTTGCACGGGACATCTATTGAAGACCACGACATTATGGATGACATTAGCAACAGCGACCACGAGTTCTGGAGTGGGTGGTACGTGCTCAGTACTAAACGTCATTGCAGGACAAATGTTCACATCTCCATTTTTACTGGCCCGGACTTCTAACTCTTCGTATCTCTCCATCATTGACATTGGCACATTAGGTTCTAAAATATAGAGGACCAAAGATATTAAATAAATAATAAGATGGGACAAGAAGCCAAACGGTATGATGGTATTGTTTCAGAATTTCTTATTTAAACCTTTATTCTAAAATACAAAAGGCGAACGTAATGCCGCTAGATATGCCCTGCCCGTTAACCTTTGGGACATAGAAATCATTTCATATTGAGAACAGTGCAATTAGAAATATAAACAAAATAATCGATCATAATAATATTTAAAAACTAATTAAATAGAAATACAAATACATACAAATATTACATAAATAATAATACCTTTAAAAACATGACTTTGCATTGCTATTTATGGTTGTGTTGAACATGCACTACCAAATAGATTTTGTTGTTTTACTGACAAAATGCCGACCTGCATGCTACGGAAGTTTAAAACACGTTCTTCTTCAACAAGAACAAACTGCAACCGGCTCGTTAAAGATGTAAATAATCTTTAAAGTAAAAAAGTAAAGTATCATCACGACCGTTTCCATTTCGGGGTGGTCAGAAACCACGCTTATAATTAAGCTGATTCACATTTAGCCAACTTTACTATAGGCCAATCATGACCAGTGGCAAGCTCGTTGATGTCTTCAGCGTATCAAACTCGAGAAATATTACAATTAAATTAAATATGAATTAAATGTAGTGGTAACAAACGTTGCCGTGAACTCGGGAGTTCGATTCCCACCGGGGGCAAGTTGTACATTGTATAATTTGTCTCGGTCTGGGTGTTTAGAGTAAAGTAAAGTATCATCACGACCGTTTCCCTTTCGGGGTGGTCAGAAACCACGCTTATAAATAAGCGGATTCACATTTAGCCAACTTTGCTATAGGCCAATCATGACAAGTGGCAAGCTCGTCGATGTCTCCAGCGTACCAAACTCGAGAAATATCACAAATAAATTAAATGTTAATTAAATGTATTTATATACATTAATTAATATTTTTGTGTCCCGACCAGGAATCGAACCCGGTACCTCCGAGTCTAAATCCACGGACTTAACCGCTAGACCACGGAGGTAGTATATATGTATGTTTATGTATATTAATATGTATGTATTACTATTTAGTGTATCGATATTATAATCTTTATTCCATATATATTGTAAGTAAGAATATATTAAATTGCTGTTAATTTAAATAGTTATTTATTTCTCTTATTATCTTTATGATTGCACTTACATTTGATCAAATTTGTCCCCAAGGTTTGGCTGTCAGAGAATGTCTTCGGGCATTAAGTCCGCCTTTGTACTTTGTGCAAAAAAGTTTATAAATAAATAAATATATTTTTTTGCAGTTTTTATTAATTGATCGGTTATCGTGATATCATTATATATTGTTATACGTATTTGTGTATGTAAATTATTATTATGTATGTTTAAGTATTTGTTTTTATTTCTATGTATAATATGTATATATTTACAAAAAAAAAAGTATAATATGTAGTTTATCAACCATCTAGTTTCCGTAACACAAGCCTCGTAGCTTACCACGGAAATTAGATGGCGCTGTGTGACCTGTCTGGAAATATTTATTATTTTATTATTATTTATTTACATTAATAAATATTTTTATTAATATTTTTGTGCCTCGACCAGGAATCGAACCCGCTAGACCACGGAGGCAGTAAACAATCTTTAAGTAGTAATATATAGCTTTTTGTGAAAACAAATAATTTTGTAGATTAAAAAGAAACAGTTAACCACTAAGTAATTAATAGTAATTGTTGATTTAGTAGTTTACACTGGAAGAAGATATGTTTATTACTTCAAATTATTGTAATCTCAATTCATTGCCATGTCTTTTCAAATTCTTATTTAAAGTTTAATGTCTATTAAATATAAAATTTTAGTTCCAATCTTTGCAAGCGTGCCAATACATAATAATAATCGTGGATACGGCATTACGTTGCTATACGTATCATATATAAGTATTTACTTGATACGAATACAAATTTATAAAATAATTACTGTAAATTATTAAGATTTTAAAGATATTTTCAGTAACTCCCTATAACACTCAACACTAAAGTGCATGTAGTTAATAAAACAGATGTTTACGAGATAATAGGAATAACTGACAAAACTTATTTGCTAACTAATAATAATAACAAAGTTTATTGAAACAATTACATTTTTTTTTCTTATAATTATGAACTTAACTTAGGGAACAGATATGTATAAATAGTTTAAGCGTTGACTCCAAGACTAGTTGGGCTGTGTCCTAGTAGTCAATGCTCTCCCTAGGAACTACAAAAATAAATTCACAACATTGGTAAGTTAAATAAACTGTTGTTTACATTTGTAAACAAAGAGAAAACAAAACCAGATATAGGTGAAAAAATAAAAACAGTAGCAAAATAACTTATAGATAAGGTTAGTAAAGCAAAATTATATAAAAAAAGTAAAATAAATAAAACACCTAAGTACGTCTGTAGAATATGCCAGTTAAATTATTTTTGGACAACGAGAAGATTACTTAAAAGATAATTTGTATTGATTAACTTGTTTGTATTGATTATTTTCTTCCGGGCGAAGCCGGGTCATATCAAAAATAATAAATATTTAATATAATCAATAAATATCAATCACTATACATATATAAGTATGTATTGTATGTAGTATATAGTAGCCAATATAGTGTGTAGTATATGTATTATTGTGTACATATTTGTATGTATGTGTATTTATTTTAATATCTAGTGTATGTAAGATTAAATGAATTTATTTGGCAACGTTTCTTACAATCGTTTGCACCTAGCCTCATGACTGTAATGTTCTGTATTGTCCCAAAGGTTGGCTGCTAGAGAATGCCTAGCGGCATTAAGCCCGCCCTTTGTACATAGTGCAATAAAGTTATAAATAAATATACATATTTTTTTCAATTAAAATAAATTTTAATCTAATCTTATCCAAATGTTTACATTCCATGAGTCCTGTACCACAAAACATTGACTGATGTTCAATTATATCGCTAAAATATAATCCAACCAATTGAAATGCCTTTGTTTCGTTTTACCCGTATATAAATTCATGTTGATGATTTATATCTTCTCGTAGCGGATCCTATAGCTTATGTCTTAGTTGTATGTAAAAATCCATGTATGTATTGTTTAGCACTGTTGGCGGCCCTCATACTATAAGTATGTACAACACTCGTAAAACATACAACATAATATAACCGCGCTTATCACAACTATAAATACCAATTCGAAGATTATAACCATAATTATGATTTATTGATTCAATAATTATTACTCACCCACAAAATATTTGTGTTCATTTTCTTTGCAAAAATCCACGAGTATCTCTTGACAGTGTTGCAAGAAATCGTGCTTTTTCAACTGCTCTAGAATTTCGTTTTCATAAACCTGTAAATAATAATTTTTCATTACAGCTCCTAGAACACAGCGTCCTAGACGTTAGCAGTTACGTCCTAGAGTTTACATAAACATTACAAAATATTATACAAATATCTCCTCGCCAAGCCGTCTGGCCAGCGTGGCGAGTGTAGGCCAAATTCTCCAGGTATAGGTTCTGGAAGGCCCATCTCCAACAGTGGGGGTTTAGAACGCTAGTCTAGTGGCTGTAATAATAATAATAATACGAATATCATTGTTAATAGTTCTTTAAAGTATGACAAACCACTGCTACGTATGTGTCGTCGTTACAATGATTTAGGCTTAACCCAGAGGATATTTTTAATTGTACCTATTCTATGTTTAAACGTCATTTAAACTTTAATCAATAAATGTGATTTTATTTGTATCATCATCATCATCATTGCAGCCCCTAGAACATAGCGTCCTAGACCTCCACTGCTGGAGATGGGCCTTCCAGAACATACTCGTATATCTGGAAAATTTGGCCTACACTCGCCACGCCTGGCCAGACGGCTTGACGAGGAAATGATGTCAATTTTTAATGACAATTTATTAACGATTCCACAAGTTGGTATTAGTGGTGCTCTTCGAGGCACGGGAACGGTGGTGTTGTTGTAATGTCGTAAGAAAAGTGTATTTCGTACTTTACATGCCGGGTGGGTTTGAACCGACCATAATATTCATACAAAAATAAAATAACTAAACTACATCCGTGGTCTAGCGTAACCATGGTCGAGACAAAATAATATAATTATTATTGATATTTATTGAGTTTAATACGCTATATAGATATCGACAAGCTTGCCACTTGTTATGGGCCTATAGTAAAGTTGGCTAAATGTAAATCCGCTTCTATAAAAGCGAGGTTTCTGGAAGAGATACAGTCGTGATGATACTTTACTTTACTAAAATAACTATTATTGTGTAAATTGGTACGATCAGTTGGTTCTACATCTAAATAATATTTACAAGTTTATAACATTTTATATTTCTATACGCAATATAAACATAGTGATAATAGTTATTAGGTACGTATCACATTACAGAAAATTGTTGTAGAGTCTGGCTTATGAAAGTAGATAACGAAAAAACGCGGCAAATTTAATAAATATTAGTATGGTATCCCTCAAAGTTTGTAAAAATATGAGGATAAAACTTACTTGATACTTTACACTTGTTAACTATACGGGAAAAAAATGAAACAAAAAAATGCTTTCAACGAGAATTTGTTGCAAGTATCAAAATAATAAATCATAGTAACCTACGAAATTCAACACCACCACGTCAAAAATCTTGTTTTTGGTTATATTCAGCTTCTTTTACTTGTCGTTTTTCTTGGAATTTGGACATCATGTATCTTTCGGACTACACTTTTATTAGTTTTATTCAAATTTTACAACGCAAATAAGGAATTAACAACAAACCAATTCTAAGCAAATGTTTAACAACAGCCATATTGAAAAATTTACACGGTCAAAAAAAAACGGTGTTCCATTTGTAAGTTTCCAAATAATTCGATTATCTATTTTCATTAGCCAGACTCTAGTCAATTAATTAAGTGTGTCACAGCAATATCGATGAATTATATTAAATAATAATTGGCTTTAATTGGGTATAAGTAGTATAGGCATAGTTTGTTTAAATGTTCTTTTAAAATTATAATAAATGTGTGCAGTTATATTGTAATTGGTTTTTTTTCTGTACCCGTTTTGTGAAATGGAAGTTATGAAAAACGTAACTGCTGTAGTTACGTTATTGAATTTTACATTGCGTGTTATTTATAGCTATAATAACGTGAAATGAACATCGAAAAATTCTCTAAACTCCACGGCAGTTGCACTGTTTTGTGTAACATTGTTAAATAGAGAACATCAATAAGTATGCAAAATCAGTAGCGGGCGTTGAAATGTGTGAGTATTTATTTTACCACTATATCTAAGAAACTAATTTCTGGTTACAAATATATGATTCACACGTATTTTTATTATTAATAGAGAATATAAAAATTAATAACACTTCTTATTGATAGAAATCCCATTGAATAGAACCTGAAAGAAAAAATATTTTTGTTTTCTAAATATGACCTATCGTGGCACACTTGAGGCCGCTAACTCAATCCTACCTTAGTGGGATTCATTCTTATGGTATGGATATGTAATTAAATGAACAAATGCGACTTAGGAAGGATTCAGTTATCGACCCTTACAATTTTAGAACAGTTTTCATCATCATCACGTTTCTCTTCCGAGCTGGTCAGAAACTACGCTTATAAAAAATCGGATTCACATTTAGCCAACTTTACTATAGGCCAATCATGACAAGTGGCAAGCTCGTCGTCCACTCGTCGTCTCCAGCGTACGAAACTCGGAAAATATCATAAATAAATTAAATATTAATTAAAATTATTGCTTATACTTGCCCCGATCAGGAATCGAACCCACCGAGTCTAAATCCACGGACTTTACCACGGAGGCAGTTTTAATTATCCAAATGTGCATTATCGTCTCATGTGCAAACCGTCTGGCCATGCATAGTATAAGCCAGTATAGGCCACTTCTCCAGATCATGTTCTGGAAGGCCCATCTCTGAAGGGCTATGATGTGCATTATCTAGATTATCTAGTTACCTAATGTATACGCGCAACAATGTTTACAAAAAGTAATATTGGAATTCCCCCGTTTTATCGACAAACCGAATGACATGATAATAAAGTAATTATTTGTATGTGACTATTAATCTATTATCTATTGTAAAACTCTATATCTATATTTATTATAAAGTATCTAATACTACAAAAATTTACGAAATGTTTAACTCGAGGATAAGATATACTCGTACATAAATGCTATGCATATTGTGTGAAAAACCAAATAGCAATTTTGGTTGACGAAATAATTACGCCTTAAACGACAACATAAATAATGTTTGATGGAATAGGTTTAAAAAAAAGTAAACAACTTATGATTCGTATAAAAATAATTTATTTATGAGATTATTATAACTTACTTAATTATAAAATACTTAAAAGATACCGGTTATCGTAAAAAGAATCAAATCCAATTACTTACTATAAAAACTTCAGATAACACGTAAGTACCTACACGATACGCTATGCGATACTTGTATATATAAAATTAGTTGATAATAACAATGGTAGAAATGTTGTTCTAACATGTTTTGATAATTTACTATATATTTGAACAGTCTTATCTATTTTTAAGTTATGCCTAGCACATGGTATGGCTACTATAAACATTTGCGGTCATGTTTATAAAACAAACTACACAATAGTAATGGCGATAGTGTTTACAATAACTAAAAGGTAATTTCTTCCAGCAATAATAATAATAATAAATTCTTTATTGTACAGAACCAAAAATAGTGTGGGTACAAAGGCGAGCTTAATGCTATAAATGCATTTTCTACCAACTAACCTTTGTGAATGGGGAGCCATTATAAGCGGGTGCAGAAATAATATTGTGATCAACAATAATGAAATATATCCTACATATTAAATAAATATATACATAAATAATAAATACATATCTAAGTACATAGTAGAAAGTTATGGTAAGTTATTCTGTTTATGGTGGTAAAAATTGTATAACTTGTCTTTAAATATTTTGAGAGATGGAGCTTGTCTGATTACCAAAGGTAGTCTGTTCCACTGGCGAGCTGCAGATACCGAAAAGGAGTCTGAATATCTGCTGGAAGAGTGGGGAGGGATTTTAAGTAAATTGTTATGGGAAGAACGAAGTGAAAGACCGTGCGAGTCACAAAGAAATTGAAAACGAGCTTTTAGGTAAGAGGGTGCATTGGGATTATAGAGAATGCCGTAAAGAAAGGAGAGTGTATGTACAGACCTGCGATTTCGGATATTGAGCCACTTTAACTCTTTGCGAAATGGGAAACATGATCATACTTACGCAAGCCAAATACATATCGGATGCAGCGATAATGTTAAATTGTAATTAACAAAAATACACTACATATATACAAATAGGTAGATAATGAAGTATCGTAACAATTAACTCGTGCCAAAAAATAAACACATTTTTTTATTTTTTCATAATCCTATTTTAAATCATCTATCTTTCTAAACCGTAACCAAATACCGCCTTTGTTTTTCAGAATAAAGCTTCGAGTTTCATATTGTATGCGGGGTGTTGTTCGGGCGCAAGGTTCCACTTCATATGATCTCAAGATTACTGCCAAAGCTGCCAGCATCGCCAGATGAGCAAACTTCTTACCTATAAATACGAATATAAATAATACATGTGAATTAGGGTTCAGAACTGGGAATCTCGATCTCAAAAGTACGTACAAGAGTTAAAGGTTAAGTAAAGTACCTAATTATAAACAATTTACATATCGTATTTCATTTACATTAGGGATTCCGGAACCGCTTCTGTTTTTGAGAACCGGGAATTTCGGTACTCATTCGTAAAGGAATCGGTATATCCAGGTTCAATCGGGACTTTCGGGAATTTTAGTATAATTTCGCGATTCATACTACTACTTACTTACTCTTGGTCTTTTTAGTCATATTTATTGAATATTCAAAAGGAGATATTATGTTTATTAATTGTTTGTTAAAAAAGTTTAATTTAAATTGTTTTATTTGAAAAATGTTTAAGATAATTTTAACGTAGGTAAGGTACCTATTGATAGGTATATGTTTCAGTCCAAGGAAGATGACTGCTTAATTTTTACCATTATATTTACTTAACACTTAACGAGAAGATTAGATTGTTTTTTTACTGATTTATAATTACTACTAACTAGGTATGACAACAAAAATTTAAAGAAAAATGTATATGAAAAGACTGAGTGATTAACTTCTGTTTGATTCTAATGTTATTTTTTGGAATTACTTAAAAGTTACAATAAAGACTACTTAAATATTTATTAGTGTTTTTTACTTTTGAAGCATAACACTTATTAAGATATACGAAAACGACCAAGAACCTAAAATACCGAAAGAACCGGGATATACCGGTTCCTTTACGAATAAGTACCGAAATTCCCGGTTCTCAAAAACAGAAGCGGTTCCAGTAACCCTAATGTAAATGAAATACGAGATGTGAATTGTTTATAATGCTATGATTAGGTACTTTACTTAACCTTTAACTCTATAAATAACTAATCTAAAACAGAAATTCGATTACAGATACTCTGGTATATAATAAAAAAACTCTTACCAAGACAGGTTCTGGGACCATCACCAAATGCCAGTAGTCCCGGCGGGTTCAAGTTATCAATGAAGCGATCCGGATCAAATTTTTCAGGTTCAGGAAAGTACCGTGAATCGTTCTGTATACATTGAATTGGAATCATCACTACATCTTTCACTTTCAGATCGAGGCCAGGCAATGAACAGTCAGCGGAGCACAGACGAGTAATCATCGGAGATGGTGAATGCATTCTTAAAGTTTCTAAAATTGACCGAAACAATAAATTCATCGATGAAACTGCCTCGTACGTCAGGCCATTGTGACTATTGTAGCATTCATTTATTTCTTGTCTTAACTTATCCTGCAACTCTTTCCTTTTGGATATTTCATACAAGAAAAACGATAAAGTAGTGGATGTTGTCTCCAGTCCAGCTAATAGAAATATAAATGAATTTGACGTTATCAAGTCATCTGTGATGTTCAGTTCTGTAGTATTATTTTGTTGGCTCATCATTAACTGCAGGAAGTCGTCTCGCCTCTCGCACGTGCGTCTTCGCTCAGATAAAACTTCCTTAATGGTAGTAGTAAAGAAACTCTCAACCTCCGCCGAGTATGTACGAAAATTTAACATTTTGAAAATTCTAGGAAAAAACGTTCGACAGTATCTTTTCAGTATACCGGAAACTTTTACCCTGTGCATTTTTTGCGATATTATCAAAAAGGGAGAATTTTGGTCTTTAATTGATCCAGGGTTGACACCGAAGGCGCAACTGCCTATTACATCTGTAGAATACCGCGTAGTCAGTCGGGGCACATTAGTTTCCTTCGACGATTCACTGAGCATGGCATCTCGCAATGCTTCAGCGCACTCCACGATCAAAGGAAACATGGCTTTCATTTTAGCAGGAGAGAAGGTGGGCGCTACGACATGTTTCATGGCCTTCCATTCAGAACCCCTCATGTTGAACAAATTTCTTAGTAGAGGCTCTCTCTGGGTATCTGTGAACACTGCGACGCGATCAGTAAAACTAGACGAATTTTTTGAGACAATTTCTTTGACCAAGTCCAATTCAGTGATTAATAGCACCGGTCTTCTTGCTTGGAACATACCCACATATTTTTCGCCCTTGTATTTATCGTAAAAGAACTGCAACATTTGTGTATAACTCTTGCGCGTCGTTAGCGTGGCGCCAAAGTTTCCAAATATAGGGCACGGTTCTCGGTAAGGTATATTTCTATTTAACCAGTGCTTTCTGCCGTTTGTTGAATAATGACGAACAGTTAATAAAATAAGAAAAAGTAAGACGATTCCCAAAAGGGATATTGTTAACCACATGATTGTATCACAATTGTTTATCACAAATAACTGTAACTATAATTTACGATAGATCGATGGTAGCACCTTTACCGGTTCACATGATACGAGTTTAGTGTAAGCCGGTCGGAGACCGAATGAGGCGTGGGCTGCGCGATAATGATAAGTTGATGTTTTTATGTTGAAGTACCGATTCAGTGCACGTCAAGGCTGATCATGTTGACGCCGCAGCGTGTTTCGAATAAAAAATGAACGCATAGGAACTTAAAACTATGCATTGTTCTTAAAATGATCATGTTAATTAGCGTAGATTAAAAATATGAATAAGAGGATGAGCTGCATAGTAAATAAATTGAATAAATTTATATTTGTAACCAAGGCACAAATAAAATATTTAAACGATAATGCCAGTAATTTGTCAGGTATCAAAAATCCTGTAATAATTATCAAATATTTAAGGAATTAGAAGAATAAGTTTTAGTTTTAGTTTAATATTTCGATAATTCAGTTAGCGGCGAACAGTTTGCCTTTGGGAACGCAGTCTAAACATTATATATGAACATTTCGTCATGATCGTAGAACAGTGTCGGATTTTAAAAAATACCCATAATTTTGCATATATATTTATATATAGTTTTATATTGTTTGTGGTCTGTAATTTGTAGTGCAAATATTAGAAAGGGTTCCAAAATTAAATCTAGAAGGTTTGCACTTATTATGAGACTTAAAAAGTGACAAAAAAACAGTCGAAATGACAGTTGAATGGCCGCCATGAAAATTTTAAATATAACAGATCCGTCACTGTTCTACGATCATGACGATTTATATCATAAAGCAGGCATGTGCGACACGTGTATAATGTTAACAAAATAAGTTGAACCTAGAATTGTAAAAAAATATAAAACTAAACTTCAAATAAATATTATTATTTAGTATTTGAATTTATTAAAAATATTATTATTATTTGTTAATCTAAATAAAGATACTCTCTCACTAAGGTAGCAGCAGACATACAGACAAAGCTTCTTTCAAATTCATAATAATAGTATACATTATCACGAACGTAATACCTTGAAAGGTGGTCAGAAACCACGCTTTTTTACTTCCTATCCAGGCCCATCATGACAAATGTCTATCTAACGTATCAAACTCGATAAATATCACAAGTAAATTTAATAAATAATCGTTTTCCGACCAAGAATCCAACTCAGTACCGCCGCCGCCGGTAAATCCACGTACTTAACCACTAGACCACGGAAGCAGTCAACTTTCAGTATAAATAAAAGTAAAATTACGAAATAAAGACAATCAAAGTAACTTACTTCAGCATGAGTTGAAACGCGTGAAGAAATGGCGGCAAGCAAGTCCGCCGCTCCACTTCTCACTATGTTAGCCTCTTCTCTTCTCGCCAAGATGGACGCCGCATATTGAGATACACACGCGTTTGGTACAACTATTTGAAATGAAACAAAATCTTAGCTTACGTTCAGACATATCTAACACTGGTTTTTTTATTTTAAAACAACCCTTTGTTTAGTTTAACCATAAACCGTTCGAAGCGACATGCAGAAATTTTACAAAAACAATTTTATTAATAGACTTAAGTCTATTAACTATTTGCTAAATATGTATTTCGTTTCTGAAAATCCAACACTATAAATATATAAATTATTTTTGAATGAATAAAAAAAAAAACTAAAGCATTACTGTTTCTCTAAATATTTATGCCTTTTTTCAAATATTTTTCCTAATTATAGTTTAGTTTCGTTTTAATATTTGTTTTATGTCTATAATTAGATTAAATTCCTAATCTTAAAGTATTAAAGGTCTAATTGTAACTCTAAGTTAAATATAAATGTATACGACTATATATTCTAAAAAACTTTTTTTTTTAATTTTCATTATTATTATTATTGATTAATAGGCGAGCAGCGCATTGCTGAAATGCCTATATCAAGCACTGGTGTAAAGTTCATAAAATAGACAGTTATCACCATAGTCTATGTCAATTGTCACTAGCCACTTGTCCAGTTTGTTTTTAAAAATAGTTAATATTTAACGAGTTTATTTTATTAATTGAAAAATAATAAAAATAAATTAAATATAAGATGCTTTTTAAACATTTAAAGGACTACAGGTTATATATAAATAAATATGTGGAAAGCATTATTTAGCGTGCTACAGATTTCGTCTTCGGATTTACATTTTGCCAACTTTTCTATAGGCCCATCATGACAAGTGGCAAGCTCATAGATGTCTCAGCGTACCAAACTCGAGAAAAATGTTTCTTGTGTCCCGACCATGAATCGAACCCGGTACCTCTAAAAACATGGACTTAACCGCTAGACCACGGAGGCAGTTTTATTTATATTAAAAGTCAGAAGTGTACCTTGTAATATCTGCGGCATCAGTTGCGGGTACAAAGTAAGCGCCGCCAATATTTGCAGAGACACCGCTCTCAACTCAGCGCGAGTTCCTTCTCCGCATAAAACGACACCATCCAACACTTCGCCGCTCCAAATATCATTCCAACGCTAAATATACAAAGACTTATTACAAAATAACTAGGGCCTATTATCAATAGTTGGTCTTCCAAAATTAATTATACCGGTTCAAAATGTGACTATTATTTTTATTTATTAAAATTTTATTGCACAATATACGAGTATACAAGGGACGGACGTAATGTCGCTAGACATTCTCTGACAACCAACCTTAGGGACACTGTAAAACATTAAATACGTAAGGTAGGTGCAATTAGAGAAATATGATTACGTAATAAATATGAAATATTATCCGGTTACGATAATATTGCATGTGGGTATACAATAGAAACACATGAAATTTAGATTCTTATATTTACTTGATTCTCAGGACTATAGCTATTTCTCTCATGCACAGTTAAGTTGTCTCTGCTGACAAATTGCAATACTTTTATGTTATGTTTCCTTATTAGTTCTATTAAAAAAGAGAAAAATGTATAATTTTATTTCAGAAGTCATATTTTTATTTTGTAAATTTGATAGTATTTGTTAATTTTTTTTTCTTGTTTTAACAGCAATATGTTTTTAATTTCTTCTTCTTTTTATATTGGTGAATGCTGTGACACCTAATTGGTACATATATTAGATAAGTTATAATTATACTATGTTATGTGTGTGATAATATATGTACTGCTGTGTGTACTAAATAAATAAATAAATATTTACAGTGAGTTAACTAAATGATTTAACAAACCTGTTCTGATAGTTGTAGCAATTTAGCATGCAATAATAGTACTTATAGCGTCTAGTCTGCACGCTTGTCCCTTGAAACAAGTCGCGCCGCAGGCTTTCAGAACTATAGCTATCTTTCTCATACACAGCTCCATGATCTCAGCTGACAAACTGCAATGCTAACAGTGAGCTAAGTAACGAATGCATTTTACTAACTTGTACTGGTAGTTGTAACACTTAAGCACGTGAAAGTAGCACTAATAATGTTAACATAGTGTCAAGTCGACACGCTTGCCCCTTGCAGCCAGTCGAGCCGCAGACTCTGAGAACTGTAGCTATCTCCCTCATACACAGCTCCGTGGTCTCAGGTGACAAATTGCAATGCTTACAGTGAGCTAAGTAACGAATGCATTTTACTAACTTGTACTGGTAGTTGTAACACTTTAGCACGCGAAAGTAGCACTAATAATGTTAACATAGTGTCAAGTCGACACGCTTGCCCCTTGCAGCTAGTCGCGCCGCAGACTCTGAGAACTGTAGCTATCTCCCTCACACACAGCCCCGTGGTCTCAGGTGACAAATTGCAATGCTTACAGTGAGCTAAGTAACGAATGCATTTTACTAACTTGTACTGGTAGTTGTAACACTTTAGCACGCGAAAGTAGCACTAATAATGTTAACATAGTGTCAAGTCGACACGCTTGCCCCTTGCAGCTAGTCGCGCCGCAGACTCTGAGAACTGTAGCTATCTCCCTCACACACAGCCCCGTGGTCTCAGGTGACAAATTGCAATGCTTACAGTGAGCTAAGTAACGAATGCATTTTACTAACTTGTACTGGTAGTTGTAACACTTTAGCACGCGAAAGTAGCACTAATAATGTTAACATAGCGTCAAGTCGACACGCTTGTCCCTTGCAGCCAGTCGCGCCGCAGACTCTGAGAACTGTAGCTATCTCCCTCATACACAGCTCCGTGGTCTCAGGTGACAAATTGCAATGCTTACAGTGAGCTAAGTAACGAATGCATTTTACTAACTCGTTCAGATAACCTGGGGATGTTTAAAAACTAATACCAAAAAATATAATTCATAAAATGAACTGTGACTTGTTATATGTATCTAGTAATCCTTGTTTAAAGTCTTTTCTTCTATTTTTTATTCATATGGTTGTAGGGTATTTTTATTTATTTTATTTTATTTAAAAACTTTATTGCACAATGTACAAAAGGTGAAGCTTAATGCTGTTAGACATTCTCTGACAGTCGACCTTGGGGACAAAGGAGATATCAAATAGAAATATGAGACGGTGCAAAAATAAGAGTTAAAAGAGACAGTTTTTGCTATAACTAACTTAACCTAATATTAAATACATATACTACTTAATATACATCATGTATACACCTATATACTTACTTGTGCTTCGTTTTGTCATAATTAAAATCTTAGGGAATTTAATTATTTAAAAAAAAAATGTAGTGTATTTTATTTTGTGTATTGATTGGCGTTACAAACAAAATTACAAAAAAATGCTTTAAACGAAGTGTTTTCTTAAGCCAGAATAGTGGTAGTCTATTAACTGTCTAATGACATCACCATTTAGGTATTTCAATAGATTTTTCAATTGTTTAACTTTCAGCTAGTTTCTCGAACGTATTTTTGGTACCTAATTATTACTTAAGTAAAAATTAACACATGTTGCAAGAAATGCGTTGCACAAATCTTAAGAAATACTTTTAAAAATATTAAGAAGAGAACTGTCATTTACACAAATTTATATGAAGTTGTCAATTTAGCGTTTCACAAAGCAATAACAAATTTTTGACAACTGTTTTCTTAAGTAGCCGAAGAAGGTCTATTAACTTTTTCTTAACTTTTATTTTATTTACAGCATAGTTACGCATTTATTTATTTAATGAAGTAATATACAAACAGTATAAAATAATTACAATATAAATTAAAACTACTTAAAATTAAAATAAATATAAACTAAACCTAATAAAAAATAAACTATAAGTAAAAAATGTCGTCTAGAGACTACCCTTCAGTGATAGTCCCAAGAAGACTGGCAACATTTCCCCTCTGTATAGCTAAGCTAATACGTTGGCAGAAATAATTGCTAGCCTTCCTGTCTCCAGACTTCTCCGTTAGCCGTTTGAATAACTCCTTGGCCAGACGCTTGGCTGAGTGTCCCCATGGGCCCATCGTCTCGACCTTACTTTTATTATTTCTTATTACCTACATAGCTACGAATATATGAACGTAACCACGGATGTTTTTTTTTTATTTTCACAGTAAATAAAATTAACAATAATACCATCGACTGTCATTCGTTAAATATTAATAGTTAAAATTCGCTAAACAAAGATACAAGAACCGAATTACTGCGCAGATGTTACGTTATAATAATTAATTAATTGTTTAAAAATGTCAAGGCAATTATAAAACTTACTATAAAACATTTGTGATTATTCAATTTAAAATTAAATTGAATAAGTATCTGGTCGAATTATAACAATGAATGTTAACTATGAGATTTGGAACAAAACTTTTCCCCGTTTCGTTTATCGCCAAAAGCACATTTTATATTTTTAAATATTATATTCTTACAAATGTTTCATAAAACAATCCACATTCTATTATTTTGGATAATAATATACGAATATGTGTATTTTCATAAATATTAAGTACTTAAATAATTAACTAAGAAAAACTTAAGTGCTGTAATATTTGTTTGTGAAACCCGATTTAACTTAAGAAAAACTTAAAGATAATAATGATTCTAAGCTAGGAAATAATTAAGTAGAGCTTTGAGCAACCGGCTGTTTATCTCTTAAACTCTTGAAGGAGAATAGTGTACAAATACAAGAAATATTTACCCAACATATGAAAATCTTTCAGATCAATTTTTCCAAGACACACGAGCAATATTTTTAATAAACTTTCCAATTTCGATGGGTCATATTTTTCCTCGTCGTTCAATAATATTATACAGAGTCGCAATACTTTGACTATGTGAATATGTAACTGTGTCACTTCGAGCGACTCTTGTTTTGTTTGTTGAGGGAATAGATTCAATTTATTTAGCAGCAGTATCATACTGTTATCACTTTCCAAAAATAACGACGTTACCCAACTTGTTAAGTTAGGCTCATCTGAGGAATAAAATAAATAAATAATTATACCGCCTTCGTGGTTAAGTCCGTGAATATAGATGCGGACCTACCAGGTTCGATTCTAGGTCGGTACACAGTAATTTATTTAATTCATTTGTCATATTTTGAGTTTGGTACACTAGAGATATCGACGAACTAGCCACTTGTCATTATTGGCCTATAGTAAAGTTGGCTAAATTCGTATCTGCTTGAAAAAGCATGAAAGAGATACTAAATAATTATAAAAGAATAATTATGATACTAAGTTATTACAGACTTTCTGTAAAGGAAAT
This sequence comes from Tinea semifulvella, assembly GCA_910589645.1. Lineage (NCBI taxonomy): Eukaryota > Metazoa > Arthropoda > Insecta > Lepidoptera > Tineidae > Tinea > Tinea semifulvella. Next base: position 13,139,456 of record OU342585.1, read on the forward strand.
GGAACAATGTAGTTTTATTATTGGTCAAAATTAACATTTAATTTAATTGTGATATTTCCCGAGTTTGGTACGCTGGAGACATCAACGAGCTTGCCACTTGTCATGATTGCCTATAGTAAAGTTGGCTAAATATGAATCCGGTCGTAATGATATTTTTTAAAATTATTTGTAAAGTTGGTTAGTTATAAATTTTACTTGTTATTTAATTTATTAGTAGCAAATCTAATCTGATTACAAAATTAGCTTGCGTGAAAAAAGGAGACATAAAATAACACTTTAATAATGGAAGAGCAGTGCTGGCTCGGTTGTAAGAACACCTTCCTTAACATCGTAAAGAGTTGGGTTCGAATCCCGGCAAGCACCAATAAGAAATACACTGTCCTTACGTACATGTATCATAGATTTACAACACCAGTTTCCGTGCCTCGGAGAGCACGTTAAGCTGTCGCTCCCGGTTCAACTAATACCAACTTGTAAAATCGTTAATAATAATAATAATAATAATAATACAATTCTTTATTGCCCACAAAATATAAAATATAAGAACATGTACATAGGCGAACATAATACCATAAAGGTAATTCTCATTAATAAATTGTCATTTCTGGCTAGCGTGGCGAGTGTAGGCCAAATTCTTCAGATATTTCTGGAAGGCCCATCTCCAACAGTGGAGGTCTAGGACCCTGTGTTCTAGAGGCTGTAATGATGAATAAAAACGCATATTTTTTTAAAGTTTCTAAACCTACCTGAATGCGGTACTTGTTCAATGTATGTCACAATGAATTTTAGTAGGGTGGTTAAAAGTATGACATCTTTAGGCGAGGCAGGCGCTGCTGTCAGAAACCTGCACATTGTGTTTTTCCATGGCAATGCGGACATATCTGATAACTTTATATTGCTATAACGAAGGTGGTAACAATAACTGAAAATTGTTAAAACATTTGTAGTGTCTGTCTGTCTCACGTTCGGAATAGTAAAAAGCAATAGATGACATATCACATGATTATTATGGGAATAGACGACGTAGAATGGGGTGTATGAGGCAAAGCTTTTTGTAGATGGTAATGGTACCTTATTTTACACCTATACCGCATTGTTTTTTAATGTTTTCAGCAGAAAAGTGTATTTTTAATTAACGTTAACTACCTTAAAAGACGAATTAAGAAAGCGCACACCGTCTTTAAAAAGGAAAAGGTTTTATTAATAGAACGGCAATTTTAAGATTACCATATCTTTGATTTCGCTGCTCACTTCGGCATAATATCCAGAAAATAATAAATTCGTAATATAAATACAAGTTTTCTATGCAACTGACAGTTATGTTAGGTACCATCTATCATGCGCCATCTATCGTGATAAAAAGTTAGTGATACACCCCATTAAAACAAAATACTTCCTTTTATAAAATACTAGCTGTTTTACTCGGCTTTGCCTGTGTAAACGGTGACACGAAATTAATTTCGTTGCGCATTATTTTGATTTTGCTATATCTCTTAAGGTATTCATTTAATTTGCATGGTGTAAAGGGAGAAACATATCTTCATGAAATGCTCAAGCCAACTAACGTATTGAAAATGATAAGGATTAATACCGTATTTAAATTTAATAAATAGCTTTCCAATTACCGCTTTATAATTGCCCATTTTTTTATATATTAGAATGTATACAGGGTGTTTGGAAGGGAGCTGTACATACGCCTAGGGTAGAAACTAGGGATAGTCTGCTACCTACCCCCGCCCAATATATTGATCTTGGCCTCAAGGTTTTTTTTTAATTTATTTTTATTTTTTATTTGACTTTTTTGTGATTTTTTTACTAAAACTACCTGTAGCTCAAAATCTATCCATGGGACCGGTCTGCTAATGGTCTTGTTTTAATCGTTAGAGTCTTAGGGTCCTGCAAAAAATTATATTACACCAGTTAATTGTGGAGAAGAAAAGTTATGGGGCCTGAAGTACCGTAGTACGGTAAAGAAATAATTTTAAGGGCAACTTTCTATGGGGTTTAAAAAAAACTAACAGGGTTGGAGTTCTTCTGATTTTTTAAAACATCCTCAGTCCATGCCCTTTCTAACGATATGCTAAAAGTGTAATTATCACTTTTAGTTTTAAAGTTATTAATTAATTTCCGCAACTAGGGCACTTTAAGCGAAAATTTCAACTAATGAACATTAAATGTTTTTGATCGTAAAAGGATGGCAAATGAAAAACATTAGTCATTACCATTTTTTTTGTTTCATTTGTAAAGGGGCTAGTCGTAACATTAAAATGTATAAATAAGTAAAAAGAGTTCAATCAAGTTATTTCAGTATCGCGCTTTTACCTCCAATAATTCAGTTATGCATAGTGAGATGAATGGACTGGTACCTAAAGTATACGACTAATGCAATTGAACATTTACTAATTACAATTTTCTAATTATAAAAATGAGTTGTTTTCTTAATTTGCCTCTAGTGAAAAGTTCAAGTTTTGTACTTAGCCCCTTTTTCCTTGACACCACAGATATATCCTAAAATAACTTATAAATTTTTAATTGCTATTTATAATGTAGTTATTAAGAATAAATCTGCAGAATTTCACATTTGTAACTGAATGTAAGATTCCAAAATCTTTAAACGCAATTTTCGAAAAAAAAACTTTTCGCAATATGCACTTGTATAATAGTACTAACGAGAGCGGTGCGACATGTCGCGCTAGTGTAAAAAAAAGTTAAAAACTCATAAACTTAAATTAACTTTTTGTACAAAATATAAAACTAATTTAAATGTTATAAATTATAATACAATACCTTCTCAAGTTATCGACAAGCTTGCCACTTGTCATGATTGGCCTATAGTAAAGTTGGCTAATTGTGAATCCGCTTATTTATAAGCGTGGTTTCTGACCACCCCGAAAGGGAAACGGTCGTGATGATACTTTACTTTACTTTACCTTCTCAAACAAGCTATTGCTTCATATACTTGTGTATGTGACGTTGCGTTTTGCAAAGCTAATAACGCAGTGGTGCAGGAGTACAGAGGGCAAGCTGTTTGGAGTAATGTCAAGTCTTCTTCAGTCATCCTTAATGACAACGGTCCAGGGGGGTTGGAAGGTTCCAGAAGTATTCGAGATGAACCATTCCATGTATACGACCAACGCACTCGAATAGCAACTTTGTATTGGTCCTCGTTTAACAACCATTCTAAACAAAAAAACATCCTAAATTCGTCGTACTTTACCTAACCAGTAATATTATTATTTTACAAGTGACATTAAACTGCTTTGAAGAAATTAATTAAGATTATTATTTATTTATTTTTCACGTTATAAAAGTGGCAAATCGAGTTACGAGTAAAAAACAAGACATATTTTTTTTTTGTCAAACAAGACAAAATTAAAGCAGCTGGCGAAGTTAAGTTTTGTCCCAAACAGATGTCTTGCAAAAGGGCGAATATATAAAAATGTCTCTAGTATTTTTATTTATCTAAATTAAATAAAATAATTATTTTTTAAATTTGAACATCCATTCTTCTCCTCTCTCTTTCCCGCACTCAATGGACCCAGCACGGTGAATCCAGGGAATGCTAAGAAATTTGTCTTAATAAATAGAGGAAAATCGTTATAGTATATTTTGATATTTTTCTGTCTAAAATTGGTTAGAATATAAAAGTCTATGTCTAAAATGATAGTAATCTTATTTCCTAGAAATCTGTTACTAAAATTTGTCAAAGTACATTCAAACTTGAAAAAATTTAAAATTTTGCAGTGTGCGAGCGAGATGGATGCAAAGTGATTTAACCCTAACGTAACAATTTCCTTTGACATATTAGTATTGAATCTGTTAATAAAGTGTGAGTAAAAAACTAACCTAAAGATGAATGTTCAGTGTTAGGGCTGGTACCCCAATAGCTTTTCACAGAAAATGGCATGCAGGTTCTTTCCACAACATTCAGTGGTAATGCCAATACTAGTTTACGTTCACTGTCGAGTTCTTGTAAAAGAAAGCCTCCCCAACCCATCACACTCAGGATCTGTGCTGACATTAGCACCACAGATTCGTTGGCGGGAAAAACCAATATTACTAAAAGAGAAACACAATTAAGTAAGTACCGGAAAACATTCTACAAATTAATATATTCCTGATATATGGTAATTTCCAAAAATAGTCATATATAAATTCTAAATCATGATAGAAAAATAGGAGGTGGTGTCCTAGTTTTAAGAACGCTTTCCTTAGAATAAAAAAGGCACATATACATACATGGTATACATATTATGATACCAATGAGAAATTAACTTTTTTTCATTTAGATTTACAACACCACCATTCCTGTGCCTTAGAGAGCTAAATCGCGTAATAACAATTTGAAAAATTATTAATAAATTGTCATCAAAATTGACACCAGACCGTTGTCAACCTGCCTGGCCAGCGCGGCAGCGTGGCGAGTGTAGGCCAAATTCTCCAAAAATATATTCTGGAAGGCCAATCTCCAGTAGTGGAGGTTTAGGTCTGTGCTCTAGAGATTGTCATGATGATGAATAACAATTACATTAAATTAGTTAATGGGTAATAGTTAATAACTGATAATTATACTGGGTCTATTATTATACTGTGTAAACCATAAATATTAGAGTGCGTTCCCACTATGTCGAACGACATTGATTAAAGCGTCTCGCTGCGAACTCATACTAATATATATAGTACGAATCATTTAATATTCATCACGAAACGATTTTGTTGGCTATGACTATGATGAAAAACTCTAGATTTAAATTTACAAGCAACTGGGCTTTACACGAAACGACAATCTGAAAACACGACGTAGTGGGAACGCGCCCTTAGACTTATTATAATGTCATTATTACAAAAACAAGAACCTTGAATACAATAAAAAACAAATAAATTGGACAATTTATCAATTAAATACAATTGTTGGTATTTTTGCTCACCTCTAATTAGTAAAGATGCTAAATCCTGTACTTTAGCTAAACTGTGGCGACTGTGGTAGCATATACTGTTTAAAATTGATATACAACTCAACGCACATTCAGGAAACGCTAGATAATCGTCCACAAGCATTGACATTCTAAAACAAATTCACTATTAAATTAATAATCCAAAATTGATATATAACTCAACGTACATTCAGGAAACGCTAGATAATCGTCTACAAGCATTGACATTATAAAATAAATTCACTATTCAATTAATAATTCAAAATTGATATACAACTCAACGCACATTCAGGAAACGCTAGATAATCGTCCACAAGCATTGACATTATCCTCGCGGTCTCCTGTAGATTCGATTTAAAAGATTATAATTTTACATACTGACATTACTTACCTCAACAAAGTGATAGTAATTTTCAGCCCATCACATTGCTCAAACTTTTCATGTAGATGTTGATTTTGCATGAGCACAGACAGTTGTTGTAACGTTGATCGCCGTAATGATGGCTTCAAGGTCGGACTCGAAGGAAGGTAATCGTCAGGCAACCCCATTGTGTCCATATTAACAGGCAAATCTTGCTTTAATACATCCAATATTTGGAGTAAACCTGTTGTCTAAAATTTGATCCAATTTTAACACTTAACGTACCAATAAGAAATGCACTTTCCTTACGCTACATTTGTCATAGATTTCCTAAGCAGGTCAGCCATCAATACATTTCACCTTCCAAGGCGGTATTAACGGAATCATACGGTATTTTTTTCAAATTCAAATTCAATTCATTCGGCCTCCTTTGTAAACAAGCAAAGCTCGGTCGCAAGCCCGAGACACCATTCCGACCGAACCGGCACCCGCACGGTGAATCCATGGAATGCTTAGGAATTTGTCTTCATCGCGTGAGGAGGGGAGTACGTCAAGCCGTCGGCCCCGGTTACACTACCAACTTGAGGAATTATTAAGAATTTCTGAAAAAATTACATCACACCCTCGCCAACCCGTTTGGCCAGAGCGTGGCGAGGAAAGGCCATGGTTCCCTAGGAATATTATTTTTGGAAGACCAATCTCCAGCAGTGACTGTCCAGGATACTGTTTTCTAGTGAATGTAAAAATTAATTACATTTAACATAAGAAAAACATAAGCTGTTTTTACAAGGGTCCTTAACCAGTGGTCGCACTTATAAATATGTGTAAAAAAAAACACAAACATTGCAAATTAGTAAACGTGGATGACTATTGTTAAATATAATACAAAACGCGGGTGGCCAGACCAGCATGGCGAGAGAAGGCCAAATTCTAAAAAAAATGTGTTCAATGTGGCAAGTCCATATTCTGCTGTGAATATGTGTTCTAAAGGATGTTAAATTTGTCACCTGCATAGAGTTAGATGTTAGTGTCCTATCAATATTAAAGTCATCTGCCTGAACCCGACGTAATGCATTCAACAATATCTCCGATCTTAAAGTTTCTTTAGGTGGTAAATATTTATCATCATCTGAAAATATTGGCATATTATTATATAATCCACAAAACAAAAAGAATTTGTAAAATATGGTAGAAATAAGTAAAAGTAAAGTATCATCACGACCATTTCCCTTTCGGGGTGGTCAGAAACCACGCTTATAAATAAGCGGATTCACATTTAGCCAACTTTACTATGAAGAGTAAAAAAGAGAAAGTAATTATGTAAATAGTTGTAAAAGACATTATATTAGCATTCCATGGATGTCGGTCCTCTCTTTCCCACACATGATAGACTAAACTCATGGATTGTTAAGAAAATTGTCTTTTATTATTAGATGTTTTAAATTATATATTCACCTAATAACATGCAGATAGACAGTGCAGCATCCATTTGTACAGTGGGGCACTTGACAAAGAGCAGTCGGACCAAACCCATAAAGACTTCCGAGCGAGGCACTCCCATACAGTCTGCTATATCCAACTCCAAAGACTTGCAAACTGCTTGCCCTGCCACAAAAGTTATACCTAATAATGAAACTATTAGAAATTGACTATTTGAACAATACATTCAAATTCCGAATATAGCTCCGGCTTACTTGTGGTCAACTCCACGGCTAAAGGCCATTTCCATAAAACAGCACAGAATTCACTATAACACATTTTATCCTGGTGGTACTAAACACGAATCACATGAATTTGTTTGTTTTCATATAAAGCGAAGCTTAGTCAACGTGTATAACGTGTGTAATGGAATAGCGCCTTAAGTAGAGGCTTTTTGGTTAAATTTCAACATAAAAATAAAGTAATAAAATTTACCTAACTGTGTATCATGTTCCGCGTAGCTATGCAATAACGGGAATATAGGCATAATGGCGGCCAACAATCTCCACCAACTGCGCTCGGATACCAAAAGCCTTCCACGCAATATTACCATCATCAATTCTGATGAACTTTTCGCAATCTAAAACAATACAAACAAATATTTTAGTCACAATGTCATTGTGGACTTGCAGTGCACTTACTTTCAGAGAATACAAAAAAAAAGGTTTATTGTGAACATGATTCAAATAAAACTATGGCTTTATTTTTATTTAATATTCTTCTTCTTAAGTTGAGTTCTCTGATATAAATATTTGCATTTGACCTATGTTAAATAAATAAATAAAAATATCGTTGAAATTTACATTATAACATTTTAAAACGCTCACCTTTTTAGATTTGCTAGAAAGTCCATGGCAGCAAATTTCCGTCAATACACCAACATCACAAAGCAAAGTTAGACATTTTTCATCAGCGACTTGATTGTCATTGCCCGTGAAAACTTTCCTTACCGCCTCTGCCATTATTTGGTTAAAACATTCTCGCACCCATTCCAAGTTATGGGCCATTAGACTCAAAACTATACTTTTAGCAACATTCCAATCATTGTCACTTAGTTCCCAATTATTTAATTTCATGAGTAATATCCTCGCAACGTCGATTAAATAAGGTTCACTTTGATGCAACTCTATTATTGGCAAGGATTTCTTTATAATCACTAAAATCTCTTTAGAACTGCGACAGCAATTTTTGTCTTTCATAAATTGTACAGTGGCCTCCATACTTGAGTATAACTTAACTAACTCTTTGAACTTTCCTTTACTTTCTTGATCATTTGCTATTTTACTATTCTGTAAATGCATATATTTATTATTATTTATATTAACTGTATCAAATTTTATTAAAATGTAGTCATAAACGTTTCTCAGAATCAAGGATATAATCTGCAGCCAGTTTTAATAATAAACCTAGACTCAGATGTAACCACTACTAGTAAAATTATGATGTGTCTAAAATTACAAGTAATACCCTCGCCAACTCGTGGTGGTGAGAGTAGGCAAAATTCTCCAGGAATTACTTCTGGAAGGCCTATCTATAGCATAAAGGGACTGTGATAATGATGATAAACGGTTATTCGATACTAGTCGTTCTGCAACTCCTTAAATTTTAATTTAGACAAAAATTAAATACCTGTACTGTAGCTGCGATTTTTGTAGCTAATTTTGGATAGAACAAATCAGTAGCTGGATCCAATTGTGCTGCATGTAAAGCTTTAAGAAGTGAGGTAGGCGGAAGGGTGGAGCTGTTACACCATGATAACAGTCTTTGTGCACAAACCAAAAGTCTTAACCAAGTACTACGATAGGCCCATGCCTTGGCATCGTTGTTAAACGACAAACTAAAATAAAAAATCAAGATGTTTGAGACAAAAAGAAAAATGCGTGGTGTAATTTATCAAATCAAGAACTTGACGAATAATGCTGGAACAAACTATTACGTAAGCATCCTTTATGGAAGAGTTTGCAACAACAAAGTACTTTATGACTTATGTAGGTTTTGTAATGAACTATTCAAACATAAAAAAGTAGATTTAATTTTAAATATTATGTAAATAGAACTCAAGGAAATTAACTATCAATATCACCCAATAACATCCCACTACCGAGAGAGAGCAGTGGAGTGGTTAGAATGCTGACGTCCAAGAATGAAATAAATAAGAAACACTTGAACCCAATGTCTATTATTATATTAAATAAATTGTCATAATCTATGTTGTATTAATCAAGTGCGCAAGTCTGGCTAAAACTCTATAGTGGCCTGATCAATTTAAATACGCACAGGAACAGCAAAATAGAAAATGGGAATTTTGTATCGGAATTGCCACTGAAAATTTTGGTACTCTGTTTGTCTTGCCTTTACGTCTATACTACTTTTAAGCCAATTTAAATTGGTACATATGATTAGATCCTAGGAACTCATCATTTGAGAACTACATGTGATGCCACGAACGTTTGTCTGCCTGTTAGCTTCGCTTTAGATGGTTTGAAGTTCAAAGACGACACTAGTATAGTAATAATAATAATAATCTTCATATTGGATATAAAATGTGTCAGTAACAATGGAATCTTGAATAATTTGGTAGTAATAGACTACATTAATCAAAAATACACTCAGACTTCAACAATCTTTGAAAATATTGGATTGTGCGAGCGAGACGGATGTAAAAGCGTAACTTTAGGCAAATATCAGACCTTCGCCAATCCGTCTTGCTAGTTTGGCACGAGTAAACCAAATTCTTCAGAAACATGTTTTTAAGGGATAGTGAATAGTAGTGGATATCTGTGTTCTAGGAGTAATGAGTTATCAAATTATTATATCTCACCGGTATTTATTTAACAAATCGCCCAACAACCGCATTGACTTGCAGCTCTTGTGTGCAATATCTCTGTGCGTTTTAGTAACATGTCCTATTTGCCAAAACTCTTTGTCCACGCATTCTATCAATAGTCCTATTAATTCATCTATTAATACTGTACATACATTTAGTTCATTCTGTAAATAAAACAGTAAAAAACAACGTTATTAGTATTACACACACGACTATTTTATGCTTTGTCCTGTTGTTAATATAATAAAAAACAATAAAAGTTATATTGATCTAAAATACTTTATGTACTAAGAGTAAATATGGCGAGCCCGTATCTTATGCGCCAGATACTTCATTGAATTAAACTGCAATAATAGGAAGAACAACACCAACAGATTTGTCATTCGAAGCGTCTAGTAGGTTTAAAAAAAAAATACTATGGCGATTTTCTAACTGGGGTTGACTCGGATTTTTTGACATTGTACGAGTATCTTATTTTTTATTATTTAGTGGCAATAAATTTGCATTTTTACTGAAACCATAACCTCCCGGTTATCCATATATTTTTAAACTCTAATACTCCAGCACATGGGGACCAAAATTAGAGTTATAACACAGCCGGGTCTTCATTTAAAAAAATATATATTATAGTACGAATAAAAATGTAATTTAGACCGTTCCGAATTGAAATCGGGATATTTGATTCGGAACGACTGTCAGTATCATATTCATTCTAAGCGCTCTGAGCATGATTCGGAACGAGGTACAACGACAGTGAACTTGCCAAAGTGGGTTATTATTATTATTGTATTTGGCAATTATCACATTTTTACATATTTAATTTAAGTAACTAACTGCCTCCGTGGTCTAGCGGTTAAATCCGTGGATTTAGACTCGGAAGTACTGGGTTCGATTCCTGGTCGGCACACAAATATATTTATTTATGTAAATAAATATATACATTTAATGAATATTTAATTTATTTGTAATATTTCTCGTGTGAATCCGCTTAATTATAAGCGTGGTTTCTGACCACCCCGAAAGGGAAACGGTCGTGATGATACTTTACATATATTTAAGTGAATAAATTGAGCAATTTATGATTCTGCTCCATTCCATCTTCGGCGTTCAGTTTTGCATTTCGTAATACCTATATTTTGCAAGATGCAACAAAACAGTTGAATATGTCCAAGTTGTTTTGATGCAATCAAAACTGCACTCGACTGAGTAAACAAGTAATTGTAAAAAACTTACCATATCCAATAAATCTACTTTATCATCAGAGCTTCTGAAGGCAATATTTCGCGCCATTAAAGTTAGAATGGAGTCCATGAAATCGAGTGCAAAGAATGGCGCAGGCAACTGTCTTAAAGCAGGTAGACCATTATCTTTTGAAAACTCTCCGTGGGAGACTGAACCCACTATATCATGGAGATCCAACTGAATTCCGTTATCAGAACCCTTTCTATTATCCACCTAAAATAATATAATAATGATTGAGATACTCGAATATGCGTCAAGCTATACCGCCACTCAGACTGTATCACTTTACTGCTTTTCACACGATGCATGACACCAGCCCTCATTCAGCTATCTACCAGCTTATGGGTTATCCCACTCTGCGTATTCCAGTATGGTAACGGTTCTCCTCTCTCATTCTTATACACGATGTAACTAGCATGCGCACGGTCAATCCATGAAATGCTAAGACAGATTTTGAGCAAAATTTACCCTCTTTTTAAAAAGTTGTGTACACAAACCAAAAAATATTTAAATCCGGCAAATGATATGCTATAACTTAGTAACTTCCACGTTTTCTCCATGCATCTTTAAAGTCTGCTCCACGCAAACAAATTTGCTGTCCAATCTCCTATGCGCCAGCAAATTGTCAGTAGTGAAATCTTTATTACATCTGAGGTTTATTTTACAATGATTGAAACTTGAAAACATGTAGAGTGAGACGACTTTGCGTTCAAAATTTGAATATTAAGTTTGAACCAAAAATTCAGTCAATCCTACTCAAACTATAAGAGATTGTCATGAATAAAATATGCTAAGCGTATGAGTGATTTATTTGGATTACTAAGATTGATAATTTGGTATTTAAATATTTATAAGAGTGATTAACGGCCAGTTGCAGAAAGGATGATTAAAATAATCTCTGATCAATATTTTGATATACGCCACGTGATTGGTGGTTAACTTGTCATTTTGGTTATGACAATGACGTGCCTCATAAGCATACGTTAAATATGTCAAAAGACAACCTTTCTGCAACTGGCCGTTAACCATGTAAACAATATTTTAAAAAATATCCTTTTAGACATTTATTTTCCTAATGTACCTATATAATCAACACTTATATGAATTTATTTTTATTTATTTATTCGAAGGTACAAATAGCAGCTAACAAAAAGAGAAAAACAATCTTGTCAGGTTTGCTAGGTAATAAAATGGTAATAATAATAAAAAAGTTAATAGTAAAAAATAGAAAACATTATTGAGACGTTGGAAGGTAAAATCAAGTAAAACTTACCTTTCTTGGTACATGAGTTAGGTCAGCTGACGCCAGTTGCATTAACCGCGAGCGTAACGATCGAGTGATACATAGCAACACATGCATGGCTTCATTGCAACGCACTGATTGGTTATTATTTACCGTTGCTATTAAACTCTAAAATAAAAAAAAATATAAAAAATACTTGTATTATGCCAAATTATGTGACTAAGAACACCTTTTTTGTTTTAAATCAATGAATTTACAAACATAGAGCTAATCAAAGATAATCTAACTAAACACTATCGAACAGAAAGGGTTTAATTAGCCCTAGTTTAGTAGGACGTTTCTGAATAGCTATCATACTATGTTACAACCCCAATAATAATTCATGTCTTTGCAGACATAAAATCTGAGATATACCTACAAATATTTATTAATTATGGCATCAACACACTGTAACACTCTTTTAGGCATGGTCTAAATTTCATTCATTTTTTTATCATTTATTACAGCCACTAGAACACAGCGTCCTAGATCTCCATTTTTTTTTTTTTATTTATTCATTTTGGAAAACCAACATTTGACAATATTTTAATAAATATTATACAGTAAATTCACTAAGAACTATTTAAGGTTTTCAGATATAAATTTAAAGTTAAATAATAAAGAGCAAGAGAAGAAACATCACTGCATTACCATTATTGTGAAAAAAAGTATAAAGAATTTAAAGATACAACAAGTGCTTACATTGATAACCAATGATGACAGATGAACAATGCCACAATTACAAATTACTCAAAAGAATTGCTGCCGATGATCGATCGATGACAATTAATTAATGATTCTACAAATTGGTATTAGTGGAACCGGGACAGACACTCTCTCTCCGAGGCACAGTGGTGTTGTAAATCTATTACAAATGTAGGTGTATTTCTCATTAGTAGATGCCGGAGGGATTTGAACTGCCCTTTGTAGGATTTAAGAAGAGCATTTCTACAACAACGGACTAAGATTGGGTTTCAAAAATTATAAATATTTTTATGGACAAATTAATATTCTTCCTAAAAAGCGACAAAGTGCTAGAGCAGGTAATACTTCTGCCAGGACAAATAATAATAAATAAATATATATTTCCAGACAGGTCACACAGCGCCATCTAATTTCCGTGGTAAGCTATGAGGCTTGTGTTACGGAAACTAGATGGTTGATAAACTACATATTATACTTTTTTTTTTTGTAAATACATACATATTATACATATAAACACTATACAGGACTTGAACCTTCACCTATCAATCCCTCTTGACTCCCACAACAGCATATTCCAAGCCGAATGTGTAGGCATCCTACAAGCAGCGCAAGCTGTACTAAGGAAAGATGTCAAAAACTTTGAAATTCGCATTCTTTCAGACAGTATGGCCGTCCTTCTGGCCCTCAAAAGCAATTACATCAACTCTGCACTGATTCTCGACTGCCACCTTGCCCTGGAAGCAGTGTGCAGAGACAACAAAACAACGTTGCAGTGGATAAAGGGTCACAGTGATTCACTGGGTAACGATGCGGCTGATGAACTGGCCAGAAGGGGGTCATCTACAATACCGATAGGCCCAGGACCGACAATCCCCCTACCATTCCAATTCATGCGAAACTGGCTTCGCCAAAGAACTGATAACCTGCACGAGCAGATGTGGGCATCGACCACAGACTGCAGACAGTCCAGGGAGGCCCTTCCCAAACCAGACAAGCGCCTCACACGACATTTCCTGGGCCTTGACAGAGCCAGGCTTCGAATAGTGGTGGGGGTCTTGACGGGACACTGTGCCTTTAACAAACATCTCCATACTCTGAACATTACAGATAGCCCACTGTGTAGAGGATGCATGGCGGAGGAGGAGACGGCCGCGCATGTGCTCATGGAGTGCGACAGTGTGGCTGCGCCTAGACTGAGGTTCCTCCAGACTGCGAGGACTCTTCCGGAGGTCTGCAGGAACGTAACGGGTCTCCTGGCCTTCCTGGAGGAGATCGGATGGCTCCGTTGAAGGAGTAAAGGTCACGCACAATGGTCCAATGGAGACTAAGTGCGGAAAAGCCATCGAAATCACAATCACAATGACATACTATACAGGAAAACACATTGCATCAATTCAAAATAACAATTTGTTACAAACCTCTATAATTGTTGGCCTATTGAGAAACACTTCTGTTGGGAAATCTCTTAAAAACACATCCTGTATAAATCTACAGCACCTTTTGGGAGATTTAAGCAAACAGAGCGCATTTTCTACCAAACCCAATGTTTTAGCATCAGAGTTGCACAAATAAGCCCAAGGAAATAATAATACTCTTATCGTGTTTGCTTCTGTTCTGAAATATTTAAAAAATATTATTACGTTTATGGATCTACAATCATCAAGATATTGATTGTTTACACACTGGACTAAACAAAAAATATATAACTAGTAGTGCAAAATAGTAGTAGCATTCCGTTTTAGATTTTATTACCTTTAACTACTATTACTTTTAGTAGAATATTACCTTTAATAGAATATTAATTTATTTTTAGTCTACTTCTTTATGTCTAAATTATCGTCATTAGTTTATTTTAATATTGTATTAGTTTTTCTTACTTTTGAAGTACTTCACTATGACCACCCGAGGTTAAGGATTCATTAGATGTTTGGTAATGTTCAGATAATTCATGTTGTGGAACTCGGCAAACAAATTCACATTCAGAACTGAAAAAAAAACTTTAATTTATATTTTCTTTATAAAGGAAAGCTCGACATTGTCTCTAGTGTACAAGACTCAAAAATAACACAAATTAATGAATATTAATATTGAATAATAATGGATCTGATAAAACTAGCTTAGCCAACACGCAACAAGCTGCAAGGTTGTTGATGTCTAAAGCATACCAGACAAGAAAAATGACACAAATAAATAAGTTTTTATAAATCTTTCATCTAATGGCCATTTGCAACAAGGCTGATTATCTTTTACATTTTTAATGTATGCCTCCATGAGGCACATCATTGGCTGAAATTACCAACATGACAAGCTACCAATCACATGGTGTATATTAAAGTATTAAACATAGATTATTTTAATCATCCTTTTTGCAACCACCTGTAAATC
Source organism: Tinea semifulvella (assembly GCA_910589645.1). Classification (NCBI taxonomy): domain Eukaryota; kingdom Metazoa; phylum Arthropoda; class Insecta; order Lepidoptera; family Tineidae; genus Tinea; species Tinea semifulvella. Next base: position 13,154,671 of record OU342585.1, read on the forward strand.
TAATATTATAACTGCTAGACAAATTGGTACAACAGCCCAGTAGCATTAAAAATTAATATAAGTAGAATTCTGTTACCTACCTACTAATAGAAGGTATCTCAAGTCTAGGTACACCCACATTTTCTTCAGGCTGTACAGAATTAAGAAATTGTAAAGTTTCAAATATTTCATCAAACACTACCAGAGCTTCTTTTTCCATTTTATGCTTGATACCATACAACTTCTTCAGTAACTCTGCTATTCCATATTCTTTCGCTATATAAGTGCCAGAATTAGTCTGTAATATGTAAAATTATTAATATAATCATAACACTCCCTCATATAAAAAAGAAACACAATAAATCAATCAAATGGGGCCTAACATGTTAAATATTCTACTTATAACAATTTATAAATTAATAAATGGATAAACATAAACCAGGAGACCCTCACAAAGAAAGACCAAAAATGACAAGAGTAAATCCATAAATATATTCTGTTAGGCATACACAAATTTAATAGACATACATATAACAGTAATGATGTAAAATTATATTTTGGAAATACATATTACCTGGTTAATTCCTTTTTTAGAACTGTGATCTTAGGAATGCAAACAACTTAGAATATGAGATAAACCATAAACTATGCTAAATGCATAAAACCAACCCTTGAAAGCAAATATATAATATATTAGAGTTAAATTACCTTTATCGTTGATAGAAGGAGTTCCAGTGCTTCTTTCTGCAATGTTGGCCGTTCTAAATCGAACCATGATAACAGCATCTCAAACAACTGTCTCGTCCCAGTCAGCTCATCTTCCAACTCCCAGCCAAGGTGTAACTTGCCCACGAGAAGTTGCAGTGAACGTTCACGGATTTCCTTTAGAGGATGACCTGAAAATCAGCTAGTATGCAGGTCAGAATATAACCTAAATTCTGGTTAACGCTTATAAATAATATAGTAATATTACTTGCCTAGCTTTTTTACGTACGAAGATAAATTTTGTGTCGATTCCATTATGGGTTAAATAGTTTCCAGATTTTAATTCAAATATATATTTAACATCTCATATCTGAAATGCTATGCATTTAATAAGATTGTACATATATTTTAAGAAGGTTAATGTATTATTTATGTTTTGTAAACAAAACTTTTTCAAATCTTGTTTGACGTTACTTTTTTTTTTAAATTATCTTTAAAGGACATTGTACAGAATACATCAGTCCGGTGGTCTTTCGCGCCATTTTGCGCGGAGATGTCAAGTGCAAGTTATTGTTTTGTAAATTAATTTACTGTGGATATTATTGGTCAAAAGTGGTGTTATTTTGTTTAATAATGTGCTACAATGTGAATAATTATGGAAAACCATAAATTGGACTTTAAATATGGGGCACAAGTTGAAGTTTTATTTTTTGCGGTTTTCCCGCGCTGTGGACTCCCATATTTTACCCGACGTTTGGGCTATAATGCCGCGAGTGACTCCAAAAAAGCATCAAATTCTGCAGCATCTGGAATTTGATGATCCCCAACTCGGTTATGAACTCTGTTATGAACATATATTATGCAAATAAATTACGTGTTTAGGACTGATGTATTCTGTACAATGTCCTTTAAAGACAATTAAAAAAAAAAAAATACATCAATCCTAAACACGTAATTTATTTGCATAATATATCTTCATAACCGAGTTGGGGATCATCAAATTCCAGATGCTGCAGAATTTGATGCTTTACTTGGAGTCACTCGCGGCATTATAGCCCAAACACGTCGGGTAAAATATGGGAGTCCACAGCACGGGAAAACCGCAAAAAATAAACTGCAACTTGTGCCCTATATTTAAAGTCCAATTTATCGTTTTCCATAATTATTCACATTGTAGCACATTATTAAACAAAACAACACCGCTTTTGACCAATAATATCCACAGCAAATTAATTTACAAAACAAAAACTTGCACTTGACATGTCCACGCAAATTGGCGCGAAGAACTCCCCAACATTTGACGTTATTTTTTTTTTTTATTATTGACTTTAAAGGACATTGTACAGAATACATCAGCCCTAAACACGTAATTTATTTGCATAATATATCTTCATAACAGAGTTCATAACCGAGTTGGGGATAATCAAATTCCAGATGCTGCAGAATTTGATGCTTTACTTGGAGTCACTCGCGGCATTATAGCCCAAACACGTCTGGTAACATATGGGAGTCCACAGCGCGGGAAAACCGCAAAAAATAAACTGCAACTTAAGCCCCATATTTAAAGTCCAATTTATCGTTTTCCATAATTATTTACATTGTAGCACATTATTAAACAAAACAACACCACTTTTGACCAATAATATCCACAGTAAATTAATTTACAAAACAAAAACTTGCACTTGACATGTCCACGCAAAATGGCGCGAAGAACTCCATTTGACGTTACTATCACAGCTAGGGATGCCCTAAGTAGTGGTGGTCGTTGCAAAGACGAACCTTACCGTATTCAAAAACAGTTTTTTTCCTCTGCGACGATAAAACTACTTTTTGTTAAGGATTGAAGCAGTCTTCGTTCTTAGGTAGTATATCGTTCTTGACGTCGTCGCAACTCTTTTCCGTTTGTTCGTTTGAAAAACAGTTCTATAATAAAATATGTAACCTTTTTTGTCAATGAAATACAGTCCTTATTTTACTGGTTGTCGCTTGGGACATGAGCCGCGCACGAATGAAATGCGTCCCTGTCCCCCGCAACGCCCGCACACCACCGCGTCGTCGTCGTCGATGTCTATAGCCAATCCGAGAAATATCACAAATAAATTAAATAATAAAATTATCGGGACACCCGACCAGGATTCGAACACGGTACCTCCGAGTGTAAATCCATTGACTTAACCGCTAGACGCTTAACTGCCTCCGTGGTCTAGCGATTAAGTTCATAAATTTAGACTCGGATGTACCAGGTTTGGTTTCTGGTCGGGCCACAATAATGTTTATTGATGTAAATGAATACATTTAAATAATATTTAATTTATTTGTGATATTTCTCGAGTTTGGTACGCTGGAGACATCGACTAGCTTGCCACTTGTAATGATTCGCCTATAGTAAAGTTGGCTAAATGTGAATCCGCTTCTTTATTAGCGTGGTTTCTGACCACCCTGAAGGGGAAACGGTCGTGATGATACTTTACTTTTTACCGCTAGACAAGGCAGCATTACGTTCTAGAAAACGTAATTATTATTTTATATCCGTTTTCATTAGTAGGTAGGTTTGCAACTTACGTTCGTTTCTTACGGCCTGCCGTCCGTGTCGTCGCGTCGCCGTGCCCGTCCTCGTCCACGTCGTTCTAAAACCAGTTGCAACGAGACTTCGTTTGAAAAACGGTTGCGTCTCGTCTTAAAAAATGCGACAATGATCAACCCGTAGTCCTAAGCAGGAAAAATACATTTGTTTTTTATATTGGCAACATTATAGCATCAAATGTTAGAATTTTCAGTGTGTGTGTGTGTGTTCTCTTCTCCCGATGGATGATGAATGAGATGGTAGGGAAGGCAAAGGGTCTAGCCCATACAGCCAAGTCTGACGTAATATATCTTTCTTTTAAATGAGTTAATGAGGTCATCATCAAATTCCAGATGCTGCAGAATTTGATGCTTTACTTGGAGTCACTCGCGGTATTATAGCCCAAACACGTCGGGTAAAATATGGGAGTCCACAGCGCGGGAAAACCGCAAAAAATAAACTGCAACTTGTGCCCCATATTTAAAGTCCAATTTATCGTTTTCCATAATTATTCACATTGTAGCACATTATTAAACAAAACAACATCACTTTTGATCAATAATATCCACAGTAAATTAATTTACAAAACAAAAACTTGCACTTGACATGTCCACGCAAAATGGCGCGAAGAACTCCGTTAGAATTTTCATTTAACGAACGACTTGTTCCACATATTATATAGACATACTCTTTATAGTCTGTGTATAGAGATGTACTTGTGCTAAAATAGGTGGTATTATCATGTGTTTCTTACTTGGTAAAATATATAAATTGAAGCTAAAATTTATTATGGTATTATTATGCTAATTTTTCTTAAAACGAACGCGGACTATATATATATATATAGTCATGTTCGACTCGGCGAACGAGTGCCTTCACTTCGTAGCCACTCGTCGTCAGACTTAGCTGTTAAGGCACGCAGGGCCAACAGTGAAAGAGAGACGGTTTATAGGGTTTTAGTCCGTAGGCGCCTTGGGGTCTCCTTGGGAGGCCTCACGCTGATTCGGGCATGCGACCTCCCGCGGCTTCAGGTTGGGGTCGTATCGTTAGGCGATTTTGCGATTCAACGTCTTAAAAAAAAAAAATGACTCCTTCCCTTTGACTCGTCGCTTTAAGCGAGTTTTTCACTTTATTTCGATTTGAAAGTCGTTCAACTTGGCGTTAGCATGAAAATACCACTTTTTTTAGCACAAGTCGTTCGTTTAATGAAAATTCTAACATTTGATGCTAATTTCCGTATGTCAGTACCGTGTTGAAAGGAGGGTTATTGATGTTACTTTTTGACAGATGTCAAATTGATCGTTTACCATTTTTGTATACTTTATAGTTTTCTATTATATTTGTTAAAAAGGTATATTAAACGATTTTATGTAATAAATGCAAAGACCATAATAATATCACGTGTATTGGATGCCATGGTATGATAAAACATGAACGAAAACACTTGTCAAAAAGTAGCATCACCGCTCGTTTTATTTAAGAAATGTTAGCATTGTTAAAAAAAGTGGTATTTCTTAACAAAAACGACATTTCGCGCTGGTTTATGAAGTTGCTACGAAATGTTGGAAATGCTATAACACGAACGCGGCCTTAGCTATATGGTCTGTGACAGGGATATATCTGTGAACGAAATTGTTTTCGTGGTGTTATTCTTATCCTACATAAATCATAATCTGTGTTCTTATCCTATTATATTATTCCTATATATTCTGGGTCTGGTATTATGTTCCTTGATCTGGGTTCTTATCTATTTCTGTCCGTATTTTAAGTTTTATGTATCTGGATCACACTTATATTAAAGGGTCTGGATCTATTTGTGATGTAGATAGTGAGCCGAGAAGTGAGCTGATAAAAAATAAAATACAGTAAGTTGCAATGATAAACACAAGGATATTTGTTAACCTTACATTGGTCTACGTTTTTACATCGCAATAAAAACGACACCTAATACCTATTGTTTTAATATTATTAGGTTATAACCAAACTTTTTAAGCAAAGTTCTGAAATCTTATTTGCATTACCTACGCTTTTGACAACTTATAATTAACATTGGTAAATAATTGATGGTAAGCAGTACGCGAGGTCCAAGAATGGGAGCAACTGACGCTGGTCACCAGTCTACCACTATGCCGGCCTAACAAGATGCTTTTTCACAGTTCGCTTGAAGGACTCCAGGTTGTAAGAGTGGTGAAACACACTGGCTGGGAGAGCATTCCACATCTTCAGCTTACAACAGATGTAAGAGTCCATATTTATGAGTGCGCAATTGTCACCTCTATAAGCGGTCAACCTTGACAGCGGCTATGCAAATATGAACTTTATTAGTGTGATATATAAATATAGTTAACGGATTCTATTATATAACGTTAGTGACTAAGTAACAGAATAGGACCGCTGGGCCTGTTTGTTTTGTGGATGACTCCCTTATGGCCAGTTCATCAGCCGCATTATTACCCAGTGAACCAATATGACCCTTTATCCACTGTAGCATAACTCAATTGTCTTTGCACGCTGCTTCCTGGGCTAGGTGGCAGTGCAGTCTGATGTAGTTGCTTTTGAGGGCAAGTATGATGGCCATGAGAATGCGAATATTGTTGTGAAGAAGATGAGCCCAGCATCCACACTGTTATTTTATAGTTTTCTAAAAAAAATCTTTCCTTTAATTACAGATGGCAGATGTGAAATCCTTGTTAAAAGAAACAAAAAAACTTATTGATGAGAAAAAATACAAGGAGGCCCAGGAACATTGCAAGACTATATTACAGCAAGACAATCAAAATTACTTGGGTCTGGTGTTTCTTGCGAAATCTTTACAAGAATCAGAACAAGCACCCCTAGCTTTTAAAAAAGCTATTTCATGTAAACGAGACAACCCCCTTGCATGGCTAGGCCTTATTAATTACTACGAGAAATATGATTCAACAGAAACAAAATCAAAACTTTTTGCAGTTTATGAAGAAGTTCTTGAGCTACAGTTGGAAGAGGACAAATTAATAGAAATTCTAAATAAAATTTGTCAAATAGGTTCTTCTACTAAAAACCCCTTAGCTGTGAGTATAATTATTAAATTTCTTTCAGAGAATAGTAACAATATCTTAAAGAATGTTGCTGGGAAAGAATTACTAAATCTTCTAAAAAGTGATGTTCCATATTCTACTGATAAAGTAGATTCCATTATAACTATATTGGAGAAAATGTATGATGATGATTCTACTAATACATTCTTGGAAATGGCTATTTTCAAAGCAATTTCATCTAAGCCTGATAAAACTTCTGTGGTAGTGCAAAAAATTACAGGACTTAATATTTTTGCAACTAACAGAACTCTAAAAGAATGGCTCTGTAAATACTTGTTTATAAAATATATGGAAAGAGAAACACAAACTATAGCAAATCTTGAAAATTGGATGGAAACTGTAACTAAAAATATTGAAGATTATAAATACGCTGGTTTCTTAAAAAGTGCTTTTCTATACGAACAGGGTAATTATTTGGAAGCATTTAAATTATGTGTTCCATTGGTAAATTATGTTCAACCACAAAATAATGAATTACTTTTTATTATTCAATGCACTGTTGTCCTAAAAAAATGGCCAGTGGCTGAAAAGCTGGCAAAAAGTTTCTTAGATAATGTGACAGATGAACAAATTCTTAATAAATTTAAAAAATATTTATTTATATCACTGGCTAAGCAGCAAAAATGGAAACAAGCCTTTTCTTTGGTCACTAAAGGTCTTGATATAAAGTTCATGACACTTGAAGAACATGCTTTGCTTGCAGAGTGTTACATTGAAATGATGGAACCTGTTGGTGATATCTTACAAAATCTAAAACATACTCAATACTACACTCCACTGGAAGCCTTACAACTAATTAAAAAAGGTGATTATGATCAAACAGTGTCTTTACTTGAAGGTAATGTTAATGAAAACGGATTGCTATACTATTTTCTTGGGTTAGCATACTGGGAATTGAAATTATATGACAAAAGTCACATAAACCTATTGAAAGCTGCAAAGTTGGATTCAAATCTGCCTTACACATTTTTATATTTAGGTCATTTCTACAAAAGATGCAATAATGATTTTGATAAAGCACGAAAATGTTATGAAAAGGCCAATAATATTTTACCATTTGATGACAGAATTACAAATAATTTAAGTGAGATATATGTACGACTTGGTCAGATAGATTTAAACTATGAACTTTTATACAGTTTACAAAACTGTGACTTAAAAGAAAGTTTCTGGGTAAATTTCAGGTTAGGTTTACACTATCTCAATAATAGAGACTGGGATAAGGCTATTTTAAGATTTAGAAATGTATTAAAAGTTAATGCTAACGACCCAATCACATTTGAATGCTTGGCTGCTGCATACTTCTCCAGAGGTTCATATACTTCAGCACTCAAGACTTACAAGAAAACTATATCTTTAAATCCTAACAAGACACCACACTGCCTTACCAAGATAGGTTATATACATATGCTGCTAGCTCAATATTCAGAAGCTATTTCAAAATTTGAAGAGGTTCTGAAGATATCCCCGGAATCTTTGTTAGCTTTAAAGGGTATATCTGAAACTTGGATGAAGGTAGCTAAAAAAAGGTATTCATTCAAAATGTTTGGTAGCGCACGAGATGCAGTTCAAAATGCCATTGATTACATAATTAAAACAATAAGCTTGGAGAAAAGGTTCATTTCTTTATACAAAATCCTTGGTGATGCGTTTATGTTTGTCACCAGGCTACCAGTAACCTATGCATATGTTTACATACAAGGTCTATTTCATGAAACAAATGAACTAAGAAAAATAGACAAACTACAAATATTTAGTTATGCTATTGCATGTTTTTCTCGTATCAATAAACTAAATAATGAACACTCTTCATTTGATTTAGCTGCTACCTATTTATCGTTATATAGAGAAGAAAATAAACCAATCTACCTTCAATCATCTTTCGAATTGGCTGTAGATTGTGTTAAAAAGAAATCAACCTCGTGGATTAACTGGAATCTTTTGGGAAAAGTATTATTTTATATGAAAAAATATAACTTTGCACAGCACTGTTTTATTAAAGCGATTAATTTAACAGGAAAATTGCCGATCGCAAAAAGTTGGTGTAATTTAGGGACATTATATTTGAAACTTAAATTATATAAATTGGCGAACTATTGTTATTGGCGTGGTCAATCTGCTCTTCCTTCATACCCACAAAGCTGGATTGGACAAGGATTAATAGCAGAACGCATTCGGGAGCACGAGGCCATGGACTTATTTAGACATGCATCTCACCTTGGCTATCATCCAGAGAGTGCATTGGCTTATTCAGATTGGGTTTGCCGTACTCTAAAATCTGGTGATATGGATAATTCAAAAGTAAAATACGAAATCTATGGATTGCATGCAATCCTTTACTCAACTGATTTAATGCAATGGTATTGTTCATTTGAGAAAAATAATGCTTGTGCTCATACTATATTAGGGATTTTGCAAGAACGACTTGGACTACTTGAGTCAGCAAAGATTTCTTATGAGTCTGCTTTGATTAATATTGAAGACAGCAAAAGAAATATAGCACTCCTTAATATGGGAAGGATTTTGATACGATTAGAACATTATGATGAAGCAATAATTGTTTATAAGGCCATCACAGAAGCTACTTTAAATTCCGTTTGTGGTTTGGCATTATCATTATTTAAGAAAGGAATTTATGAAGATGCATACACAACCTATGACATGGCTTTGCACTGGGTTACTGAACAGGAAAACCAGAAATATGAAATTATGGTCGCAATGGCTGGTATTATGTACGCATATAAAGGACCAGATGAAGCCAAGATAATACTGTTTCAAAGCATTCAATTATCAAAAAATAAACCTTCTCCATACTGCTTATTTGCTAGCTGTTCTCTCGGAATATTGCATACTGATGAAAATTTATCAAAACTGGCTATAAAAGCTCTGCAAAAGTATGAGGCAAAGGCAAAATATAGTAGTGACATAGGATTTTTAAAATCGTATCTGTATGTGTGTGATGATTTGATGGAACATGCTATTAAATCCATAAGTGACACTATTTATAGTTTTCCTAATAATGCAACTTTGTGGTTTTGTTTAGCACAGTATTCTCTTCGCACATCAAATACTAAATTTGCAAGTGCGTGTGCTCAGAGAGCTTTGTGTGCGGCACATGAATGTCTGTACCCAGATGAAAACTATCCTGCTCAACAAAATGCTAAAATACTAGCTACAGCTAGTGTTGCTGAACATATTGCTGGAAACAAAGATCAGAGCCTTTCTATTGCCAAAAAAGCATTACATATGTACCCTTACGAATCAGAAGTTTGGGCTGCTCTAATATTTTGTTTGGTGTCAAACCAAGCTATAACAGATTATAAAAGACGATGGTTGATCTCTGCATCAGGACATATAAGAAGACATTTTAATACTTCTCGAAACCTAAGTATATGGGCAGGAATTATTGAAAAGAAATTAATTAAATAGTAATTTCATTCCATTGTGACTTCAGAATTCCTTAAGACTCCGAGTTGTAAAGAAATATTTTGTTAATCATAGATAAAAGTATTTAAATTTCATAATACTCCTTTCAGAAAAAAAGCAACAACTCATATATGTCACTTTTGTTTTAATGAGTATGACGAGTAAAACACACCACTTTTATGTCACAATGGAATGCCTCTAGGATAAGTTAAAGGGTTGATTTTCAATATTAAAGTTATTTATCCTATCAGATATTTATTCTCCATAAAAATACAGACAGACCTTTAGCTATAAAATGCTGTAGTTCCTACTTGCCTGACAATATATAATTTTAATATTGAAAAATTACAAATTTTGATATTTTATGCTTTGTGAACAATTAAAATTATTAAATAAATATAAAAAAATTCTTTTTATTTAAAACAATCTGGAATCCTTCTGTAAACTGCTAAGAATTTATCTCCTTTGTTTCTTGTAACTTTTTGTCCCTCCTCTGTACTTTCATAGAGTTTTTCTACAATTGGATCGGTATCCTAAAAATAATATGATGTTAAAGAACTTATACTTTAAAATCAGCAGTGTGGATCTGATTGTATCGGAGCCTTGCCAACCTGTATAGATTCACCAAAAGGCCAGACTAGAAATGTTCTGGATGGCCTATCTTCAGCAGTGGAGGTCTAGGACTGTTTAACGGGCTGTGATGACTTAAAAAATATAAGCTATTAGAGCTTAAAAGTTAATTCTGAGAAGAAAAAAGATGAAAAAGACCAAAGTTTGCTATTTTTATTTATCTATCAGTATAATCATTGTAAAAGTATTGTGATCCATACCCCATCCAGTGTGGTGAGAAACCACACCTTTAGGGAAGCGGTTTCATTTTTATCCAACTTTGCTATAGGCCCTCATGATGAGTGGCAAGCTCGTTGATGTCTCTAGCGTACCTTTGCGTTAAGAAATGTCACAAATAAATTATTGTGTCCTGACCAACAATCCAACCCTGTACCGCCATGTCTAAATCTTAACCACAGAGGCAGTAAAAAATCTTTGTGATAATAAAATAAAGCAAGACAAGTAGTAGCTTACTAATTCAATATCAGATATCCTTTCAAATAAGGGATGTTCTTCAAAATGTGTCACCATCCATTCATGCAAATCCTTTACATCAGTTATTGTGTATACAACAGCCTGCAACAAAAATAAAGATTTTCTTTTTATTTTTCATTGCATAAGTTCTTCTTCTTTTTTTAAAAACTAGTAAACTAGTAATGGCAATCGCCACTAAGGCATTTGTGCCAACATCACGTTTGTTAGATTAATAGACAGAATTAATTTAATAGTTAATTTTAACTGGAAAAGGTGAATCATAAACGCTAGAACAAAAAAGGTTTGGTTAGTATGGTACTTAACAACACAACACGTTAGGTTATTACATATAAGAACAATACACAAATAACATGTAAGCAACATAGAGAGCTGTACACCGGAGCCACAGTCCTGTATACGGGGTCGAACCTCCCCCCCCCGGCGCCAGTCCCACCGGACTGTGCCCCCCACCCTCTCCCTCATGTATAGTGAAAAATCTACTTTATCCGTCTGCATGGAGAAGAGGGAGGGGACAAAGCCCCATGGGTCGGAGCCAGGGAAGTCACTTGACCCCATCACTATGCCCTCGTTGTTTACTCAGAGTTTAAATTTGAACTATTATAGGTGCAATGAAAGAAATATTTAAATGTTGGAAAGAAAATTAACAGCTTAATCATACACTTGCATATTATAATGTTATATACACTATTTTACCAATATACTAATACATATATATATACACTTACTGACATTGTGAGGAGCTTTTCAGGTAGTGTACATATATGAGATTTTTAAACCAAGATTGGTAGTTGCTTGTCTTATGTTTACAGGGAGATCATTCCATAAATTTGTAATTTTTATAATATTATAATATGAATACTTAGAAGGTTTATGCTGGTGAGCAAGAACCAGATAATCATATTGTTGTTAAAGAAGGAAATATATTACAACATGCACATACCTGTTCAGCCAATACATAAGCATACTCGGAAAGTAGCCATTTGTTAATAATACGCCACTTATGCTTGGCTTTCTTAAAATGTGGATCAGGGTACAGAAAAAACATCTTCTTAAGCTGAAAATAAAAAATATATATGGGGGCAATCTCAATTGGCAAACTTCTGTATTTCTAGTCTATAATGATGAGGTTAGCAAAAAAATGCTTATAAACTTAAACTAGTAAAATATTAATTTATTAAATCTTGCTTTGTTATTTACACCAATTGAGATTAATATTACAGTTAAGCAAAAGAATAATTGGTTTTCAAATATTCTGTATAGAATTCTTGAATGAAACCTAAGGGCATCTTCCAACCTTTGTTACAAATAATAGGCAAATAATAATACTTATTGGTAACTGTTCACCCACTCTGATAAGAAAGGACAGCCAACATTTTTAAATTTGTAAATTTATTTAAGTTACTTTGTATATTTTACCAGTGGAAATTCGTAATTGGCTCATAGAACTCTACTATCTAATTGCAATGACTGTAAATTGCCAAATAATAAATAAATACTTACTTGTCCTTTACTGAAGAAGTTGGGTAGATATTTCATAGCATTGGTTCTGAGAACGGCAATATTTTGGTAATTGCCTGGCTGTTGAAGCCGAAGGGCTTCAATACGATCATTCACATAGTCAGACACTTTCACTCTGATCTCCAAACCCAACATAAGTTCACTTTTAAACATTGGCGATAGAGTTACTGCAAAATAAAAAATGACATAGGAGTTGGTCACATTTTGTATGAAACTTGGGTCACATATACTTTAATCGTAACTATTACAGAAACTTTATTTGTTTGACAGCTGGAAGGAAATGTTTTAGAATACAGGTGTTAGACTCGTAGGTACCGGGTTTGATTCCTGGTCAGTATACAATAATATTTATTAATTTAAATAAATAAAATTTAATTTATTAGTGCTAATTCTTAAGTTGCTACTTGTAATGATTGGCCTGTAGTAAAGTTGGCCAAATGTGAATCCGCTTCTTTATAAGCGTGGTTTCAGACCACTCCAGGAGGGTAACAGTTGTGATGATACTTTACTGTAGTCATTTCAGTCCAGTATACAATATAATAATGCATTTTTTAATACAGGTTCTCTCATTAACTTTTTTACAGCAGTTACCTACAACCATAGTTGCTGCATCTACAGAGTCCATTGCATGTAGTGTAATCATTTTGAGGTAGATCACCAGCAGTTTAAATCAAATGTGGGGTGTATTATGTAAATAAATTATAAAGCCTATGTCGCCAATTCATTGGCAAGCTAACAATAAGCTAAATTCTCTAGAAATGTTGTGGAAGTCTAATCTACAGTAGCAGAGATTTAGGACTATCTGTTCTAGGGGCTGTAATATTGAAATTGTAAAGTATCTATACATACATATAATGAATGGACAATCATAGTACCTAGTAAACCTCCATAGCCACAACCAACATCCAGGAATTCTACTTTCTTACTACCATCTTTTGACAATACAGGATATAAATTGGACCAGTCATATTCCTCTGGGTGTGCGGGGCTAAAAAGAGAAAGGAAAAAAATAATACAATGAATATTGAAAACGAAAATATTTACAAGTTGCTGTACTCACTAATCAAAACAATGGTCGGCGATTGGATTAGAATGAGCCCTCTGTCTGTAATATTTCTTTTGAGGAAGCGACATGTTTCCGAGCAGATCTCTGTCTATTGTGGGCACCAATATAATTATTTAATTACATAAATAAACAGAAGGAAAGGCATTAATGCATTCACAGACTTGCATCATCCATAATCACAGACCAAATAGCTAATATAAGTGTGTGGAGAAGAATGTAGTTCCCGAGCTTGTGATCTATCCTTTATCTGTGTGACCGACTCTGTTTTAATTATTATAATGGATTACGCGCACATGTGCTAATCAGTAATGATCTTTAACACAAACCATATAGCTAATATCTTTAATAGTCAAACTATCACTATAATTCTATATAATCTGTGACTATAATGTAGTAAATGTCTATATAATCTGTGACTATAATCCGTGACACAGACCAAATGGCTCAATTGTTGATTGACTTGACAGGTTGTTTTTTTATTGGCAATTATTTTTAAACTGGATGTGTCGACGATATAAGTCACAGATAAGTTAAATATTTTATTCTGTATGCCTAGTGTGACAGTGAAGTTTCGTAAACGCAACTATAGTAGTAGAGTTTATTTACTGAATTTTCGATGTTCATTGCCTGTTATTATAGCCAAACTTTCAATAACACGCAATGTAGAATAAAAAAACGTAACTACAGCAGTTACGTTTTCCGAAACTTGCATGTTACACTAAGCACACTGTTAGCTAAATAATGGGGTGTATCAGGCAAAGCTTTTTGTAGATGTCGCTAGCGGCACTGGTACCTTGTTTACACCTTTTGAGGCATCATTTTTTAAATGTTTTTGTAGTTTTTTTTATTTTTATAACAGAAAAATGTATTTTAAAGTAACGTGACCTACCTTAAAATACGAATTAAGAAAGCGAAGACCGTCTTTAAAAAGAAAAAAGGTTGAATTAATAGAACGGCAATGTTGAGATCATCATATCTTTGATTTTGCTTATAAATCTCGATTTGTACACTTAAAAGCTGCTCATTTCGACATAATATCCAGAAAATAATAAATATTCGTGGTAAAAATACAAGTTTTCTATGCAACTGACAGTTGTATAAGGTACCAACTATCGTGATAAAAAGTTAGTGACACACCCCATTATTCGCTTTATTTTTTTTTTAACAAAACATTTTATCTTTGCGCTATGTATTTTCCATGTTCGACTTGGCGCTTTTTTATATTATTTCGCTTTGAAAGTGTTTGCATTGACTTAAGAAAAATTCAGTAAAACGTGCTTTGCTCTCAATGAAAGCTTGCTCTTTTTACAGAATTTTGTAAGAAAACCATAGAGAATTGCAAAGTCGAACGATTTCTAATGCGAAATAAAGTGAAAAAAGCGCTTACCGACTTGACGTTGCTGTATAGTTTTCATATAATTTAAGCAAAATTCGGAAAAAAGCTTTGAAGGCATTGCTTTCAAGTCAAACATGAAAATAAATCAAATGTTAAACGTGCGTATACTCTCGGAACTGGCAGTAGGTACTTAATTAAAATTCAAACACATTTTAAAACATCCTTATATTACTATGTACATTAAATAATTATCTTGGTCTACAATTTATTTATATTATTTTAAAATAATTATTGCACTAATAACTATAACTGTAAGTAAAGCATAGGAATGCTTTATTAATCTCTGGCTATGTATTTGAGCGATAGAGATTACGGTAATGTAGTTGTGAGTGCAACATATCGTCGTGGGATAGTGTCAGTGTGGTGGGAGGCAACATGGCTGCACAAACATTCCGGCCTTCAGCATTGAGGAAGTTGAAGCTGGCTGCTGCACGTTCTTGCTCCAACACCTCGACATTCAAACCCAAAGATCTTGCAGCTTCTTGTACATTTTTTCCACCATTTTCGACACCGACTACCTGTAACATACAATATCACATTTATTATTTTGATCATAAATATTATTTTCAGAGTAAATTAGTTGAACATTGAATATTAATTAAAAGCTACTTAATTTTTTTTTTTTTTTCCTCCTTTGGTTTCTGCATTCGTGGCAATCTGTACAGGTACAATGGGCCACTCTTTTGTTTGATATCTATCTGTATTAATGTCAGTATTGGAGGGGAACCCATTGGCTCCTTCCTCAATCTCTGCTAAATCTGGCACCAAGGCCAGGGACACTCTTTCGCTTGAGCCTGCGGTGTGTGATGCTGCCTGACCCGCTCAGGTCTGAGGCGAGCACGTTCGGGTGTGATGCGAGTCTCAGTTGATACCCGTGGCTGTATGAGGTTATTTTCTCTCTTATAGTGTTCATTCTTAGGTCCTCGTGAATATATTTGTTTCTAATATAGAAAGGAATGTTAAGCATAAGCCTCAGAGCTTTGCAACTTAATTACAAAAAAAAAAATTAACAATAAATCAAAAATGTCCTCTAGAGACATCCCATACAAGATAGCCACAAGGAGACTGGCAACATTTTCCCTTTATAGCGATAGCAGTACAACTTATTTAGACTTAGTTATTATAGTCATGTTTACAAATCATATTTTTTATAGTACCTAAAAATGAGAGTTAGTCAGATTTGTAGCTGTCAACATTGTTAGATAAAGTATAAAGTTAAATTTATAATGTAAAGAATAAGTGAGTATAATATAAATTAAACAGTTGAAATATTGAACATACCAGCAGATCAATTCTTGGTTCTAGTATAGTTAAAAGTCGTAATGAATCAGCTGTAATGTCTTGAACTCCTCCTATTTGCCATGATAACACAGTCCTGTAACACAAAAACAATATCAACAAAAAAAATACAAAAGGCAAAACATAATATACATTTTAAAATTATTTAGGTATAGTTAATGTCACATTGAAAGATTGCTAAGTGGTGATAATAATATATGTGTATTCATAATAATATAAGTGTAATACCACTTATAGTACTTAGTGTAGTAGTACTGTTGAGCATGACCGACCCATGCTCAAACTTACTATTTTAATTTCCACTTATTTTAACAATTTTATATAGCTATAGAAGTCTCACTCATTTTTACAGATAATCTGACAGGATTTAATATTGAAACATGAAAGTATTTTTAAGTAATAAAAAGGGCACCCTAAACCCATTATTATTTATTTATTCAGTCACAAGCCCGAGAGACTAGGTTACTTGATTCCTAAGAATTCTGTCTTCTTTCAAAAAATATGGGTACTTACGTAAATTAGTAAACTCACCTTGGAAACAACATCATAGGTCCTAGAACTGTAACACCATTGTTCAATCGGAAACCAAACTAAAACAAAAAGGCAATGATAATTTTAAAAAAAGTATAAAAAAAGATTAACAGATGAGTTGAACTTTGTTATTCATAAGAAAACCGTAAGCGACATATAACTTACTGTAGAAATAGAGTCAATCATCAATCCAAGGTCTGTTTCTTGATTAAGAATACGTACTGTGGTCTTTCCATCTCCCTCGTAGGCTGCTTTATAACGAGCAAAACTAAAACAATCATTAATAGCTGAGCCTTTTATGTTTTTGGTTAAAATAAAAATTAAGACAATATATAACCTCTGAAATATTGGCCGAATCTTTTTTGTGGGAAAGGCAGCTCCTCTAATTACGTTTGAAATCATTGTAATATTGCTTTTATACGTAACAAATTATGTACATTTCAATTTTCATGCGAAAACAAGTCCATTTTTTTAATTTGAGTACCATTATTCAAATATATTTAACCTGTCATAATTACTACTCGCTTTAGCACTTTTGATAGACATAAGCCTGTCTCTTTCATAAGATAAATATTCAATACATTTTATGAGGAAGATTTTTTTTCACTTTATCATTTAACACATTTTTTTTTTACAGGCAATCAATTCTAGTCCTAGGAAGGCACACGCCATCTAGGGAGACATTAAAACAATAATTTATTAAAAATTTAAGGGAGTTCTTCGCGCCATTTTGCGTGGACATGTCAAGTGCAAGTTTTTGTTTTGTAAAATAATTTACTGTGGATATTATTGGTCAAAAGTGGTGTTGTTTTGTTTAATAATGTGCTACAATGTGAATAATTATGGAAAACGATAAATTGGACTTTAAATATGGGGCACAAGTTGCAGTTTATTTTTTGCGGTTTTCCCGCGCTGTCAACTCCCATATTTTACCCGACGTGTTTGAGCAGTGGATGGTTCCGCGAGTGACTCCAAGAAAAGCATCAAATTCTGCAGCATCTGGAATTTGATGATGACCTCATTAACTCATGAAAAAGAAAGATTTAAAAATTACGTCAGACTTGGCTGTATGGGCTAGACCCTTTGCCTTCCCTATCACCTCATTCATCATCCATCGGGAGAAGAAAACTAAAAAAAAAAAAATTAAAAATTTAATTTACTGTAGATATTATTGGTCAAAAGTGGTGTTGTTTTGTTTAATAATGTGCTACAATGTGAATAATTATGGAAAACGATAAATTGGACTTTAAATATGGGGCACAAGTTGCAGTTTATTTTTTGCGGTTTTCCCGCGCTGCCAACTCCCATATTTTACCCAACGTGTTTGAGCTATGGTGCCGCGAGTGACTCCAAGAAAAGCATCAAATTCTGCAGCATCTTGAATTTTTTTTTTTTGGTTCACTTCCAATGGGGTGTATCAGGCAAAGCTTTTTGTAGATGTCGCTAGCGGCACTGGTACCTTGTTTACACCTTTGACGCATAATTTTTTTAATGTTTTTGTAGTTTTTTTATTTTTATAACAGAAAAATGTATTTAAAATTAACGTTACCTACCTTAAAATACGAATTAAGAAAGCGAACACCGTCTTTAAAAAGAAAAAAGGCTAAATTAATAGAACGGCAATTTTGAGATAACCATATCTTTGATTTCGCTTGGGAATCTCGATTTGTACACTTAAAAGCTGCTCACTTCGACATAATATCAAGAAAATAATAAATTTCGTAATAAAAATACAAGTTTTCTATGCAACTGACAGTTATATAAGGTACCATCTATCATGCGCCATCTATCGTGATAAAAAGTTAGTGATATACCCCATTGATGATGAATGAGATGATAGGGAAGGCAAAGGGTCTAGCCCATACAGCCAAGTCTGACGTAATATATCTTTCTTTTTCATGATTTAATGAGGTCATCATCAAATTCCAGATACTGCAGAATTTGATGCTTTTCTTGGAGTCACTCGCGGAATCATCCTCTGCTCAAACACGTCGGGTAAAATATGGGAGTTGACAGCGCGGGAAAACCGCAAAAAATAAACTGCAACTTGTGCCCCATATTTAAAGTCCAATTTATCGTTTTCCATAATTATTCACATTGTAGCACATTATTAAACAAAACAACACTACTTTTGTCGAATAATATCCACAGAAAATTAATTTACAAAACAAAAACTTGCACTTGACATGTCCACGCAAAATGACGCGAAGAATTCCTTCAAAAAAAATTTACTGTAGACTATAGATCCAATGCCATTAAAAATAAAAACGTCAAATGTCAAATGCCGGCAATGCAGATGCGCGAAAATCTAAAATTCTGAAACTGTAATAGGAGTTTAATAAGTTTGTTGTTCGTTTTGTTGAGAATTGAAGAAATTAATTGTGTGTGACTTACAAACATAATAAAAGCCTATGCACCATACAGTACTTATACAATGACTTTACAATTATATAGAATCCACGAATCAGGATTACTTTTGCCGAAACTTCGTTATGATGTTTACAGCTATAAATTAAATTATTGGAAGGAATTGAAGCGTCATTCTATGGTGTTTGGTGTTCTTTTGGTGGTTATTGGTGCTGTGGTGTGGCCGGACATAGGAGCTAATGGAGGCAAAGCATAAGCATGCTCAGTTATATCATTATAGAATGCTTTGCACCCCATGCCATGTAATTATAATAATGCATTTTATAAATTTATAAACTTGATGAACGAAATAGCTATTCTACAAACCACTATTATTATCATTCATTATTTAATTCACTATGATGATTTACTACATTTTATTATGATGAATAAATTGCAGCTTTAAGATACATCTTTAACTTATATTTATATAATAGTAAAAGTTTTTAATTGCATGGTTAAAAAATAAAGAAAATATTATTTTGTCTTATCTAAACTAAATAATACAGCACGGCACCAGGTATACATGTACATATGTATATATATATATAAGTTGCATTTGATTGACTAGAACAAGTCTTAAGCAAGGTTTTCTATATTTTGTTTACTTTTTGCATTCACTTTAATTAATAAAATTATATTCTTTAAACATAGTTATTAGTTTTAGTGGCATTTTTAACATAGCACATTTTTCAAAATAGTTTAATCATAACTAAGTAGATTGTCATAAAATATGTAGTCTTAAAATTTGCCTACAATTTATATTGGGCATTAAAATCATGCTTTTTTAAATGTAATGTATTTAGTCTGAGACAGGCTGCATTGAATGTAGTTTTTAAATAATTTTAGGGTGTTGCGCCAATTTGTAAATTAAAATAGTTCTACAAAAAAACTAGTGGTGTAAAATTTTGTTAATAGTAGTTTCAATACTATTATTTATAAGACTTATTTTTATTATATATTACTGTGCAATTAAGTTATTTGGAAAATAAAATATGTAGTTTTGATATCAATCTAGTCCTTTAGGACTAGAGCTATCATGATGATATTTTAAACATTTTTCACACCA
This sequence comes from Tinea semifulvella, assembly GCA_910589645.1. Taxonomy (NCBI): domain Eukaryota; kingdom Metazoa; phylum Arthropoda; class Insecta; order Lepidoptera; family Tineidae; genus Tinea; species Tinea semifulvella. The sequence continues at coordinate 13,174,810 of OU342585.1, forward strand.
AAATATATAAAATAAAAGGTTTTTTCTACTTAAATTGTAAACTTGTTAAAATAAGCCATCTAAAAATGCATATACAATAAGAATACAATTTAGCCATATCCCCCATACAAGATGAATGTTGTCCTTTCAAACCTGGCAACATTGTTAAAATATATTTTATACTAAATGCTATGTTCGACTTGAAAGCAAAGCTTGATTTTTCTACAGAAATTTGTATGAAAATCATAGACAAGTCAAACGACTTTCAAAGTGAAAAAAAGCACTTAAAGCGACAAGTCGAATATAGGGTAAAATTAATGTATTATAAATCCATTAATGGTAACTTGTCATAAACATACTTATAATGAATGTTTTCAAATTTCTACAGCTATCTTTAATTATCAGGTTTTAAATTTTTAGACCCATACTGTACACATGGGCCTTAAAGATTTTTGTTTGTGTTGAAGTTTTATTTTGAGTTGCAGGTATTCTTCACTGTGAGTACAGTTGCTACCTTCCTCTGACATACATTTATGTGTGTGCGGGTTGGAGATGTTCTGGACAGTCGTTATCCCGAGCAAAAAACAGAGGAAAGCTTCTGACAGCTGGGCAAGCACATGCTTGGGTTGCACCACCACTCTTGGCTGCTCTCTTTGGACATTTATTCGAATCTTTTGCTACTGATGACAGGCTGCTAAAAGGGTTAGTTAAGAATTGAAAAAAAAATATGGTCATAAAAGGTGTATAAAATAGTAGTAGGTTTATTGGTCATTTTTTAATATATATTTTGTTTAAACGAAATATACGTATATTATGTAGAAGTACCAAAATGAAAGTTTGACAATGATTTCAACTATAGTTACTCCATAAGAAAAATCTAAGAGATTGTTGAAGTTTTCACTAAAATTTAAACAATTTAAATGTAGGTATAATAAATAAATGTATAATAATTTAAATGTGTAACAAAACATAACCCCTGTTAGTAAAAAAATATTAAAAAAATATATATATACTTCAATAATATTTCGAGAGCTTTAAGCTATTTTATTTACATTAATGTTTAAATATAATAAAGCCAATTAACAGTTACCCCTAAGAATATGATTCTTAGACATTTGCTGGATATGGGCCTTTCAGAACTCGTAATTCTGGAGAATTTAGCCTACACTCGCCATGCTGCTGGCCAGATGGGTTGGCGAGGTTAAATGCATAAACATAAAAATGAGCTTCTTTTCAGTTGGCAGCTTGCGGCATGTGGTGGTGGTGGCGCCTGGCTCAGCATCGGCCTGCTAACTGGTGCGTCAGACACTGACGAAGATAGCGATGACTTGGCCCTAGCAGTAATCTCGGCAGCATTAGGATCTGCACTTGCCTTGCCTTTGCTACCACTCTCACATATTATATTTGTATGTTTAATACCATAATAATAAATGTCCTATAGAGACGTCCTATCAAGGATAGTTCAGAGGAGACTGGCAATATTTCCCCACTGCTGCAGGCTTTTCCATGAGCTGTTTGGACAGCTTTGGTCATGCACTTAGCTGAGGGTTCTATATGGATCCATTACATTGTCTCAATTCCAAATGGCCCAAATTCGTAACCTGTATCAAGGCAGACTTATTTACAGAGCAACGATCTCTAATTGGGGACGTCTTTAAAGGACTTTTTTTATTAGTTTTTATTTTTTTAATAAAATAAGTATAATTTATTTATTCAATTTAATAAAACATTAACAAAAGCTTAAAATAAATTGCAAATAGAGAATCCAAAATTAAATAACATTAAAAACTAAATTAAACGTAAAAAAACTTATTACATAAATAAATAAAATAGCTCTACCAGATCGCTGACGCATGGTGCCCACGTTGGCAGCATTTCCCCTCCGAATTAAAATAATTAATTTTATGTATAATTTATAGTAATAAATATTTTAAATTTATAATGATAAACAATATAGCAAAAGTGACAGTGTTAAATATATGGAAAAAACTGCGTGTAAAGTACCAATAATAAAATTATGTGACAAGTTTAAAAAGCGAAGATCAAGTCACAATTCACTATTCATCAGTCTTAAATATTATGTTCCTAAACCTGCTCTTCGTTCTCATCTTCTCTCTCTCTTATGGGTAGTAAAAGACTAATTATGCATAATCCTAATTGGTTTTTTTCGTATGAATAACGGGGCTTTATGCGATTAATGTTAAAAACATATTTGAAAAAGCTTTGGTCTATCAATACTTTGAGCTTCGTAACTGTAATTGATATGGACAGATTCAAAACTACCCGCATTTTATACGAAGTGTCGTTGTGATGATAGTTTAAACTTGAAGCGCGGCACAGCGTCTCTGCATCCGCCGTAACATTTTACAACGAGCCAAAACTGCGTGTAAACTTTAAAAACAGAATGAGCGATGCGATTAATTTCTACAGGCGATATCGCACATCTAGATCTAAACAGCACTATCTTAAAAAAAAAAACTTTTTCGGAAAAGGCGAAAGTGTTTACTGTATCCCTATGTGCTGCAGAAGAATTCTTTTATTATTTGTTTGTAAACGCGCACTTAAAATATTTTCAAATCTCTTTTCGGAGATCGGTAGGTAGTGAGATAAGGAATATGATAGTGTCAATAAAACCTTTTTTTATATTTTTTGAGTTAACTCTCTTTAGATCTAGGTGTGCGATATGATAGTTTAATTTATTATTGCAGTGCGGCACAGCGTCCCTGCAGCCGGTGTCAGAGTTACTTCCAGGTCGTCTGGCTGCAACTGCCGGGTTCGCCGTGGGCTCTATAGCTCGATGGTTGCGGCTACGGAAAGGAGTAATCGCGGAAGTTACTGGAGTTCATACCGCAGTCCTTTGTCTATTATACGCAGAATGTTGTAGCGGAGTTAGATCTGTTGGCGGTGTCTTGCAGCCTAGAGATGTGCTGCTAGCTATGTCGCTTGGTAAGATCATTATTTATTTTTACACACCCACCGTGTTAGTGTTACAAAGTCAACCGCCAGTGATTTGTGTACAATACGTATAATTTTATTTTATTTTATTCTATTGAATTAATGTAAATAGTGCTGTATAAATAACTAAACATAAAACCTTTACGCGTAAATTCATAGTTTACAACAAAACTAATAAAATGAAGTTCCCTCATTAGTATTTAATAAGTATTAAAATTTTTAATTATTTAGGACTTATGTATTCTGTACACATAAGTCCTAAATAATAAGTTAAATAAATTTAAAAAAAAAATAAAAAAATTTTGTCTTTACAGTATGGTCTTGTCTAGCCGTGGGTGGAGTTGCATTGGCCGTGAGTTTATCACTTTGTGGTCACCGTACGGGTGCAGGGTTGTGTGCCCTATTTGCTGCGGGAGGGCCATCGGGATCAGGTCGCGGGCTGGCGAGGCTACCTACACTTCTAGCTGCTCCTGCAAGGGCCGCTGCACTAGCAGTAATGGCCGCAAAAAAACACTAGTCTCCACTATATTTTATGCTTCCAAGAAAGAATCTATGGATTCACCATGTGGAAGTGTTTGTACTGTTTGCTGCGGGAGGACCATCGGAATTGGGTCGTATGCTGGCGAGGTTACCTACCTTTTATCAGCTGGAAGGCCGAAACTTAGAAGTAAAGTTTATTATTCCCAAAATTGTTGTAAATTTTTCATATTAATTAAGTTAGTATAAGTATAACACCGTAGGCACGGAATAAATAAAACGAAAGTGCGATTGGAGCGTTCGGCTTAGGAAGTTAGGAACGACTTATGTAAAAAAACAGCATTTTCATGCTAATATTTCTTAAAACGAACGCGGTCATAAGTGTAAATAACAAACAAACAAAAGTTTGTAACAAGTACTAAAAATAACTTTAGCATATTTTTCGGCTATTATTTGGAAATACATATAACTCATAGTCCTAATTTAAAAGATTTTAATGTGCTGTATTGAATTACGTTAGATTAACAACAAATAGAACAGAAGGGACGAAGTTTTGATCCTGGTTTGAACCAGCGGGGTGAGGCGGACGGCACATTTGTCCAAAAACAAATCGTCTAAGAGCGATTACGTCTGTCAGAAATGTCAATAGCTAAGCGAAATGCCCAAGATTATCACATTTCTGACAGACTCAATCGATCTTAGCCGATGCGTTTTCGGACTATTGTGCACTCTGACTTACCTAACAGGCAGCCGAATTATCGTTCTTTTGCGCATACTTTATAATTAAATGAATTCTTATAGGAACTAATGTAAACTGTCAATGTCAAACGCTAATAGAGTAAATATTAGTACCGGCACTGTCAGTGTCAAATTCCATTAGAGTTGATATTTGTATAAATTTTTGACGGAACGAAAATTTCGTATCGCTGTTGGACTTCGGTTGGAGGCACCATTTGTGTCTTACATCGATGTCTGTGTGGAAAGGAGGTCGACCATCTTGGAGTTCATGGGATATCCTGTTCTAAAAACGCGGGCAGATTTTTCCGCCAGGCTCCCTTTAACGATACTATTAAAAGGGCTCTAGGCCATCACCATCGAGGCTCCTGCTCTTTTGGAGTCTGTTGGAGTTATCCGAGATGATGGCAAGAGACCCGATGGTATGACGTTGTTCCCCTGGGAACAGGGACGTGCTTTAGTGCGGTACGCCACGTGCATCGACACCATCGCCGCGTCGCACCTTAGGGGAGACAGCGCATAAAGCGGGGGTCGCGGCTGAAAATGCGGATTAAGCGGCGCAAGTATGTAAGTATATTAAAAGATTACATATTTGTGCCGTTTGCTGTAGAAACTGGCCCCATGGAGTCCAAGTGCAAAAAAGTTTAAAAAAGACATATCAGTTCCAGTGAGACGACGAGGACTGGCTCTTTCTTCGTCCAAAGAATCAGTATTGTAATTCAGCGGGGAAATGCAGCCACCGTTCTTGCAATCACTCCACACGCGGACGGGGCTTATATCCCTATCCATAGTACCTATAATTATTTATTTTATTTTTGCTACTGTAAAATTTTCAAGTCATTAAACTCCGGCTACGTAAAGTCCACGCACGCAATCCATTATTTTGATAAATGGCCGATCAAGTGTCCGGTTCGACTTGAAAGCAATGCAAAGCGCGCTTTTTTTGCTTAAAACGAATAAAACGCTCTAAACGACTTCAAAGCGATATAAAGTCGGACATGATATACAGATATATTAGTTTTAGGAAACATAGTACAAAAATGAAAGAAAGTGCTCCAATTAATTAGTTATAGGGATATAAAATATATAGGTAGATACTAGGATAGTTTTATTATTAGATTCAATCTAATTGAATGTATTTAGGTATACATTCCAGTTCAGTGCTCTTAAAGTAGGACTTAAACTTCTGTTACTAGGTTACAAGGTAACCTTTTAGTTTAGACATAGGTCTACAACTACCCATAGTTGTGAAAAAAAGGGAACAAGCAATTAATATCGTGCTAATAGTGTAATTATAAAATCTATAGGATTAAAAGTAAATATTTTCGAATGATAATAAGGTTTTTTGGGAAGTATAGGGCTGAGATCGATATAAAATGTTTATGCTATACAGGAATATTAAAATAAAATAAAAATATTATAAATAGAAAATTTCTATCACTCCAAATCACTACCAATGGCAATGATAATTAAGTTATAGCTATTTCAATCGTAGCAGTAGGCGTCCTCGAGGCGTTGGTATAAATCTTTGTTTTCTGGATTAAAATATTTTAACGCAAGAATAATATGTTGGGCAAAGTCCAATCACTCTTTATAGATCTGCTGTATTGGTTATAGTCCGGACTAATCAATTTTATTTTTATTTATTAAAAAAACTATTCTCTTAATAATAAAGGCTTAGGTACTCGTATCTCGTGCCGAATCCATTCTCTTACCATCAACCTTTGAGGCATTGTATCGTTAAGTAAGGTTTAAAAAAAAAAACGCTACAATTATGGTCTTTTCGTTCTTTTACCCGGGGTTCAAGACTCAGCTTTACGCAGTGGAAGTTGGTGCGAGAGGAGTTCCAGCAAAATCTTTGCATCACTTACCGAAAGAATTGGGCCTAAGCAGGTCTGCCGTCAATACATTTATGGAACGAGATTCCAAGACGGCTTTAACGGAATCATACAGTATTTGGTTGGGTAGAGAGAGGAGTAGAATGGTGGATGGTGAGCGTATTATCGCGCAATAAAATAAAAAAAGGCCAAACTTTTTCTTAAACCAGCCTATTGTCGGTCGCAAGCCCGAGACACCATTCTCCTTATCCCTTACTCACACACGATGGACCCAGCACCCGCACGGTTCATCCATGGAATGCTTAGAAATTTGTCTTCTTGAGGGTTTAATATAACACGCATTGTATAAAAGAACTATAAAGTATTAAGTAAGAATGTTTGCAAAACGCGGCTGTCTGCAATAGAGGCAGGAACAATCTGTTTTAAGTCATTCTGGTAATATGTACAATCTATCGGTATCTAGGTATTGTCATCATCACAGCCTCTACAACCCAGTGTCCTAGACATCCACTGCAGGAGATAACTTCACTCTGGAGACAGAAATTGTAATGGTAATAATATAATAGGTACACATATTAAAATTGTTTTACTTTACCTTCCATTATCTACCTTGTATTAATATCCTTAAGCACTTCGAATATAAGGGCACTTGAACTTATAGCCGGTTGCAGAAAGCCTGATTATATTTTGACATGTTCAACGTATGCCCAGGGACGTCATTGGCTGAAATAATCAAAGTGACAAGCTAACTAACAATGGCGCGAATACTCGTATCATAATGTTGATCATAAATTATATTTAATATCAACCTTTCTGCAACCGTCCGTTACTCTCGGGATCTTATGGACATACCTGTTAAAAATATAGCCCAGATGGGATAGTTTAGTTTCCACCTCCAAATATATTATTTTCGCTCTGCTATTACCTAAGCACTTAATAGAAATTGTAATCATATGTATACTTATAACTGTGGACATAGTACCTATTGATACTAGGTACCTAAGTACCTACATAAGGCAGTCAAAACTGCTCTAAATAACAAAGGGTGGACCATTCCTATAGTCTTTTAACATTCGGAGAGACCGTTGCTTAAGAACTAAATTATTGTGATTAGGTATGGTTTAGATTAATAAAGCGATTGGAATGCAAAACCATATATATACAAGTAGACGTACTTGGCTTAATTGACCTTGTGTTTGACTTGTTGCTTTAAGCACTATATTTCGCTTTGAAAGTCGTTTAAATTCGCGTTTGTCTATGGTTTTTATACAAAATTTTAACCGAATATAGCTGAATAGAAAATAAAATGCGAAAAAAGTAAGGAATGTTGCTAGCCCTAAAAAACTTTTTGACTGGGGCACCTGTTTTTTTACAGCTGGTATTTTAATTTGTGGACAGCTGGCGAAAGGAGTTCTACGCGCCATTTTGCGTGGACATGTCAAGTGCAAGTTTTTGTTTTGTAAATTAATTTACTGTGGATATTATTGGTCAAAAGTGGTGTTGCTTGGTTTAATAATGTGCTACAATGTGAAAAATTATGGAAAACGATAAATTAGACTTTAAATATGGGGCACAAGTTGCAGTTTATTTTTTTTGCGGTTTTCCCGCGCTTTCAACTCCTATATTTTACCCGACGTGTTTGAGCTATGATGTCGCGAGTGACTCCAAGTAAACCATCAAATTCTGCAGCATCTGGAATTTGATGATACCCAACTCGGTTATGAACTCTGTTATGAACATATATTATGCAAATAAATTACGTGTTTAGGACTGATGTATTTTGTACAATGTCCTTTAAAGACAATTAAAAAAAAAAAAATAACAGCTGTCGAAAGGGAGTTCTACGCGCCATTTTGCGTGGACATGTCAAGTGCATGTTTTTGTTTTGTAAATTAATTTACTGTTTATATTATTGGTCAAAAGTGGTGTTGTTTTGTTTAATAATGTTCTACAATGTGAATGATTATGGAAAACGATAAATTGGACTTTAAATATGGGGCACAAGTTGCAGTTTATTTTATGCGGTTTACCCGCGCTGCCAACTCCCATATTTTACCCGACGTGTTTGGGCTATAATGCCGCGAGTGACTCCAAGAAAAGCATCAAATTCTTCAGTACCTGGAATTTGATGATCCCTAACTCTGTTATGAACATATATTATGCAAATAAATTACGTGTTTAGGGCTAATGTATTCTGTACAATGTCCTTGGAAAATTAAAAAAAAAAAAAAAAAAAAAAACAGCTGGCGAAATGTCAAAAACTGTTAGAAAAATGCAGTTTTAAATTTTTATAACTAATAAAAAGCTATGTGTTTTATGTAAAAATCTTCAAATTACAACTTGTTTTGTGAAGGCTTCTTCATTGGTGAGTTGTCAGATTAATATTATAAGTAGGACATAATAATTCATAAAGAGATGGAATATCACTCGGCGAACCATATTTTTTCTGAATTATCAGGCCTTTGTCTACTCAAAAAAGAGCCTACATCAAAGATTATACTATGCGCATTGACTATGAGTATCGTTACATTAAAGGGGAGTAGATTTTTTATATTGAATTATAAATAACTAGCGAGATTCTTATGATGAACAAAGAGTTCGCTTGTGCAGATATTACTCGATAAATACACTTTATACGACCTTAATCACATTGTCAGCCATGGTCTTGTAACAATATTAATAGATTTTGCACTTACAACCTGTCTTACTCTCCCAAAGGTTAGCTGGTAAAAAAATCCGAAATGGCTTGTAAGTTCAACTTTGTACTTTTAAGTAGAGTGCAATAAAGAATTTTATTTATTGTTTGTATTAGGGTGCTTGCATAATTAAGTGGGTTGATGGTGCGGACAAGTTGGTACCGATTGGTATAGATGAAATATATATATAATTGTACTTGGCAATGTCATGTGCATAACACTGAATGTACTCAATTTATGACTGTATCATCACTAGACCTCCACTGTTGGAAATAGGTCTTCCAGAAATTTCTGGAGATTTTGCCTACACTCTCTACTCGGACCAGACAGGTTGGCGAGAATCTGATGTGAATATTTAATAACAATTCCACAAGTTGGTATTAGTGGAAACAGGGTAATGGCTTAATGGTGGTTTTGTAAATATATGACAAATGTATATAACCAGCCTTTTTAGTATTATAAGGAAAGCATCCTTACAACTGCTCTACCGCCACTCATGACAATATATTGAAATAAAATTCTACTGCTTTTTTTGGGTTAACACCAAACAACTACCTATTTAAGTTAAAGGTTTTAATCATGTTTTATAAGTGATTATAATAATACAGACATATATAATAAATAAATACCTACTAACTTACTATCAAGATTTTAATCCAATACCAGTTAAAAAATAATTGACTGATTGTCTGTCAATCATTTAGTATAAAACTTTATCTGTCCTGTTGTCTGTACTTAGAATTTGCCGGCATATATAAAAGAAATGTAAAATTAAGTAAACCATAGATTTAGAATGGGAATGGCTGTATATTTGCAATGAGGATCATATTAAAATCCTTCACTATGAAAATACATAGCTGTTTATAGTCGATTAAAATATAGAATGCTATGAAATAAAATTATAGTATCAATATTACTCTTGACCACTTTTGTTCTTATCCAATTCTAATGTGACAAGTAAAAGGCTATAATTTAATATAAGCTCAGTTGTTCCCTATTTTTTTTAACTTTCAACAATAACAAATATATTGTAAATTGTTACTCATTGGAGGTGATTAACCTTTTAAAAATAACAAGAACAAGCTCTATCAGACAGATAGTATACTCACTAGTAAATCCTTTTCGAATAGGATTAATTGTGGTTGGATAATTTTCGATCATTTTATAATGAAATATGATCTACGAAAAAATTATGTTTAATTCAACTTCTTTAAAATGTAACAACGGTATTTGATGTATTAATTGCCTTTCCATATGTACTTTAACTTTTAGCATATGATTTAATCAAAATTTTCAAAATAGTGGAAAATAGAAATATGCCTATTTGACAGTCACTTCAACTAGTTACGTGTGATAACATTAAACCTGTAAAAATGTTCATAATGTGTGATTATTTTACAATAAATTCATTGAGTAATCAGTAAAGATAGTGAACAATGAATGTTGTTGTGTTTGACTGGTGTATTGTTGTGAGCGCCACGTGCGGCTGGCGGTCAGCCGCAGTATGCCGCCGTCGTCGGTCGCGACGCACGCGTTTCTATTGCCAATCTCGATCCAATCGTTTCGCGAAATGTTATCATTGTCAGTGAAGCTGTATACACAATTCAGTCGTCGTCAAGGTCTCGTGTTGTGAACTATTTTGTCTTTTGATAACAATGAAAAAAGGTGATTCTTTAAATAGAGCTGATCGTATCGGTCGGCCGTCTCGCCTACTCACGGACAGCATATCCTCGGACGATGGTCCCGAGTCCGAGAGACTGCTTGGCTCCCGTCTGCCGCCGCAGCTGGTGGTCGGAGCGGGAGGCCGAAGACAATCGCTCACGGCGCCGCCCTCACCGACAGACTCTAGAAAGAAACACCCTCGACACCATAACTACATGAACCACCTGCATCACTTGATAAATTGGCGTGATATTTGGGGTGGAGAACCGCATAGAACAAATGAGGTACTAATTCTTACTCATTTCAAATGTATTCTGATATACCTAACTCTCCTATCCTAGCACGTTCTCGTTAACAACTTCCTGAAAAAACGCAGACCTACTATTTTAATTGTTACTAATGTGGATGGCCTTACTCATTGGTAAGAGCGGCGTCTATTCTACAATTATTCTTCATGTTATTTATGATACATAAACAGCAAGTTTATTTAATGTAGGTATTTTATAGGTCCGTAAGAGCTCAATGTTTGTATCGTATTGTCTTACTTTAGAAATTTGATTGACTTGGGATTGAATTTCAGTTTTATTGACATGTTAAACACGTTCTTGCTGATGTGGACGGTAAATATTTAGATTTAGGTACGTCCTTCAACGTTGTGTTTCTATGTTTGCAACAACGAGAATTTCTGAATATACTTTTATAGTGTACCTACTACCTAGGTACAACTGTTAGTTACGAGCTTCGTAATATTAATGTCCTATATAAATATTCCTAATAAATTATGGTTTTATAGGCACTGTTTAAATAAGGATCCTGCTGATTATAGGCTTTGCAATAAAACCGCATGCACAAATTACTCTACTTTCTATGCTCTCGAATGTATGTCAGACAGCTCATAGTATTTACCTAGTATCCATGCAGATCTAACACCTTATAAAGTATCTAGCAGATTCTTATAATGAAATAATAGTACATTTATTAGCTTCTGATAATATTGGCGATACTCAGCTTCTGCCTTTATGATCATAACAACACCGCATAGGTTTAATAAATTACGACGACAATACGATTCAACAAGCTTTAATTTATGGAAGCACTTACGAGTATACCGTTCACAATTGGCGGCATTAACTAGTGCCACCAGACTTCTGTTCGTTGAGTATTTTTTTCCTATGAGTTTAATGTTCAAGTCTTACAAACACGTAAAAATAAATTTTACACGTTGAACGTACTTAAACTCAAAAATACATTCTAAATTTTATTAGGTTTTGGGCGGTATTTTGATAACTTCATTCAAAGCATAAAAAATCGTTGCAGGACCGAGGGCGACATGGGTGGTTTTACCTATATACATACACTAGGTACCGATTTTCGCATAGTTGCAAAAAAATAATTTCGCTTATTTTTAACTCTTTCTTGAAATAGACATTCGTCATTAGTTTTACCAATGTTTAAATTACTGTCTCAATTTAAATAAAAATATATTTTCGCAATAAACATATTATTGTTCTTTTCTAGTCTGATAAATGGGTTTTATAAAAATGTTATAACAAATTTTGAGTGAATTTGGAAAATCCAAAATATTCCTAGACGGTACTGATATTAGAATTAATATATAAGAGGTACTTTTAGAATAATTGTAAAAGATAATAAAAAGCTCAATTATGTTGTCCAAGGTTGTCTTATTTTCCCAATGGTTAATATTAACATAGTTACTAATTATTATGTTTACAACTTGCTTGCCTCGATAGTTTGCTGCATTAGCGCATATACTTGTAGTCCATTATTATAAATCACCCACTAGGAATTCGCCCTACGCCTCTGGGGACAAAAATAGAATAATCACACCTCACGTCATTTACATAGCTATTTATGTGTCATCCCCTTCCGCAACTCATATTTCCTGAATAAACCTGTATAAGCATTCAAATAGGTTTTGTAGGTAGTAACTGTCATTTACGCTTATGAAATATGTTCTGAGACACTTGTAATTACATTTAATTTATACATTATATATACCTACAAGCTTAAGTTGGCAATACCTGATGAAATTTAAACTAATTATAATGTATTCAACATCTGTGCATTCATAAATACTTACTTTATAACTTTTACGTTGCAGTTGTTTGCAGAAATCTGAAATATTTGTTTCAACCAGTTTCATAATTGAATTCCTGGCATATTAAGGATTTTAGTACATAATTCTTACAGCCAGTTGCCGAAACGCTCATTATCTTTTGACATATTTAACGTATTATTATGAGGAACGTCATTGGCAGAAATAACCAAAGTGACAAGCTAACTACCAATCACGTGGCGTAAATTTATTTATTTATTAGGGTCGCCAACAGTGACAGCAACAAAACATACATTGATTTTTACTTACAACTAAGACAGAAAACAGAGGCTGTACCAATTACAGGCAACCACCACATGTTATTACAGTATCCATTAATTGGGCCTTTGAGTAGCCAAAATAAAAACACAATACAATTACAACAATAACTAAGTAAATCTAAGCAAAAATTACAACATGATGCAACCACAATCAAGCAACACATTTCCAATATATCAACATATTGATCAGAGGTTATTTTAATCATCTTTTCTGCAACTGTCCGTTAATAAATTAGTATTTTGACAAGGTAAAGCTTTGTCACTCAATACGTTCCAATAAATACGAGTATATCATATACCCTATGTTTGACTTGTCGCTTTAAGCGCTGTTTTCGCTCTGGAAGTCGTTCGAATTGGCTTTTCTCTATGGTTTTTATACAATTTAAGCAAAATTTGGCAAAAAAGGGTTAAAGGCTTTGCTTTCAAGTACCTACACGACAATAATAGCAAGTAATTGTTTAATTTAAAGAATGATACTTTTATGAAACACGGCAACTATTACCCACCTTCATTACTTAATATTATCAGTGCAAAATTGAGATTCTATTAAACATCAAGCTGAGTATTGCCAATGGCGGTACATTGGCAGCGTAGTTAGGATTGATCTATTACATAGCAATTGTCAGTCGTAAGTATATCAGGCACGTTGTAATCGTTTCAGTACGTGTAATTGCTGCAATAAACTATAGCAGATCGTGTCGCGACACACAACTTCCATTAATACACACGGGCAATTGAATATGTAAAACAAGAGTACCTACTGTGACTGCCAGACTATGAGTTGCCACAGGGAAATGCCATTATTCGTAAACTAAATAACTATTGGTTGTAGTACCGGACCAAAAACCCAAAATTCACATTATCGAGCCCTCTTATACCGCCTTATATTATTATATCTTTTTTATAAGTACTTTGCTTTCATAGAAAATGGTTGCTTATGTTCAAAGAAAAACTTCCTGGGAAAATTCCGATGCCAATCGTCTTTATCCACCAATACACATGTTATTCAAATGAGACCGTTTATCATGAATAAAGTTAAGAATAAGATTAAGTATTCCTTTTAAACGACCCAGTAGGATTCTTAATGACCTTCTTCTCGACGTTCTTCTGGGCCCTTGTTTTATCCTATATTACTATTCTTATCGCCTATTATTTTTAACATTGTATTCATTATACTGTCATTGTTTGGCATTTCTAGTTCTTACATTAAAATATAAGTACCTAATTCAACCAAACAATCTGTAAGTCGACTTCCTTATGTATCTCTGGCAACTATACAGGTGAATCCATATTTTATTAATGTGTTAATACAATAACATAATATTAATCAAATTGAGTGAATAATTTAAGATACCTCAGCTGTTTTAAACAACTGTATAATATTAGCACCAGACAATCATCTTACGAGTATATTTTAGCGATACATGTGCGTTTCTGGGATTAATCATATAAGATATTTTTAATATGACATTTAATGTTCTTTTTAGTGTGTTATATCTAAGCTAAGCTATAGGGGCAATAGTTCCGCCGATAATGGTTAAATATGAGTTTAATATTGTAATAGAGCTATCCAGAAAGGTTTTTGTCAAACCGAATCAAATTGTGTGGAAACATTTAAATCTATTTTTGGATTTTGGATTAGATATCTAGCTGAATTTCAATTTATTTTAGTTATTACATAATTTTATACTCGTGTCGAATTAAACTTAATGATAATAGTTTGATGAAACAACGATAACTGAATCAATTTGAAGTTTCGATTTGATACCAAATAAGTACGAGTTTATAAATCAGTATTTCCATCTCTTCTTTATCTAAAACAGCGCATGTCAATGTATGCGGTAGTCGGCGAGCAGTGATATATTTTTCAAAATTATAATCTACTTTGATCGTATAAGTATCAACGATGTTTTGATGGACATAATCATGATAGCTATGTCATTTAATTTTATCATATATTAGACACCATGTTTTTAAATCCACATCTTTCTGAATTTTATCTCCAAGTGATAGTCATCATGATTGCACTTAGATTGTTATTAGCTGCGACTTTAATTTGTAAATAAGTTAAAAATAGGTAAATGCCGTTACCTAGTTTGATGGCCGTTGCGGTCTGCATCATTCGATTAAAAAAACTGAACCAAGGTGTAAAATAGTGATTCATTTATTAGCAGTATTCTTTGGAATAGTACACTTTAAGAGAATTATAAGTATGGTCTAAATGTTGTCATAATATAACTCGACAACATCAACAAAATTGCACTAATTGAAGTTAACATAATGTGTCGAGCAACATTTACATTTTAAAAATTTTGACATTGATAATATTTACCTTGATATCTATACGAAGATGGACTTAATCTAGTTAACAGACATGTACACTGTTTTACAAAGGAAAATTAGACTTGTTATAAACAAGTTAATTAAATAATAAAAACCAATGACGAGAACAGAGAACATGCGAAACTATGATTGTGCCATATTTAACATCCTTGCAGAATTGTATTTTTCCTTTTTGAAACATTTATGAACGATATTTTACGACGATCGTAAATCATGTTTTTCAGTCGTAGTTTGATAACTTTATTTTACATCAAAAGCTCGAAAATTCGTTTTAATGACGTACCTACGCCGTAGTAAATTGCACTCAAAGCATAGTTTGTTTGAGGTTGTGTTTAACTGCTTAATATCATTAACTATGCAGTTACATCAATTAAGTGCTTATTACATTTATTAAGGCATTTGCTACCAGCTAACCTTTAGTTACCAACTGCCCCCGTGGTCTAACGGTTAAGACCGTTGATTTAGACTTGGAGGTACCGGTTTCGATTCCTGGTATAATATATAATATTGGTATATAATATTTTTTTTTACCTTAAGCTTTTTTCGATCTTCTGGAGCTTTGTGTATGTGTAATAGAAGTTGCAGAAGTCAATACTTTACATTACGCATAGTGTATTCGAGCTCTTTCCATTTTAAGGAGTTCACGCCTTTGTCGTATCTTTCTTTAATTTTATTCGTTCTTTAATATTCTTTTATATCCACATTTCAAAGGCCGATTGACAAAACTCACATACTATTTTGATGTGCTAGAATGTCTAGTTAAATGTATTGGATTATTTTACTATCGAAATTGCAAGGTCGCACAATCGGAGTGTCGCTTATGCGTCATTGTTCCTTTACTAAGGTTTTCATCATCGCACTAAAATAGAAGGAAAATTGTAAACGGTACTTTTGGGCAGTGACTTGGCTTTAGCACACAAAGTAGAACTACCTAGATACATTTTGCAATACACGTATCACGTAGTGGAGTGCATGTAAAACTGTCTGTCGCGCTATGGTGGTGGTGTTCTTTCACGAGCCATGCAAATTATCCTGTCTTGGCTTTTTTATATTGTCTGTCAGTTTAGCCGTTTATAGTTAAATGTGCTGTTCAACTTTCCACGCAGTAATCTGATAGGGTACGTCGCTTGAATAAAAGCTGAGTATTTATATATATTTACACTATAGTGACAATCGTTTAAATGATAATAATCTGACTAATACTCGTAAATATGCTATAATTTAATAAGGTGTATAACCTCTATTGATGTCATTTTTATAATATTACATAATTATAGTTTTGATAAAACCTATGTAATATAATTTATTTACAATTTTATGCCCAATTAAACTGATAATAATCACCTAAGAACCAAAAACGACACAAGAAATCGCCACAATTGCTGCATTGATAGAATGCAAGAAGTGCTAGAAGGTATGATTTGCCATTTAAGTTTGCATAATTTTATTAAATCTCTATTTATATAGATTCTAGTTGAGTTCGCGAAACTTAATAACTGTGTGTGGAATTTCAACTACCTACTGTAGGAATTTATAAATAGTTTGGATTTATAAAATGCATTGTTTAACTATAACGTTTTATAATGATAATAAAATAACTAAGATTGATATTTATGTAAATTAGTCTTATTTAGGAATATATAATTATTAATTTCAAGTTTGCAATAGCGTTAACTGGAATATAGATAATGTAAGGAATGTAGTTTAAGGTCATTCATTTCGATCATGTGGTTAAACACCTGAAATAGATTTTAGATCGAATAGTTTGTAAAAAGTTCGATTTTAAATTATAGTCGTACTGAATTCCTATTATACGAAAATATCGTCCACAGTCCACACCTAAACAAACAATTTAGCACTTTTAGCACCTGAAAATTTGCAAGCATCTATAATAATAGGTAGTATTTTAATTTGCTGTAGCATAATTAAAAATGTATTAATCATCATGTGGGAAAGTTTGTACCTTTTTAACTATAGTAAGCTGGAGAGATAGACTTCCCAAGTCACTTGGGTATAAAGTTGGTTAATGCAAGGGTGAGCTTACTTTTAATCCCAAAATGAATTCTGTGGTTCTCTTTTAATATATAGGGTAAAGCACAGTTTGTGAGGCCCAATAAACTTTAAATATTGTCTTGTTATCTTATCGCTGTAATGCCAACATTGTTACAATTGTAATAAGTAATAAGCCTTATGTATTGGGATTATAAACAAGTCTCGGCTTGTGTCTATGTTAAACATCTTATGTAGTAGATAGTGTAGGTGTCTTTAAATAATTATAGTTATGCATAAATAAAAAATAAGATTTATTTATATAATGTTTAATAACAATGATTCAAAAAAGTAAAGAGTTACTGATAAATATAGATGCAGCCCTAATAAAAATATATATCAAATAAATACTAAATAAAAAAATAAAAAATGGTTACTTATAGTACTTGTATAAATAAAAAAATGACCTCTAGAGACGTCCCATCAGACTCCCAGGAAGACTGGCATTATTTCCCCTCTGTATAGCGAGGAACGAGTCTGGCGCAGTGAAGGCTCGGTTGTAAGAATGCTTTCCTTAAATCCTACAAGGTCGGTTCAAACCCCCCCGGCATGTACCAATGAGAAATACACTTTTCTTGCGTACATTTGTCATAAATTTACAACACCACCGCTTCCGTGCTTCGGAGAGCACGTTAAGCCGTCGGTCTCGGTTCCACTAATACCAAAATCAATAATAAATTGTCATTAAAAAAATGACATCAAAGCCTAGCCAACCCGTCTGGCCAGCGTAGGGAGTGTAGGCCAAATATGTTCTGGAAGGCCCATCTCCAACAGTGGAGGTTTAGGACGCGTTGTAATGATGATGATAGCGAGGCTAATACGTTGGCAGAAATAATTGCCACACTACCTGTCTCCAGATTTCTCCGTCAGAGGTTTGGACAACAAGCTTGGCTGAGAGTTCCATTGGTCCCATCGTCTCGACCCCAAACAGCGCCTTAGGTAGTCGTATTTGCTTAGCTTGAGGTTCTCAACAGAAACCACCTATCTTAATTGTACTGTTTTTGCCTGTTGAAGCTCAGACCAACGACCAGTCTATATCTCTGGAGTTAGTTACAATGCAATATTTATATAGTTTTCAATATTTATTCCACCTCATTTCCAATGTTGCCATGTTACATGTAAGAAATTACTCCATGTTATTGAGATTAACATTTTATCAGAATTGTGTACGTAGGTTTTATGTTACTGAGTACAGAGCCGAAATATTTTATTTTAGTGTGTATTTCTCGTGACTATAATAGATAAGATTGGTATAATCCATTTTAATGCAATTTAATGTTTACTGGTTTTGAATGGGTTTTTGATTGTGTCATAGAACTAATTATTAGAAGAATAAAAAAAAATATGCTTCCGTGGTATAGCGGTTAAGTATCGACGAGCTTGCCACTTGTCATGATGGGCCTATAGTAAAGTTGGCTAAATGTGAATGTTTCTTTAAAAAGCGTGGTTTCTAAACACCGCGAAAGGGATACGGTCGTGATGATAAAACCTAACAATAATTATAAAAATGTTAAATAGTTCTTGGTTGCTAACGATTTTCAAATCAAATGATTTATTTAATAAGCAATATAATATTAAAATGATACCTTTTGTCTAGATAGAGATATTTATAATCTATCTAATTTACATTTTTATCGTCAAGTGATGTATTCTTATCTACTATTACTTAAGTATGATAAACCAAATTAATATAATATTTTAAATTACTTATACTCGTATAGCATTTCATAATGCTACTTTTTTCAAATTTTATCTTATTTTTATGATTGCTGCTTCAAACTTATATATTCTTCTAGCTACTTTACACTGCTAGGTTATCATCAGACTTTATAGCTTTACTTTGATAATAGGTTCCCTAAGGCGGTATGTCTGATGCTATCGTTATCCAACAAGTCTATCTTCAGGTCATCCGTTACGCAAAATATAAATTAATTTAAACGTTGTGTGCGTATAAATTTTAGCTTATACTCACGTTTATTAACAAATCTTTTCAGACTTCAGCTGGTCATAAAGAAAAAAAAGTAAAGTAAAGTATCATCACGACCACCTTCCGGGAAGTCAGAAACCACGATTCACATTTAGCTAACTTTACTATAGGCTAATCATGACAAGTGGCAAACTCGTAGATGTCTCGTCTCTAGGGTACCAAACTCGAAAAATATCACAAATGAATTAAATAATTTATTGTGTCCCGACCAGGAATCGAACCCGGTATCTCCGAGTCTAAATCCAGGGACGGTTAAGTTACAGAAGCAGTTAATAAATAATTATATATAATTTTACAAATACAGAATCAGCAAACACTATGTTACTAACCCCTATGGATACTATTCCGAAAGAAACGCATTTTAATTTATTTATTTATTTATAAAGAGATTGACTAAAATATCGAATGAGATTGAAATAGTGTTTATATTTAATTAATGGTACCTAAGAACACAACCTATATATTATCACTCCTTTAAATTTTAGTAATCCTTTACATTATTAACTTACATTTGTCATTGACGAATACTCAATTCAATAGTTAGCATCGTATCTAGTCTTTCGATCTTTATGTTTCTTCTAACATATCTAACGAGCTATGCTATTTTTAGATCGCACTAGCTGGAAGTGCAGTGTCGCTCGTGACATGCATATTAATCACACAAATGTTATAATAATAAACAATATTCATTTTGTTTTTAAACACGATGCTGATCTAGAAGTAAACTGTATTTTGGTTTTATAAACGAAACCAAAGCTGATTGTAATAACTTATGTAGTGTTTGACTTATACAGTATTGTGTAATTATTGTAGTAACATTATCTATGTATAATAAGCGTTCAAGGGTTACTACAAAGATTCTTTATTTTATTATTGATTAGTCTTCTGCTATCAGCTTACTCCTTGGACCACTTCGCGGCTTAGTCTTTCACTAACAGGAGTAGAATCATTCTAAAGAATTTAAATTATGACGTGTCACAAATGTCTGTAAAAGGTTTACGTGAATAAAGATATTTTGACTTTCACTTTGACTGTTTGGATCACTGACCAACAGACTAGCTCTGAGATTTAGACAAAAAAACTCCCAACTTTCGATAGTGATACTAAATTAAAAGTAATTTATTGTACACTACTTACCTTATCTTCCATAAATAAGTTATATTTTTTGTGTATCATTGAAACTGTCAATAATTAATGTTTATATTATTTATTACTTATCTATTAGGTATAATCTGAGGACGTTAATTTGCGCTGTATTTCATATACATACTTATTATTATTAATGTGATATATTATTATCAATTGGTTAGTTTTCAATATATTTTACAGAACAGCGCCATCTGTATTTTTCCATTAACATGAAATCAGTGTTGCAATACTTCTATTAGGTGTATAATGAACATGCGTGCGCCTGCGCATACCGTTTCATTGAAATGTCGCTAGATGGCGCTGGACAAAATTAAATGTATTTGCCACTTCATTATTCTCCGCTTTTCTACTTCACTTCATTATTAAGCGAGACTAGATTATTATTTACCTGATAGAATAAGGTTTACAAAACAAAAAAAAACTGGAATAAATAGATTCTATTATTTATTTAAAACTAGTTGAAGCCTACTCGTAAACAACAACATATTGCTTGGCAAGTACACTG
This sequence comes from Tinea semifulvella, assembly GCA_910589645.1. Taxonomy (NCBI): domain Eukaryota; kingdom Metazoa; phylum Arthropoda; class Insecta; order Lepidoptera; family Tineidae; genus Tinea; species Tinea semifulvella. The sequence goes on from OU342585.1 coordinate 13,195,582, forward strand.
ATAGCTGATAAGCGCATCATAATTTGCCCACAATGTTATACCAATCAAATATAAAATATCTTATCATGTCTTCGAGTGTCAGTATACAAACGTCCTGAGACCGCGCTCCCGTTATTCCCTTACATCATTATTAAAATTATTAGCAGCTATTTATATAAATACCCTCTTTACGAGTGGTAATATTAACCTGTCAAAACGTCTTGTGTTTTTAACGCCAATGCCGTTATGGCAGTTACTGTTTATTAAAATGTGTGTTAAATGGACCAGTGAAGTGAAGCATTTATGTCGAACCGGTTGGCATGGGGCGGCCTGTCCGGTGAGCTGGCTGAAAGGCGGCCCTTGATGTTGGCTCTGCGGGTGCCTCGTAGTTATGGCAGCCTTTTTCCTTACTACAAATTCGTCCGAGATTCCGCCAATGAAAGTATTCAACGTCAACAGGTACTAGAGCTTGTATATTTGTCATTTTAAGACTATCGCTTCACTAAACTTTGCTCTTTCTTTTATTAACCCATTTAGTGCGAATACGCGTCTCAAAAAACTTAAATAGATAAAAAGATAGCTGTGGTCGGAGCAAAATTGCGCATCATCGGTACAGTCGTATACAAACATTTATATTTTATAAAATGAATATAATATATAAACATTAAAGCAATATTTAATTGGATTAATTTGTTATTACTTTTATTTAAATAAAATAATAATGTGTGTTTCATGTTTAATTTCCATCATTTTCCATCTCAGCTCCGTTTTTCATTAAATAATATTAATTTTATTTTTTATTTCTATTCAAAATCATGTTGATCACAACGATTAACAATAACAAATGTTTATAAGCCATAAAACAACTGTTCTCTTTAAGGGGGCGTATCGTCAGGAACTAAAAAGCGCTTTTTTATCTGCCTGGAACATTACAGACTAATATACATAACTTACACACTACTCGAAGTAACTGTAAAAACTTTGTGTAATAATAATTACTTTATTTTTTAAATATACAGTATCCTAGATCGATAGGCCGCTGTTTGATATTGTCTTAGTTTATTGGTGCTGAATGATTGCTAACTTTGAATGAATGTGGCTTTCTATCTGAGTGAGCTGGCCTGCAGCCAATGTCTCCTCCGCCACTCCGTTCATGCGCTGGGTCGTGACACCGCCCTCTTCCTATTGCATTCACAGATTGTCGTTACGCCTGCAGTCGGTGCCAGCATTCACGCGCCTCCGTGTCAGACAGCTAATTGATGAATTGCTGAAAACCAAAACCTAAATACCTACATCATCCGCTACTGTCTATATTTACATAATTTATATCACAAGACTGACAAGAGGGCGGTAGAATTTATCACTGTTACAAATAATGGATTTTAGTTATTAATCAGCAGCTCAATTCTATCAATAGTTTTATTTTCATTGTATTTTATTTTAATGTTAAATGCTGTGAAATATTTTGATTAAAAAATTATTACGATATCGGGATGCACTAGCAGATGACTTGCATAGAGAAAACAATACCTATAGTCATAGTTATAATTTTTGATTATAAGTTGACACGGCTCCTTTACAGCCACGAATTTAAGTTAAATATTTAATATTATTGACATTTATTTTATTTTATTATTAGATAATAAGTTAACACGGCCCCTTTACAGTCACAAATTTATTTATTTATACATTCTTATGTTAAGATATAAGTAATTGTTTGTGGCAACAATGTATTATGTCTTCACTGTCCACCCAAAATGCTATTAATCTAGTTTTTAAACTAAAAAATGTATCTATATCCTATAACAATATCTAAGAGTTACAATGTGATCCAAATAGAAATAAATAAATTGAATTGAATTGAAAACTAAGTTTTTTTATTCACTTACCGATTCAATTTACATAAGTGGAAATAAAATAGAACTTTTGACAAATTCGTATTCTACTAATCGCTGCAGTTTAGTTATTATTTCAAAACCGTATTCTTGTAATAGATTTTAAAATAAAACAAAATATTAAGAAATAAAAATACTTATTTTTTTTAAAATCATTTTTAGGTCGCATAAATAATTTCAGCAAACTACTCGTTTTTTTTTAATGTACGGTTTAATTAGATATTTGTATTAAATTTATTATTATATAAACAGCATATTTTCTGTTTTTAAAATGGTTCAGGCTTCAAAATAATTGCGATGCGACTTATTACTATTATTAGTTCCACTTTATAGATAAGTAAAATACCGGGACAATAACTAATGTGGGATCGGAAAAGAACGTAACTTCAGCATAATAGACACAAAATTAGTAGAATTGGGCTGCAGACACCTAATTTTGTTTTGATATAATTTATTGGTATTTGGGTAGGCATAGATTATTTTATTATTTACGTCTAACATAAGCGGCATGAATTGCTGAGCTACTTTTGGCGTAGGTTTTAACAAATCATCTAGAAAGTAAAAGCTCGCCAACTTAATGGGGTATATTGTTTGTTAATAATACGATTATAACAAACTTTCTCTTTAAATTTCGTGGGATATTTAGACATCTCTTTATTAACAAACCTAAGTTCAAAGTAGGTATATTTTGATGATATTTATCCTGTTATAATGCGTATAGAGGAAAATATTTTCTAGTTTGTTTTATTTATTTATGACAGAATCTTTATGCTAATCACCCGTGTTACTACGTCTATTTGTTAATGAGGCAATCCTAAAGTTGCATATTTTTATTGATAATTAAATTAAAAACCATATTAAGAAAATTATATTTTCTGTCTTTTAAGACTAAGGACCGGATTAATAGTAGTAATAGTGTGGCAACCAAATTTATGTTTTTATATGTGAAAATGTATTATTTTATTTTTATTCATTTAATATTTTATTCAAAGCAGACCTAGAAATATTTATTTTATTTTATTTATTTAATTATTAAAGGATAACTAACGACTAATAACAAATTTGGAAAAAATAAATGGAAACATAAAGGGTCAATTAGAAGTTACCGCAAATGGAGAAAATATAGACAAATGTTAGCTGCATAGTCGCTCGCTCTTTTTAAAGCAACTAAGCGTCGGATTAATAGTCTGATCTAGGCATAAGAGCGTGCTCCCAAATATCAAAAGTATATTTTTTTCTATACAACTATTAATTCTGACATTTGTATGTATCATTTAACATATAAAAACATAAATGTGGTTGCCACATTGGTAAAATTGTTATCTGTGGAAGATGTAGTGTAGTACGAAGTCAATATTGACTTAAATTATCAGTAAAAAATAGTTCACGTTTGTAAAGGTGTTGCTAGCTCTGTTAAAGAAATATTAAAAACTAACTTATTTTTATATTAAAAAAAAATATTTTCAGTTTTCTAAAAAAAAATATAAAGTTCTCTAAATAAAAAAAATATTATAATATAATTATTGAACTATAAATCCCTTTATAGTAGATTTATTAAATATTATATATATATATAGTAGTATAGATAGTATTTAAAGACATTATTTAATTAATGATTCCCGTAATGATAAGTGTAGTAAGACAATTTTCGAAAAAATATAAAATAAGTAATATGTATTTTCTTGAAGCTGCTATCTTATGACACTTATTTGCCCGCAAGCGATAATATTAAATATTGATAAATACACAGTATTAAGATATACATTAGGTTACTTTACCGTTTTAAGTTAGGGCGGCGCGGCGGGCCAAATAACTGGCAACACTGCGCACCGGTTAGTATTATTTTTGTTGGGATTATGACTTTGCGGCAATAATGTACATATTTATAAGGTAATCCTCGTGTAATTAGGATAATTTAACGTTATCGTTGGCAATTAAGACAAAGATTTACAAGCTTGACCCAATATTAGCTCAATAATCTAGCTGACCAAACAAAATCCACTACATAAACTCCTCGGACCAAAAAACTTGTTCACACCAAAGTTTTTTATCCGTGAAACAATTGTTCAGAGGTTTAGCAATGTTTAATTAAAATATTAAATTAAAAATGAAATAAAGTCAAACATTAAAATGCAACGAGCTGCATCCTTTCTCAGGACTTTTCCAAGACAGGTATTTTAGTTGTTTTTTTTTTAAATTGTTAAGATATTAATTGTAATCAACATATTTTAACCTGGAACTGACTACCTTTTACTGTATTTAAATGGTATATTATTTGCCTCTGCAGATCCGATAAATTATTCAATTGTATTTAGGAATAAAAAGAATAAAAAACCTTTTATTGCCACATCAATAAGTATTATTATTTTTTTCATTATAATAATAGCAAAAAATAATTTTATATCTTCCTATAAATAATTTCAAATATATATTGTCTGAACCAACATAAAATTATGGCAAAATTATGAAGGCGAATTATGAAATAGTAGAGCTTCTACGCACATGATGTGCTAAGTTTTATAGGCTCGGTTTGCATGTTTGTCAATAGAAATATTTTGCGGTTTTTAAATCAATAATTTATATTGACTTGAAGGGCAATATCGTGCCTGTCGATCGGCGTATCATTATACGTAACGAGATGCAAGAAGTCATGCATCGACCACGGAGCGAGCGGCCGCGCGCCGTGGTCAGTCCGCACGGACATCGCGCGCGACATGCTGCCTCTGGAGCGATCTGCGCACCGTACCGCTTCCGCCATCCTCAAGCGGATCTCGCTCGGCACCTACAGTACTTACTCACTCGTACGTATTGGCAACCGCGTTCATTCATAGTTCGCGGGCCCGCCTACCGCGCCCTTCCTCACTCGCTCTCTAAATAGTATCCACCTTCGGTGGCGGCAGCGCCCGCCCTCGCCAGTCGTCATCTCAAACGCATTCACGCGCAAATCTGTCACAGGGAGCCGTCGAGCGCGTTCACGTTCGGCTATTATGCTGTTACTGGACGACAGGCTCTCGCGTCCCGGCCGCCGCCAGCTTCAGCGATGTCGGCTAAGGACCGAAACGATTTTGTGCACGTTCGAAGTCTCGTCGCCAACATACATCGACCTAAAAATGTTTCACGACCGCCGGAGGTGCCCTCGCTTAGAGTGGTTCACGAGTCTCCGGGATCCTCGGACACGGACCGCAGCAGAGCAGAATCGGAAGAGCCGGCGCCCGTACCCCGCGCCAAGAGCAACAGTATCGCCGGCCTGTCGCCGCCGCCCGCGGAGCACGGTCAGCAGCGCGGGCGCCGCCGGCCGTCGTTCCTGCATCTGCATGTGGGCCGGCAGGACGCGGGCTCGTTGCTTGCCGTGCCTCGGTTCACGGTGACGGCTCCTCCCGGGGATCACGCTCGTCGCTTCAGCCATGCATTTCATGGTTTCGCACTGCGTCGACATTCCAACACGGTCCGATCCATAATTAAACAAATTCGGAATGATTGTGTGTACATTTTAACAATTGTCACCGTACTTCCTGCGATTTGACATTTTAACAGTGTTTTATTTTTTCTGAACTAATGTATTTTAACAACGCATGGTTTGTGATTATTTTAAAACTTATACTACAAAAATATTTATACTTGTGTATTAACAGCATCATTCCCTTGCGCCGATTCCTATATATTCATTCGCATGAAGACCACATACATTAAAAAGTCATTAAAGTTACAATTTAAGATTCCCAGGTGTGTTAGTGTAATGATAGAATCGTTACAAATGACGTCAAATCGTTTACTCTTTCAGAATACGCGAACCGATAACTTATCAGTAGCAATAAATGCAAATTTGCTTGTTGGGATCTTTCCTTGGAATCGCTCCTATTTATTGTGTTATTAATGCGTGATATCGCTTTGTTATCATTTATCTGTGTAATAAAATAGCATCATTATAAGTTAGTTACGGAGTCTACCAAACAGAGAATTGTGTAAATTGCCAATAATTTTTGCGTCGCAACATAATATTTGAAGTGTCAATAGCTGTTCTGAAAAGATGTTACGTTGGAGTTTCGCGCCTTCTGAGGTATTTTGCTTTCTTGATATATTTTAAACTACCAATTATGGCAAGATAAAATGTATAACACCTACAAGTTACGGTACAATTATAGATATGTTTCCTTGTGGGTAATGAAATAGCAGATCATAATTGTCCTAACGTTTGTGGCTTTGCTAATAAAGTACGTTATTTGCTATTGTGAAATTTAAATTGAGTATTGATTTATTTAGCTCGTGCTGCATGTATAAAAATGTCAACTAAATTATTTATAAGTTTAATCCGAATACACAAGGTTTGAAGTTTAAATATTGTTATTATGTGAACATCTTATTACATTCCCGTACATTTTAATAAACGTAATTTAATTATGTTTAGATACACCTTCTCATCACGGCTCTAAAATGCCTTATAGTTATTGTACTACTTTTGTGTAAGGAGTTAATCTGCCAGCATTTTGTAGAAACGCGGGATTTCGACTGTCACAATATCTACGAGTATATCATAAGTAGTATACCTATTGCACCTGAGTTTTCTTGAAATTGAAGCTAGTTTGTATTTTTTAGAGTCTCCACCGCAGCGAGTCGATGTTGTCACTCGCCTGCTACAAGACCCTGTCCCAGCTGGTGCACAATGACAACACGGTGGAACTCCAACAATACCTCGCCAACAACAAAAATGTCAACGTTGACGATCGCGATGAGGTAAATATTTTTTAAAAAATCTTTAAACATTTGTTTAATTAATACTTGCTGTAATACAAAAAAAAAACACGTTTAACAAAACTTGTGTATAGTAGGTAGTTGTGGTAAAGATGTATTCTGCACTATTAAAATGTTTCGGTGATCAACCTAGTTGCGTAATGTATGATTTTTTTGGAAGTAGGTATTCGATTTTTGCTACCTTGTTAAATAAGGACGATTATATAAATAATATTACATAAACGATTTTTGTTAATAAGGGGATAATGTTTATGCTAAACATCTAAATATATTTAGGCAACAAAACGTCAAATATTTATTTAGCATTAACATTTTATAGCATAATCTAGTGTTAATCTTTATCGCAAATATTGTATAATCCTTATGAACTTCTTAGTAACTTTTAAACTATAAAAATGTTTATCCGTGAAGTTGCAGACTTTGATCTGCGCTAGAAATAGATTAAGCGTTATTTCACGACTTCCTTTCGCGTAAACTGTGGAACTTGTGACCATTGGAGAAATTACATTTGCCAAGGAAATTGTCGAGGTTATTCGATAAGAGTAATAACTTCACTACTTTATTATATTATCTAGGTACACGGATTTGTTACACTCCATAAACGAGGAATGTCGTACTGACCTCTCCGCTACCTCGTCCTACATTATAGGGTCGGAATATTTTCACAATATTTTGTTCTACCTTATATTCAATTTTATCACTTTAACATATAATTATACAATCACGTCGATTTATTTCTTTAACGCAAACTAAAAAGCTTAATTACAAGTCACTGAACTTGGTGTTTTTCAATTTGTATTCGTGGAAATCGGTCCCGGTTCTACAACTGAAGAAAATATTATAATGCGAATAAATTCCAAAAAATACGCTTTGTTCCCACTTTCCAGATTCTTTTACCAAATTTTTGTATATTGAACTTCCTCAATTACAATTAATTATATACACAATTTAGGATATAAACAATCATTTCGAATGTTAGTGTGTATGTTTTGTTTTTTTTATATGTTGGGGTTTTCAAGACTCTTGTGAAAAAACTTCTAATCAAGCTGGAATAGACGTGGCGGTGGGTGGCGACTGTCATCTACTATCTTTACTCTGGTGGAATCCACCCTTGCTGAACAATATGACAGATAGTAATGTGCAATTACTAATTATGAAAAGAAACACATAAGGTCTTAAAGACCCAAAATATTAAAAATATAAAGTACACACAATAACAACCAAAATGTTTCGTATTTATCTTAAACTGTGTATAATTAATTTAAATTAAGGAAGTTTACTGTACAGATACTGGTAAAATGGAAATTGTTAAGTGAGAACAAAGCAAAAATACGATAGTAGTCCGTGTTGGTCAGCGTGACGAGAGTAGGCCAAATAGTCCAGAAATACGTTCTGCAAAATCTCATCTTCAGTAATGGAGATTAAGTTCTTTGTGTTCTAGGGAAAATGACTATGTATATGGTGCAGAAAACTAAAGGTTGTTTTAATTTCAGAATGGAACAACAGCACTCATAGTTGCGTGTGAAGGAGGTCGTTCGGGGGCGGTAGAATGCCTGCTCGCGGCAGGCGCAGACGCCGGCGCCTCGGATGCAGACGGCTGGACCCCTCTCGCACAGGCCTCTCGAGCTGGACATATCGCCATAGTTAAGGACTTATTGGATACTGGAGTCCTCGTCGATCCACGGGATTGTGTAAGTTCAAAATATACTAAGAACATGTTGTTATTAAGTTGCTTAATTTTGTATAATGCAGAGTACCTAAGTGTGAAAAAGAATCTAGTCAAGCTAGCATAGTGTTGGGGACTGATGTCAGTCATAAGTGTCTGATTCCAGTTGCTCACATTCATGGTCATTGCACGCCACTTACCATCAGGTTACTTACTAGCAGTATTTAAAAAAAACCTTGCTACGGTACTGAGTGACCACTATTGCACTAGCTTAAATTCATAGAAACCAGTTAATTATTCAATTTCCTTTCTGAATTCATTCCTCACGAAGGAATTGGGATTGCAGCTGTCGTGTGGGGAGCTTTACCTGTAGAAGTTAGGGAAGATTTAGCTTGTGTAATAATTTTGGAGTATGCTTTAGTAAACTCTGGAACAGTTTGCCTATTGAAATTCGCCAATCACCCAGTTAACCACTGTTCAAAAAGCTGGTATACTCTCATTACTTAAGGAGCTCCTCACAACGTATATAAGTAGATATTGTATGTTGTGTGTAGTAGCATATATAATATAGTCTGTAGTATATGTATTATTGTGTACATACATATGTATTGTATGTAAGATTAATAAATTTTTCCACTTTACTTAAATTCTTTTGCAACTTCTTCATCACTAATGTTTTGCATTGTCCCAAAGGTTGCTTGCTAGAGAATTCCCAGCAGCATTAATCCCGTCCTTTGGACATAGTGTTAAAAAGATTTAAATTAATAGAATGCAGCTAAAGAGAGCACATTTTCTCTTGAATTTGTAACTTCTTGTCTATTCTGAAAATAGCAATTCTCTCATTCAATAACTTCCGATGAACCGATGTTTTTTATTTATTAAAGTGGCTATGATAATGAAGAAACAAATAAAAGTACTGGATTTATAAGTTTAGTAGTGTTAATGTCAGTGACACGTTGGCAGAGATCCATGTGAAGTATAAATATAAAATTTCCAACGCAACGCACGAGCAAAAATAAACAATTTAGATAATATTTAGGTCAGATGCATTCGTATAACCTTTGGAAATTATGAGACGTCTTTCTTATGCGTACTTCTATAAGTCTCGTGCTGAAATCACCTATTTTTTTACTCAGCTCTTTTGTCACAAGTCCGCAACTCATGCTTAGCATTGGCCTTGCACGATGAATCTTTGTCTAATTTACATATTCATATTAAAATATGAGGTATTATTAGAGTTAATATTTGTGTGTTTTATTATTGTCTATGGATTTGGTTACTACAGCAGTGCTTTAATAGTTCAAACTCTAGCTAATCCTAGCCTAACCTAACCTTTACGAGCATAATTTGAACGCCCAGGGATAGGGGTCCCAGCGCCGCAACCTCTTACCCTGTGTTTTACTTGTCGCTTTAAGCGCTTTTTCATTTTACTACGTTTTGAAAGTCGTTCGACTTGGCGATTCTTTATGGTTTTCATACAAAATTCGGTAAATAAAAGCAAGCTTTGTTTTATTTGCTTTCATGTCGAACATAGCATTAGTCTCGCACCCTGTGCTTGTTTTATCGCTTTAAAAAATATCGAGCTTTGCTTTCAAGTCGAACACATTTATTTTAAAATATTTATATATTTAATTTGAATGCTCCGAACATTCTAACAGGGTTTTTTTTTATATACTGAACACGACATGTGACATAAATATTGGGTGTTCGGATTATCGACTTATTTGGGAAATTTTTAGTAAGTTTACATGATTAGGCCAATCATAACAAGTGGAGATGGCAGAAATAATAACTAAACCATTAACTTTTGACGCGTAGGTATAATAGTTTCCGCTATTTCGTGGTTCTATTTTGTTTAGGTTTTTTCTTACAAATTCTGGCATTTATATTATTATGTTGTTCGATACTGAAGGATTACAGAATCTCTAATAAAAGCAGAAGCCTACTAAACTTTTTTTTATAGTAAAATGTTTCCCTTCCTGGGTGGTCCGAAACCACGCTTTTAAAGAAGAGGATTCATATTTAAAAAACTCAAGAAATATCACATAAATTATTGTGTCGTGACTAGGAATCGAATCCGGTAAATTCGCGTCCAAATCCATGGACTTAACCGCTAGACCACGAAGGCAGTTTTTTAGATCGAAACTAAAAAATAGTGGCAACCGTATGAAAAGACACGGACCTTTCACCAGATGACGAATGACTTAAATATAGGTGGCAGAAGATTGGGTGAGCCTAAGGGAAGACAAAGACATTAAAATATACACTCGCGTGCAAGTAAATTGTATTATATTTATGTAGTATTATATATATTATAGTTGTCTATGTATGTTAATTTTTAATATTATTTATGTTTCATGTTAATATTTTATTTCTCTATTTGCACCGTAGTCATATATAAATGTCCCAAAGGTTAACGGGAAGAGAATGTCTTGCGGCATTACGTTCGCCTTTTGTATAGATTTACAATAAAGTTTTTAAATAAAATAATAAAAATAAATCGACTGAAGCCTCAAGTGCGCATAAAAAGTGATATAACTTAACAATGACTTATTTTACCTCTATATAATGTTTTACATATTTAAAGCCTAGTAATTAGGCTTTAAAATGGCGTAAGTTGCATTAAAATCGATTCAGTTTAGTAAAAAAGGTGTATGTCAATGACATTGTTAAAAAAATTAATACAATTTCACAGTATGAGGTTATTGCGTATAAATGAAATGTGTGTTAGAAAAAAATTTTGTTCGTGTCAATATTTGGTATTCCCCCCTCTAGCCCTAAACACTGCTCTCATGCGATTCTTCATAGACCTAATCAACTTTTTTATTGATGATTGTGGTATTCGACCCCACTCTTGTACCAACGCAGTCTTGAGCTCATTTATGTTTGTAGGAGCTGGATCTATATTACATTGTTAATTGATGTTTTTCATATTCGTGCAGGGAGGATGGACACCGCTGATGTGGGCCTCTTACAAGGGACACGAAGACATTGTGGCAGCTTTATTGGAAAAGGGCGCTGACGTTCATGCGCACGGAAATTATAATATCAAGTAAGTGTTTATAGCGCTTAAGGTTCGATTCCTGGTCGAGAACACAATAAAAAAGTGTCTTTTTTCGAGCCTGGTAATCGAGGAGCTTGCCACTTGTCATAATGGGCCTATAATGAAGTTGGCTAAATGTGACCTTACCCTGTGATTTCTGACCACCCCGCAAGGAATGCGGTCGTGATGATGTTGAAGTTATTTTATGTTATATTATACATATTTTGTATTATTTTACAGTTTTTGCAGATTTGCATTATTCTTGTTTTTTTATATTTACAGTAGGATTACAATTGTTTAACTTATCTGTCTTGTAAAAAAGTAATAATCTAAGAAAATAATAATAATAATTACCTACATTAAAAATAATATTTTGCTTTGTAAAATTACAATTTTTTTTTTGTAAATGGTAAATTACTATTATTAATTATGTATGCATATGAGTTTATTGCTCCTAAATGTCAAGGTCTATTAGATACAAGTTCATTAATAATAATTATTGTTTAGTTGAACTGTTTGAACTTTCAATTATGTAGTTACTACCGTGTTTATTTCCTATATTTAACACTTTCTTGGTTCTTATAATTAATCATTCGATTCCTGGTCAAGACACAAAAATATTTATTAATGTAAATAAATACATTTAAATAATATTTAATTTATTTGCCATATTTCTCGAGTTTGGTACGCTGGAGACATCGACGAGCTTGCCACTTGTCATAATTGGACTATAGTAAAGTTGGCTAAATGTGAATCCGCTTATTTATAAGCGTGGTTTCTGACCACCCCGAAAGGGAAACGGTCGTGATGATACTTATTTTTATTTTTATAATTAATCAAAATTTTCATAACATACCTACAATTCTAAGCTGTCTTAGCGTGTATTCGTCTAAGATAAATAATATAAGAGCTTGGTTGTAAGAACGCTTTCCTTAAAATCCTAGAAAGGTCAGTTCGAACCCCGGCATGTACCAATGAGAAATACACTTTTCTTACGACATTTGTATGATTTAGAACACCACATTTCCCGTGTCTCAAGAGAGCACGTTAAGCCATCAGATCTATTTTCAGTAAAACCAACATGCATTATAAATTGATATCAGACCCACGCCAACCCGTCTGGCAGATCTGGAAAGCTCATATCCAGCAGTATAGAAAGAAAGCCTTATCTTTTGACATGTTTAACGGATGCTTATGCTTAACATATTTATTATTCTTTTTGGCATATTGTGTAACATGTTATTGATAACATTTTTATTTATTTTAGTCTTAGAATAATGGGCTTTAGTTAAGTGTTTTGCAACTGACATAGCTTGCTTACCTAGGTAGCAGTAGCAAGTGTGCATAAATTGGTCGGATTATGGATGTGTATATTTTGGACTACTATTGTTATTTTTTAATATAACGAATGCATATCTTCCAATGTGATGTAATATTTTAACATAAATGTACTTTGTGTAAAAAAAAAAATGTGTAAAGCAAAATGAATGTAAAAGTGTATGTATTTATGCCTTTGTTAAATAAACGATTTTGAATTTATATATAAGGCACGTGGTTGGCCGAAATGACCAAAGTGACTAGCTAATACAATCACGTAGCGTATATCAAAATATTGATCAAAGCTTTAATCATCCTTTCTGTAACTGCAGGCTGTTAGTCTTTCTAATATTTTAGTCGTCACTTTTCTCCAAGACATCTTATTGGGTTTGAGTAATTCATTAGTTTGTGTCAACGTTGTAAGCTAAACGTTACAATTTATCACACCATATCGGTTCACAGCAAATTTGTCTGGTCTCGATTCTGGTTACCAATCGTCAAAATGTACCGGTTTCTTGATATTTTCCTCGTCATGATCACCACATTTCATAAACGGCCTTCACTTTTTCAATATCATTAATAAACTAGTAAATAAACATTAGCTATTTGGCATTTTTTTAAAATTAAGTCATCGTGAAAAACCTGATTATCTTTTGGATCACCCCTCGCACGTTACGGAGTTGTTTACTTCCGAGTAGATAAAAACACATGTAATAATAATTTTAAGGATATGCTAAAAAATTGTCAGCTGTATGATGCCGGATACTGTATGATAGCTGTATGATACTGAAAATGTGGAATTGACTGGTTTTAGAGTGGAGACCATGTACAAAAAAACACAGTGTACCAAGCCCAGTTTGAGTACAGGCAGATAAAAAATTGCTCAAAAACCAAATTTGCAAATTTAAATTAATGCATGAGAGCAGACGATTTAAATAAAATATTATATTTTTATTTAAATTAAAGTCAATTACTTTCATACATCATTTAGATTATTTATTTTTTACCTACTTGTATATTGCTTTACATGATTCCACATCAAAACAGTTTTGGAAATAGTTCAAGAAACATACACGAGCAAGTTGCATTTTTTTATTTTTTTTATTTGAATCTAAAAAAAAACATTTTACTACGAGGGGCGTTCAAAATATTCTCGGTATGTGGATAAAAACAAACAAGTACGAAAAGTTTGATATTTTTATTTTTCAATATACTCCCCCCCTATGTTCATACACTTATAAGATCGATCAATTATTTTTTTTAATCCCTCATAAAAATATTTTTTATCTTTGGTGTAAAAATGCTCCTCCACGGCCGTCTTCAACGCTTCATCGTCAGAAAATTTATTTCCACGCAGATCCTTTTTAAGATTGGGAAACAAAAAGAAGTCGCTTGGGGCTAAGTCCGGACTATAGGGTGGATGAGTAACAGTTTCAAACCCACATTCAACAATAGCTGCCTTGGCAATATGAGCAGTATGGACAGGGGCGTTGTCATGCAGAAGCAGAACACCTTTGGTTAACTTTCCTCGCCTCTTTTCTTTGATCGCATCTCTTAATTGACGTATAACGTTAGCGTAGTACTGCCCTGTGATATTTACACCTTTTTCTTTATAATCGATAAGCAAAACTCCTTCACAATCCCAAAATATTGTGGCCATGACCTTGCCAGCTGACGGGATTACCTTGAACTTCTTGGGATGAGCTGAACCCTTAATGTGCCACTGCATGGACTCCTGTTTGCTCTCTGGGTCATAATGATGAACCCAGGTTTCATCTCCAGTAACTATTTTTTGCAGCACCTCATCGGGATTTTCACCACACAGGTCGATAAAATCTGAACAGCAAGCCACACGCATATCCTTTTGAAGAAGCGTCAGCATTCGCGGAACCCATCTTGCACTTACTTTTGACATATTAAGATGGTCATGTATAATGTCATGTACGGTACCAATAGAGAGATTGGTTACTTGAGCTATAGATTTTACCTTCACTCGGCCGTCTTCCAATATAAGTTTTTCCACTTTATCAATATTTTCTTGTGAGGTAGCCACTACAGGCCGGCCAGGTCTAGGGTCATCTTCAATACTCTCCCTTCCACGCTTAAATTCGCTTGACCATTTTTGAATAGTAGATAAAGAAGGAGCAGACTCACGGTAAACACAATCCATTTCCTCTTTTATGGTTTTTTGATTTTTACCCTGTTTTGTAAAGAATTTTATGACGGATCGGTGCTCTAATTTCGTTAAAATTGTTAATTCGGCAATTGCAGAAAAACAAAAGAACATCTCGGTTCCAATTTTACTTTTTTTTAATGTCAATGGATGAATCTTAGCGGCCAGTAACAAATATATATATAAAAGAGGTTGTAACGTATCAATACCGAGAATATTTTGAACGCCCCTCGTAAAATTTGGAAAGAAAATCTGAGCAAAGGTTAATCTTGGTATTGGTCTTGCAAAAAAGCAAGACCAAGACAAAGATTGGACAACACTATCTGGAGGGGAAAAAGCATCGCGACGTGATGTAATAATGAAGTATTATTGGTGTATATTTTTTCTCGCCTATAATATATATGTACGTATATCTGCTGTATAAACGGTCTTCGCTAAGATTTTATGATAAAAAAAACTGTATTTCCAAAATCTTCTCTCTATACTCGTATATATAAAGTAAAAAAGTAAAGTATCATCCACGACCGTTTCTCTTTCGAGGTGGTCAGAAACCACGCTTATAAATAAGCGGATTCACATTTAGCCAACTTTACTATAGGCCGATCATGACAAGTGGCAAGCTCGTCGATGTCTCCAGCGTACCAAACTCGTGAAATATCACAAATAAATTAAATATTAATTAAATGTATTTTTTTACATTAATACATATTTTTGTGTCCCGACCAGGAATCGAACCCGGTACCTCCGAGTGTAAATCCACGGACTTAACCGCTAGACCACGGAGGCAGTTCACTCGTATATATCTACTGTATAAACCGTCTTAGCTAACATTTTACGATTAAAAAAAAAACTTTATTTCCGAAATCTTTACGCGCCGCGACGTTAAGATATTCTACAAAACAATGTTCGTAAACACCAGCGTGTATTTTTGGATTTTCGTATTTTAAACACAGTGCCAATGCCTATCATTGTTGATGAACTTACATGTTAACGTTGAAATGAGTTGTCTGGTTTGTAAATTTGTACGTAAAGAATACATCTTATCATATACATGTAAAACTTCTTGTCATTTAGTAAAATATCTTCACGACAGTAACCCCTTGGTTGGGTGTTTAGAACCACGCTTTTTAAGGGGGTTCTAATTTAGCCAACTATACTATGGACCATCGTGGTCGACGCGACTTCTCTATTGAACCAGACTTGTGCCAAACTCGCGCCCTACTTAGGCATTTGAGGATGAGTTTCACCAAAATTAATTATCTGTAATTGTAACGATGAATGTATTATTTTGTCTATATTTGTTCATATTTTTAAACGTTTACTTACCACCTACTTTCTAAACAAGCAAAACAGTGTTTTTTAAATTAATAATACATTTTATTTTTGTGTTAATTTTTATTTTTAAAGAAAAAAGTATAAAGTATCATCACGACCGTTTCCCTTTCGGGGTGGTCAGAAACCACGCTTATAAATAAGCGGATTCACATTTAGCCAACTTTACTATAGGCCAATCATGACAAGTGGCAGGCTCGTCGATGTCTCCAGAGCGTACCAAACTCGAGAAATATCACAAATAAATTAAATATTAATTATTTTTTTTTATTTACATTAATAAATATTTTTGTGTCCCGACCAGGAATCGAACCCGGTACCTCTAAGTCCAAATTCACGGACTTAACCGCTAGACCACGGGGCAGTATATTTTTAAGATTTATCATTTACTGTTTATTAGTGTGTAGACTTATTTTTAGTATTTTATAGTTATATGTATGTATTTATTTATTCTTATATGTATTATTAGTATGTAGTTTATAATAATAAATTTGCACCCATACATAGTTTTTCCACACTCCCAAAGGTTGGTTGTTAGAAAATGCCTGGCCATTAAGCCCGCCTATGTACAATTTTAGTGCAATAAAGTATTTAAAATAAAAATAAGGTCAGCCGTCAGATGGTACCAATGATGCCATTTTTTATTTTAACGTTAGAATAACAGAGACTTCTTACAACAACAATAATAACAACCCAGCCTAAACCTACGGTTTACACTTCCGTTGGACTGCAGAGGTAGTATTTGGTTAATTAATCAAATGTTATTATCTGTTTAGTGTTATGGTTCAACAAATAGCAACGACCGATACGGCGTGTTAACTAATTTTTTATGTCATTAGGCGGGTAATCCCGGGGTTATTTTAAGTTCTTTAAGGTTATCACAACACAATCAGACATTTTTTGCTTTGTCACCTCTCCATTATTAAAACCGACACTCTGTAAAAATCCGTTTTTCACGGTCATTTTTCATTAGTTTTCGTCACTTAGGCCGGTCACAGTGCAGAAAAGCTGATTATGTTTTAATATGTTTAACGTATGCCTATGAGGCACGTTATTGGCTGAAATAACCAAAGTGATAAGGTAACCAATCACGTGGCATATGTCAAAATGTTGATCATGGATTATTTTAATCAACTGGACGTAAACATGATGCTACTTTTCCATGTGAAATAATCGTACGCAACTGAACGTACGCAACGAAGACGTCGCGATGGTCGTTCAAGCACTGTAACCGGACTTGAGTTTGCATCAAACAATATCCATAGATACGATTATACAAAACAGGAGCCAACTCGTGCAAAAATTAGCGAAACTAATAATAATTCAAATGGGGGCCCCTTAGTGGTTCATATTATTTATTAGTTTTGAATTTTAGTATCTTGCAAGCCACAGTGGCAATTTTGTTTATATGTGACATTGTTTGTGTATGTTGACTGTTTGATGCCTAAAGAAATGAAAAAAAAAATATTAAGCTTAAAACTAACCAATTAATGTAATTTTTATTGCGCATGCGTTAAATTCCAAGCCTTTAACGATAACAGCATTAGTTTTCGCAAAACTATTACAATCCGACTGAGCAGCGGAAGTAGCATGAGCAATTAAGAGGTTAAGCTTTGAATACCTCTCGCTCGCACAGTTCAACATTTTCAAAGATTTCTCAAGTCTGAGTGTACTTCTAAGAAATGTAGTCAATCAGAATTAATTTGATTAGTTTATTATGTTGAAGTGTGCGAGCGAGTGGGATGCGAAGTGAATAAAACTGAATTTCGTGTGATTTTAACAATAATAATAAAAATCATTTATTTTCTTCACAATAATTGCCTTATTTATTTATTTATTAGAGTCGCCAACAGCTACAAAACATACATGGATTTTTACTTACAACTAAGACAGAAAACAGATGTTGCACCAATTACAGGCAACCACCAAATGCTATTACAGTATCCATTAATTGGGCCTTTGAGTAGCCAAAATAAAAACACAATATTATTATTATTAAATTCTTTATTGCACAAAATAAGTGTACAAAGGCGAAGATTAATGCCTACAAGGCATTTTCTAACATCTAACCTTTGGGAGAGTGTGAGATTAAGGGTAGTGCCGATATCAAGTTTAACAATATAGAATATACTACACACACTACATACTAATAGATACTTACACTGTTACATAAATTACACATATACCTATAAATAAACGTATATACACATATATATTATGCCAAATATATATTTTTTACAATACAATTACAATAGCAATAATTTATAACTAGTTACATCAAAGTATCTTAAGAGTTAACAGGATATGATCTACAATATATTACAGGCAGGCACTTAACAAATTATTTTATTTATAGATTAGATTAATGATAATATCAAAAAATTTGGCCTAACATATGCTTACGTCAAATTAATTTAAACCAGAAAACGTAGTATACAATGTCATGATCATCATTACAGCCCCTAAAACACAAAGTCCTGGAGGTATGTTGGAGATAGGCCTTTCATAGCATGTATCTAGATAATTTGACCTACACTCATCACCACGCTGGCCAGACGGGTTGGTGACGGACTGATGTCAATTTTAACGACAATTTATTAACGATTTCACAAATAGCTATATTAGTGGAACCGGGACCAACGGCTTAACGTGCTCTCCGAGACACGGGAACGGTGGTGTTTGTAATATACGATATAATATACTCGTATGTCAAATGTACCATGATTATGTGTCATATTATTTTTAGCTAAAATTTAAACTATATACTGACTATTAAGCAAAGTATAAGCCAAATACTAAGCCTTAAAAAACGTTGTAATTGATTGGGTTAATTTGTCAGCTCGCTGGTGTGGGCAGCTGGTCGTCGTCACAGCGGGGTGGTCCAGCTACTGCTAGCGGCGGGCGCGCGTCCAAACTCATGCGACAAGTATGCGACGTCCGCGCTGACTTGGGCCGCTCGCGCTGGGGATGTCGCGTCGTGTACCGCGCTCATACAAGCTGGTGCAGATCCCAATACCACTGGAATGTATTGCTGGACACCGCTTCTTCAAGCAGCTCAGGGTATGTACAGTATTTTTAAGGTCATTTGTTGGTTGTCGTCGTCACAGCGAAGTGGTCTATTGCTAGGATAAGCCTTCCCTCCTCTAGCTGATATTCAGATTCGTATACTGTGTCTGCAGACCGCCGGTGGAACAAGTTGCCACTCGCTATTAGACTCGCGTCGTCTGTTTATTTTCTAGACGCTGCTCTATTTCTAGACAAACAGGAGTCGTCATCAGGATAACAATAAATATTTGGCATAATATCTATGTACTCGTACATATATATTCGTTTCTTTATAAGTATATCGCCGGGTTAGAGCGAAAACTTCTTTTTCTTAGTAAATTCATTTTTTACACCAGTCGTTTAAAAAACTTCTGCTTTTTCCAGTGATAAAATCGACTAAGCACTGTGACGCTTAGTTTAGAAGATAGTGGGTCTTAAAAGCAATTAAACGAACGGTTTTAGTCGAAAACGCAAATTTATATGTGCATATTATTTTTGTGCAAAATGGCTAATTTATTTGTTTATTTAAATTCTTTAATGCACTTAAAAATAGTACAGAGGCGAGCTATAATGCCAGCTAACCTTGGGGATCAAGTAAGGGTTAGGCAGGATAAAAAAAAAAGAAATTTGAATGATACAGTTAATAAGTTACTTAACTAGTTTTAAAATACTACACATTATACCTAAACACACTACCTACACACATAAACTATACATACAAGTACATCATATACATTATAACTTAAATAAATAAATAGTGTTTTATTCTGTTTAACCCCGCTCATACCTGCGACCCTGGAACCCTCTGGGATTGCGCGGAGCAATGGCAAGAGACCCGACGGCATGACTGTTGGGCCGTGGAAACTTGGCAAGTTCCTGATACGGGATGCAACATTATTAGCCCTATCACACATCCAGTCGACCGACGTCAAGGTTTCTGTTGAGAACCTCAAGCTGCGCCAATACGCCAACCTCGGTATAGGTTACGATTTTGCGCCGTTTGGGGTCTAGACGATATGGGCCGATGTGAACACTCAGCCAAGCGTCTGGCCAAGGAGTTGTCCAAACGGAAAATTCTGGAGACAGGAAAGCTGATAATTATTTTTGTCAACGAAATGTTGCCATTGTCCTTGTGACTATCCCTGAAGGGTCGTCTCTAGAAAACATTTTTTACTTAAAGTTATTTTTTTATTAGGTTTAGTTTATATTTAATTTGATTTTTATTTTTTTTGATTATACAAAAATAAACGTTATGTGTAATACGATAACCATTGGAAGTTTGACATGTCAGCCAATAAATTTATCATTGTTACTAAGACATTAATATAAGACTACAAAATCAGTAACTTACACTCGTCATTATTTAAATTTATCAGCAAACTTAAAGTAATAAATTAAACAATTATGCTTGATTATAATTGTTTTACATTGAGTTTAATGTTAGAACATAAATGTTTATTTCGCAGATTTAGTCTTGTATTATATTTATTTTAATAGCAAGTTTTTTTCACTGTTTACAGGAAACCATTTTGAAATAGTTCAGATGTTGTTGGAACACAAACCTAACGTAAACGCGTTAGACAAGGATGGTTATACTGCTCTCAACATCGCATGTAAAGAGGGATTCTATGATGTCGCCCTCTCTCTTATTAACTCTGGGGCTTATATCAATGTGCAGGTAAATTAGATTACGAGCCTAATTATAATGAATACAATAATGTTTGTAGCAACTTTTTAAAATTTATTATTGGATTTAAAGACTGGAAACTAGAGTCGCCCAACAGTGCAACGTTGCATACAACTGTTAAACGCTGGCGAACAATTTAATTAATTTAATCTCTTGTTTTTTTCCTAAAACTTACTCTGTTAACTATAACTTTTATTTTCACATGTGTGAGAGAAGACAAATTTTTAAGCATTCCATGGATTCACCGTGCGGGTGCCGGGTCCATCGTGTGTGGGTAAGAGATAAGAAGAATGGTGTCTCGGACTTGCGACCGACAATAGGCTGATTTAAGAAAAGGAGGCCTCTCTTTTTTTATTTTATTGCACGATAATACGCTCACCATCCACCATTCTACTCCTCTCCCGACCCAACCAAATACTGTATGATTCCGTTAATTACTCCACGTATATTTACGTCTATATATTAAGAAAAAAGCTTATTGAACTTACCGTTCCGTGGGAATTAAATACTCCAAAAGATCACAACATGAAGTCGAACAAACACTTTTTTTTGTTTTTTTGCGAGGTCCATGAATATTAGCAACAGGAATCAAAAAAGACATGACTGACATCAATTCCTAATACTATGCCGCCTTGACTAGGCATGACGGCAATTCGAGCCTGATTTCGAAAAGTGTGGATACACTTTACTGGGTTTATCGGCACGAATGGTGGATACTTCCTCGCCCCGGCAGACTGGGCAAATAATTACCATCAGTCCGCCTACCACCTATTAAATTATGATTCAAAGAAGAAATTATTAGAAACGGGTTCAAGACTCAGCTTTACGCTGTAGAAGTTGGTGCAAATCTTTGCACCAGTTACTGAAAGAATTGGACCTAAGCAGGTCTGCCGTCGATATATTTATGGTACAAGCTTTCAAGTCGGCGTTAACGGAATCAAACAGTATTTGGTTAGGTATGGAGAGAAGCAGGATGGTGAGCGTCTAGTTCCGCAATAAAAAAGGACGCCTCTTGTCGGATGCAAGCCCGTGATCATTCTTCTCTTCTCTATTTTCCACACACAATGGTACTGGCACCCGCACGACGAATTCATGGAATGTTTAGAAATTTTCTTTGCATAATTATTGTATTAGACAATGTGTGCCTTTTAAATTATAACATATTATACGACCGAAACATTATTGTATTGTTTATAATAATTTTGTTATTAATTAATATCCTATTAACCTGAAACAGGTTTGAAAAGTTCAATATTTTAAATAATAAATAAAATAAATTGTAGAATTAGTTTACAATTTTTTACAAGTATTGTCGTATTATTATTTAGATTAAAACTTTTAACCTAAATAATAATAATAATAAAATTCTTTATTGTACATAATTTACAAATGTAGTGTACATGGGCGAACTTAATGCCGAAGGCATTCTCTACCAGTGATGGTAAAAAGTAAGGTAATAGGGTGATTAAGATTGGAAATAATAATAGTATAGATACAATATGAATAAAGATATAAATAAATACTTATGAGATTAATTATTATATTATATCTGAAATCCGCCGCCTTCAAAGCCAAAATCAAGAAGCTGCTACTTTCGGTTTAGCTCGCAAAGTGTGGGCAGTTTGCTTCGGAGTTCGCCTAACAGTTTTAATGCATTCAAACACAATGCAGTTGTTTTCTTTATACCTGGCCAACGTTATATTTTCCGAATTTTGTATCGCACAAAGAGTGCACTATTGTTC
Source organism: Tinea semifulvella (assembly GCA_910589645.1). Lineage (NCBI taxonomy): Eukaryota > Metazoa > Arthropoda > Insecta > Lepidoptera > Tineidae > Tinea > Tinea semifulvella. Next base: position 13,218,210 of record OU342585.1, read on the forward strand.
ACAGTGAGAAATATTCTGATGGCGGGTATAATTTTAATTGCTTCTACTCCGTTGCTATCTTTTATGTTCTTATGTTGCCTGTCTCTGTCCTTTCTCTTCGAATAAATAAATAAATTTACTTATAATAATAATGCAAATAAATACTTATATAAAATAGTATTATTTATTTATTTATTTATAAACTCTTGGGAAGACCAACAACACAAAAATACACATTATATAATATATATAAGATTTAGGAGGTCAATTAAAGGTCTCCACTGATAGAAATAGTATGACTTCAAAGAAACACAAAAAAAATAATAGAAAGAAAGAAGTAACCAGAATTTAACAAAATTTGAATCTAATTATAAAACAAAAATAAAAACAGTGATGATAACTTACTACGAGTACAATAAATAATCTTAAATAACACTTACAAGCACTTACTTTATGGTGGTTTGTCGAAAAAATTAGCACTTAACAATCTCCTGACTACCGGAATCGAATGATGGAAAATGTCGATTTCGTATTTATGACTAATACCATTATAGGCGTTACACACACGCCACAGAAATGAATTTTGCCTATAATTTGTTCTTACTGCCTTAACTGCAAATGTAGGGGATGACCTATTTCGCCTTGCTGGGGTAAAAAAATTTAGTTTGCTCAATAATTGGGGACAGTCCACTTTACCTGTGACTATCTTCTTAAGGTAAACAATATCTGCTATTTGACGGCGTTTTGAGAGTGGTAAGAGGTGGTGCTTCCTACATGAACTCAAATAGCTTAAGTAACCTGACCTGGTCCTATAGTTTAAAAATTTAATAAATCGTTTTTGTATTCGCTCTAAGCGAGAGATATAAATGTCGTATCCAGGGTTCCATATTTGGGAAGCGTACTCCAGAATACTGCGGACATAGGTGCAGAATAAAATTTTTAATGTTTTTATGTTTTTGAAATCCTGTGATGTTCTCATGATGAACCCCAGTGACCTGGAGGCCCTCGATGTGATACTATTAATGTGACAATCAAACAAGAGCTTGGAGTCCTGGAGCACGCCAAGATCCTTAATACTGAACACTCTTTCCAAGATATGACCCTTGAGAGAGTAATTTGCCTTCAATGGTAAATTACTTCGGGTAAATGATATTGAGAAGCATTTTTTTGGATTCAGATCCAGCCTATTATCAAAACAATAGTGGTCAAGTCTATCCAGGTCGGCCTGCACTAATAAAGTGTCATCGAGTGAACCCACCCTTGAAAATATTTTCATGTCATCAGCAAATATTAGAACTTTAGAGTTCTGAAAACAAGAATCAATATCACTGACAAATATTAGAAATAGCAGCGGTCCCAATAAGGAACCCTGAGGCACGCCACTATGCACAGCTTCCCAACTAGACGTGTAATTGTGCACAGCTACCGCTTGCGACCTATTCGCAATATACGAGGCAAACCAACGGAGAAGGTCACCTCGTATGCCAGCCCCCAGCAACTTCTGCACAAGTAACGTGTGGTCTATTCGGTCGAAAGCCTTACTATAGTCCGTAAAAATGATGTCAGCCTGATAGCCCTCGGCCATAGCCTCAGACACGTAATCATTGCATACAATAAGATTAGATACGGTGGAGCGACCTCTAACGAATCCATGTTGGGCGGTACTGAAGGAGTTACTTAGTGCACTATAAACCTGATCATAGACAATACTCTCGAGCACCTTGGAAATAATGCACAGTTTGGAAATTGGTCGATAGTTGCAACATCCGTTTTGTCGCCCTTTTTATGAACTGGTGTAATAAAGGCCAACTTCCAGACCGCTGGCACAACACCGACCTCCAAAGACTTTTGGAAAAGCATACAGAGAGGAAACGAGAATTGGTCCGCACATTCACTGAGGAGTATAGGAGGAATAAAATCAGGTCCTGCAGATTTGCAAGTATCTAGTTTTAGTAATTTGGCTTTAACCAACTTTGGTGTAAAACATATTTGGGAAAGGTCTGCATCAAGATATGGATTACTAGTGATATTAAGTGAGACGTGATTATCATTTGAGCTTTTTAGAAAGGTCGAAATAAAATACTTGGAAAACAAATCACAAATTCCCTCTCCATTGGTTGCAAGAGTTTCTCCGTAATGCATATTGTTGGGAAGAACGTTGGATCTAGATTTACCTTTTACAAATGACCAGAATTTTTTGGGATTCGTTTTAATGGAGTTCTCCAAATTAACAATATATTCATGATAACACCTTTGCTCCATTTTTTTCTCCCTTTTACGCAGAAGAGAAAAGGATAGTTCATCTGATTTATTGCTATACACTTTAAACTTGCGATAGTGTTTGTGTTTCTCTTTTATAATTTTTATAAGGGCACGAGAATACCAAGGTGGGTAGGTTTTATTATTTACCAATTTGGAGGGAACATATTTATCCCTGAGTGAGTATAGAGTGTCATAAAAAAAAGATGTAGCGTCCTCCATAGACCTATCAACCAGGGCATGGTTCCAGTCTATTTTGTCCAACTCGTCTTTGATCCCCTCAAAATTAGAGCGATGATATTGGTACTTAAGACGAGGAGCAGACTTAAGGGGTTTTTTTATTACAACATTATAGATCACTATGTCCAATGCCTTATGGTGTGGGTCAAGAGGTACCAATGGATCGAGACATTCTGTGACCAAAACTGAGTCACAATTAGATAATACCAAGTCAAGGAATCTGCCATAATCGTTTGGTATGCCGTTATATTGATAAAGTCCACATGTATTTATCTGATCTAGCAGTTCCGTCTCGTTAAAGTTATGTGAGTTGGATGGAGATAAAAAGGTAACATTTTTATTGTGAAACCAATGTAGACTGCTGATATTAAAATCTCCCAAAACAACAAATTTGTCTGTTGGGTTGGAAAGTATAATCTCATTAAGTTTATCAAAAAAGTTAGTAAGCTGATCTGAAAAAGAAAGGCCCTGGTTTTGTCGGCACAAATAAAGAATTCCTATGTGAAGTGAGCCTGCGCTTCCTCCAGGGGAACGATTAGGGGAAATTGAGATCCAATAATCCTCGGCAGAGGATGCCCAGGCAGGCTGCGGAATGACGTTAAGGTTCTTGTGAGTTGCAAGTAATACTCCACCTCCATAGGACTGGCCGGTTAGGGAATAGTTTCTATCCCGACGCCAGACCATGTACCGGCCATCGAAAATCTCAGTATCAAATATTCCGTCAGTCAGCCAGGTCTCGGTCAATGCCACCACATCGTATGAGGCAAGTGATAAGTTACGGTAGAAATCATTAGTTTTTGTTCTCAGGCCTCTAACATTTTGATAGTACAGGCTTATACTATTGAGGAAAGTGAATGTTACTGAAATGCATAGAAACAGTAAAGAATTCATATTGTTGTAGCTGGGACAATAAGATGTAAATTTGAATTTTGTAAGTCGGTATTAAATTCATGAGTAAACAATCGGTGGGTAGATTATGGTATGATGAGATTAATTTAGAGCAAAGATGATAACTATTAGATGGGTATATGTGCAGGAAGGTGCATGTGCAAAAGGGTAGATTGAAAGTATAGTATTTCATAACAAAAAAAAAATATATGAATAATAAAGTCAAAATTGTTAGATTTTTTTTATATTTTTTTTTTATTAACACATAATAATTCCCCACATCTGCTGTATACTGACAAATTAATTGTTCCATTGCAATACAATTGCCCTGATAGATTTTTTTATTATTATTAACACATAATAAGTCACCATATTCGCTGCATACCAACAAATCAATCGTTCCATTGCAGTACAATTGCCCTGATTGATGAAGCAAAAATATTTCTGAGAATAAACAGTTAAAACTCAGGGTTACTATATGTTGTGTGTGTAAGGCGATAAGGTCAAGTATCAAAAGAGTATTGCATGCGAAAAACATAGCTAACCAGTTTGGGTAATTAGTAAAGTATAATAGGCATAATAAATGTTGTTCGAACCGATAGTCAGAAAAAGAAAGTAACAGTGTGTGACAAACCAGCTGTTGATTTTTATATAAACAATTGTGTAGTGATAATAATGTGATAAATATTGCAGGAATATCCTTGCCAATAAAATGCAAAAATTTATGTAAAAGACTGGTTAGATTATTTTGTTTAAATCCGACTCTGAGTTAATCAGTAGAATGTGAGTTGCATCATTTTTCCGGACATGTATCTTAGCATATTTTACCCACACATACAAATAACCCTTTTCTTTGGTTAAGGTTTTTGTTTTAGTCAAAAGCTGCTTGTATGCTGGGGATAAGTGATCATTTACATAGATGCGTTGATTGACTTCATTGTAACCTAGGTCTGATGTCAGGATATTCTTTTTTCCCCTGGCCGCTGAAACAAATTCCACCTTTATGTAGCGGTTTACAAAGCTTATTAAAATAGATTTATTCTTGGAATTAAAAGTTGGAATTCGTGAGATGTAGTTGATCTGTTCCTTGGGGAATGTATAGTTAATATGACCACTCAGTGACTGCACAATATTGAATAGATTTTCATTGTTTTTTACAGTAATTCCCTTTATCTCGAGATTATTAAGTCGGGATCTTTGGTCACTCTCATTTTGTTGATGACGGAGCGAGTCGAGTGTTAGCTTTGTTGAGGTTAGATCGTCCTTTAGCAATTCCATCGCAGTAACTCGGTTATTAATCTGAATCAGCTGATTAGAGAAGTCATCGACCTTATTCGCCGTAAACTCACAACTTTGCTTGAGCTCGTGAATGTCAGACTTGAGACTGTTTACCTCAGATACCAGCTGGGGAAGAATGTCTATTTTCTTTGTCAGTTCATTAAGTTTGGCAAGAATAGTTTCATGTGGTGACTCAGACTTCGGACGACATGTTGAGCACTTCCACGCGGCTCTTCTGTCAGGTCCCAGTTTTCGGTAGCCTGCTTCAGAAATTCCAGAACATGAGAAACAGCTCCGTTTACTGCATTGGTTACATAAGGTTCCATCTACATATTTGTCCGAACAATCCGCACATTGCATGTTTGACGGCTGTAGGCTCACGTGAACAAAGTTAATAACAATGAGGGTTAACGCGTCGATCGGATGCACACAATATCACAACGATGAAAAGGCACTCTTTACACTTGTTTAGCAAGTAATATTTAGGGTTTAAACGTTTAGAGTAGTATTCAAAACTTTAAAATTTTAAATTAAATACGGGAGCAGTGTTGTTTAGTTGCCGGTGTTGCCAGCTTTTTTTAATAATAATAATATAATACAATAATTACATAAATAAACAATTAAATAAACTTTTCTTAAACCAGCCAATTGTCGGTCGCAAGCCCGAGACACCATTCTTCTCATCTCTTACCCACACACGATGGACCCGGCACCCGCACGGTGAATCCATGGAATGCTTAGAAATTTGTCTTCTTACACAAATACAAAATTTACTAATAATTTAATAATAATGGTAACATAAGATGAATACATAAATATTTGTCAGGATTTGCTAGTTGACTTCGAATTGTTTAGATTATTATAAAATTTGTTTATTCAAAGGAATATAATTAAAACTACTTAAAGAGTAAAAATTAAATTGTAAAAATTGATTAGATTTCAAAGTTTTGTAAATGTTGTGCAATTAAATAACGATTTAAGACAACAATAACCAAAATGAGTTATATTTCCCAAATAATTAAACCGGACTAAAGTGGTTAATGATGCAATTACTATTTGTTAATGACCCGAACATTTTTGTAGGTGACGGTCGTGCCTTAAAAATATGTCGATTAATATATTATCTAATAGTTTTCTTATTAAAACTTGAAAGTCTCATAAGTGTCATGGCTCGAATCTACTGTATCACGATAGCGAAAAAAGAAAAAAAAATAGGAAAATCAATTAAGAAAAATGTGAGTTAACATTTTTCGTTTATCTTTATTATTATGGTTTATATGAATTTGCTTGCGATTAAGCGACACTTACACGACACTCACCTCTTTACAAGTTTTTTAATCGACATCATAAATGTTTTTTTTACTTCATTGTAACTTTAGGAGCAACATGTTAACTAGGAATTATCCACCAACACGCAAATATCCCTAATGTAATTATGCTCGCATGATCTGCTATTCTTGGAACTCGCATTTCGCTTAACATAAGTTGGGCTTGAGATCTCATACATACATATCGCTGGGTTAGAGCGAAAACAAACTATTATTTTTTTTGTAAATTCACTTTTTATACTAGTCTCTTAAAAACTTTTTCTTTTTCCAGTAATAAAGTCGACTAAGGCCGCGTTCGTTTTATAGCATTTCCAACATTTCTTAGCAACTTCATAAACCAGCGTGAAATGTCGTTTTTGTTAAAAAACACCACTTTAAAAAAATTCTAACATTTCTTAAAAAAAAAACGAGTGGTGAAAAACGATACAAGTATGACAAGTAACAAATAATAGCAAATCAATTGACAATGTATTATGGTCTTTGAATTTATTACATAAAATCGTTTAAAATACATTTTAAACAAATATAATATAAACTATAAAGTATGCAACAATGTAAACAAACCATTTCTTACGTTAAATGACATCTGTCAAAAAGTAACACCAATAACCCTCCTTTCAACACGGTACTGACATACGAAATTAGCATCAAATGTTAGAATTTTCATTAATCGAACGACATGTGCTAAAAAAAGTGGTGTTTTCATGGTAACATTTCTTAAAAACGAACGCGGCCTAAGTACTATGACGCTTAGTTATGAAGATAGTGGGTCTTAAAAGCAAATAAACGATCTGTTTTAACCGAAAACACAAATTTAAAAGTAATTAAATGTGCATAATATTTTTGTGCAAAAATTACTAACTTAGCTGGTTTTATTCTAACACGGTGATATATACATAGATTCAGCAGCTTGAAGACAGATTTTCTCATTTTTTATTACGATGATAATTACGTCCTAGGATCACTCAAAAGACACGCCTCTTATACACGCGGTGAAAGGTGGTCATAAGAACATCGTGGAGGCTTTGCTCAAGAAACATGTGGACGTGGATCTCCCGGGGAAGGAGAAGAAGACCCCGGTCTACACGGCCGTGGAGAAGGGACATGTCGCCGTGCTCAAGCTTCTACTCGCTTCCAACCCGGACCTGGAACTCTGTACTAGTGTAAGTAACTTTAACTTAACACTGTTTTAACTTTAAGCTAACACGTGGTTCTCTCGCGCTATAAGAAGATCTCGGTCTACACGGCCATAGAAAAGGAATATGTCGCCGTGCTCAAGCTTATACTGGCTTCTAATCCGGACCTGGAACTCTGTACTAGTGTAACATAAACTCAACACTAGAGTAACTTTAACCTAACGCGTGGTTCTCCCGCGCTATAAGAAGATCTCGGTCTACACGGCCATAGAAAAGGAATATGTCGCCGTGCTCAAGCTTATACTGGCTTCTAATCCGGACCTGGAACTCTGTACTAGTGTAACATAAACTCAACACTAGAGTAACTTTAACCTAACGCGTGGTTCTCCCGCGCTATAAGAAGACCTCGGTCTACACGGCCATAGAAAAGGATTATGTCGCCGTGCTCAAGCTTCTACTCACTTCCAATCCGGACCTGGAACTCTGTACTAGTGTAACATTAACTCAACACTATAGTAACTTTAACCTAACGCGTGGTTCTCCCGCGCTATAAGAAGACCTCGGTCTACACGGCCATAGAAAAGGATTATGTCGCCGTGCTCAAGCTTCTACTCACTTCCAATCCGGACCTGGAACTCTGTACTAGTGTAACATTAACTCAACACTAGTGTAACTTTAACCTAACGCGTGTATCTCCCGGGCCAGAAGAAGATCTACATTCGGGGTTAGAACCGCTCTTTATAGAATTTTAAGGAAAGCTTTTTTACAACCGAACCACAACCGCTCAGGCATTTGGCTTCAAAAGCCATACTTATGATCTCATGCAAAACATATTAAGAATATTTATTGTAATAAATTTTGTAAGCAATAATGACAATTGTTTTCAGACTGGCGACACTCCATTATTGCGTGCGGTGCGATCTCGTAATGCAGAAGTGGTGCAGTTGTTGTTAGAAAGAAAAGCGCGCGTTAATGTAGCTGACAGGCGAGGTGATACCGCCTTACATATAGCTATGAGAGCGCGATCTAAGGTAAAGAAAAGCTTTTGGATTTCTGCCGCGTGTAATTGTCAAAAGAGCGAATATTTTTTTAGGATTCAGGTGTCATTAGTAGAAGCTTTATCTATATATATAAAAATTAATGTCTGTGTGTATGTATGTTCCCTATGCATTTCAAAACTACTTGACCGATCGGGATGAAACTTTGGGAATATGTTGTGTGTACATCGGCGAAGGTTTCTGACATAGTAGGTACTACTGTTTTCCGATAGGTGGCGCGCATCAGCACTGATTTATGGGGTACATTCATTGACTGTCAGTCAGGCACGAAGTTCGCCGGGTCAGATAGTTTTAAATAAAAAAGGTGACATTTTTAAAGATAAAAATAATTATCAGAAAAATAAAAACCTACTCTATGGTGAAAATTCATCGTCTGAAAATTGCGATATCCATCGTGATAAATACCTAAAGGTTAGGAAGTGTTATTATTAATTGATCTCGCCCACAGCCGAGAGACAAAAGAGAGAGAGAAAGAATTTCCTTAAGTCAACGTGCGCGCGATCGTCGACTTCTCGGCATCGTAACTTAAGATTGAATAATAGTATAATGCATGATATGATAATTTAATTAAATAAATAATGAAACAAAATTAATATTTAGGCTTAACATTTATAAATAATGGAATGTAAGCAAGGAAGAAACTGATCCTCAGCTTAACCCAGAGAATTCTAGTCTGAGGATCAGAGTTCCTTTACAATGAATATGTAATTTTTTGAACAAATTAACATATTACCTTTTTTATTTTTTTATTACTGTATAATTAAAAGAAAATACACGCAGTTCCTTATTTTAATTTTAAATTTTATTTTTATAAAGATTTGTTTTTTAATAAATTCCACGCAGTATAAAAAAAATGTTTTAGAAATAAAATTATGATGAAAGGATTTGAGACTTGAAATAATTTACGCTCTAGCCGTAACATACTTTCGAATTGAGAACCAATTCCTTTTTTGAAGTCAGTTAAAAACAATCCCATATATATTTTAATGACAAAGTCAAAGTCAAAATATCTTTATTCACGTAAACCTATTACAGGCATTTATGAAACGTCATTAATGTAATTATTTTGAATGATTCTACTCCTGCTAGTAGAAGACTAAGCAGCAAAGTGGTCCAATAAGTAAGCTGTTAGCAGAAGACCAGCAGCTTAGCAAATTCCAGTGACCTGTTAATGTTTAATCTGACTGAGAAAGGAATCTGCAAGGAAAACTCAGCTATATCAGATTTACAAAATAAAACATATACAGAACTGCACCACAACGATCAATTAATAACCTTTTAAATTTAGTTATCAGTACCTATGAGAATACAATACCTGGTACAGCAGTAACCCACCAGGCAAGTCAGAATTAAGGTAGACTACATGCCTATGTGCAACCCGAAAGTCGACAAAACGCAAAAACCTCTGTTAATTTAAGAAAATAAACAAGTAAATTAATCTAGGTTAAGTAATGTTTAATATACCTCTTAATATAAACTCTTTCTTTTTTGTTTTCAGCAAATAGTAGAAATACTCCTACGTAACCCTAAGAATAGTCAGTTACTTTATAAGCCGAATAAGTTAAATGAAACTCCGTATAACATAGATATGAGCTATAATAAGACAATACTAGGACAAATATTTGGTGCTCGTAAGTACATTTGATAATGTTTTAATAGGACTCGTCAAAAGAAGCTATACATTAAGTACATCAACCAATTTTACTGAATTAAAACTTTTACCTAGTAACAATCATGAGTTAACCAAATCCAATCAGAGAGGAGACAAATTTCTAAGCATTCCATGGATTTACCGTGCGGGTGCCGGGTCCATCATGTGTAAATATGATATGAGAAGAATGGATTCTGGGGCTTGCGACCGATAATAGGCTGGTTAAAAAGAAGGCCTCCCTTTTTTATATAGATTATACGCTCACCATCCAACATTCTAGTTAAAACTAACGAGCAATTTAAATTAGTCGGATTATATTTTAGCGATATAAAGCGCTGTTGTTCATTTTGTGGTAACAGGAACTCGCCCGACTGATTGATTGTTAACATTTAGATTAATTAGATGGTGATTGATTGATGTTACATGATATAAGGAAAAATAAAATTAATAATAATAAATCACGACCGTATCCCCTCCTGGGTGGTCAGAAACTACGCACCTTTTTTTTTAAAGAATCGGATGTACATTTGGCCAAATTTACTATAGGCCCATCATGACAAGTGGCAAGCTCGTCGATGTCTCTAGCGTACCAAACACGAGAAATACCACAAATAAATTAAAGAAATCATTGTGAGGAATCAAACCCGGTACATCCGAGTCTAAATCCACAAACTTAGCCGCTAGACTACGGAGGCAGTTAGTAAATTAGATTTGGCAGAATTCTCTTTACGACACTCAATCCAATCACTTCGACGTTGCGCCTCCAATAGATATACCTCCATCATGCACGTGATATCCGACATAACATCTAGCACGTCACTCTCGCTGCTATCCAAACTCTAACGCATCTTTTTGATTTTTCTTCACCATTCCAATGGGTCGTATGCGTGCCTTTTGCACACAAAAGTTTTGCCTGATAAAATTATCAATTCAATGCTAAATGGATTAATATGGCGATATGACATATGCAATAATGAACAAGTAAATAACCCATATTTCCCAATTTTTAGGTAAATTAAATACTAATGAAGACAATGAGAACATGCTTGGCTACGAGCTGTATAGTGCAGCGCTCGCCGACATGTTGTCTGAACCCTCGCTGTCAGTCCCCATCACGGTGGGACTCTTCGCTAGATGGGGATCTGGGAAATCGTTCTTGCTCAATAAACTTAAGGGTAAGTGCACACATTACAGACCCTAGAAAACAGTCTTAGCTCTCTGCTTAATTTAGCAGCCTACTTGACAGAGTCAACTCATCAAAAACGTCATTTAAATAAAAAGGTGAACGACACAAACTCTACCAAAAAGTAGTTTTAAACGTATCAAAGTCAAAGTCAAAATATCTTTATTCACGAAAACCTATTACAGTCATTTATGAAACGTCATTAATTTAATTATTTTGAATGATTCTACTCCTGCTAGTAGAATACTAAGCAGCAAAGTGGTCCAATAAGTAAGCTGTTAGCAGAAGACCAGAAGCTTAGCAGATTCCATAAGGTAAATGCCCACCTGATCGTAAGTGGCGCGCATAGTCCATGAATGTTAGCAACTGGAATCAGACACTCATGACTGGCATCAGTCCCTAACACTATGCCGGCTTTACTGAGCATGACGGCAATTCGAGCGTAATCCCGAAACGTGTGAAACACTTTACTGGGTTTATCGGCACGAACGGTGGATACCTCCCCGCCCCGGCATACTGGGCAAATTACCACCACCAGTCCGCCTACCACCTCTTTGAAAGTATGTGCCATTTGCAATGATGTCAAACGCCATTTTTTTACTTTCAAGGAGAACTAATATTGTAAGCTTGCCATTGTGATATTTATATCAAAATCACACCTCTTGAAACAAGACCTAAATGTGGGTAAAGCCATTTATTGCCTGCTCTAACTTTGATACCAATTCGCGGTATCCCCAATAAAATATGCGAATTTTCAGAGGAGATGAAGAATTTTGCTCGTCAGTGGTGTGAGAGTGGATGGGCTTGGTCGTGGGCCGTGTGGTGGGGAGCTTGGCACGCGGCGCTCGGGGCCGGCGCGGTCACCGCGGTGCTGGGCGCGGCGCCATACGTGGCCGTCATAGTCTGCGTCACTCTCTTCGCGGCCATCTATCTGGCACTCTACCTACTGTGGAATTTGGGCAACAGGTACTTTTTACGACTTATTACATAACGAATTTATAGGTGGAACTTAGAAAATAGGCTTCTTGACAAATTTTCAAATATTTTTTTATATTAAAGCGGTGGTGGCTCAGTTGCAAGAATGCTATTCTTAAAAACCTACAAAGGTCGGTTCAAACCACCGCGCCATGTACCAATGGGAAATACACTTTTCTATGTAGATTTATAACACCACCGTTTCCGTGCCTTGGAGAGCACGTAAAGCCGTTGGTCCCGGTTCCAGTATTACCAACTTGTGGAATCGTTGATAAATTATCATAAAAAAATTTACCTGTCTGGCCAGCGCGGCGGCGTGGCGAGTTTGGCGAGAGGCCAAATTCTCTAAAATTTCTCGAAGACTTATCTTCAACAGTGGAGTTCTAGGTTCTCTGTGTTATAGGGACTGTGATGATGTGATGCTGACTTACGGATTCCTGAAAAATTTTTTTAGATTTTTATGTGGTCTAAATCAGCTCAGCAGCTGTAGTTGCAAATGGCTACCGGATGACGTCACGTAATTGTAAATAAACAACTAATTTAAGACATTAACATAACTATTTGCTTTAATATTTTATTATCCGTTTTATATTTTTTTCTTTTAATTCGTTTATAATAATCACTATATATATTTTTTTATATTTATATAATTACTGTATGTCCAATGGACGGGACATAGCGACTATTATAATAATAACAATCTAAAACCTATGATCCACAATAAAATAATTTGATTTAAAAAGACAAATTAAATAAAATGTCAACAAAGAAACATAGTCTGTCAAAACACTTTAATGGCTAACGTTAATAAATTCCTTTTTACGTGTATCTAAAAGACTGCAAGTATAAAAATGTATTAAACTTTCCTTTAATATGGTGTGGGTTTTCAGATATGAATGGTGGTGGGCTGGTGGTGTGATGTCTGCACTGGGTCGCCGGTTCAGTTCCTTGTTACTGGTGCTGCAAGTCGTGTTCTGTCACCCGCCGGGACCAAACGACCCCAGAGCTTTGCCTGCTACACCTATAAGGTAAATTAATACTGACAATTTGCTTCAGATAATAGTTATTTACTTTGTGCGGCCATGCCTATTGTAAGTACAATATTGTTCAAACATTGATGTGAAAGGCATAGGGATTAACTGGACTAAGCAAAGATTTAGTATGTGTTATCCTGCAATACTCTGTATACAGTCTTTATTAATATTTATTTGAAAACTAGTGTTCATTGCAACTTGTGTTATTATTTATTATTTAAGTTAAGTTATCTCAAATTTAATGTGTATTTAATAAATATCGATAACTTAAGCTGCTGGTCTTCTGCTAACAGCTTACTTATTTACCACTTTGCTGCTTAGTCTTCCACTAGCAGGAGTAGAATCATTCAAAATAATTTAAGTAATGACGTGTCACAAATATCTATTTACGTAAATATTTTGACTTTGACTTTAAGGTCGACTGTTTCTCATCATTTCTCACTTTACATTAAAATAAATATGATTATTAATAGTCCATTTGATATTTCGGTCGTTCATTTTTTGTATCATCATTCATTTATTACTTTATAACATTGTTTTACACAGGTTTCACTTCACGGAAGGCATGAAAAGCGGTGGTGGACAGGAAGGGGAAGCGATGGTAGTACAAATGATTGGCAGCTTGGCGGAGGCCTTGGAATGTCAATATGGGAAGATATGTACAAGGCTGGCACGGGCCTTTAGACCTAAACCTATCTCTTCTACCAGTGGATGGAGGTTAGTTTGTACATTAAAAATTTGTCTTGGAACAATAACGACTTATATTAGAGATTGGAGAAACAGGATTTGAGAAAATATTTAGTATTAGTAGTATTTCTTATTATCTTATTCTGTTCCAATCGTCTAGAATTCTACATACTTTAAATGGTCACTTGGTTTGTCACTAATAACCATAACACCACTCGTTACGGCTATACTGGCACCCTAACGGTCATATTATAGTATATTTATAAAGGTGCAGTGGCTGAGACGTTAACTAAAGTCCAATCCTTAGTAGGTACACTGGGTGTTTAACTTTGAAATCAACACAGACGATGGAAAGACTATATAGTAAGCTGGGTCTTACTGCTAAATGTTGAATGATGCAAACTAACCTTACTCCTCTATAGACTAACCTATTTTGTATCAATTTTTGTAATTTTTTATTTTGTATTACCAGTGTACTTCTCAAATAAACGTATTTATTATTATTATTTTAACCATTTTTATCGAAATTTGACCAATAGACTTAAAGCTAAGAAAGACTAACAGAAATATCTGGTAAAAAAATCACAATACATTTTTTTTTTTTTGGCAGTACTTTTGTGTTTTTCTTAATTTTTTTTTGCTAAACCATCTCTGACTTAAGGCGAATAAATCAAAATATAAAATTGGTCTGTCGTTTCTTAAGTTTTGACCAGACCCACGCACGGTTTTTGATTTATTTATCAAGGTATTTTTTTTGTCAGATGGCGTCGAGTGTGCTGTATTCCACACATCGTGACCTTCGAGTTATGCTTCACGTGTGTGATCATAGGATGCTGTGTGCTCGTCATGTTTCTCACAGACACAGATACTGATATACGGTAATTTATTACAATACTTATATTATTAAAAAAATGTGCTAAGTATGTTGTAACGCGAGTTCTTAATACAACGTTTTATATTGAATTTATTTTACTATTTTTCTTTGAATTCTCTAATTTTAAATACTTGAATAGCAGAAATAAGCATACAAAATAATTAAGTCACAAATAATTTACCTAGCAATAATACTAAGGGCTCCACGTACGCATGACCACTGCGCCGAGGTCTCAGTAAGTAGGCGTGGAAGCACAACTTGATAAAAACAATCTGACTTCCACAATGTTTAGTATCGGCATGTCACTCTGGGTCTGATAGTTTATGCGCAGAAGTCGTAAATAAGGTATCGGGGGCCAGGGTTACGTATCGTTCGCGCTGATTGGCTCTCCAGTTACACGTCATGCGCTGATTACCAATCAGCAAGCACCAAATCGAGCTCAATTTAAAAAGATGGTCTATTTGCATTTCTTAAATGGCTCCTAACAAGAGACCTACTTAGTGTATGTATATATATTGTATTGTATGTATATATGTATGTTTATGTATGTGTATGTATATATATTGTATTGTATGTATTATTGTGTGTATATAATTAACATATTGTTTATTGCTTACAATGTGATCGTTTAGTTATAATATATTGGATTTTTACTTGCACCTACCGTTCACTTCAAATGCTTTATCTGTCCCTAAGGTTGGCTGTCAGAGAATGTCTAGCGGCATTAAGCCCGCCCCTTGTACATAGTGCAATAAAGTTTTAAATAAAAATAAAATAAATAAATATTATAACCATAGTCTGTTCGCAGAGTTGATAAAAAAAGTATTTCTTAACCCATTACAAATTGCGGCGCGCTAATTGCCGCACTTGACAACAATTGCGTGCCTCGTACCACGCTACTCAGCATGCATGATGATAAGCGACGTCTGGTTTGTAGTTTGCGATAATAAAGCGACAATTTCTATGCAAGACGTTATCATAATATTTATCAACTCGCGGTGAACAGACTTTTTGTAATTACTTACGTACATTTCACATAGATTTACAAAACCACCGTTCTTGTGCCTCGGAGAAATAAATTGTTATTAAAAATTGACGTCAGAACTCCAGAAAATTCTGGAAGGCCCATATCCAACAGTGGAGGTCTAGGACTCTTGTGTTTTAGGGGCTATGATGGTGATGACTCGACCATTATTTTTTAACTTTAAGTTATATTTAAATGGTGAATATATCAGGAAAATACTGATGACAGTGGCTCCTAAATTGGATTGTCGTCGATCAGGCGGCGTGAAATTCAACAGGGTCTGATGATCGGAGCGTGTGCTCTGGCTGCCGTGGTGGTGCTCGCCAACCTGTACACATGGGGCCGCGTGCTCAGCTCCCTCCTGCTGGGCCCGCGCGCTCGCCTCGCCCGAGCTTCCAGAAGAGACGCTTCCACTGTGGCTTTAAGACCAGAAGTACAATCGCTTATTCATACGGTAAGTTACACTGCAGTAGTATTTAATAGGCATAATTATTATGTTTTTTTTTATACTAGCACGACATGTGACCTTGGGCCCACCTGATGGTAAGTGGCGCGCTAGGTCCATGAATGTTAGCAACTGAAGTCAGACACTCATAACTGCCATCAGTCCCTAACACTATGCCGGCTTGACTAGATGCTTTTTTACACTTCGCTTGAAGGACTCCAAGTGGCAAATAACAGACATAAAAAGTAATGTGGTGACTGACGTTCTGAAATGCATTAGTCAACGCGCACGACAGTCGGTTCCGCGCACACCTCGCGAACAGTCGTAACACCAAAGTCAGTACAATATTCCCGTCCAGGGATATTCGGCAATAAACATTATCAGTAATAAAAAAAAAAAAAAAAAAAAAAAAAAAAAAAAAAAAAATTAAACGTAAAGGTAACATAACACTTAGTAGGTAACTTAAATCTATGCGTAGTTCACATTGGTTGCAGGGGAGGCAGACGCCGTGGCCAGGTTCGTCACCTCTTTCTGTAACCATTTTTTTGTCCTTTTTCTGCACGCACTCCAAATTATGTACAGTATAATGAGACACAACAGAATAGCCACCGTGACCAGCAGAATATTATTTATGCTAACGTTATGTGTGACGCTGGCATCCGCCTGCGCCACCACGATCTCTTCTTTTGTATTCTGCTGTCCCATGGCTGGTACTCTGCTGTGTTGCTTACAATATTACTGTAAATTTTTGTAATCACTTATATATATTACTATCCTAAATACAAATTTGCAAAATCATCATTGTACTTAACTAGTTCATACCTTAACCCACTTAAACTTAAGGCTTGTATACACTAAAGAAACGATTTTCCTACTTTAGAATACTACGCATTAAAATTACCTACACACTATGCTAACTAGTCAATATTATACATATAGCTTATACCTGTCAGGTGTCCTAACAGTGCGTCCACTTCTTGTAACAAATGGTTTTGCGAAGGAAACTTCCTTCTTATCAGACTGCACTGTTTCCTGACTTTCACTATTGTCCTGTTGCTCTTCGACAATGAAGGCAGGTTTTAATCTATCTATAGAAATGTTTACTATCCTATTATCTAATTTAACCTTAAAAACTTTATTTGACCTATCTAAGACGCGATAAGGGCCATCATAGGTAGGGGTCAACGGTTTTTTAACCATGTCATTTCGAACGAAAACATGTGAACAGGACTTTAGATCTTTGTGGACAAAAATATTTTGCTTATCTTTCCACGTTTGAAGTTGAGGTCGAATCTTACTCATTGACTCTCGCAAATTGCTGACAAAAGTGTGCTCTGAACTTTGGACTTGTTTTTGCGATTCGTACATGAAGTCACCTGGAAGTCGTAATGACTTTCCGAAAACCATTTCTGCCGCGCTAATATTGCTATTGCTTTTACAAGCTGCTCGCAGTCCTAGCAACACGGTGGGTAGCTCGTCCTCCCAGGATGTACTACTTCCTAACTTACACTTCAAAGCGACTTTGAGTGTACGATGAAATCTTTCCACAACGCCGTTGCATTGGGGATGATACGCAGTAGTCCGTGTTTTTTGTATACCTAATAGGTTCATTAACGCGTGAAAAAGTTCGCTCTCAAATTGCCGACCTTGATCACTTGTTACCTTACTAGGACAACCGTACCTACAGATCCAGGTTTCATACATCACTTTTGCGATGGTCTCCGCTGTGATATCCATGATGGGTACAGCTTCGGGCCATCTTGTGAAACGATCTATCATCGTCAATAAATACTTATTGCCCTGTTTGGAAGGTGGTAAAGGACCTACAATGTCCACATGTACATGGTCAAAACGCTCAGCAAAAGGGAAGCTTTGTAAGCTGGCCGTGCTGTGCCGATTAACCTTGCTTTTCTGACATTCCAGACATGATTTGACCCAATTATTGATGTCCTTATTCATGCTAGGCCAAAAATATCGTTGTGCAATAATTTTACGCGATGCTCTCTTACCAGGATGACTAAGACCATGTAAAGACCTAAATATTATTTCCCTAAACTTTTTAGGTACATACGGTCTAATATTACCTGTCGATGTTTCGCAATACAGTTGAATGTCATCTGATATGTGCATCCGTTTAATAATTAAGTTTGTATTTTTATTTAATTGCAACTTTGCAATCTCATCGTCCGTTGTTTGTTCGTTTAATAATTCTGAGAAATCAATGAGCGTGGGACATGATATTGTTTCTAAGCGGGATAATGCGTCAGCAACTGGGTTGTTGCTACCAGCTACATGTTGAATGTCGCACGTAAATTCGCTGATGTACAACAATTGCCTTGCACGCCTGGGCGTTTCTTTATCGCTTTTTTTCCTGAATGCGAACGTTAACGGCTTGTGATCCGTATAAATTGTTATTTGACGTCCTTCTATACTATTCTTAAAATAATTAATTGCCATATATATACCTAAAAGTTCTCTATCATATGTACTATACAGTTGTTGAGCATGGGACAATTTTTTTGAAAAAACCGTTGACCCCTACCTATGATGGCCCTTATCGCGTCTTAGATAGGTCAAATAAAGTTTTTAAGGTTAAATTAGATAATAGGATAGTAAACATTTCTATAGATAGATTAAAACCTGCCTTCATTGTCGAAGAGCAACAGGACAATAGTGAAAGTCAGGAAACAGTGCAGTCTGATAAGAAGGAAGTTTCCTTCGCAAAACCATTTGTTACAAGAAGTGGACGCACTGTTAGGACACCTGACAGGTATAAGCTATATGTATAATATTGACTAGTTAGCATAGTGTGTAGGTAATTTTAATGCGTAGTATTCTAAAGTAGGAAAATCGTTTCTTTAGTGTATACAAGCCTTAAGTTTAAGTGGGTTAAGGTATGAACTAGTTAAGTACAATGATGATTTTGCAAATTTGTATTTAGGATAGTAATATATATAAGTGATTACAAAAATTTACAGTAATATTGTAAGCAACACAGCAGAGTACCAGCCATGGGACAGCAGAATACAAAAGAAGAGATCGTGGTGGCGCAGGCGGATGCCAGCGTCACACATAACGTTAGCATAAATAATATTCTGCTGGTCACGGTGGCTATTCTGTTGTGTCTCATTATACTGTACATAATTTGGAGTGCGTGCAGAAAAAGGACAAAAAAATGGTTACAGAAAGAGGTGACGAACCTGGCCACGGCGTCTGCCTCCCCTGCAACCAATGTGAACTACGCATAGATTTAAGTTACCTACTAAGTGTTATGTTACCTTTACGTTTAATTTTTTATTTTAAGACTATAATTTAAGCTAGTTTTTTTTGTAAAGGGGGGAATATTGTGGTGACTGACGTTCTGAAATGCATTAGTCAACGCGCACGACAGTCGGTTCCGCGCACACCTCGCGAACAGTCGTAACACCAAAGTCAGTACAATATTCCCGTCCAGGGATATTCGGCAATAAACATTATCAGTAATAACAGAAGTCTTGTTATTTGTATCACATTGAGATCACCCCAAACCGTTTATTACAGTAACATTCGTATTATTCAATCGCTTTTAAAGTGAAGGAATGCGAACGAAATTTCCAATCGATGTTTATCTGATAAAATAGTCAACCTGGACAATTTGGTGCAATATTATGAGTTAACAATAAAATAATTATTCTGTATACAAATATATTGTAATTTAATACACAGCCCTTTTGATGTTTTTTTACATTCAACTTCTCTCCATTAACGAGTTTGGGGCTGGGACCTCCCGGATCGTGAGGGCCATCCCATATGAATCTCCTTCCCCGAGTATAGTAAAGATCGTCGGTACTGCGCAACACGTCCCCTATGCCGGTCTTCTCGAATATTCACTATAGACACGCCATGTTAGACAAGGACAGTATTTGTATGTCTTTAGGTCCCTTTTAAAATGATGTGAACTATCCAAGCTTAGGTCTAATTTTGAACCTGGACCCTTGTTAGATTTCTCATCTTCTAAATTTGAATTATCATCTTATACAGGCTGGAACTTTAAATTAAGTTAAATTACAATAAATTATTATGTTAAAGTTAAAATATATTTTTTATATGAAAGGGGCCAAATATAATATCAGTTCTAGTTTTCACAACAGAGTAACAAATATCTAGTTTTCCTTTAGGTATCGTGTTTAGACGCATTTACTGGACAGCAGACTCGTCTGGTGGTAGTTGTGGATGCCTTGGACAGTTGTGAACAAGAGAAAGTGTTATCTTTACTAAATGCTGTCCATGCACTCTGTTCCGACCCTAAAAGCCCGTTCATACTGCTTCTGGCTATCGACCCTCATATTATCAGCAAGGTATGTTTGAATTGTTATTATAATATGTTCTGGAAGCCTTACTTTAGTAGTGGAGGTAAATAATAAATATTTGATTCTGATTTAACTGCCTCCGTGGCCTAGGGGTAACAGGTAGCGGTCGTACGATTACACATGGAGGTTGTAATCCAGGTCGAAAATACAGCGACTTATTTAATTATGACTTCTGCTATACCCTAAAAATCAATCAGCTGTCATGATATGCCTAGTAAAATTGGCCAAATGTAAATCTGATACTTTACCTGTTTCTGATTAACCTCGCAAAACATTGTAGTTATATTGTTTTAAATATAGTAATATAAATAAGATATTATAAAACTAATTTAAATAGTGCAATATAGTTTAAAAAAAAAGAGCGCGGTGGTGGCTCGGTTGTAGGAACGCGTTCCTTAAATCCTACAGAGGTCGGTTCTAACCCCTCCGGCATGTACCAATGAGAAATACACTTTTCTTACGTACATTCGTCATAGTTTTATAACACCACCGTTCCCGTGTCTCGGAGAGCACGTTAAGCCGTCGGTCCCGGTTCTACTAATACCAACTTGTGGAATCGTTAATGAATTGTCATAAAAATGTCCAAGCCGTCTGGCCAGCGCGGCGAGTGTAGGCCAAATTCTCCAGATATTTATATCTGTAAAGTCCATATCCAACAGTGGATGGATGTCTATGACACTGTGTTCTAGGGGCTGTAATGATGATGATGATAAATATAGTTAAGAATTCTAAAATATTTTAATTATAAAAGACTTTATTAAAAACATTTTTAAATTAATAATATTATGCGCAGGTTGCGTGGACGGAGGTTAGTTGTATAAAGTAATGATTGTATTGGTGGTTTTTTCCTTTGGTTCCTTTTAGTTATTATTGTTGTAATATTGTAGATAATGCGAGAATGCGTGTTTTGATTTTACTATTCCGCAATTTGCTAAAAGTCTGCAATATTTAGATCAAAATGTGTAATTAATATATATTTGAACGCATGAGTGTTATTTGTGTTTATTTTTATATATGTGTCTTAAATATCAATGTTAAAATGAAACTTACAAAGTTCACAACTCTACTTTAATTAAACACAATTATTTAAATTTGTAAGATGCGGTTCCGTAAAAATTAAGATGCGTTGTGCTTTACTTTTTTTAAGTTTCTTTAAAGCATATTGTACAAAATACATCAGTCCTAAACCCGTCATTTATTCATAATAATTGTTCATAACCGATATCAAATTCCAAAGTGTTGCAGAATTTGATGCATTTCAAAGAGTAATTCGAGTCAATATCGCCCAAACACGTGTCGGGTATATGGGAGTTCACAGCGCGGAAGAACCGCAAAAATTAATTGCAACTTCTGCCCCATATAAAGAGTCAAATTTATCGTTTTCCATAATTAATAACATTGTAGCACATCATCCACAGTAAAATAATTTACAAAACAAAGAACTTGAACTGTTCATGCTAAAGGCGATAATATACTCTTTATACTTTACTATTCATGCTAGCTACGATCCAAAAAGCGAATATAAGTGCTAACGGTGCATATAAAACTTAATGTTAAATACCTACATAGGGTTTGAGAGTGTGTGCATGGTATGAACACACATATTAGAATTTTGGACTACATATACAATAAACACTCCTACCTTTATTAAACTATTTTATAATTTACCTCAATGTATTAGGCGGTGGAAATAAACAGTCGTCGAGCATTTTCTGAGAGCAATATTGGTGGATGGGATTATCTTCGGAACATGGTTCAGTTGCCATTTTACCTCCAAAACTCTGCGCTCCGTCGAGTGAAGGCGGCTCAGCAATTAGCCACACGACGAGCTCAGGCTCTCGCTTCTGATGACTTGTGTTCTTCTCTGCAAAGATCTGTAAGTTTATTTATATGTTTACTCATTCTACTGTCATCTTTTCACGAATAATTATTATTAATTATGTCTGACATATTAATCTAAAATCTTTTCAGAGAACAAAGGTTAATCTTTGTGTGAAATAGATATTCATATATAATATAATAGCAGTTGTTGCCATACAAATTGTTTACTATGGTAAGGAATGCTGGCTGGAAATTGCTCAGAAATCGAACTTCACGGCCCCTTAAAATTACAAAAGTACAGTCGCAAACACATATTTTATGGCCTTGTTAAACATTTGTTTGTTTTTTGACATCTATTCGTTTAAACTGACTCCCCCTTTCCCAATACCTCCCTTACACACACACACACACACAAACAAACGAACTCACTATATTTGTAATTATTTATTTATTATATCTGTGGTATTTCTGGAGTTCGGAACTCTAGAGACTTCGACGAGCTTGCCACTTGTCATGATGTGAATATATAGTAAAGTAGGCTAAATGTGAATTTGCTTTTTCAAAAATGTGGTTTGATACAGTCGTGATGTAACTTTTTTTTTTTTACTTTAGGTATCAGCTCGTCGTCTTTCTTCCACATCAGAATTAATGTCGAGCCAAGAGCGTATAAAATCCCAGGCGGCTATTAAGACCCAAGACCCAAGTGCGGTTGCTAGAGCGCGCAGACTACGGCCGTCGGAGTCCGTGGCGTCCTCCGTGGCGTCCGGACTCCACAGGGTGGGTGCGCCGGCGTCGGGGGCCGCGGACTTGGGCAGGGTGCTACTGACTGATGACTACTTTAGTGACGTCAATCCAAGGTCCATGCGGCGGTTGATGAATGTGCTTTATGTTACAGGTGAGTTCAGTCTTGACTTTAATAATGTAATTTAAGTTTTAGCATAAATATCTGCAGCCGAATTCTTGTTCTGTAAACGTTATACATGTGTATAATGGTTTATTTATTATAAACTTATTGCACAAAGTACAAAGGACCTAATGCCGCTAGACATTCTATACTGGTCAAACCTTTGGAACAACTAAAGCAGTTACGACAAGATAAGGCAGGTGCTATCAAAACTAATAGAAAAATATTAGACTTCAATATACGAGTATACTAGTGAATAAATACTTATTTACATACTAATACATACAAATAAAACTACATACATATATGGTTGTGTGGGGGAGATTTCCAACTCCCTCACCCGTGGTAGATGAGTGGACTGTATATGGTTTGGGGGGTTTGATGACGAGCTAGGTCCGTGAAGTCCAAAGAAAGAGGCAGAAGCACTTACCTCTTCCATCAGCAGCTGACAACGTCTTAGTGGAGTCGACCCCAGGGTTCCAGAAGAAGACCAGCTCTTATGATGCTAAAACTCTTTTGACATAAAACTAATAATCCAAGTAACAGTTTCGACCGATAAATACATTCGCGTGGCTGCAGCACCGAAAATTCAGCAGACACGGTGTGACGTCACTAAAACAAATTGTTGACGTCCGCCGCCGACCGAGGCTGAGGTGCGACTATCCCCACCGATGCATGGGTCACAGAACTGGCTTTAACAATGGTATTCTAAATCTATGGCATATGTACGCTCGAACTGTTCTTACAACCGATCCACCACCTTTAAACTAATATGTGATTCTATTGATAGAAACGAACAACTTATCCTAAGAAAACATATCGAACGCTTGAAAGGCAATAATTACCAAGCGACATTTCCGTAACCTCTTTTTTTATTATTATTTTTTATTGTAGCACGACATGTGACCTTGGGCCCACCTGATGGTAAGTGGCGCGCAAGGTCCATGAATGTTAGCAACTGAAGTCAGACACTTATAACTGCCATCAGTCCCCAACACTATGCCGGCTTCACTAGATGCCTTTTCACACTTCGCTTGAAGGACTCCAAGTTATAGGAAAGTGGAAACACAGCCTGGAAGAGCATTCCACATCTTTATCGTACGACAGATGTATGAGTCCCCAAATTTATACGTACGCGAAGGGATGGTGACTACGATATGTGGGTGCATATTCTGACCTGTGCGTGTGGTTCTGTTGCGGAATGGAGAGGGAGGGATTAGGTTATAGAGCTCTTCAGAGCACTCACCATAGTATAGCCGGTAGAACACGCTCAGAGAAGCCACATCTCGGCGAAGCTGCAGGGATTTGAGAGTTCCAGATATAGTGGCATCGTCCACAATTCGAACAGCTCGCCTCTGTAGGACATTGAGAGCATCTGTGAGGTACTTGGCGGAACCATCCCAAAGGTACCTTACACAAGAGTATGACCCATCGCTCATTATCCTATTAGACGGGTTCAAACAGATATTCAGAATCTCTCTCTGTTTCTGCAGCTTGTGAATGGAACAAACTTCCATTGTCAATCAGACTGGCACCGTCGTTGAACATATTTATACTAACTTCTTACTTTCTTAAAAAGCAATATGAGATATAATTTCTAAACTTAACATTATTACTTATTATTATTAAGTATATATTTATTGCTATTATTAGTTATTATACATTTTTTATTATTATTATTATTACAGCCCCTAGAACAGCGACCTAAACCTCCACTGCTGGAGATGGCCCAGAACATATATCTGGAGAATTTGGCCTACACTCGCCACGCTGGCCAGACGGCTTGACGAGGATAAATAGATAGATAAATAGCAATGTTATTATTAGTTGTGAAGATAATTAATATTAACCTAAATATTATTTTTAATTCTTCTACAGGTCGATTACTAAAAGCGTTCCAGATTGAATTTAATTGGTATCAGCTAGCGTCGTGGGTGAATTTAACAGAACAATGGCCTTTCCGTACCTCTTGGATTATCTACCACCATGAAACTTATGAAGAGCATATTGATGACTCCACGTCACTTAAACATATTTATGACAAGTAAGTTTAATTTCTGTATTCAACGTGGGTCGTTTAGAATTATCTCGAAGCTTGTTTAAGCCAAACAAGCTTGAATTAAAATAAACAATGAAAGTTGCAGTAAGTTAGACAGTAGAACCCCGTCCACGTTTTTCGATTATATCATAGATTTTAAAGATCAGCAGCCCTATTCTGTTACTTAGTCGCAAACGTTATTAGTGGATTTCGTTAATTACGTCAGAGCTTGCGTCATAATAATTATTATTAATAATAATAAATTTATTCGAAGCAAAATATTTTTCAATTCTCAGCTCTATAAGCGCTGGACCTCGACAGCGTGTAACGTTGTAGTACATATATAATATAAATTTCATAAAAAAAAAAAAAAAAAAAAAAATTTATTGTAGTAAATAATAATAGTGCAAATATCAACCTTAATAGCGTGATATATATATACATATAGTAAACGGATTTCATTATATAACGTTTGCGCTTAAGGAACAGAATTGGGCTGCAGCATACTCAATTACTTCACTATAAGGTTGCACAGGAAAAAAACATGATTGTTAATAAATAATACACAAACAAGTCCTTACTTATTTTAGGGCTTAGGGCAAATCCGTCCATCTTCACAAAAAACACGCCTAAAAGCGTCCATCCCTTGCATCTTGCGATTGCGTTCTGATAATGGCCAATACTCAAGATGCAATGGATCTGTCAAAAACCAGCAGATTTTCGATGAATTGAAATATCTGACACGCCAGTTTCCTTAACCATATATCTTTTTGAAATATGCCTGAAATGCCCATCGTCAGCAGTGGAAGGGGAAGTCTAAACCTTTGGAGAATCATGTAGTGTAAACTCTATATAGCGACACTTAAGGGACTTTTTGAGAGTTGTCGTCAAATGGAAAGAAGAAAAATCGATACAACCCAACCCTACCTACAGTCTGACTGGGGTGAACACATGCAAGGTAATCAAACATACAAAAGAACGAATCTTCCGTACGTATGTTGCCGACAGTCGTGATAAATCGTGCTTGTCTAACAAATAAACAACACAACGTACACAGCAGCAGTTCTTAATAATTCCGGTAACTTTTAAGTTACTGTTTATTACTTAATAATGTCTTATTCTTCTGCCTCTGTGGTCTAGCGGTTAAGTCCGTGGATTTAGACTCGGAGGTGCCGGGTTCGATTCCTGGTCGGGACACAAAAATATTTATTAATGTAAACGAATACATTTAATTAATATATAATTTATTTGTGATATTTCTCGAGTTTGGTACGCTGGAGACATCGACGAGCTTGCCACTTGTCATGATTGGCCTATAGTAAAGTTGGCATGTGAATCCAACAACAATGAATGTATAAGCGTCGTTTCTGACCACCCCAAAAGGGAAACGGTCGTGATGATACTTTTTTTTTTACTAATGTATTATTGTTATCGTTATATATATAGAGTGGATGTGATGCTACAAAGAGTGTATCACTGTATGGATAATAAATTAAACTAACAAAAGTCCCAAGATTCGATGTTTTGTTGTTTGTAGTTAAATGCATTGTATTTTAATCCAAAAATTTCTTAGGGTAAAGCCGTGCATGAACAGTCTCCGAGAAGGCGGAAACTTAATGGAGCTGGACCGGGATGAGAGGAAGCTGGAGGTGTTCCTGAACATCCACCGCGCCACCCTCACTGCTGCAGACCTCAAGATATTCCTCCCCTTTACAATCAACCTCGACCCCTACATCAAGAAGGTCATCAAAGGTAACATCTTAACTTTAATTATAAAATAATAATAATAAGCCGAGTTCACGGCAACGTTTGTTACCACTAGACCACGGAGGCGGTCGAAATTCGATGTATTAAAAACAAGTCGAAATGAAATTCATCTACGCTATTTTGGTCATCTCTCAAGCCACTGGCTATATAAATATATATTTAGCAATAAATATTACAGTAAAACAGTAAATGTTTTGTTAGTAATAAAACAAATCATAAAATTAAACTAGGTATACGGTATGTAAATGATTAATTCGAGTATTAATGCAAATGAATATTAATTATGATGTTATGATCTTCTTCCTACCAGAGGAGCAGCTACAATCGGCTGGAGATGAGGAAATCGGTGCTGGACTTGTGGCTTGGAATAACTCTTCGGCGCAGCCCAGAAACCCTCACTACAAACTCTTCAACAGAAAACAGGTAATAATTCGGGGCATATACTATACTAAAGGCCCTTCATGGCAATCGGCAAACTCGTCGATTACAAAGTAATTAAATAAATGATCGACCCGGTGAATCAGCTTCTTTAATGGTTTTTGATCACTCCGCAAGGTAGGTTAATTTAGTTGTATAATTAAGTATCATCACGACCGTTTCCCTCTTGGGGTGGTCAGAAACCACGCACACTGTACTATAGGCCAATAATTGAATTGTATGTTTTATAAAAACATATTTTTGATTATTGTCAAGTCATACAGATTATGACTGCCTTCGTAACGGTTGCCCTCGTTGATTTAGTCGCGGGTATATCGGTTTAAATTCTGGTCAAAAGATTGTGAATTTTGGGAGGTAAAAACACTAATTTTATTTAATTTTTTCAGCGTTCTACTCCTCACAACCAATCAGCAACACCAGTTGCCTCTGGAGTCCAGGGGCCCCTATGGGTGGGCTGGACAAACGCCGGGGGCCCCTTCCTGCAGCCCGCGGGCCCCCAGCCCGGGTTCAACATCCCGCCCATACAACAACCGGCTACCAATCCACTGCAAGTTCTTAGAAATGCATTTCCTAATCTGGTAAATACAACTTTTTGTTCGTTTACATTTGCCACGAACTTTCAAAAAATTTTACTCGGCTTTAAACAGGAAACAAATGTGTTTCACTGTTTCTTGTAACATGACAGATAAACTCACAATGATTTAGCGAAAGAGTTTATTTTAGGACAAAGTAAGATCATTTGGAACCTATTGAAACATATTTGTGTCATAAATTAGTTGTTTATTTACTATTACGTGACGTCATCCGGCAGCCATTTGCTACTGCAGCGGTTTCGAGCGAAAATTCAAACACGATATTTAAAAATAGATTATAAGGTGATTTAGACCCCATAAAAAATCTAAAGTATTTTTCCAGAAATCCGTATTTAAATATAAACAATATAAAACACATTTTGTAAATATTTCATTTAGCATATTCCACTAAAATCAACTTGTGGAATCGTTAAACAAAAAAGTTATCAAATCCTTGCCAACCGGTCTAGTACTCATATATTTTCTGACAGACCCAACCTTAGTTGTGATAAATAGGAAATTATGTATTTTTTTATTTATATTCAGGGTGATGCAGTTAGCGGTATTCGTCTGTCGTCGCTTAGTGTGGAGCGAGTGTCCGGTGTGGTGAAGAGCGCGCTGAGTGGGGAGGGCGGCGCGGCGGCGGCGGGCGCTCTGCGGACACACCGAGTGGGCGGCCTCGCGCTCGCACACTGCGACCTCGCCGACCTCAAGCCGGTCAGTACTGCTGCCATTTACACTACCAACACTCAGTTAAATGACAAACCAATATGGTGGTAGTGACTGGTATGAGTTGCTCCCACTATTAGATGTACTGTATTACGTACAGCCACGAATATTAATTATCATTAATGCTATTAGAATATAAGATGTCACGGCCCATTTACAGCTATAAATTTATGTTTAATTGACATATCATTATTATTATTTAGATTATAAGATGACACGTCTTTTTATTATTATTATTTTTTGTTTTATAAATTTATAAATTATCTGACATATGTATATAATTTATGTACATCATAATTATTAAGTATTTAGAATGTAAACTGACACGGCCTCTTTACAGCCACGATCTTATTTAAGTAGTTTCTAAGTTAGTTAGTTTTACTTGCTTGTAGCAATAATGTTGTGCATAACATACATAAATATGGATTATTGCCTGTTTACGGTCCAACCATTATACCACTTTGATTAGTACATATGTTTTGATAATTGTATTGATTTTATTAGTTCTGACTGTATTCAAGTTGTTTTAGGAGAACCAATAGAAATAAATTATTTTGATTTTGTGGGGTGCCCAATACCTAGCAGTTTAATGCGCATTGACGGCCAAGAAGTCTACTAGTCATTTTCGCCTCTAGAACATCGTGCTGGAACTTCAACCCAGCTTCAACATACTTGGGGTTAAAATACGCTCAGACCTGAACTACATAACTAAAGCATCACCAAAACAGCGTCTAAAAACTCTTTTTTCTCCGGCAGGATTTTAGCTGCCGGTAATTCATTCAGTGCGAGGGTCCTTTACTGTTTAATTAGCGCCCGTGTAGTTTATAAACCCAGGGAGTCTAGATTCGACTACTTCAACTCTCCTCCTTTGTATTAAAATTGCACATATACGATAAACTACCCTGAACAATATGTTCGGCTGACTGTGGTTCTTATCCTTGTTGCTTTTGGCCAGAAGGTGGTGCCTGTGCTGGCGGGCCATGGTAAGACGGAAACGGATAAACGTCTTGTAGATGTGGATCTTAAATTTTCTGCAATTAATGCTGATCAGTACTCTCTTGATAGGAAGAGGTGTAATGAAACGGCATTGGTCAGTTATTACTGAGTGTGGAGCGAGTGTCTGATATGGTGAGAAGCGCCGGGACGTTCACAACGGGTGGGCCTGACCTCACGTCAAGTCAGTACTGATCGATGTCATGTGGCGACGAGATGTAGGCCATTTACACTATCTACCAACAACACTCTCACTTTTATGACAAACCAAATGTAACTAATGTCAGTTGCCTCCACTGTTGGAATTCTTGTCCTGTTTACCATACGAGTTCAGATAACAAGTGTATTGCCTGTCTAACGCTAGTGCCATCTTAACCTTAATCCATAGTAACTGTTTGGAGTTTTGGGGTACCTACCTATAATTTATTTAATTATTCTCATACTGTAAAACTTCCTCCGTGGTCTAGCGGTTAAGTCCGTGGATTTAGACTCGGAGGTACCGGGTTCGATTCCTGGTCGGGACACAAAAATATTTATTAATGTAAATAAATACATTTAATTAATATTTAATTTATTTGTGATATTTCTCGAGTTTGGTGCGCTGGAGACATCGACGAGCTTGCCACTTGTCATGATTGGCCTATAGTAAAGTTGGCTAAATGCGAATCCGCTTATTTATAAGCGTGGTTTTTGACCACCCCGAAAGGGAAACGGTTGTAATAATACTTGATCGAGTCTATACCGGGGTCTAGGTGGTCGTGAAATGAAACTTGATGTTCAAACGAAGACAACTTTAATACAAGTCGATTTGCCTTATATACTACGGTTCTGAAATACCGCTTGCGAGATATAGACCCCGACGCCTGAACTTAACATTATGCCTTCAATAACTAAATGTGAACTGTATTATTTATTATAGTAACATAAGTTCAGGCGCCTAAACAATACTTTACTGTAAATCTTGGTAAAAAAAAGTTTTTGCACCCGCTTATATTCACAAACGTCTCCTTTGTACCCATCCTTTACGTTATTATTATTAAGACAGTTCTATTATTTTAGGATATCATATAAAAAGTTTTGTTTACAGATACTAGAACTGCCATTTGGTGACTGGGAACTGTTTAAAATGCTGATCTTAAACTTGCGAGAGTTGGAAGTCAATATGCCTCTCAATCCTCCAGCTGTTACTGGTAAGTGCAAGTAACACAAGTAATTTTTAAACATTAAACTTAAAGATGTGGAAACGGGCTGGTCATGTGGCACGTCTAATGAACTAAAGTAGTTACTACATGGAAGGGACTGAAGGGCAAAAGAAATAAAGGAACACCTAAGGAAAGATGGGAGGATTAGATAGAAGCAGGACAAAACTGGAACTGGAACTTTACCCGACGAGGGGTCCTTAATTAGAAAGAAAAACAGTAATAGATATTATTATTAGACATAATTTTTTAATTTAATTTGTTATTACTAAGGCCGCGTTCGTTTCAAGAAATGTTAGCATGAAAATACAACTTTTTTTAGCACAAGTCGTTCGTTTAATGAAAATTCTAACAATTGATGCTAATTTCGTATGTCAGTACCGTGTTGAAAGGAGGTTATTGATGTTACTTTTTGACAGATGTCATTTAACATGAAAAATGGTTTGTTTACATTGGTTATATTTGTTTAAAATATATATTTTAAAACGATTTTATGTAATAGATTCAAAGACTATAATACATTGTCAATTGATTTGTTATTATTTGTTACTTGTCAAAAAGTAGCGTCACAGCTCGTTTTTTTAATAACGAAATGTTGGAAATGCTATAAAACGAACGCGGCCTAATTTTAAAGAAATAAACAAGGAATAAACGGCTTTATTATTATTAAACTATGTCAATAATTAGGAACAGATTTCAAAATAAGAATCATCAACACAGCCTAAAGAACACAGATTCCTAGAACTCCAGTGCTGGAGCTGGGTCTTCAAGAACATATTACTGGAGAATTTTACTTATACACGATCAGGCCAGACGGAGTTGTTATTTTAGTAGAACCGGGAATGACGACTTAACGTGCTCTCCGAGGCACGGGGACGTTGGTGTTGTAAATAGACGGCAAATTTACGCAAGAAAAGTGTATTATAAGTAGTCGCGATCACAGCGACATTATTGCCGCTCGGCCAATACCACCGTTGGATCGTTGGCCAGCGCTCCGAGCGGCGCCCACGAGAGTGGAATCAATCCGCGCACCGAGCGGTCACACGTTTTTTCTCTCACATTTCATAGCCTTTTTACTCAAGTAATTAACTGGAATTTCTACTTCTGCAATAAACCATATACAGTCCGCTAAACACTCTTTAATTGAGCCATCGAAGACCCGCAGCAGTATCCCGTGGTTAGCAGCACAGGATAGGGATTGACGATTTAACAATAAGTGATGTACCACCTGATTCGAACCGCGACCTTTTTGAAATTTGTGAAATGCATTCTTACAATAACAGCTTACAATAAGATTAACAAATAACAATTTATACTGCGACCTTAAAATAACACGTAACAAATGCTTCTATTTGTTCATACAAGACTTAATAAAATGTGAGGAAAAATTCTTACAGCTGCCATATTTGCATGTTCTGAAATGTATTTAGTAAGAAGTATTATTAATTCAATTCAAAATATTTATTTCCATATGGTTCACATGTAACACTCGCATATTGTCAATTTTTTACAATATTATTAAAATAATAAATAAAAAGATTAAATTAAATTATGGATAGACCGAAATAAGGAAGTGACATTGCTGCCATAAGCAAGTACTGTAGCTTAACCTAAATTCGAGGCATTATAGCCGTGTCAACTTATAATCTAAATAATTATAACATAATGTATAATTATAATAAATTTAAATTAATTTCGTGGCTGTATAAAGGCCGTGTCAACTTACAATCTAAATAATTATAATTTAATGTCAAATTATAAAAAAAAAAAAAAAAAAAAATTTCGTGGCTGTATAAAGGCTGTGTCAACTTATAATCTAAAATAATAATAATATAATGTCTAATTATAATGAAATTTAATTAATTTCGTGGCTGTACATTATTATTTTTATAAAATTTATTACAGTTATAAGTGAGAAAAAAACTGAAACAGATACCGACTCTGTGAAACCAAACAGAGCGCTATTAGAACCACAACAACGGAGCAGACCATCGAATATGGAGAAACAGGTAATATTAAAATTCACTAAAGTATGCCAGAAAGCTTTTTTTTTATATTTAAAATTATTAAGATAAAATTAAAAAGTATTTATTATATATTGTATATACATGAAGTAATTTTCCAGCGAGCCACTATTGATTTTTAAACTCGAGTTTTGAGACTTCCAACGAAATAGAGAAAAACTTATTTTTTTGCCGTAACTTAAGATGTTATTAGAGTATTCAAATAAAAAATATAAATTAAAACCTACCTAAATAATAAAATTTAAAATAAACTAAACTATAAATAAAAAAATGTCTTCTAAAGACGTTCCATCCGAGATAGTCCCAAGGAGACTGGCAACATTGCCCCTCTGTATAGCGAGGCTAATACGTTGGCAGAAATAATTGGCAGCCTTCCTGTCTCCAGACCTTTCTGTCAGCCGCTTTGACAACCCCTTGGCCAAGCGCCTCGCTGACGGTCCCCATGGGCCCATCGTCTCGACCCCAAACAGCGCAAATTCGTAATCGATACCAAAGTCGCAATTGCGCAATTTGAGGTTCTCCGCAGAAAACGCCGGTCTCCCCGCGCCTTACGAGGTCGCCTGGATGTAGAGCTAAAGTGTCTACACACGTCGCATCCCACACCAGAGACCTGCCAAGTTTCCACGGCCCAACAGTCATTCCGTCGGGTCTCTTGCCATCGCTCCGCACAATCCCAGATGGTTCTAAAATTGCGGGTTCACCAGCAGTGACAAGAGCCCTTCGGATGATGTCGTTGCGAGCCGCGTGACGAATGCGACCAGCACTTCTAGCACAAGAAAGCCCGTGGTGTCCGAGATGATCGACTAAAAAAACTAAAAAATATGTTGTTTCTTAATAGGTATTTATTCTGTAAATTCCATATACGTTGTAACATGGAAAACCAATGTTGAATTGTTAATGATTAAGTAAATTAAAGTTTTTTTTTAAATACTCATTCGATTAAATATTTTGTAATTAATTGCAGCCTTACGCGGAATACCAGGTGATTATAGCAGAGAGTGTTTAGAATAATATAGTTGGCACACTAAACTAATAAAGTTTTTAGTTAACAGGCAAAACAAATGTACATGCTTTTAGTCCATTTAGTTAAAAAAACACATTAATTTATAAGTTTGTAAAACGGACATTCTCAATTTATTTGCATTTATATGGAGTAAAACATTTTTTTTTATATGCATGTTGACAGATATTTCGATAATGTCGCATTGCTTGAGAATCGACATCGACAAGCTTGTCACTTAGTCATTTTGGGTCTTTACTAAAGTTGCCTAACTTTGAAACACATTTCAAATCAATAATTCATTTCCTTTGGTTCGTAACATCTTGGATATAGTCAGCACTAATAAAATCAATACAATCGATTAAAAAAAGACATATATATGGCGGTTAAGTTCGTAGATTTAGACATATTTAGGTACCAGGATCGATTTATGTTCGATCTGGATCTTTTTTATGTTCAATTATTCATGGTTATAAATTGGCCATGGCCAAATATCTAAATAAAATTAGAATGTCAAATAAATAAACTTAAATTTAAATTCATGGCTGTAATAAAAAGTGTATTTTTAAAAATATACCAATTGATATTATTAATTTATGGTTAAATTAAGCCTAGAACCTTCAATGCGATGCATTGAAAAACGTTGTTGGAATTACTGTCTATATGTTTACATGTAGACGGGGAATTTTAGTAGTGTTTTCGTTCAGGTAACCCTGGAGGAGCAGATGATATGCGGGGCCCTTCAGACTCTGAACGAGGAGGCGCTGGAGGACGTGCTGCAGTCCGAGCCCGCGCCAGGTGAGCCCCCCTCCCCCACAGAGCCCCCCAAAGAACACATCGTGCACTTCGAAGAAGACGTCTTCCTTTAAGGCTCACTACAATCCAGCATGTTTGACACAACTATTGAAAGATTAGGAAATTGTAAAAAAAAACTATTGTATATATGTATGTTACATTTATACGTAATTAAGTCCTAAATATGTCACAAACATATACGGCGTGTAATTGTCAAAAGGGCAAATATTTTTTTTGGCTTCAGGTGTCATTAGTAGAACCTCTATTTGTAATAAATAAGTACTTTTTTTAAAGATATTTTTTTTTCCGAAAAGATAAAACACTTCTGCATGGTGACCTTATTCATGTCTGAAAATCGCGATATCCATCGTAATAAATACAATATGATAAATGGAGTGTTATTATTAATTGATCTCGCCCACAGCCGAAAGATAAAATAGAGAGAGAAAGAATTACGTAACCGTAACCGACGTGATTAGGCTCTGTATGAGTGGCTATTTTTTTAGGAAAACTTCTCGACACCGTAACTTAAGATGTATTTACTGAATAATTGAAAAAAAAACGTAGTTTCTAATTTTTATTTAAGAATATAATATAAAAATATTTGCTATTTAATAAATTACACGCAGTATATGGGTAATTTTAATTTTGAGTTCAGAAAAGTACGACTGATTCGCATATGAAAAACAACTCTGTCAATAAAAATGACAATTGTGCTACGTAAAAAAGTGTGATTTTATTAATTCAATATTTATTTCAATATTTCTGTTTTTTTAGGAATTCCCATTTTAACAACTATATTTAGATTTGAATATGTACTTGTATCTTAACGAGGTAGAAAAATATGCGTTCTTGTAACTTCTGATGAATTTATCCTTCTGATCCTTATTTGCAGTTGCTTGTTTTTCATTTGCGATTTCTTAATGTGTATTCGCTTGTGCGAAGATATCATAATCAGATACACATTCAATAAACATAATAGCATATATTTTAAGTATATGTTGATGTGAAATGCACTTGAAGTGAATCGTAACATATATACACGCAATTGTTTTTGTAAAATAACCCAAAATTTTGTCTAACATGATGGATATACCTGAGTCTATTATTGCGTTCGGAAACCCCTTATACTGTTCATTTTGATCTCATTCAGCTATTCGCGTGAGTAAAATAAACAAAAATTAAATCCTTTCGTTGAGGTTGTAAACTGTTTACGTCGCTCCCGCTAAACTTATCACAATATGGGGGATATTTTGAGTGGGGGCTTTTTGTGTCATCTGTATAAATATTGGCGGATTTTTTAAAATATTTTACTTCTAATTTTATCCTATATGTAAATATTATCTTAGAAGTAGGTACAAAATACATTCAACAATTTTATAATCAAAAGCAAACAAATAATTAAATAACATTAACACAACTACCTCCGTGGATTTAGATTCGGAGGGACCGGGTTCTATTCCTGGTCGGGTTACAATAATATTAATTAATTTAAATAAATAAATTTAATTAATATTTAATTTATTTGTTATATTTCTCGAGTTTGGTACGCTTGACATCGATATAGTAAAGTTAATCCGCTTCTTTATAAGCGTGGTTTTTGACCACACCGGTATAACGGTCGTGATGATTCTTTACTATAAACAAACCGAAAATATTAAAAACACATATGGCCCAAAAATGTCACCAACATCTTTAATAATGTTTGAGTTGTTTTTATTTAAAAATTCTCAATTACTATTTCGTAATATATTCATAATGGTTCAATTGGCAGCGCTATTTAGTATCGTATTGGGAAATATAGCGATTATCTTTCTTCGTTCCGATACGCGATAATAGTAACCTAAGCACGCTTAAAGGTGTTCCGAGACGCGCTTAAACTGTTTTGCCAAAGCTGTGTGACGTCACAAATGACATCATTCCTCGCGCTTAGACTGCTCACGATATCGAGGTAGATCGCTCTGAGCGCTGTCACTTGTTTGTCATAATGCCCCGCGACATTTTCAAGTTAATTTAATTGTAATTCGTTTATACTGTTTGTATATTACTTCTAAAACAAATCTATAATTAATATTTAAGTAGGAAGTGAAAAAAAAATGTCTGTAACACGGCAAGGTATTTTAAAAGACAAAAATAAGTTAATAATATTATACTTATACACATATAAAGATGAATAAAACCGAGATATGTATATTTGTTAGTATTCATACTCAAAGATGTGGAATCCGCAATTTATCTTCCATACATTTAAAAAAAAAACTAACATTTTATGAATGAAAATGTGATTTAGACCGTTCCGAATTGATATCACGCTCTGAGCATCCAAATCGCGATATTTGATTCGGAACGACGTTCAGTGTCATATTCGTTCTAAGCGCTCTGGAGCGCGATTCGGAATGAGAGGTTTGATACATGTACGAATGAAAAAAACGACGTAATTAATTTGTGTTATGACCGAAATGAACTGTTTATAAGAGCTTTTCGAACGCACAGATACCTAGCAATATTTTGTAAACGATCCACAGTACTCGTATCGTACAGGTTCAATAAAAAACGAGCAACTTAAATCGTCTTCAAAAGTGTCTCAATATTTATATCGCTGAATATGTTACTACTTAATATTATAAAGCTATTTTAATTGTTTTAAAATTATCAATTCAATGATATCATAAAGAACAATGGTCAAAGCCCGTACATGAATTTACCTGAACTAAATTTGCAACATCTTACCAACAAAAAATATTAAAAGGGCTCGGGAACAACTGCGCTATATGTTACTTTTTAAATAATTTTAATAGACAAAAATAAATATCATTCATTCATTACAGCCCCTAGGACACAGCGTTCTAAACCTCCATCTACTGTTGGATATGGACTTTACAGATATATGATCTGGAGAATTTGGCCTACACTCGCCACGCTGGCCAGACGGGTTGGCGAGGATCCGATGTCAATTTTTAATGACAATTTATTTACGATTCCACAAGTTGGTATTAGTGAACCGGGAGCGACGGCTTAACGTGCTCTCCGAGGCTCGGGAACGGTGGTGTTGTAAATCTAAGGCAAATGTACGTAAGAAAAGTGTTTTTCTCATTGGTACATGCCGGGGGTTTGAACCGACCATTGTAGGATATAAAGAAAAACGTTCTTACAACCGAGCCACCACCGCGCTGAAATAAAGATATCTCATTTAAATAGTCATTTAGTTGGAGTTTGGAAACGTCGCTTTCGGGATCAGGCTCGAATTGCCGACATGCCCAGTATTGTCCAGTCAAGCCGGCAAAGTGTTAGGTTAGGTTAGGAACATTCATGGAAATTGCGCGCCATTTACTATTAGGTAGGTCATCAAGGTTACATGTCGTGCTAGTATAAAAAAGAAAAAAAGTTAATTTCTTTTATAATTCTACTTTTAGGAAACACGTACTATACATTGAAGCTTTTTATTCCTAAAGTGATTATTTTTAGTCTTTTAAGTAACTATTTTACGTGTGATCTGCGAATTCAGATTTATGAAATATATAGTGGCAACATTACAGTTGGCTTTT
The DNA here is from genome assembly GCA_910589645.1 of Tinea semifulvella. NCBI lineage: Eukaryota > Metazoa > Arthropoda > Insecta > Lepidoptera > Tineidae > Tinea > Tinea semifulvella. The sequence continues at coordinate 13,256,423 of OU342585.1, forward strand.
TGAACGAATGTGACAAATCAATGCGGCGAATATTCAAAATTTTCCATTGAACTTTTAATGATATAATAAATTTTATTAAGGTACAATTGATTTAAAAAAAAAAAAAAAAAAATATTAATAAACTAAAAACTTACATTTTAAAACATAAATGACTATTAATAAAAATAAACCTAATTAATAAATAAAAATACAACTAAAAACTAAAATGAAGAAAAAACAAAATATTTTCTTTTTATAAATAAAAAATTTGCTCCAAAACGCTGCCAATAAATTATTTTGGGGCCATTTTAGATAATATGATCATTATGAAAAATCTAACCGATTTACGAACATCTCTTTTTAAGACGCTTGAAATTTTATCGGGTAATATTTAGCCATTGTTCTTTACATGACCAGACATATCATATTTTATATGTACCTACTAATATTTGACAATCTTTGTTTAAAAAAAAGTTTGAAAAACAGTTAAGCAATAATTCCACTGTATTAAGTATATAATAACACAGTACTATTTTTTCATTAATTATGTTATTAAAAAAATAGTTTTTATTTGTCAAATATTGGTTTGTGGTTTATTATTGGGTCTTATGAGCTGTGTGATGATTATTGATATTATGGTAGTAACCAGTAGATCAATTATTTAATGATAGTTGGTTAAAATGTGAAATTATTATGTTTTGTTGCTATACGATTTCATTAGTTTTGTTTGTTTTTGTATTGTAGTAACTGAGTGCCATAATTGCATGTATTTACCGATCAACCCTAATGTTAATTTTATATAGACATATTAAACGCAACACATATTACTAAGGTTAAGCAGTAATGCGATATGTTGATTTGACCAGTATACTTAATTCACATGAGGTATAGAGAGGTGCCTAAAAATAATTTGCGGATATTTAACGTAAAAAGAAGGTCACAAATCCCCACACTAGGCTTCTCTCTCGCACGCGATGGATCCGGCAGCCGCACGGTAAATCAATGAATTGCTAAGAAATGTATCTCTCAAATATACAAAATAATTTAGAGCTTATCATTTAAAAACATAGCGTTCCAGGTACTATCGCGGTTGGCATCACCTATACTACTTTTTTTCCGTTAGTTTCTATAACTTTTGACAATAATAAATACAAAACAACCAAATTCCGCAGTTTAGATTTGACATCTGTCAATAAGCAAACAACTATAGCACTGTTAAAATATGTTTTGTAATTTTATAAATTTAAATACGTTCAAATCTATTTTTCTAATGGAACAATTCTAAAAATGTTAATATTTTGTGCTAGCGCCCGCTGGTAATAGAACGCACCTATAAAGTCCACATATTTGTCAATGTCATGTTGTAAAAAATGCTCAACATACCGTCACAAAACGATATTTTTAAATTAACCATAGAATTATAATGTAGCAACTCAAAAATGTATTTATTCATTTAGTATAGTTCTATCGTGATTTTGTTCATACATTTATCGATTCATAAAGATAAGATTTACACAATTGATACTTACAATCGATCTATTCAGAATCACAGTTTTTCTATATATATTCGAATAATAATACAACAATTAAACTAATAACTAATCTTTATAATTCGATAAGTTTAATGATTTCGCATTTTGAAGCTTAAATAGATTTATTTTACTTCGCTAATTGCTAAAACGGCATTACGAAAAAAAATTATATATAGCTAAACTGTGAGGTAAGCACAGATAAATATAATTTGACGTTATTGTACAAGAACAATGTGTGTAAGAGTATTCATATCTACATGTGAATAGATGAGAGAACGCATTAATCCTAAATATTGACTGTGCTTACCTCTGTTAATGTAGGTGCTCTGTGATAAAAGCATAGGTATTTTATTAATTAGATTAGCATTTGTTATCCTTTAACTTGATTTAAACTAGGTATAATAAAGTGATATCGAATAAGTAAATGTACAAATTTATTTAATTATTGTTAATGTTGACGATATAAAAATAAGTAGGATTTACAATTTAATTTAATTAATTGTTAAATAATTTTAATATTCATTATTGGGACCACAACTCTTTGGATTATTTGTATATGGAATATGTATTTACTGTTTTTGAAATAAATGCACTTGTGTAGTTTTAAGTAGTTTTGCTATGCTATGGTTGTATCGATCTCATTAGAGAAATCATATCACTAGTGTTTGTAAGCATAAACATGTTCATTATTTAAAATTAATAAATTATAACGTGGTTACTAATAGTTGTTTGATTTTGTATGCTTTTAATGCATGCAACTATCGCATGCCTTAGTTTCTGTCTTAGCTCGTCCAGTGAGAGGATCGCATGAACTCGGCGGGGACCTGCCACGTTTTACAGGTGAATTTCCATAATCCTTTCCTTTCCTCGTTCCCCGCTATTTGCCTATAGTTTGAGCGACATTTGTTTAACAGTGGTATTGTATTCTCAGACGAGGAGAGCACTCTCCAGCTGCGAGTGTCGGTGACCCCTCCTGCCTTGCGTCGGGACTCCTCCTTCGCCCGGAGTCGCGGGCGTCGCGCCGACACCGTCACCTTCCACGTGGGGGACGACGACATCTCGATATCAGCGCGCCGACCGCGCTCCCTCCTGGGGCCTCCCGACGAGGGGCAGCCGGACCACTCGCGCTCTCACTCCGCCGAGGACGCGCCCGACCGCAAACACAAAACTCACAAGAAAACCGGCGACATCCTCAAGAAAGTCAGCTCGGCCGACAAGTTGAGCAAATTGAAGGGGAAAATAATGTCTCGCGGCGGGTGCGGGTCCCGCGATCGGAGTCCCGTGCGTAGCGACGACGAGTCCGCGCCGCTCGTGTCGCCCGTCTCCGTGGCGTCCGTCCCGTCCCCGCAGGAGGGCGGCTCCATACATTCCAGAAGCTCCGCGGGCTCGCCTGGCGGACGGCGCCGGGCCGCGTGGAGCCGGGGGGAGGGCAGCCTGCAGGACCTCACCGTGAGCACGGACTTCTCCCCTCGCTCGGACACGACCAACATGGAGTCGCCGAAGGACTCGGTGAGCCTGGACATGTTGCCGGAGCGCAAGTCGGAGTCGCGGTCGCGCGCGTCCCCCGCTCGGCTGGCGCGGGCGGACAGCGCGGGCTCGGTGTCCAACATGGTGGAGCCGTACAACCTGCGCCTGCTGCGGCGCGGCGCGGAGGGGGCGCGCGCTCTCTCCAGACAGGACGCGCTGGACCGCGGCCCGCCCTGGCCGGGAGACCTGCCCGACTCTCCGGTCTGACTCCTAACCTCGGCACTATTTAACGGGCACAAAATACATACCTTCGTTGTATGTAGGAAGTACTTAAATGGAGGATATTAATTTCGTACACTGTAACGATTATTCTATAAAATATCCTGTACCTGTTCTTCCCACTCGATGTACCTCTTGTTTCACATAATGAAACTTTTATGTTTTGCATTTATATGTGATAAGTGAAGACCCTGGATTGTGATATTATACTTACGAGAATATAATGTTTATTCCTGATTATTTGTTTTATTTACAAAAGAACTAATAGTAGTTTCTTCTTCTTTTCTCGCACTTATCGCAAATCGTCGTTTTTTCAAATATGTGGAATGAAAAATTATTAAATACGAAAAGTCTCAAATAAGATTCCATAAAAGGCAACTATAATTCAGTAACTAATGTCACGTAAGTCCTTTAAATATTAAGAAATTAAAACACATTCTTTCGTTTTAAGTTTGTCTGTAAATAACAATTAATAACTTTACAAGTTATAGAAGAATATCTTATTATTTACTTCATTGACTTGTATATTATTGAGTACACCAATTTTATTTTGTTTCATTACACTACAAAATCAATTTGGATATACTCATACATATGATAGGACTATTTGCCAGTTCACAGACGATATATGCTAGGGGCATATAATTATTTTTTTACTTTTGTGTGTTAAATAGCTTTAAAAGCCTATACTACCTTTAGCCTAGGCGTGCAGTGTGCACCCAAACGTATTTGCATTTTGGACTTTGAACTCCAAGTAAATAGTAGAGTAGTAGATAACAGTATTTAAAAGGAATTGGCTAAAATAACACAAAATATTGTGGTAAATACATTTATTTCTCCATGTTGTTATATCACACAGTTTGAAAGTCGGCGAATAGGAAAGTTTATAGGTAAGTTGGAAGCTACACTAACGAATTAAAGATCTTTTGGTATTCTTTAGCTATTTTTAAAACTGGGTAAGGATAACCAATGATATTAAATGTAATATTTTTGGCCTCATACTTACGTATTTTATTTTAATTTCTCAATATTTTTTTTCTATAAGCTTCCTCTTCTACTTATAAAACATTTTTAAGCATCTAATATGGAGTTGCTGTGCAACTAACATGATTTGAAAAAAATGTTGTATGTCGTAAAGGACATCATTCATCTTCTATGGGGATTTGGGCTAAATTATATTCACAGTTATATATGTATTTTCAGATAAATTATTTTAACAAGATAACAATTTAAGTAGATTTTTTTTTCATATAGTTTTGATGTGTAAAATGTTAAAAAATATTATGAGTTCTAGTACTAAATGTATTCTATAACTATAGTCAAGAGATTTAAACAAATGGCACAAAAGTTAACTAAAATAAGTAGGCACTTTCATTAGTCAAGCGCTAACTAACATTCTTATTTTTTTAACAGGCCCTGTTACTAAGTCGCAAACATTATATAATGAAATCCGTTAACTATATACATCACGCTATTAAAGTTGATATTTGCACGGCCGCTGTCAAGGTCGAGCGCTTATAGAGTTGAGAATTGAATAATATTTTGTAATTATGACGCAATCTCTGATGTTTATAACGAAATCCACTAATAACGTTTGCGACTAATAGCCAGTTTCTCGAACGTATTTTTGGTACTTAATTATTACTTAAGTAAAAATAAACCTGTTAATTTTTACTTAAGTAATAATTAAGTACCAAAAATACGTTCTGTAGTAACAGAATAGGGCTACTGGGCCCCGTATCTCGCGCTTATGACATGCAAGTACGCTCGATTTGCTCATATAAAACTGACAGTTCTCTATGGAGATCTGTCGTTTTTTCTATACTTCGAACCGACACGTAAGTCGAAAGCGAAAACGATACGAAAACTACATACTTTATTTTCCAAAATTTAATTAATAAATGGTGGTATTACTAACTTTTGATCACGGTAGATGGCACATGATAGATGGTACCTCATATAACTGTCAGTTGCATAGAAAACTTGTATTTTTATTACGAAATTTATTATTTTTTGGATATTATGCCGAAGTGAGAAGCTTTTAAGTGTACAAATCGAGATTTCTAAGCGTAATCAAAGATATTGTGATCTCAAATTTGCCGTTCTATTAATAAAACTTTTTTCTTTTTAAAGACGGTGTGCGCTTAAGGTACCATTGCCGCTAGCGACATCTACAAAAAGCTTTGCCTGATACACCCCATTATTTAATTGCACAGTTAATAGGTATATAATAAAAATAACATTAATTTATCAATGAAAGTAAACTGTCGAAACTGCTATTTATCTGTACAAAAATAGCCCAAAATGGATAATGTTCTTTACAATAAATTACAGTCATAAACAATGGTAGAACTTTAACAATACAGTCTGCTTTATTGTTAAAGTTAAATTGTATTGTATAACCAAAATAAAGTATCTTTAAATGTAAAGATTAAGTTATAAATTCGCGTCGAATGTAGGAACCAGTTTTAGTTTGAAGTTCAGCTGTCAGCTGGTAAAATCGACGCCATTTATAACCTTAATTGTTACAATTATAGAGACTGAATTTTGGTACAACCCAATTCAAGACACGAAAAATTACATTTCGATCTACAAACTATTCCTTACTATAATAATAAATAAAATAATTTGTTATATTGCTCAGCGAGTTGCACCAATCACTGTACACGGTGCAAGCTGTCATTTTTAACTTAAGTATAACACGGAGATCACATAGTGTATTAAATTCTACACTTTACACTAAAACTAAATAATTAAACTGAACGCAGTTACGCAAAAAGGATCCAATCCACAATTTTTCAGAAATATAATTATTAATTTTTATCAGGTCCTTCCAGAACTGGAGAATTTGGCCTACACTCGCCAGACGGCTTGGCGAGAATATGATGTAATTTTTTTATGATAATTTATTAACGATTCCACTAGTTGGCATTAGTGGAACCGGGACCGGCTTAACGTGCTCTCCGAGGCACGGGAACGGTGGTGTTGTAAATCTATGACAAATGTACGTAAGAAAAGTGTATTTCTCATTGGTACATGCCGGGTGGGATTGAACCGACCTTTGTAGGATTTAAGGTAGGCGTTCTTACAACCGAGCCACCACCACCGTGCCTATGATATACTCGTATCTTATATCAAAAACGATTCCTATAAAAATATCATTTTTGACATATTCTAAATCAATGGACTAATCTAAATTCCAACTTTAATGGCCTATAACATAAAATGTTCGCATTGTTAATGCTGACGCAACCTCGTACGGAACCCGTACCTGGGGAAGCATCTCCCAAACCCATTCACACGAGAAACACCGTAAATACGACAGGGCAGCAGAAGATCTCAGAGCTTCATTTACGCCGTTGGTTATCTCGTGTGATGGCTCATTAGGTGCTGAGTACGCGGCTTTTGTCAAAAAGACCACTTCATGGCTTGGCAGAAGCCATAAATTAAAATACAAATTTCAGTAATAAGGGCTATAACCTCAAGGATCAGAGGAACAAGAAAGCGAGTGAGATGGAGCATGTATGTTTGAAGGAACGAATGACTGATTAAATGTGAATGAATGTTAGATGATTTTATATATTTAGTTTTCTGTATTTTTTTTTGTTATTATTGTTATTTTGTTGAAATAACATAAAATTAACTTAATGTGGATTGGTTCCTTTTTGCTTAACAACATCCAACTACACCAGCTTAAACATACAATGTTTTTGTATTTTGTGCCTCTTTTTTAAAGTTTTTTTGTTATTGTCGAAGTACAACTAGCAGGATTTCATAATGAAGTATCCGATCTGACAGGCGTAGACCAAAAATGGAAGCAACTGGCATCAGCCCCTTCCACTATACCATCTTGTATAAGAAGCGATTTGGAAAGGTTGATTAAATTACTGCCCTGTGGTCTCATTCTTCTTCTTTCTCATTGTCATATATTTGAAATCATAGGTGGTCGAGTCGATTCTTGGTGGAGATTTATTTTTGACATTTCTTCGAGTCTTGTATGCTGGACTCGTCATGATGATTTCAAGTCAGGATTCGATATTTGTACCTCGGACTAAAATATAATATAAAAAACAGTTACCAATTAAATATACATATATAATAAGTAAGAAAAAATGACTGTTTTTAGAAAAAAAAATGACTGAGCAAGAATCTTGTGAGACACTTGCGCAAGACCAATACAAGGGTTAGTCTTGGTATTGGTCTCGTTAACATATCGGTGGTCTTGCTCTTGCTCTTGCTCTTGGTCTTGCACAAAAGAAAGAACAAGACCAAGACTGCAAGACCAAGACCAAGATTGGGCAACACTAATTCTTATCCGAGTCATGGCATTATGTTTTTATTTATATAATAATTACACGGATATATATTATATTAATTATGCAATACAAATATTATAGTAATAATCTCGAAAACTATGCTTAACTAGTGAAATTCGAAATGTTATAGTGACGCAGGGTCGAGTTAAAATTAGGTAACAGACATTTACATAAAGACGTGGGCAGTATTCAAAGTCGATGCTAAGCAACTTCTTAGTCAAACTATCGTCTGAAGGTGGGGTTAGACTAGAGATTCTTAAACTTATTTCGTCTATCACCCACTTTGAAGAATATAACTAAATAATATACATATGTTGTGTAATAGGCATGTTTTAATTTCAGTGTATCTTAAAATATTAAGTCGCCCCCCTAAACCATGCCAACGCCTCCCATTTATTTCTGGACCCCTAACTCCCCCCCCCTCCCCTCTAGGCGTCCAGCGCATATAAGGGGGCGTTATCGTCTACTTTGAGTAAGACTGGTTTAGACCAATCGAGCGAATGCTCATTTCAACTGATCTTTATCAAATTCTTTTTGTGTAAATTAATTGTTCTTACGTGAGCGGTGGTGGCTCAGATGTAAGAACAGTTTATAATCCAAAGCAATGTTTCGAGACCCGCCATGTACCAATGAGAAATAGTATTCTCTCGCACATTTATCATAGATTTCCAACACACCGTCCCCGTGTCTCGGAGAGCACGTTAAGTCGTCGGTCCAGGTTCTACTAATACCAACTAGTTGAATCGTTAATAAATTGACATTAGACCCTCGCTTACCCGTCGGGCAGCATTATTATGTTTACCTTTGCTCGTGAATATTTTATGAAATATTTTAAGAAAGCTCGCTCGCTTGGTGCAAACGTCGCATAAGCGTCGAACAGTTGCATACAGCAATGGTATAAATTGTTCACACCAAAAAAAAAAGTTCTTTTTCCGGCTCTAACTCTTTGTTAGTTCAGCCTAAACCCACCTTTAGATTACTCACCAAATTTTAAATATATAGTGC